>CM035119.1:103879300-105144300 GCA_020205555.1 Panax stipuleanatus | reverse complement strand
ATTTAGAATTTCGAATATTGAAATCATCTGAGGGTCGTAAGACCTTGAACTTTGTCCTATGTTATAAAAATTTATATTTAAAACCTTTAACAGTCATGTAGACTATGGACTCTTAACTCGTACTTAGGGGGATCAGCCCTTCGTACCATGTATTGTGCACAAACATTTTACACTTTCGCATAGTAATCTCCCCTAATAAATAGGGTTGTTCATCTCAGTATTTGATACAAGTCCGCACCAAAGAAAGTTTGGTTTGGATAGCTAAAAGGAAATTTGGAGTTCCAACTACCATCAACTAAGGAGTAGTTGAATCGACTCATAATAATCAAGAATAATTTAATAATAACGAATTATGAAATAACTTATGCTTTAGAATTTAAATATAAAGCATACGAAAGATAAGATAGACCTTACTTGAACAATTAAGTCAAGGTCACTTTAATTAAATCATGAACTTTAAATAAGTACTTGTCCATTGCAGAAATAAAAGGACAATCTCAATAAATATTTGAATTTAAAACACTTATATCATAATAACATGTTTGAGTTTAGAAAACTTGCCTCAAGCGCAAGCTACAGTTACAACTCACATTCTTTAACACTTCCTACACATATATATTTACCAATAATAATCTAAATTAGTTAACACGTAACTAATTCACATAATTAGTTAACCCATCTAGGTTAACTCATTCTTTTATAATTATCAAGTTAATAATTAAGTATCACATAATTAATCACACCACATAATTACACATTCACATAATTAATCAAATAATAATTATGTACTTCATATTAATTAAATTATAATCAAACAAATTATAATTCAATTTAAACATTTACTTCAATTATAATTAATCAAATTATAATTACATCATATATTAATTAAATTATAATTAAACAAGTTATAATTTATAATTAATCAACATGCATTTATTAAATTATAATTAAGCATATTATAATTTAAATTAACATTTACTTTGATTAAAAATAATCAAACTATATTCATTATAATTTAACAAATTATAATTTAAATTAAACCTTTACTTTAATTATAATTACTCAAATTATAATCACGTATTATATTTTATTAATAAAATACATTACTACTCGTTTAGCATTTTAATGTATACCTAACATGTCATCAATTTATCACATTAGGTTAACTTTTCATACTACAAACAAAATACAAAAATAACAAAAAAAAAATCCTTTCTGTACCCCCCCCCCCCCAACCCCCGCCAGGGCGGGTGTTATAGGCTTGATAGGCCGGCCAAGACGAGCCCCCTGCAGCGACGGCAGACTGGTTCGCGAACTGTGCTGAAAAAAAGCCAATTTGACTTACTTCTCCGCACTAAATTCCAATTCCAGTCAACCCAATTCATATAAAGTTTTACAGAAATAAAATTTTAAAGCTTCTAACATGTCTTAACACATTGAATCATCAAAACACATAATTTAAAGCTCTCAATTTCATGATTTTTGAAGAAAAGTCATTGATAAGTGTTCTTGATGAAATTGAACATTGTTCTTTTATTTTTAAACCAATTCACACAATTTCAAGCATAGCCAATTAGTTTCTAAACATGCTATCATTACCTACAATTAATCTAAACAACAATTAACGATCAAACATGAAATTTTGATTTTTACAAGAAAACTATATATATATATATATATATATATATATATATATATATTCAAAAATACATTGTTGTGACTTTTTGATGAACATGAATCCCTCATGTTCATCTTATATGCATGAATTAACAACTTAGATAAGCATACAAATCCTACATACACATGTTATAAACATAATATATGTATATACAGCATGATCATACAATTTCTATGAATTTTCATATTTACAGAGAATAACATTATGAAGAACATCAAAATAATATTTCTAACTACAAGGATAAGAATTTATACCCCTTTGATTAGTGGTTGGAAGAAGAAGATGGTGATGGTGTTTAGCTTTCCTTTGGATTTCTCAAAGTCTTCTTCTTTTTCTCTCTATCTTTTCTCTGTTTTTTCTTTGTTTTCTCTAACTGACTAACTCTTCTAACTCTTTTCTAAACTAACGTATATTATAGATATAATATAAATATAACATATATACAATATATGTAACTTACAATATATTTATGTACATAATAAATCCAATAATAATTACATAGGTTACAAAGTTTTTGAAAATCAAAAGCCTTAAGGCTTTGTTTGGTAAAAACATATTATTTTCAAAACTAGCTTTTTAAATAGTTAAGGCCCCGTTTGGCAAACGGATTTTAAACAGGTTCAAGGGCCTCGTTTGGCAAAACCCTTTAAAAACAGTTTTAAGGGCCTTGTTTGGTAAAACTAATTTAAAACCCTTTTTATTCTTTTAATAAATCCTTTAACACATATTTTTAATGTCACACTTTAATCAATTAAATCTTTAACATTCTAATTTAATTAATAAAAGCTAACATTAATTAATCACATACAAATGGTCTCATAACAATTATAATTACTCGCTAATTATAATTTCATGTAACAATTCTCACATAGACTTCATCTAATTTAATTATCTCAATTAAATTAGAACTATACCATAAAATTATTACACATCAATTAAATTAAATATTAAATATTTATTTAATTAATATATTACACTTAATTAAATTACTCCACATCAATCACATAAATTATTTATTTAACTCAATAAATAAATCAATTAAATATTTATTAAATTCAATAAATATTTAAAATCAATATATAAAATTCTCATTCGTTACAATCTTCCCTCCTTAAAAGGATTCGGTCCCTAGAATCACAACAAACAAGCAAACAAAAAAAATCTCATATTTTACATTCTTCCCCCCTTAAAAGGATTTTGTCCCCAAAATCGGTGTACAAGAATTTACACAATTAATTAAGCAAATAATTGGGGATACGTCTTCAACATAACATCTTCGAGTTCCCACGTAGCTTCTTCAGTACTGTGGTTCCTCCAGATTACCTTAACAGAAGCTATCACTATATTTCTAAGTACTTGTTCCTTTCTATCAACTATTTGAACATGCACTTCTTCATATGTTAAGTCTTTATCAAATTGTAAAGGCTCGTATTCTATTACATGCTTGTAGTCGTGTTTGTACAGTCGCAACACGGAAATGTGGAATACGTTGTGTATATTATCTAGCTCCGGAGATAACGCAACCTCGTAAGCCACTTTGCCCACCTTTCGCAGTATCTCAAAAGGTCCAATAAATCGGGGACTCAGCTTCCCCTTCTTATCAAATCGAATCTTCCCCTTCCAAGGAGATACCTTCAGGAAAACGAAGCTTCCTGGTAAGAATTCTCAATTCTGTCGATGTTGATCGTCATACTTCTTCTGTCTATCTTGAGCAGCAACCAATCTCGTTCTGATCAGCTTCATGATTTCGGCGGTTTGTTGTACCAGTTCCGATCCCAACAGTTGACGTTCACCGACCTCATCCCAGCACTATAGGGTCCTACATTTTCTGCTGTATAACGCTTCGTAAGGCAGCATGCCAATACTCGTGTGGTAACTATTGTTGTAGGCAAACTCCACCAACGGTAGATGATCATCCCAGCTTCCTTTAAAGTCCATAACGCAAGCTCTCAGCATATCCTCTAGCGCCTGAATCGTTCTCTCGCTCTGGCCATCAGTCTGAGGATGATATGCCGTACTCATTCGCAATTGCGTTCCCAATAACTCTTGTAGTCTCTTTCAAAAATTTGACGTAAAATGCGGATCTCTGTCGGACACAATCGACACCGAAACACCGTGCCCAGAATTAATTTCCTTCACGTAGAGTTTCACTAATTGATCCAAGTTGAACTTAATCTTGATCGGTAGGAAATGGGCTGACTTCGTCAGTCGATCTACTATAACCCATATCGCATCGAAACCTTTCTGAGTTGTTGGAAGACCAACCACGAAATCCATCATGATATGTTCCCACTTCTATTCTGAAATTTCTAACAGTTGTAGCAATCCACTTGGTCTCTGGTGTTCTGCTTTGACTTTCTGGCACGTTAGACACTTCGCCACTCATTCAGCAACGTCCCTCTTCATATTCGGCCACCAAAAATGGTGCTTGAGATTCTGGTACATCTTCGTACTCCCAGGGTGAATCGAATATCTCGAACTGTGAGATTCGCTTAAAATCTCCTCCTTAACTTCTGGTACTGGCGATACCCAGATTCTTTCTTCAAATCGTAACAGTCCTTCATTATCGATCTTGAACTTAAACTCTTCACCATCAGCTATTCTCTTCCGGATCTTTTCGCATTCTTCATCGTGAAGTTGTGCTTCTTTCACTTTGTCTACCAGCGTAGAACCAGTAGCTACTTGAAACAACATCTCATCCGATTCCTTCGGATACTTCACTTCCAGTTCCAATCCATCCATTTCTTTTATCAACTGCTCCTAATCAGTTAACATATTTAGCTTCTCCTAACCTTTTCTGCTTAAAGCGTCGGCAACCACGTTAGCTTTACCCGGATGGTAAAGTATCTCGCAGTCGTAGTCCTTGATCAGTTCCAACCATCTCCTTTGGCGCATGTTTAAATCCTTTTGTGTAAAGATGTACTTCAGACTCTTGTGATCTGTGTATATCTCACACTTTTCTCCATATAGGTAGTGTCTCCAAATCTTCAGAGCAAACACTACTGCCGCCAATTCTAAATCATGAGTTGGATATCCTTTCTCGTAATCCTTCAGCTGACGTGATGCGTAGGCAATAACTTTGCCGTTCTGCATCAGCACGCAGCCTAATCCCTTATGTGAGGCGTCACTATATACCACGAAATTTCTCGTACTATCTGGTAAAGACAACACAGGCGCAGTACTCATCCTCTTCTTCAGTTCCTGAAAACTCTCGTCACACTTTTTCGTCCAAACAAATTTAACTATTTTACAAGTCAAATTCGTCAACGGAGTTGCGATCTTGGAAAAGTCCTAAATAAATCTTCAGCAATAACCCACCAATCCCAAGAAACTCCTCACTTCAGACGGTGTCTTCAGCTGATCCCAATTCATTACAGCCTCAACCTTCGATGGATCTACCGAAATCCAATCCTTGTCGATCATGTGGCCAAGAAATTTCACACGTTCCTCCCAGAATTTGCATTTCGAGAATTTTGCATAAAGCTTCTCTCTTCTCAGCGATTCTAAGGTCAGCCATAAGTGTTCAGTGTGTTCCTCCTTAATTTTGGAATAAACCGGGATGTTATCTATGAACACCACTACAAACTTATCTAGGAATGGCTTAAACACTCTATTCATTAAGTCCATAAATGTAGCTGGGGCATTCGTTAGACCAAATGACATCACCAAGAACTCGTAATGACCATACCGAGTTCTAAAATCCGTCTTCGGTATATCTACTCTTCTTAACTTCAACTGATGATACCCACTTCTCAAATTGATTTTCGAGAAGTATCTAGCACCCTTCAGTTGATCGAACAAGTCATCGATCCTAGGTAAAGGATACCTATTCTTGATCGTAACTTTGTTCAACTCTCTATAATCAATGCAAAGCTGTATCGATCCATCCTTTTTCTTGACGAACAAAATTGGCGCTCCCCACGGTGAAACGCTCGGCTGAATATACTTCTTGTCCAACAGTTCTTGCATAACCATCAGTTCCTTCATCTCGACAGGAGTCATTCGATACGGAGCTTCCAAAATTGGATCGGTTCCTGGAGCTAAGTCAATCACGAACTCTATCTCCCTGTCTAGCGGAAGTCCTGGCAAATCATCCGGAAATACGTCTACAAACTCCCTAACCACTGATATCTCCTCTACCTTCGGGCTTTCCTTACGAGTATCTACTATGTAGGTTAGATATCCTACACAGCCTTGCGTCAAAAGTTTCTTGCCTTGCATAATCTCCAGACAACTCGCTTGTCTAGGCTATTTGCTACCATAGAATACCAACTTCAACGGAGTCGTAAGGTTTACCGACTTCTTCTGATAATCGATTATCACCCCATGGTTGAACAACCAATCCATACCCAAAATCACATCGAATTTCCCAAGTTTTATCGGGATCAAATCTACCCTCAATTCTTGACCCTTAATGTCCAATCTACAGTTCTTGTATACAAACCTAATAGGAATAACCTCGCTATTCTCAATTTCTATGTTCAAGAGATAAACTAATTCCTCTTTAGGTAAGTCTAGGGTCTTAGCAAATTCATCAGATATGAATGAACAAGTAGCACCCGAATCAAATAATACATAAGCATTTATACTATTGATCGAAATAATATCTGACACCACATCCTTTGACTGCACAGCATCCTGCAGCGTCATGTTGAATGTTCGGGCAGTAGGTCGAACAGCCTGCAGTGGTGCAGCGATAGCCAAAGTGTTTCCGCTCCCATTTCCCCCGCTCCCTTCTGACCCTGCTGTTGGCTTCTTAGAGCAACTTCGGGCCATGTGATCCTTGGATCCACATATGTAGCAAACTCCCTTCTTCGGGTTCGGGCAATTCGGCGCAATGTGGCCTTCCTGACCATAGTTGAAGCACACCCGTCTCCCCTTCATGCACACTCCAGTGTGATTCTTTTCGTATGTCACACATGCTTTAATCTTCTTCTTCTGTTGGTTTCCCTATTGACTTCCAGCAGAGGTGTTGTCGTTCCACTTCCTTTTCTGGTTGATAGCCCCGCTAACACCAGCCTTGGTTTCTATCTCATTCTTCTTCTTCTTTTCTTGATTAAATTTGGTCACCGCGTCGCTTCCTCCTTCAGCGAGTATGGCCTTTTCCAGCACAGCTGTTGTCCTTTTTATGTAACGACAATTAACGCGCAAGTATACGCGGTCAACAAGTAATATAAGATAAGTAGGATGTCGTACCCACGAGGACGAAGTCTTAAATGCAAATCAAATACTAATGTAAGTTCTTTACTGTCTTATCTAAACAATTGATTGGAGGTGGTATTTTAAACTATGCGATTACAACTAAAGGAAGCGGGAGAAATAGATGTAATAGGGAGACAAGCTAGGATTGCAATTCCCCTAACGCGTCGCCTAATCTCCTAACTCTCCACAATACAAACAAATCAAGGAATGGTCAGCCGAGAATAGAACTATGCATATGCTTCTGTCGAAGGCCAAATGCACATCTCTAGCTAGATGAATCACAATATATCTATCGATGAAAATAACTAGGCTAGGGTCATTAAGCTCAGTCTCAAGGCTACACAAGGCAAATAGAGATATGTCTATCCTATTAAGCAGTTTATGCACACATTCCTTTAGGCAAGGGCATAACAAGTGTTGTTGTATTTTAAAAGCTAGATAATAATGTCCAATAGTCAATATCCATTAATATCACTGCCAAAAACTCTGTCAAGCATTTAGTCAAGAAGCAAGAAACACAACAACCCATTCCCAAAATGATTCATTAGTATAAATAGGAGAGAAAGTTAATTAGGCTAAACACTAGGTTACATTGCAATCCTAAAAAGGAATTAGTTCATAACCATGGTGCTAATACACATTTCTATCACATTCAACATTGATCAGTAATACACAAACAACCGAGAGATTTTAGAATAAGAAAACTCCCGAGCTAAGGTTTTCTGTCTCCACGTCTTCTCTTCTCCGTGTAACTCCTGAGCTGTATATGATGCAAAAACTTTTCTCCCCTAAAACACAGCTTCTTTCTGTTCTAGAATCCCCAAAAATATTCTCTGTATTTTCTCTCTATCTCCAATATCCTTCCGATGTTCTCTCGCTGTTCTTTTTCTTCTTTCTAGGTCATTAAATGCGAACCACTAGCTAGGCACCGGAGGTGACGCTGCGGCACGGAGCCTATAACTGCTTGGCGGCGCTGCGGCGCCACTAACGCTGCAGCGCGAGAATAAGAAAGACCGGGCCGCTGCAGCGCCAGATGAATTTAGCCAGGACCATGAGTTGGCGCTGCGGCGTGGGCTTTAGAATAGGCTCTGGCGCTGCGGCGCCAGAATGTAGAAAATGACAACTTTGCCCCTGCAAGCTGGAAATGACCAAAACAGCCCTGCATCATACAGGAAAAGCATAACAACAACAAAATATATACAAAAGCACAACAAATAACAGAAAACAAGCAGCGTCTTGAGCTTTACAGAATCTTATTCGCGATATAAATACCACTTATCATATACCCCCAAACTTAAGCTTTTGCTTGCCCTCAAGCAAACAATCTAACATCCACACTTGCATTACAGGAAGACGCGAAAGGAAACTACTACTATATAATAATACCACGGCTTCAAAGCGTACAAAAAGAGCCTCTCCGAGAATAGGACAAACACAGACATGAAAAGGGGCTTAAAATTGAATTTGCAAGCATGAGACTGTACTTGATCCATTCTATGAGCGCGAAGACCAACCATCCTAACTAAACATAGCTCAAAAAAAACTTGCACAGCTGATTGCTAAAAACAATATGCACATTACGCAACTTAAACATTCAACAAGCATTAAGGCTAGGATGCAAGCACAGGAAAAAATCAAAAGGCTCTAGCATGAAGACAGTAAAATCTGATTCGGACAGTCCTTAATTACCTTAGGCTAAACAGAGCTACCCATAAATGAGCTTTTGATCAGTGACTCCCAAACCAGACGGCTTTAGGGCACTAGGCGTGGAACACCCCTATGAATCTAATAACTCGAGCAGCAAAGGCCACGTAATCAACATAAGCCAAATTAGACTTTACGAAATCTGAAGATTATTTGACAAGTGCATTTTATGCTCCATCTCAACATCGGTCCTGCGTTTATGGGCGAGTGCGTTTTACGCTCCATCTCGACCCACCGCAAGACTTTCGATAATCAACCTCCTTTTTAATTCATTTTATTTTTATTTTATTTTAATACAACATGCCAGAGTCCAAGATCCAAAATTGTAAAAGCACCCAAGCCCTTTATTACCTTGCAGAAATGAAAGATTATAAGAATGAACATACTTTCAAAGCAATCAACGCGCGAAGTAACATCGAAAAATAAATAGCTAAAACAGTTGATCGGTGGTTGCTAAGGACGGATCAAAAACAGTCTCGACTTTTCGATTCACAACCCCTAACACATACATGCCTGACACGACTCTAAGAGACAGCCATAACTACTTGGCGCCTGTCATTAGCCACGATCAAAAATTAACCCTCACCCAGCATATATACAGTTACAGAACTAGGCGAAAGGGGGAATAAGGAGAAGCCATTACACATGGCATCAAGAAAACCAATTATCTGCACAAACCCCAAAATATGGCTAAAAACATAACAACCAAAATAAAGCACAAGCATTTAAATATTATAAACCAAAACATTCATTAATAAACCAAAAAAAACCAACACACCAATGCATCATAACATGCATCCCAAAAATAAACCGAAAACATTCACAAACATAGCATAAAAAAAATAGATAGTCTGGGGCTAAACCGCCCAAAAGAAACATGACAGCAATTCATATATAAAAAAAACTTAAACAGGAAATCTCCCCCAAGCTTGAAATCTGCCAATGACCTCACTGGCCTTCACCCTCTGGAGCAATATCACCTCCGCCATCATCCTCGTCTTCAGCATCCGCATCCGCTGGCTCCTCCTCGCGATCCTCTCCTGAGGCTGGAAATGGTGGAGGATAAGGCGCAAAGACTGGAGGCTCTGGAAATTGAAAGGGCATGGACTCTGCGTCGTCTCCTCCCTGAGCATAATAGATACTGGAGACCGTATTTGCGAACTCCGCATGATAGTGATTGAATTGGCTCTGCCATTGAGCCACTGTATCAACCTTGCTGTGGAGAAAATTAAGACTGCTTAAAATCTCTGTCAAGGCCCCGGGTGGCATAGCCTCAGAAGATGGGGGCTCAGGCGCTTGAGCGAAGGTACCAGCTTCCGATGAGGGAGGCGGCAGAGGCCCCGGTAAATATCCCTGACCCTTTGGGTGTGACGGAGGTCCCCCATCCCAAACTCCATAACGGGCTATAACGTGATGATCAATGACTGCCATAGGCGGCTGAGTGATGTCGTCTTTCTCCCATACCACACCCGTCCTTTTGCATAGGCGTGTGATCAGAGATGGGTGAGGGAGTCCGGAATTGACGTTGCTCCTAATGGCCTTTTTAATTGAATCCTGAATAAGAACCCCCACATCAACCTTCAGCCCCATGACAATTGCATAAAGCAGTACTGCCCTCTCTCTTGTTACATCGCTCAGGTGGCGTGTTGGCATAATATTTGCACAAATAAAGGAGTACCACGCCTTACCATAACGACTTAAGGCTTGATGGGGGAAAGAGGTCTTTTCACCATGGAATTCATTGGTTTTCCACACGGTACTAGGCTTGCAGAGCTTTGCTATAATCTCATCAGTATTGTAACTCCGCATCCCAGGCTCCAGATAATCCTTACCATCGTAGTTTGGAGTCCCATATAGAGCATTGATGGTTCGAGTGTCAAATTTTATCAACTTACCCCGAACTGGCACCGAAGCAGGACCATCGGCATTAGCATTTGCATAGAATTCCTTTACCACTGAAATAACTGCAGATTCGGGCGGCTTGGTGAAGTGAATCCATTTTATAGTCACAATCATTGAATTCATATGGCCGTCCATCTTGTCATCTGGCCTTAGCCCTCTCTCAGGCACCAAACTCCTTTTTGAAAAATTTTGGGCATATCGCTTCCAGGCTTCCTCACTCGAAAATTTTACAGCATCCCAAAGAGGAGGGGTTCTGGAAGACGGAGGAGGACCTATACTAGTGCGAGGGCGCTTTGAACCCATAGCCAACAAAACTCCAAGAACAACAAAAAGATAATTAATAAACGACCAACGAAACTCTGCTTTGAAGAAATCCTTTACCTCTGGTTGCTTATAAGTACAATGAAGGAGAATAACTGCACGACGGTTGAAGGCCCCAAACGCTCAGAAGCCGAATGGGTGACGGTTGATTTACCGCAATCGTTGGGAGTAAGGGAGATGTGTGAGAGAGAAACGAGGGACACTGCAAACTGAACCCAAAAGCCTCAATTAAACTTAAAAACTCGGCACTGGCGCTGCAGCGTGGTGCATGGCGCTGCGGCGCTGGAAAGGTTAATCCTGGCGCTGTAGCGTCATTATCGGAGCTGCGGCGTGAAATCTTGGCGCTGCGGCGTGAGTAATTAGGAAGACCTCGACGCTGCAGCGCAACTCTCCAGTAGCTTCCAGTATATGCCGGCGCCGTGGTGCAAAAATTTGTAAAGGGGATGGCGCTGCGGCGTGGTTCTTGGAGCTGCGGCGCGAAACTCAGACTAGCTCTTGGCGCTGCAGCGTGAGCACTGCATTCCTGCAGCCAACACCCAAAATCTGAATCAATGCACATTTGAACTACTAGACATAGCAATCATACTAACAATTACATTAACCATTAAACTACATCCTAACATACTAAATTAACATCTACACTAATTCTAAGCAAAACCAATTGCACTAATGATAACTAAGGAAAATAAGACTAAATAAAACCATAAGGAAATTTTTGATACTAAGATGGGGGTTGCCTCCCCATCAAGCGCTTGATTTAGAGTCGTCGGCTTGACTTTCGCCCCGCCTTACACCGGGTCTCCCAAGGTGATGGAGGTGTTTTGCCGGTCGACCTCGCCGCCCCAATAGTGTTTCAAACGTTGTCCATTGACTTTGAATGTTTTGTCTGAATGAGGGTCTTCGACCTCAATAGCCCCATGAGGATACACTTTAGCAATGGTGAACGGCCCCGACCATCGGGACTTCAACTTGCCCGGGAATAATTTCAGCCGGGAGTTAAAAAGAAGCACCTTCTGGCCTTTTTCGAAGTTCCTTTCGACAATTTTCTTGTCATGCCACCGCTTTGTCTTTTCCTTATACAACTTAGCGTTTTCATACGCGTGCAGACGAAACTCGTCTGATTCATTGAGTTGTAATAGTCTTCGTTCACCTGCTGCATCCATATCGAAATTGAGCTTTTGGATAGCCCAATATGCATTGTGCTCTAGCTCCACAGGAAGATGACAAGCCTTGCCATAAACAAGCCTATACGGAGACATTCCGATAGGCGTTTTATAAGCGGTGCGGTATGCCCACAAGGCATCATCAAGCTTCTTTGACCAGTCCTTCCGATTAGGATTAACGATCTTCTCCAGGATACGCTTAACCTCTCGATTAGAGATCTCTGCTTGGCCACTTGTCTGCGGATGATAACCTGTGGCTATTTTATGGGTCACCCCATACTTAGCAAGAAGGGCTTCGAAATATTTGTTGCAAAAATGTGACCCTTCATCACTGATTATTGCCCGAGGAGTGCCGAAGCGAGTGAAAATATTTTTCCTTAAGAAATTAAGCACCACCTTAGCATCATTAGAAGGCAAGGCGACTGCTTCTACCCATTTGGAGACATAATCAACCGCGACCAGAATATAGAGAATGTTGAAGGACGACGGGAATGGCCCCATGAAGTCAATACCCCATACATCAAACAGCTCTACTTCAAGGATATTCTGCAGAGGCAATTCGTGCCTTTTTGAAATGGTTCTTACCCTTTGGCATCTATCGCAGTGCAACACATATAGGTGTGCATCTTTGAACAGGGTAGGCCAGTAAAACCCAGATTGGAGTACTTTAGCAGCAGTTCTTTGGCCCCCAAAATGTCCTCCATAATTAGAGGAATGACAATGATGGAGCACACCTTCGATTTCCTCCTCTGGCAAACATCTTCGCAGAATCTGATCTGAACACTGTTTGAATAAAAAGGGCTCGTCCCAAAAGTATTGTTTTGCATCATTTAGGAATTTCTTCCTCTGCTGATAGCTGAAGATGGGAGGAAGCACTTGACAAGCGACAAAATTTGCAAAGTCCGCATACCACGGGGCTTTACTTTGGACGCCAAACAGTTGTTTATCCAGGAAGAAGTCATTGATGTCTTTGATTGCGTCTCCCGAATGAGGAGGATTTTCCAACCTCGACAAGTGATCTGCTACCTGGTTTTCTGTCCCCTTCTTGTCGCGGATCTCTAGATCGAACTCCTGTAGAAGAAGGACTCACCTTATCAGCCTAGGCTTTGCATCTTTTTTTCTATCAGATATTTAATGGCCGAATGGTCTGTGTACACGGTCACTTTTGTTCCAATGAGGTAGGAACGGAATTTGTCGAAAGCATAGACCACTGCTAGCAGTTCCTTCTCGGTTGTGGTGTAATTTAACTGAGCATCAGTTAATGTTTTGCTGGCATAATAGATCGTGTGGAACACTTTGTCCCTTCTCTGTCCCAACACTGCCCCAATTGCAAAATCGCTGGCGTCACACATGAGCTCAAATGGGAAAGTCCAATCAGGAGCTACCACAATAGGAGTCGAAATGAGTTTTTCCTTCAATAATTCAAATGCTCTGAGGCAGGCTTCATCAAACTGAAAAGGCATATCCTTTTCCAATAGTGAACATAGTGGTTTTGTTATCCTTGAGAAGTCCTTGATAAACCGCCTATAGAAACCTGCATGCCCAAGAAAACTCCTAACCCCTTTCACTGATGTAGGCGGTGGTAGACTATTGATGACATCAATTTTAGCCTTGTCTACTTCAATACCACCATCTGATACTCTGTGGCCCAGAATAATGCCCTCTTTTACCATGAAGTGGCACTTCTCCCAATTCAATACAAGATTAGTTTCAACGCATCTTTGGAGAACGGCAGTCAAATTGACCAGACAGTTATCAAATGAACTCTCGAATACAGAAAAATCGTCCATGAAAACCTCGAGGGTCTTTTCGACCATGTCAGAGAAGATGGACATCATGCAACGTTGGAATGTTGCAGGAGCGTTACACAACCCAAAGGACATTTTCCGAAAGGCAAAGGTCCCATACGGACATGTGAATGTTGTTTTCTCCTGATCTTCGGGAGCAATAGAAATTTGATTATAGCCAGAATAACCATCTAGCAAACAATAGAAGGCGTGCCCAGCAAGTCTATCGAGCATCTGATCAATAAATGGCAGAGGGAAGTGATCCTTACAGGTGGACTTGTTCAACTTTCTGTAGTCCATACATACCCTCCATCCAGTCACCGTTCTGGTTGGAATCAACTCGTTATTCTCATTGGCTACTACTGTCATACCGCCCTTTTTTGGCACGCATTGAATTGGACTGACCCAAGGACTGTCCGAGATAGGGTATATAATGCCCGCATCTAGCAGCTTAATGATTTCCTTCCGGACCACCTCTTTCATTATTGGATTCAATCGCCTCTGATGTTCAATGGTCGGCTTGGATCCTTCCTCCAGTAGGATTTTGTGCATACAAAGGGATGGACTGACCCCTTTAATGTCTGAAATTGACCACCCCAGTGTCGTTTTATACTGTTTGAGCACTAGCAGTAGCTTCTCTTCCTGGCCTTCATCTAAAGATGCAGATATTATAACAGGTAAAGTGGATGAATTTCCCAAGTATGCATACCTCAGATGATTGGGCAGGGGCTTTAACTCGTGGACAGGAGGTTCTACAACAGATGGTTGGGCCTTGGAAGTAGATGCTTCTGGATCATTCAGCGACTCAAACTGTCTTTGGAACTGTGTAGATCGCTGGGGTGCATCCAGCCAGTTAGCACATTCAACATGGGTGGCCTCTTCCTTAGTACTGGTACCTCTTAATGGAGCTTCTAAAGGGTTTGTCATGCATGTTTCTGAGAATACTTCCCTAACTGCATCATCCATCTGGTTAATCTGAAAACAGTCTTCAGGGGTGTTCGGATATTTCATTGCCCTAAACACGTTGAAAGTTACTTCCTGATCCTGTACTCTAATAGTTAGCTCCCCTTTCTGCACATCTATAAGGGTTCTCCCCGTTGCTAAGAATGGTCTTCCCAGTATTATCGGGACCTCCCTGTCTTCCTCAAAGTCCAGGACAATAAAGTCCGCTGGGAAGATTAACTTGTTCACCTTAACAAGCACATCCTCTACTATCCCCTTCGGGTACGTGAGAGATCTATCCGCCAATTGCAAAGTAACACTTGTGGGTTTGGCTTCATTCAGTCCAAGCTTTTTATATATTGACAGAGGCATCAAATTTATACTCGCCCCCAAATCACATAAGGCCTTGCCAATGAATTGGTCCCCGATAGTGCATGGAATCGTGAAACTTCCAGGATCTTTCAGTTTTGGCGGGAGCTTGTTCTGTAGAATAGCACTGCATTCCTCAGTCAGAGCCACTGTTTCATAATCTCCCATTTTCCTCTTTTTCGACAATATGTCTTTCATGAATTTAACATAGCTCGGCATTTGCTCCAACGCCTCTGCAAACGGGATATTTATGTGAAGCTTCTTGAACACTTCTAAAAACTTAGAAAATTGCTTATCAAGCTTTTGTTTCTGTATGCGCTGGGGGAATGGCAACTGTGGGATAGGAGGACTAGCTGTGTTCACTGTAGGGGTTGGTGATGAAGGGCTTTCTTGAGCATTTACCTCACCCCCAGACTTATCATCACTCTGCTCCACAATAAGTTCCTCTATAGTCACTTCTTCTTGCACTACAGGACTCTCTCCACCCTTCTCATTTATAGTTCTCCCACTCCGGAGTGTAACTGCTTTGCAGTGTTCCTTCCCATCCCGTTTCGGGTTGACATCAGTGTCACTCGGCAATGTGCCTTGCGGTCGACTATTCAAAGCAGAGGCCAACTGTCCCGTTTGGACTTCAAGGTTCCGGATGGAAGCTTCTTGATTACTGCTCCTTGTCTCATTTTGGGCAATATATCGTGACAGGAGATCTTCCAAACTAGGTTTTCTTTCCTGTTGAGATGGTGGATAGTGGAACTGATTATGAGAACTCTGTGGTTGTTGGTTGTACTGATTTTGAGCTTGAAAATCGGGAGGGTTTGAGAAATTAGGCCTGGTGGTCGGAGGTTGTGCTTGATTGCTATTTGTGTTGCCCCAAGAAAAGTTTGGATGATTCCTCAAGCCCGGATGATAATGAGTAGGGAGACTTGCGTTTTGCTGCCGCCCATAGTTGGAAACAAATTGAACTGACTCGGGGCTTATGGCACACTGCTCAGTTGTGTGGCTCCCTTGACACAATTCACACAACAATGCGACACTCTGAACATTCTGCATAGCTTGCACTCCCATGGTGTCAAGTCTTTTGGTTAGCGCTGCAACCTGAGCCGCTAATTGTGTGACTGGATCTACCTCATATATTCCTGCTGCTCTTCTAGGGGCCTGCCTATCATTTGGCCATTGATAATTATTGGCCTCCATTGTTTCCACCAATTCATACCCCGCTGTATGATGCTTAGACATGAACGCTCCTCCAGAAGCGGCATCAATACTCGATCGAGTAGCTCCGGATAACCCATTATAGAATGTCTGGATGGGAAGCCATTCTGGCAGTCCATGGTGGGGGCATTTTCTCAGAAGATCCTTGAATCGCTCCCATGAGTCGTACAAAGATTCTGACTCAAACTGATTAAAAGAGGTAATTTCGTGCCTGAGCCTGGCGGTTTTAGCTGGTGGGAAGAACTTTGCCACGAACTTTTGAGCCAAGTCATCCCATGTGGTTATGGAGCCTGACGGAAGTGAATGTAGCCAGCTCTTGGCTTTGTCCTTCAAAGTGAAGGGAAACAATCGGAGTCTGATGGCATTGTCAGACACTCCGTTGCACTTAAACTTATCGCAGATTTCCAAGAAGTTCATCAAGTGATCGTTGGGGTCATCATTTGGTAATCCCCCAAACTGAATATTGGAGCACATTTGGATGGTGCCCGGCTTGATCTCAAAATTGTTTGTTTGGATTGCGGGCCTAAGAATGCTCGCTTGCAAATCTGCGATGTGAGGCATAGCATGCTCCCTTAAAGATTTCTGAAGTTCCTCAGCCATTGTAACAGGAGTATGTATGTCCCGCGCTTTTTCTCTCTGCAGGCGTCTGTACGTTCTATCAACCTCGGGATCGAGAGGTATTATATTCCGACCCCTTCGAGGTGGCATACGCCTTTGAGATCACCTGAAAAGAAAATTAAACAGATAAAGTTAGTCTAAATTAAGATCGTAATGACTTAGCTTTAATACTGATAACAAATAATACTAAGTCCCCGGCAACGGCGCCAAAAACTTGTTGTCCTTTTTATGTAACGACAATTAACGCGCAAGTATACGCGGTCAACAAGTAATATAAGATAAGTAGGATGTCGTACCCACGAGGACGAAGTCTTAAATGCAAATCAAATACTAATGTAAGTTCTTTACTGTCTTATCTAAACAATTGATTGGAGGTGGTATTTTAAACTATGCGATTACAACTAAAGGAAGCGGGAGAAATAGATGTAATAGGGAGACAAGCTAGGATTGCAATTCCCCTAACGCGTCGCCTAATCTCCTAACTCTCCACAATACAAACAAATCAAGGAATGGTCAGCCGAGAATAGAACTATGCATATGCTTCTGTCGAAGGCCAAATGCACATCTCTAGCTAGATGAATCACAATATATCTATCGATGAAAATAACTAGGCTAGGGTCATTAAGCTCAGTCTCAAGGCTACACAAGGCAAATAGAGATATGTCTATCCTATTAAGCAGTTTATGCACACATTCCTTTAGGCAAGGGCATAACAAGTGTTGTTGTATTTTAAAAGCTAGATAATAATGTCCAATAGTCAATATCCATTAATATCACTGCCAAAAACTCTGTCAAGCATTTAGTCAAGAAGCAAGAAACACAACAACCCATTCCCAAAATGATTCATTAGTATAAATAGGAGAGAAAGTTAATTAGGCTAAACACTAGGTTACATTGCAATCCTAAAAAGGAATTAGTTCATAACCATGGTGCTAATACACATTTCTATCACATTCAACATTGATCAGTAATACACAAACAACCGAGAGATTTTAGAATAAGAAAACTCCTGAGCTAAGGTTTTCTGTCTCCACGTCTTCTCTTCTCCGTGTAACTCCTGAGCTGTATATGATGCAAAAACTTTTCTCCCCTAAAACACAGCTTCTTTCTGTTCTAGAATCCCCAAAAATATTCTCTGTATTTTCTCTCTATCTCCAATATCCTTCCGATGTTCTCTCGCTGCTCTTTTTCTTCTTTCTAGGTCATTAAATGCGAACCACTAGCTAGGCACCGGAGGTGACGCTGCGGCGCGGAGCCTATAACTGCTTGGCGGCGCTGCGGCGCCACTAACGCTGCAGCGCGAGAATAAGAAGGACCGGGCCGCTGCAGCGCCAGATGAATTTAGCCAGGACCATGAGTTGGCGCTGCGGCGTGGGCTTTAGAATAGGCTCTGGCGCTGCGGCGCCAGAATGTAGAAAATGACAACTTTGCCCCTGCAAGCTGGAAATGACCAAAACAGCCCTGCATCATACAGGAAAAGCATAACAACAACAAAATATATACAAAAGCACAACAAATAACAGAAAACAAGCAGCGTCTTGAGCTTTAGAGAATCTGATTTGCGATATAAATACCACTTATCAACAGCTACAAATGTATTCAGCTGGAATATGGAGACCTTGATGTAGAGCCAGGGCTTCAGTCCTCGCTCAAACCTCCTCGCCTTCCTAACGTCAGTACTGACCTGATATGTAGCGAACCTGGCCAGCTCGTTAAACTTCGCGGCATACTCCGACACTGTCATTCCTCCCTGCTTAAGCACTAGAAACTGGACCTCCATCTGGTCCTGCGAGCTAACGGGGAAGTACATTTCAAAGAACATCTCTTTGAAACGTTCCCACGGTATCACTCCTTCCCCCTCTCTGGTCTTGTTGGCTTGCCACCAGAAACTAGCATCCGACTTCAACATGAAAGTCTCGAAAGCTATTTTTTGGTCTTCGCTAACCCTAGCCACGTCGAAGACCTTTTCCATCTCCATTACCCATGCCTGGGCATCTATCGGGTTTACCAATCCCTGAAACTCTGGCGGTCTTACAGCCTTAAACTCCTTAAAAGTCGTGCCCTGCACTTGCGGCTGATTTACAAGTGCTCCCGTCAGCAGGTTTACCAACTGCTGAACCGAATTAGGATTCGGCCCACCAGTATTGTTGTTATTGTTGTTCGTCGAACCCTTCGGGGCCTTGACGTGTAAGTCTTCTTCTAGGAGGCATTTTATGTTAAGAAATACTCTTATTAGATCCTTTACTCATTTCTTAAATATTCAAGTTCATATTTAAACATTTTAAATTAACTCTATTCACACTTGAACATATAACACGTCAATAAACTTCTTTATTCATTTATAGTCTTAAAAACATAGAATAGATAGCATTTCTGCTATTTACATCATCTTTCCTGAACCAAAAAAGTTACAGGATTACATCATTATCTTATCCCATTATTATCTCAAATTATGGGATTTACATTTATTTATAACATAAAGAGACAAATAATATAATAACTTTACTGTCTAGGCATGTTAAGACGTCGCACAGCCTCTCTGCGTTCTTCCTCCATCACCTGAAACACCGTTCTGCGATCCACCACGTACCATGGTAAACCTTGGAACTAAGCTGGGTAATAGAAGACACGATCCTGGGCCCTATCTATAGCCGTATAGAAAGCGTATTATGTTTCCCTCAGTTTGGCCCTCTTTGCTCCAGCCTCGTCTTCAACTCGATCTGCTCGTTGAATAGCCCTCAAGCTTGTTTCCTCCGCTCTTGCACGCTTTGTTGACTCTTCCTGGATGTCGTGTTTCAGCTTTGCTAGTTTAGCCCGTGCTTTGTCTCTATCACTCTCTACGTGAATTAAATCCCACTCCGCATCTCCTAGCTCACTATCCAGCTCTTCAATGGTCTCGTCTCGCTGCTGTATGGTAGTCCGGCTCTCGTCCACCAATTCTTGAAGCTCCACGTTACGATCGTAGATCGCCTCGTACATCTTAGCACTAGTAGAGTGAGGTGGGAATTCCTCCTTGGGATCATCTTCCTTTTCATCATCCTCTTCTGACTCATCCTCATCCTCTGGATCAGATGCCGGCTCATGCTCCTGACCAGCTATGGTGATCAATGGAGATAGCTCTCTCCTAACCAACTGCTCTAAGACAACAAGGATGTCTCGGGGCTCCTCGTCCCTCGACATCTGAGGTAACTCCTCCCTAGCCTGACTGGACTCTCCAACGTTCGTCATCCTGACAAGAAAATTTTAAAGTTTAATTATTAAGTGATTATCGGTCGACACTCTTTGAATACTAGAACGTAAACACATAGCACATAAGATAATTTATTATCTTTACCTATCACCACTATCTTTTCGATCTTCCTATAAGGCTACTACCTAAGGTTTTTCCCCCACCTAAGGTTCATAACTTACAGATCTGATACCAACCTGTGACACCCCCAAATTCGGGTACTTCGTTTCCACACGATTTGGTGTTCACTTTCTAAATAAAACATACATCTACCCAATAATAAAGAATGCAAAATAAATTTCAACCTTATAATTAAATAAAAATCTTCCTTGTAAAAAGGATTGCAACTTTGTCCAAAATATCCCAGGGTTTAATCTAACCTTAACTTAAACATCAAATGCGAAAAATAAAAACATAACATAAAGTAATCCAGTCTTGTTACAATTCATAATTAATAAATAAAACAAGTCTTCACTTGTTCAGCTTGCCTTTGCCCTTACTAGTTGACGGAGTGTCAACACTTTCAACTTTAGCTGCAATGGTTATTTAAATTGCAAGAGTGAGCAAACAAAAGCTCACTAGAAAAATCAATAATATAACATAACTGAATAGTTTCAATAGATTTGAATAATTTTTCTTTCATAAAGAATTGAACAATAATTCTTTCTTCAATATTTATAATTTCGAATATTGAAATCATCTGAGGGTCATAAGACCTTGAACTTTGTCCTAGGTTATAAACATTTATATTTAAAACCTTTAACAGTCATGTAGACTATGGACTCTTAACTCATACTTAGGGGGATCAGCCCTTCGTACCATGTATTGTGCACAAACATTTTACGCTTTCACATAGTAATCTCCCCTAATAAATAAGGTTGTTCATCTCAGTATTTGATACAAGTCCGCACCAAAAAAAGTTTGGTTTGGATAGCTAAAAGGAAATTTGGAGTTCCAACTGCCATCAACTAAGGAGTAGTTGAATCGACTCACAATAATAAAGAATAATTCAATAATAACGAATTATGAAATAACTTATGCTTTAGAATTTAAACTTAAAGCATACGAAAGATAAGATAGACCTTACTTGAACAATTAAGTCAATGTCACTTTAATTAAATCATGAACTTTAAATAAGTACTTGCCTATTGCAGAAATAAAAGGACAATCTCAATAAATATTTGAATTTAAAATACTTGTATAATAATAACAAAGTTTGAGTTTAGAAAACTTGCCTCAAGCGTAAGCTACAGTTATAACTCACGTTCTTTAACACTTCCTACACATATATATTTACCCATAATAATCTAAATTAGTTAACACGTAACTAATTCACATAATTAGTTAACCCATCTAGGTTAACTCATTCTTTTATAATTATCAAGTTAATAATTAATTATCACATAACTAATCACACCATATAATTACACATTCACATAATTAATCAAATAATAATTATGTACTTCATATTAATTAAATTATAATTAAACAAATTATAATTCAATTTAAATATTCACTTGAATTATAATTAATCAAATTATAATTACATCATATATTAATTAAATTATAATTAAACAAATTATATTTTATAATTAATCAATATGCATTTATTAAATTATAATTAAGCATATTGTAATTTAAATTAACATTTACTTTAATTAAAAATAATCAAACTATATTCATTATAATTTAACAACTTATAATTTAAATTAAACTTTTACTTTAATTATAATTACTCAAATTATAATCACATATTATATTTTATTAATAAAATACATTACTACTCATTTAGCATTTTAATGTATGCCTAACATGTCATCAATTTATCATATTACGTTAACTTTTCATGCTACAAATAAAATACAAAAATAACAAAAAAAAATCCTTCATGCACCCCCTCCCCCCCCCCTCGGGGCGGGTGTTATAGGCTTGATAGGCCCTCTGGGGCGGGCCCCCTGCAACGACGGCAGACTGGTTCGCAAACTGTGCAGAGAAAAAACTAATTTGGCTTATTTCTCCACACCAAATTCTAATTTCAGTCAACACAATTCATATAAAGCTTTACAGAAATAAAATTTTAAAGCTTCTAACATGTCTTAACACATTGAATCATCAAAACACATAATTTAAAGCTCTTAATTTCATAATTTTTAAAGAAAAGCCATTGATAAGTGTTCTTGATGAAATTGAACACTGTACTTTTGTTTTTAAACTAATTCACACAATTTCAAGCATAGTCAATTAATTTCTAAACATGCTATCATCATCTACAATGAATCAAAACAACAATTAACGATCAAACATGAAATTTTGATTTTTACAAGAAAACTATATATATATATATATATATATATATATATATATATATATATATATTCAAAAATGCATTGCTGTGACTTTTTGATGAACATGAATCCCTCATGTTCATCCTATATGTATGAATTAACAACTTAGATAACCATAAAAATCCTACATACACATGTTATAAACATAATATATGTATATACACCATGATCATACAATTTCTATGAAATTTCATGTTTACAAAGAATAACATTATGAAAAACATCAAAACAATATTTCTAACCACAAGGATTAGAATTTATACCCCTTTGATTAGTGGTTGGAAGAAGAAGATGGTGATGGTGTTTAGCTTTCCTTTGGATTTCTCAAAGTCTTCTTCTTTTTCTCTCTATTTTTTCTCTGTTTTTTCTTTGTTTTCTCTAACTGACTAACTCTTCTAACTCTTTTCTAAACTAACATATATTATAGATATAATATACATAATAAGGCTCTAGAACGAACAGCTTATTTACGAACATATGTAGGGCCCAGTGTTGAAGGTTGTTGATTGGCCCAATTATATACCATCATATATTCGTAATTAGTGTTAAATATTCTCATCCAATCAACAACCTTCAACACTGGGCCCTACATATGTTCGTAAACGAACTGTTCGTTCCAGAACCTTATCCATAATATACATATAACATATATACAATATATGTAACTTATAATATATTTATGTACATAATAAATCCTATAATAATTATATAGGTTACAAGTTTTTGAAAATCAAAAGCCTTAAGGCTTTGTTTGGTAAAAATAGATTATTTTCAAAACTAGCTTTTTAAATAGTTAAGGCCCCGTTTGGCAAAACGGGTTTTAAACAGGTGCAAGGGCCTCGTTTGGCAAAACCTTTTAAAAACAGTTTTAAGGGCCTTGTTTGGTAAAACTAATTTAAAACCCTTTTTATTCTTTTAATAAATCTTTTAACACATATTTTTAATGTCACGCTTTAATCAATTAAATCTTTAACATTCTAATTTAATTATTAAAAGCTAACAACAATTAATAACATATAAATTGTCTCATAACAATTATAATTACTCGCTAATTATAATTTCATGTAACAATTATCATATAGACTTCATCTAATTTAATTATCTCAATTAACTTAGAACTATACCATAAAATCATTACACATCAATTAAATTAAATATTAAATATTCATTTAATTAATATATTACACTTAATTAAATTACTCCACATCAATCACATAAATTATTTATTTAACTCAATAAATAAATTAATTATTTATTTATTAAATTCAATAAATATTTAAAATCAATATATAAAATTCTCATTTATTACAAATGTTAAACTCATTTATCTGAATGCATATCCATGACATAATGCATGCATCATAATAAATGATAAAAATAAATGACAATAGGATGCAATAGATAGGAAATATCATGCATTTTTAAAATACACTGTCTACTGAAAGCATCATCTTTGTCTGCTACTAAAATGCAAAATAAAAAGTACAGGGAAATGGGGCACAACCGCCCAATGACTAACAGAGGCCTATCAAAAGAGATAACGAGAAAGGGGGCAGAGCCGCCCAATATCTAACAGAGGCCTATCAAAATATATAACGAAAAATCAATCAAAAGAAGTCTATGATATCTGCATCTAGACGATCAACCTGCTGCAACTTCTCCTGAGTCACTGAATCTCTGCCAGAAGAAATGTCTGGTCGATAGAGGGGGGGATCTACACCCATATAACTGCCAGAATATGGACCTCCTGAGGGGCCAGCTCCGGAGCTGGAATGATCAAAAGAATCTGTCTCTGAAAGATCCCTGCCAAGGTGCCTGATGAAAAATTGTGCTCACTCCAACTGCTAGGTCAAAGTGTAAATCTGCTCCAAATGAGTAGGCTCTCGAAGGCAAGCTATCCAGTCTATCATCATAACAAACCCAGGAACCATGTCTGCCATGAACTGAGTGGCACGAGGCTGAGCCCCAATAGTGCGAGGACTCCACCAACGATAAAATGCTTCCTGACTGTGAGGACCCTCTGATAGGGTGAAGCCATCCAAGCCCATCAAGGTAATGTCTGTGACTGGCTGAGATAGGGACCAATGTCTCCTAGCAGAAGGAGGGAATAGAATACAGATCTCTCCTGTAACACTCCTGATAGCCCGCTCTCCCAAGTAGAGCTCCTATCCTCCATCAGTCAAAAGGGGAATCCGACAAGTGGACAATGTAAACTCTAATCCGTTCAGAAATCCATCCTCAAAATCGACTGTCAGATAATCAGGGGTGTAAGGAACCCACATGATGGAATCGGCGGTTAATAGCTCTAACTGCAAGCGGTAATGGGTGAACCCCTCTACCACAGGGACCTCTATAAAGGTGGAATAATGTCATCGCCATCCTCGAGGATAGGTCTCTAGACCTAGAGTAGTAGACGGACACAGACAAGGGAGCCTCTCATATGCCCAAAACTGGAAGTGAAAAAATTAAATGTCCTCAATGATAAAGATTGATAAACACAAATGAGGGAGATTAAAAGGTGAAAGAGAAATTACTCACCAGCAAAAAGGGATAAAAACCCAGCCAAGCCTCCGTCCCACCCTCAAAGCATAGGCGCATCCCATGAAGAAAATAGGCGAAGGTGAATGTGCCCCAGTCAAAATCTCTGATGCGCTCCACATCTCTAGTAGCGCTAACCAGAGCAAAAAAGACCGTCAAAAAGTTGTCTGCTATGAAATAACCCCTGATGATGACCAGGAACAGTCGCTGAAGAATGCAATCTCTAACCCTCTGATCATCAGGCAGAGGCTCAGTCAAAGCCCCACTCTGGGCATCAACACTCAAGGGCCAAGAACAGACTGTCCGACTCTTGATGGCCATCGCAAGAACTCCCAAAAGGGATCTAACGGCAACAGGAGAAATATCAGCTACCAAAGATATTGGCTCACCTGTAAACTCCAACCCTGTGATGAACTGCCAATCCATCGGTGTCATCATAATCTCACAGTCCAATAAGTAGAGGGACTGAGTCTGGTGGAACCAGCGCTCAGATAAAGCCCGCAGATAACCCAAAGGGCAACGACTGGGAGAAATAGAGAAGAAGGCCTCGAAACCCCAAGAGTTGACGATGGCCTGGTACTCTGGATTAAGAGTATGATACAAGGAGTGGATGCTAAACCAGTTCCCCCTGGGCTGAGTAAAGCCGGGAACCTGCATCAAATTACAAATCCAGATAAAATCGTTGTCCTGAAATGGCAAAAGGAAGAAAAGTCCAGAAGAAAAGTCCAGAATAAAAACTTCAGCCACCTCATTGGCTTGAAGATAGATTAAAGGATGGCGCCTCAAATCATCTAAAAGCTCTGAAATGGGCACAATGATGGATGGAAGCTCCCAACGTGAAGTAGTCGGAGCTGGAGCGGGATCCACAATAGGGACATCCTCTTTGTCTTCTACGTCATCCGGCCTATCAACTTGGATAGGACGAATCACTGACTCAACCAACCGGCGAGGCAGCCGGGCTGGACGAGGCTGAGGGACATCAGAAGCTCTCCTCCTTCTCATACCTGCAGAGACTCTGCAAGAGCTGTCAGTATATCTAAAACCATAACCTGAACAAAATCTACAAATCACCTCAGAAAGGGTGAGGTAAGTCTCAAACTTACAGCTTATTAAAATTAAATCATTGTTTCATGCAAATTCTAAGTCTTAAAGCATGCATTAGTTAACATACATCCCTAGTAGAGTTAAAATTACATGTTCATTAAATACTCAGGCTTTTGAAATTTTTTTGCCTGAGTCTCCTTTGTAAAATGGATTATCCGCATGCACATAGGCATGACTAGGTGGCCATTCAATAGCACACCAAACCAAAATTATGAGCATTTCATATATATGAAAAACATCAAAATCAAACTCCCCATGGCAGCTAAATTACCATGTGTATTTTTATTTGAAAATCCAGACTCAATTGTCCTCAAATAGGACGAATAAACTGCCAAAAAAGGCGCCAAATGACTGTCTCATAAATTAATTTTTTTCACATCAATACGTTCAGTATGGTAAAATATACACATTTACTAAGTCTGAAAATTTTTATAAAGTCATATAGGCATGCATATTCACTATATTGTGTGTAAAAGCATTCTATATGAAATCTAACGTTCTAACGGTCAAAACTTGAAAAGAAAGGATGGAAACGTTACCAGAGTTGTGCAAAACGATTGTACGGTGACTGATTTTAGAAAAAACTGCCCGAACTCAGTAGATCTGAAGAGGAATTTTTGGATTTTATATATAGTTCAACTTGAAAATGACTTATGAAAGCCACGGGGGAACTAAAATAGACCCGCAGGGAGCCGCGACTCTACCTGCGACAGCCGCAGGTAGACCTGCGGCACCCTAAGGTTGGTCTCACCCCTATGGTTCGGTCCAAATGAGGTTAAAGCGGAGTTCCCAGAAGCTAAAAAGTTAAATCAGGAGAAAAATGTTACACGATTAAGCAGAACAGGCCTGAAACCCTGAATCCGATGTCAAACTCTTGATGAAAGAAAATCTTCATGTAAGCCATTGGTATGAACCCTGATATGGTATTTGGAGTGCCAATGATGAAAATTGCTGAAAACTGCCTCTATCAAAGTATCGGAAAGGTCCAGCGTTGTGAACAGTGGATTTTGAATGCATCCAAAGTATCCAAACTTGTCCGAGAGTATAACTTATCAGAAAGATACCCCCAACATCGAGACCAGGTATGTCTGACATTGTAAACCGCTGGAGACAACTCCAGCGTAGCATCGAAAAAGATTCGGTGATGAAAATCGTTGAGAACTGCTTCAACGAAGGTCAGAATGTCTAATATTGTGAACCGTTGGCGACAACTCCAGCGTAGCATCGGGAGAGATCCGATGATGAAAATTGTGGAAAACTATCCTTCTCGGGGAGAACCGATGATGGAATCTGTTATACAAATCCCCAGCCAAGGATTTAAATCACTGCAACCGACCGTTGTAAACTACCGTTCAAGTAGGCATCGAGTAGGTTCGATGATGGTCAATTCTGTAAACTACCGTTCGAGTAGGAATCAAATCAGTTGAACCGACCGTTGTAAACTACCGTTCGGGTAGGCATCGAGGAGGTTCGATGATGGTCAATTCTGCAAACTACCGTTTGAGTAGGAATTAAATCAGTTCAACCGACCGTTGTAAACTACCGTTCAAGTAGGCATCGAGGAGGTTCGATGATGGTCAATTCTGTAAACTAACGCTCGAGTGGGAATCAAATCAATTCAGTCGACCGTTGTAAACTACCATTCGGGTAGTCATCGAGGAGGTTCGATGATGGTCAAATCGTTGTCAACTATTGTTTAAATAGATAGTGAGAATTCTATCCCCAGCAGAAACGTCGGCATCAACCGGACAACAATCCAAACCGTTTGCGACAACCCCAACGTAGAATCGGGAAAGATCCGATGATGTAAATTGGTGTAAGCTATCATCAGGATAGGCATCAAGAATCCCCAATGAGGTCACTCGTCAAAAGAGGAACATCCCAGTGGAGGAAAAAGTTAGAAAGTGAAGAATGTTGGTGAAAGCCCCAACGTCGAATTCAGAGAGGCCCAGCAGTATCTGCCATAGACAAATCTCCCCAGCAGGGATCCTGAAAACATCTTTATGACATTTTCGTAGAATCAGTCTTGGTAGCACCGACAGACATTGTAAACCATTGGCTTCAACCCAATGTAGCATCGGGAAAGATCCGATGATGAAAGTTTTGCAAACTACTGTTTGAGTAGGCATCAAAAGAGTTCAGTGAAAACCATCATGGACAACTCCATCCCCAGCAGAAGTGGCGGGAGCAGTCAATGATAGAATACCGAGGCAACTAACCCCACAAGAGCATATAGCAGAGCATATCATGCATTGCATTACATTACATTTGTATGTATTATATTTTCAGTGTCTATCAATTTTTATCCTGTTCATTGCATTGCATAAACATGATAAAGAGGAGCATCTGTAGACACTCGAAAAAAGAAGAAGAGAAAAAGTGAGGAAATTTCGCCTATTTCAGCTCTTAACTCTACCTACAGTGTTCCAAACTTCAATTTTACTCTTCCAAAACACTTGTATACATATATATACTAACATATCAAGTTTTCACCGGTGGAAACGGAGTTTTCAAGCCTACTAAGTGGTTTAAAGCCTCTAGCGCTATACACTATGAGATTTCTTGTGATCTGAAGCTTTTTACTGCTTTAACATATATATATATATATATATATATATATATATATATAAGTGTTATTTCGGCCTGGATTGCAAATATGTGACTTTCATCACTTTGATATATATATATATATAAGTGTTATTTTGCCTGAATTGTTAATCTGTGGTATTTTCAGCTTTAATAGATTTATAACTATATATATATATATATATATATATTTACATTAACTCAGTCATGCCTGGATTATAAATCTGTGGTTTTTTCTCACTTTAATATATATATAATTATATATATATATATATATATATATACTAATACTAACTCGTTTGGCCTAGATTGCTAATCCGTGGCCTTTTCAGGTTTAATATATATATATATAAGCATATATATATTTACATTAATCAGTCACACCTAGATTGTAAGTCTGTGGCTCTTTCCAGCTTTAATATATATATATAAGTAATATATATATTATTTATTCAATGTGATTAAATATCTATTTTAACTGTTCATTTGATGTAAATTTGTTCTAATGTAAAGTTTATTGATTAGATTTATCTAAATCTAGCCATATCTCACTTTTAATCGGTTCAAAAGTTATCAAATTAGAATCGTTGAGCTAGAATGGCTAAGATTTATTTAAATCTAGTTTTCTTTCTAGTTTTATAAATATTAAAGCAATCACTACAAGAAATCACACATTTTATGATGAATTTTTTTGCCACACACAAAATTTTGTCACAATTTGTTAATTAATAATTACGAAATTCATAATCGTCACTAAAACTTTTGCTTTTGTGACGACCTTTAATTTTGTTACTATTAATCATTTATATCGTCACTAATTACACATTTGATGACGATTAACAAAATTTCGTCACAATTTATTTTGGAAGTAGAATTTCGTACCAAAATTTTGGAGGAAAACCTTTTAGTGACATATTTGTAATAATTGATGACAATATTTATTGTCACACAATATTTCTTTTGATGACACCATAATAGTTTGTCATTAATTATTTGTAAATTTTAGTGACAATGTGATTTCGTCACTAATGTTCACATTTAGTGACGCCAAATACAAATTCATCACAATTTTATTTGGGGGCAAAAAAAATTTAAAATATTTTGGAGGGAAATTTTTTTAAGACGAAAAAATTATACTTTATGACAATTTGTATTTTCATAAATACCAATTTTATATGACGAGATAATAGTTCGTCACTAATTAGATGAGTGGATAAGTGACAAAAATGTTTCGTCATAAATTCTTATATTTAGTGACAAAGTACATAATATCGTCACAATTTTATTTGGAGGCAAAAAAAATTTACGAAATTTTGGAGGCAAATTTTGGAAAAACAAAAAATTATTAATTTATGACACTTTTTATTGTAACAAATTCTAATTTTATATGACGAGATAATAGGTCGTCACTAAACGCCCAATTTTTTTTAAAAAAATGATTTTTAAAGCCACTAAAGGCCCAAATTTTATTTTAAAAAAAAACAAAAAGAAAAGATAATAATAAAACTTACTATTTTATTAAGGACCGTTTTATAACTATATTTAAATAAGTATTTCTATGTATGCTATATGTAAAATTGAATTTTAAACTATTAATATATAACTTAAGAGTTAACTCTCGATTTTAGAATTGAGCCAATTAATGAGTCCAATGAGTTAAGTTTTGTCAAACATGAGCTTAGTTTATTTGTTAGACAAACTTCATTACTATAGATAATTGAGTTGTTATTAGGTTGAGTTCTGAATAATTTATAAGTGGAACTGGTTTGACTCATTTGCAACACTATTTAACTAAAGCTACATATAATCCATAAAAAAATTATTTCAATGTTATGGTAAGTAGGGTTAGAAAAGTATAGGTATAGTTATCATGCACCAATTTTCTTTAGAGCACATGATTTTTCAAATTATGTTTAGTTAAAAACAAAACAACAAATAAAATTAATTTTTAACTCTGCCAAATCTTCATGCCAAGGAAGCTTGTGGACCATGGTAGTATTAACACTTATTTTACTTTACATATTGTTTTATACTTTAAAATAAATAAATAAATAAATAAGGTGGAATATATTTGGTCCCACTACAAGAAAAAGGTGATAGGGTGACGAAATATGGCGACCAGTGTTAAAACTCGTCGCCATATGACTTATAAGCCGACAGGTATTTATATCCCGTCGGTATATATTAGGTGGGATAGTTGACACTAATTTAATGATACTAAAAAAAGGCGACCATATAATTGTCGCTATAGGTGCTAAAATATCGTCTCTATAGAGGAATAAATCGACGAGTATTTATACCTGGTCAGTATAGATTATGTGACAATTCGAGTTTTTGAGAAATATTAAAATAATGATTGAAATAAATAAAATTCTTATTATGTGATATATATTGATATTGTACTGTATAATTGAATATATATTGTGCAATGTGATAATGAGTGAAATAATAAATATATTATTGATATATATTTATTATAGGTAATAAAATGTTGAAAAAAATTTATAGAAAGGAAAGGAAATAATCAAATATATTATATTTTGATTGCAAATAAATTGTGGAAAAACAATTTAAAAGAAAATAAAATTTTTATTTTGAATTGTTATACCGCTTATTTGAATATTTGTGGTATAATATTTGTATGTATGTGATGTGATAAATATATTAATATATATATATATATATATATATATATATATATATATATATATATATATATTACATTGTTAAAAATGAGTTATAAAGGAAAGAATATAAATATATATACAAAATATTTTGTATATGTTAAATATAACATATTAAAATAATTTCTGAAAATAAATTATTTTAATATAATAAATTTTGTACATTTAAATAAATTATTTTTATTTAATGTATAGCTTTTTTATGGAAAAGATTTTTGGAGATTATGTTTTACTCCCTCCGTTCCTAAAAGATTGTCTTTTTAGAAAGTAATTTTTGTTCCAAAAAGATTGTCGTTTTGAGTTTATCAATATACATTAGCTATTTTTTTCCTACTTTACCCTTATTTAAAGCTTTCTCCTATTTAAAGCTTTCTTCCCTTCTCAATGATTCTTATTCAATTTAATGCTATAATCCAAGTAGTAATTGGTTAAATTGAATAAGAAACATTGAGAAGGGAATAATTGATTGAGACAATTAATAAGGGTAGTATAGTATTTTCGCTAGATATTAATTACATTCCTTAATCTATGTGCATTAACCTTAAAGGACAATCTTTTAGGAACAGAGGGAGTAATATTTAGTGTATTATATATACATAATTTAGTGTTTTAATGTTTGGAGTTGAGAAGCTTTAACTGAGTCATTTAAGAAGCATGAGTTGTAATTCATTTAGATGGCAAAGGACACTAAGCCTGTGTTCATGACTTAGGAAAGCAAAATAGAGTTATATTAATCTCAGCACTTCTTTCTCTTTTAACCGTCCCAAACATAGCAACAAAATCTTCAAAGCTTTTATACAAAGCTAAACCTCTCTTTCTCCCGACTTACTATAATCCTCACTAAATTGAAAGAAGTCATGAAGCAAGGGAAAGCTAAAAAAAACGGCTGTAATTGAAGATGGAGGAGCAGTCAAGGAAGGATTAACCAAACAATTGGTTTAGTAATCAAACAATTCAAGTAAACCCATCAAAAGGTATGAGATTTTCTTTCCTTTACATTGATGAATTGGTAATAGCTATAAAATTGTTAAAATTGGTAGTAAATTTTATGGGTTGAACTCAGAAATGTTTTAGAGTCAAAATAGATGAAGAAAAGATGGTAAAACAGTTGTTAAACAACAAACTTTTCTTCGTCGGAAAATAATTTCGGAAGTTTTTTTCAACATGAAAATGATAACGAATCTCGGAACAAAACACATGGTTGGACTGTTGGGCAGTAACAGAGCTGATCTGGGCTGAAAAATGGAAGGAAAAATTTGGGTTTAGACGTGTAAACCTCTATGAACTCTGTCTCGGAAATGGATGCACATGTGATGTTTGATAAAATTCCCCTAAGAACTGTTTGGTCTAAAAAGAAAGAAATGTGCTAGGCTATTATCAAAGTAAGCTATATATATGTATATAGAAGTAGTTTAAATAAATTGGGTAAGTTAAAATTGAATTTAAAAACTGTTTTGGAGCAAGTATTGATGTTGGCAAGGGCGGAGGCAGGATTTTTTTTCCTCCTGGGCTACCAAGTGCCATTTAGATTTCCCAAATAATAACAAATCAGTGAAGGCCAAACACTCCCCCCCCCCCCCCCCCCAAACTTGCTCAAAAACCAACTTTTTCCTCTTTCACTACTTTTATCGAACACCTTGAGGGCGCTGTTTGATTGCCCCTTTTTCTCCCTTATTTGAATGTTCAATAACCAGTACACAAGCACCCAACAATCATAGATAATAACAAACTTTAATATACTAAATTAAGCCTTAATCCCCCAAACTGTCAAAACCAAACTTTATCCAACTAATTGTAAAACTATGAAATTTTACCTTCAATGCAATAGTTACCAAAAGCAAACCTTCAATTGTTGTAGAAACATTAATACCCCCATTGATGAGCACTGATAATCCCTAACCAGTTCACTTGGCTTAATTATGGTCCGTACAAAGTTCATTACTTTGACGAATAGAGAGAAATGTAGTTCATTACTTTTATTCTTTCATTTCAAACGCAGCATATACGTGTAGTTTGTGGTTGTAGTTGTCAATTCCAAATGTATTCTTGCCAAGGATAGTGCATAAAAAAGCACCACCCCTTCCCTATATATTTTCAATCATGTTGACCATATGGACGGTTCAGATTATATCTTTTTTCTCCTATTGGTTTGAGTATTATTAACGATCCAGATTGCTCCAAAGTTGAAGAGGGTAAAATATAGTGTTATTCTCCATACAGGAAAACATGAGCCCATCTGCCGACTCCATCTTCCCTTCATCAGTAAGAATCTGTTGCCCTCTTTTTCTCAATCTTCTCATTTTCTGGTCAAAATTATATTTAAAAAAAACCATTTTAACGAATCAAATCACATCTCTTTTGATGTCCTCGAACCTTTAAGCCCAATTAAATTTTGTTGTTCAATAAATTATGTCATTATTAACATATTCTTTGTGGATTTTGATTATTGAGTTATATAGGCATCTTTAGATTGTTCTAGGAAAAAAAATACTCATTTCTCCTTAAACCCAAATAGCTTATGAAATATTAATAAATGACAAAGAAATTAAATGGAAGAGGGATCATACCACAAGTTCTACAACATCCAAGGCAGAACGTTGGGACTTGAGAGCAGAAACGCCAATCACTAGGCACTGGCGGAGAGCGGCTTCTCGTGGCTGCCGGCATTCCGATGGCAGAGTCAAAGGGATATCACCGGCGCCGGCATGTGCCGCCCTTGTTGAACTCCTCTTTCTCAGCCCTAGAATTTCACCTTCAATTCGAACAGTTGAATAGTTGAACTCCTCTTTCTCAGTCCTAGATGTGCCGCCCTTGTTGAGTTGTTTCCAGAGTATCCCGTTCCTAAGCTTTTTTCCAGAGTATCTCCGCTTTTGGGTTTTGTTAGGTTAAATATTAGGCTGGGCTATTGAAGATATATATGTAAAAAAAAATTGTCAAAAACTTGACCCGGGCTACAGCTCAACAGAGCCTAAACGTGGCTCCGCCCTTGGATGTTGGGTTCAGTTGGAAAACTGACCAACAGGCCAATTTTAAGGCCATGTAAAACGAGTTTAGAATGTCTGTTTTGGATGGTTAGCATTTTTTAAAAATAGTTTGCCATATTATGTATAACATATTAAAAATTGACTTTGATTGGATCCTTGGTTTGAGATTTATAATTTAGCAAAGTGGGCTGTTGGAGAAGTGTAGCAGCAACGAAGCAGGGCCAGCTGCAGCATGTTGCCACTACGCTGCTGCGCTTGGTATGGGCTGTTTTGATTGTTTTATTTGTTTTGGGTGTTTTGATGGTTTTAGTTATGTTCTATGTGGCAGTGAAAATAATAATTAGATATCAGATTTGGTACGCTTTTGTTGTGGGATCTATTTGTGGATATTCTTTTGACTAAAGATGAGTTTTTCAGTTTTTGAAAAGAAATGACTGTTTTATTTCCAGTTGATTCTATTCCCATGTACAAATTGGGTTTGCTCATAGGCAAGATCTCATCATAAGTGGGTTACATTTATATCCTAATTAACTGATTCTGAATCATGATGTGCTTAAGGAGTAGTAGCAATTAGTAGATGGGTGATAAACTATCTTAAAGTTGATTTAGTTCGTAGCAGCTAGCTTAGGCTAATTTGGCATAATAGCTAGGCTGTTTTGAAGACTTTAATATTTAACTCATGCAAGATGATAGTAGGTTATTGTAATTAATTACATGCTTTAATAATGCAGTGAGTGGTTATTTTTACCAATCATGCTTGATTTCAGTGAGTGGTTATGATGACGTCTTGGACTAATTACATGCTTCAATATTGCAGCCAAAATTGGTGACAATTTCAAATCCTACCAGAGCAGTCAATCCATTAGGTCATATTGATATTAGAAGATTAGAATGAAGATAGAAGTACAATCCATAACAAAAGAAAAAATAATATTTTTTTATTCACTCTCATATGAAAGAGGTATGAAATATATATATATATATATATTCTAGGTGTAAGGGTTTAGGGTTTTTGTACTTTTTGTATGTGAATCTTGCTGCATTAGCTTCTTTTTTGTATAATATTTGCCCAACCCTTATAATCTTTTGTATTTATGATTCTACAGGGTCTTTAGCATTACTATTATAAACTACTATTGTTATATTAGGTAGACGGTAAACCCAGTTAAACTTTTATGTCATAGTGATAGAAATTCAATTTGGTTTGGTATAAATATTTAATTGATTGAGTAAAGGTTAAAACTTTATGGTTAGTGGTGAATTTTCAACTGCGTTCTATCAATAGAATTTAATTGATTGACTGTAAGGTTAGAACTTTGTGGGTTAATAGTTAATTTTCAATTGGGTTATCTCCAATGAAAATTAATTGATTGACTAAAGGTTCAATTGGGTTATCTACAATGAAAATTAATGGATTAGTAATGAATTTTCAACTGGGTTCTCCCAATAAAATTGTTTTTGATTGATTAAAGGTTAAAACTTTATGGGTTAGTAATGAATTGGTAACGTCCTTTTGACAAAATTTTGATTGATTGATTAATGGTATAATAAGTTCAAAATTTTGTAAGCGATCTGTTATGATTCTTTTTGTTTAGTTAAAGGAAAAATAATACCCTTGGTTGCTGGCTTTATTGGTCAGTCTTCAGCAACAGAAGCGTCTTGCCTTGTAGTTAATATGATACACCAAAAGAAGATGTCTAGATGGGCTACTTCACTCTCTTTAAGAGAAATCCCATGGTATCTCTCTCTTTATCTCTATCTATATTACACAGTCACACACTACATATGCGTTCTTCCTATTTCTCTCTGATTAAAATTTGATATGACTGAGAAAAATTACAAGATGTCATTTATTATTAGCATTTTAGTAAATTTGAGGTTTTTGTTCGTGTATGCATTCATTTGCCTGTAAAGAAATTGCAAAACCGAAGCTTAATTAATTCTTAGAAAAATTGTTGGTCACTGTCATTTACCTTCTGCATTATAAGCTGATTACTTCATATGATTTCTCAAGTAAATTGTCCATGAAATTTTGTTGTGGCAGTTTCTTTAGGAGTTTGGTGATGTAGATGATTAATATCTGGAAAAAATGTTTGGCTTGTTCAGATGATTTTTTTTGGAAATTACATAAAAGATGCAGTGCTCTTGTTTGGTTGCGGTTGTACACTGGTAGTTATGTTAATAGAAACTTGTTATAATTGTCATGAGTTAGCTAGGATATTCAATACATGTTTGTTTTATGCACATATTTGATCACTTACAAGCTTTGTATCTCTTTGTTTTTGTAATCAGGTTGTGTCATTCGTACTGATAAGTATTCGTTCTACTAGTCTTTATCCTTCTCTCTCCTATTTTTTTAACAAATTATATTTGTTTTTTAGTTATGATCCTTCCACTGGCATTTACTGTATGGATTTCTATGTTGTGCTTGAACGTCCGGGTTACCGTGTGGGACGACGCTGTGGTGTTGGAATCCAACACAGGGTTACAAAGGAGGATGCAATGAAATGGTTCCAAGTCAAATATGAGGGGGTGATCCTCAATAAGTCTCAGAATATTGGGAATTAGTTGAGTGTTGTCTGATCTGTTTATACATAGTTTATAATTTGTTGTAAGGTGGAACAATGGTTATCCTAGCTTGTGAGAATGAAGAAATCAATATTGCATGGTATTGGCATTGTTTTTCTTATTAAAGTGTATACCATTTGTATATTCATAGCACCTTTTGTCAAGTATTTGTCAATTGTATGTAAAATTTAAGCTACAAGTGAATAGAGTATTTTTTGTATAGCTAGCTAGAACTTGAATCTTAGATAATTTTGATGGAGCTTAATTATTCATTTGCTATGGTTATGCTTGCACAACGAATTTATATAATTAATATTTGAAATTGGTTGACTTTTAAGTTTGATGTATGTGGTTTTAAATAAACAGATTTATATTATAGTTACCTGTCAAATAGAAAAAAAAATAATAATAAAAGTTTGACAACGAAAGTAACTTTTTGGTGACAAATTATTTTGTAATATTATTTAAAATATGAAATGACAATGACATAATTTTCATGTTAAATATATTATTAGGTGACGAATTGTTCTATCGTCATTTATTGTCTTATTTTTGGTGACAATAAACACAATAACATGACGAAAGAATAATCATAAATATGACAATATTGTCGTCCTTAAAATTAGATGATTTAAATAGTGTGACATATTTTCGTCACTAAAACAATATCCTTTACTGACGAAAAAATATTTTTGTCATTTAATGTACTAAGTTTTGATGACGAAACATAATATAGAGTGACGAAAGTTTCATTCAAATAGTGACGCTATTAACGTCACTAAAAGTAATTAATTATAGTGACAGTGGTGTAGATCATCACCATAAGTTAAAATATTTAGTGATGACATCAAATATTATCAAAGAAACCTTTTACCACGCTCATACGATGACTGTCTTTGTGACTATTAACACTCGTCACCAAATATTTTAGTGACGAAAAATAAATTTTATATGACAAATTTTAGCGTCATTTTTTGTGTAATTTCTTGTAGTGAATTACGTGACCCTAGATCCGTATCTAGAGGAAACGGGAAGATTTGGCTAAGCGCATGCAAGGATTTAACTGATGAATCATTTGTCTTGCGACGTCTAGATTTTAATTTGCATTTTTATGCAATATATTTGTTGTGCGATTTTTTGATGATATTTTTTGAGCCTAGGAATCACGGGATCTATGATTAACCACATGGATCTAGATTCGATTCCCACGATGGACAAATTTAAACTGTGAATACGGTTTGCCCATCTTTTTGTAAATGTAAATCTGATGGATCTTAAAACAGTTATCCGAATTTAAGGTCTCAGCATAGTAAATTATGGTTTGTAGTGTTCGGGTCACTTCGATTGCTTTCATGCCAATAAGGAGTCCGACACTTGTATATATATTATTTGGTCGAGGATGCTTCGTATCCCGACAATAAAATCAAAATCAGCCAAATACAAAATAAAATAGAAGTATCAAAAGGATTCAATTCCTATGTGAGCGAAAGGGTTTGAAAACTATCTTTCAAAATATCACTTTTCATATCATGTCTAAAAATGGACTTTTTATTAAATCAAACCCTTCGTATATAGGTTCAACGAAGTACATCACTACTTTCAAATAAAGCACTTATGTCCAATTATTTCAAGCACACACACACACTGCAAATAAAATAGGAAAATTAAAAAGACGCGGTAACTGTGTTTCACGGAAGTTGGGGATGCTTAACACCTTCCCCCGCTTAATCAAGTCACTGAACTCTATGAACCTCGGTTTCCAAGGCTAAGTTAAATAGAGTCCAGTAATTGCACCTATTTGCAAAACTTTTCAAATAAAATTCGGTTGAGTTGTTATAACCATTTCAAACATACCAACTGACGACTCTGTAAAATCAAACTTTTCAAATCGTTGATATTATATGTGGGTCTTTTTCTGAAAATTCACCCTTCAAATCAAACAAATTAAATAGAGGGCATAAAGGGTAGAAACACATAGAAAAATGAATCGCCAAAGATTTTTCCCGACGTCTACCTATATGTTTTAAGCAACTTATGAAAGCACAACGTTCTTTTTCTTTAATCGTGCTCCAATAATAAAAGGTAAAAATATTTAACAAAAATAATAATCTTCTTTATATGGGTCCCAATATATACATAATATATATATATATATATATATATATATAATTTTTTTTTCTTTTTTTTAACTGCAGCCACTCTTTTGAGAGATCAGATCCTCTGTCCCCATTTTTTTTTGTTCCCTTGTATCCCCCAACTTAAATGTTGACACATATTCTTCTACTTAACACCAATTAACTTTAAAATTAAAAAAAAGGACATGTGTCAATATTTAAGTGGAGGAACACAAAGGAACAAAAAAAATGGGGACAGAAGATCTGCTCTCCTCTTTTGAGGAAGGAGTAATTATTACTTTTAGTAGTGAATTAATGTTAATTCTTTCATTGTTAAAAATTTGAGAGCCAACTACTTTTATTCTTCACTCACAGTTGTAAAGGGTTATGCCATATGCCTCCATTCATATTGTTCCATCACCGAGTCAGAGAAATGTAAACAGGAGGATCAAATTACAGCACCTAAAGAAGTAAAAAATAAACCAGAAGATACATGTTATTATGTCATCTCTTATTTCCACCACCCATCAGTTGAATTTGTATGGGAGGTACCTAAAAGGACATCACTAGAAAACCAGAAACCTGTAGGGGAAAAACAAACTTTTATGACCTCTAAAGACAATTCAGGATGACAATTGAGTGTTTGCTAGCTTCCAGAGCTTGACCCACTCCACCATAGCTTCTGCGACACGAGTGAAAACCGAATGCACCGGCCCCAGGCGCTCCTGCACCGCTGCAGCCATCTCAATCATACAATCCTCTGCTGTAACCGCGGCTTGAGACAACCTCACCGACTGAAAGAAAGGGACGACTTCCTCCATCAGCTTCACCCCTTCCCACTCTTTCTTCAAACTCTCAATGGCGTCGCCTCTTTCGTTTCTCCACACATAAGGAATCCCGGTTTTCACACCAATCCCCAAGTGATCACACACCACCTTAACACACATTCCACACCATAAATCTTCCACGGTTTCCCACCTCACTTTTCCTTCCCTTTCCAACCTTAAACCTGGCAACAGTGCGGGTCCCACCACCTTGCGGTTAAATGCTATATTGATTCCACTAACAGGCATCAAGGACCTCGCTGGTACAGTAAGAACAGCATCAACATATCGAGAATTCCTCTCAGCTGGCTTGAGGGCTTGTGTGGGTGCATCATAGTCAGCCAAGTTAAGCCACAGTCCACATGACAGAGCACAAGCGACCCCACTCCGCAGGCTAAATGGGTACCCGCGAACAAAGTCTGCTCCTTTACGGTAAGGGTCATAAAGTGTGTTAAAGAAGAAAGGAGTGGCCGGAGTTGAAAGATTGTTGACGTGTTGGGCGACAACATCTACTAATTGACCCTTATCATCCTTAGCAGGGACACAATCATCATCAATTGAGATTATATATTTCTTCTTGGAAACAAGATACCCAAAGTAACGGCATGAGTAACCAGAAAAGAGAATGGCAGAAGACCCAACAACTTTGTCTATATCGGACTTCGTATAGACTCGTACATCAAAGCCTACTGGAATTTTAAGTTCCTCTTTGAGATCAGGATCTTTGACAATGATCAGGTGGAAGCGGGAGAAGACCGATTTCCACTCATCCATGAAGGATGTAAGGTCAGGGTTCAGTGCACCAATCACAATATCCACCTCATTGTCGTTGATGCTTACTTGAGACATATTGTGAGATTTTTCTGGAAAATAATGATCAAAAAAAGTGGGAGAATACCTTCACAGTCGTAATTACAGCAGCAGTTTGAATTCTAAATTCTTGCAAGTGCTCAAATAAAATCAAACAGCATCAAAACTTTTCAGAGCATCCTGTCAAAAGAACTACGAATCAGCTCTTTCAAATTCAAATAGGAGATTTGTTTAAGTAATAAAGCACGTCTTACTAGTGGGAAGGACAGGAATCAGAATATGCTTGATATTTAGTGCCTGGATGAGCGAATGGATTTCTTCTTTGCCAGTCGCAATGAAAAGCTTCAAAATCTTCTCAGTCAGTTTTCCAGCTCTCAAAGTTCTCTGCCAATCAGAAAAGAAACTAATGAAACTTTCAAAAACATGTTTATAATACTGAAAGGAAAAGGGAAAGGGACGCCTACACAACTGAAAAATGTCAACTTCTCTCAGATAAGATCCAGTTTCTCATAGAGTCATAGTTACCATATACTTTTATTGACCTAGCAAACTGCCGACTGCGTATTGGTATTTGCTTATCCAAATATGGTACTTTTACATTACAATACTATAAATTAAGCACACCGAAAGTAACTTTTTATTTTTATTTTTAACTATAATTGCACAAATTCAATATTCTGACTTAGTTCGGATGCTAAAATATCACATTCGTACTAATTACTTGTATAACAATCAATTTGTTGATGCAACTAAAAATTTCTATGAAACTTAGTTTTTTTACATTTAGATTCTACGAGAATTCCCAACTATAAGCACTATAAAGCTACTTTAACATATCGTGTGTTTAGTAGCGTACCGCGCTCCCTCCTGGTTCCATGAACCAAAATGAACTGCGTTTGAGGTAACATTGGTTTATCATATAGCCCACGGAACCAGCAGGCCAGCACATAACTATTTACATTAACATTCTGTTTACGCTCAAGTGTAGCAAGTATTAATATTATAATAAATCTATATTGAAAGAGTAACAGCAATATATAATTTCACAGCAGAAGATACTATAAGCACCATAGCCTATGCCCTTCCAAATGAACAAATAGAGGGCTTTACAGAAGTGTGCACAAAAACAAGCACGCACATGTACAAGAGCATGAACTAACGAGATCAAACCTGACACAATCAAAATTAAAATTAAAGAAAAAACACATCAAAAGCATGGAGGAGACATTTGATGATTTCTGCAATCAAAATTAGATTAGAGAAAAGATCAACTTCAGAACTAGTCATTAAGGAAATGCAATGGTCGCACCACCTAAAGTTGATGCTAGGAACAATGACGACTTAAAAGATATCAATAGTTAGGACCAGCCCAACTCCAAAATGCACGTGCACACACACACACATATATGGATAGATATGGTATCCAGATAACCATGGGGAATGGTAATGACCAAACTGCCACAAAATAACACACTAAGCACACAACTCAACCAACAAGGCTTTTTTATCTCAAGATACTTGGAGTAGGCTGAAAATGAATCCCATATACACAGACGAATAACAAACCAAGTGTATTTAAAAATATATTTTTTTAAAAACCTTGATAGTACAAACCTAACCTCATTACAATGTGCCACTACCTTCTCGCTAGAGGCCTGTGACTTTGACGCTAGAATTCAGGAATCAGAGCTTTGGCCTTTCCTAAATTAAAGAAAGATGTAGAACCCAAGTGACCGCATCGACATGGTTTCTACTGTGACAATGACCTAGACCTAGACTAGACGCATAACAAAGCTCGAGACACTTGATCCTCTTATATGTATACCTCATCAGATTAATGAAGGCCTGCCTAACAAACCTAAATTCCTTGATTGCACTAAAAAAAAGAGAAATACAAACACATTTCGCAACCGGAACCGCACACAAAAGTCAAAACCACAAAAACCGCACGAAAGAAACTGCACCAATGGTTCTAGTAACATATTGAGGTTTTTTCAGTAGGAACCGCACCCCTTACGGTTGCGATTTTGGTATAAAAACTGCACCCCTTAAGGAACAACACCCATTTCAAGTTTTAAGTTTTTAAAATTTCTCATATTTTTGTGTATGTTTTAGAATTTTTAAGTTCTATTTAAGTATGATTGTAAATTTAATTTTGGAATATGCATGTAATTTTGCACAGTTTAAGACTTTAAGTTTGAGACAATGGTTGTATTGTAATAATGTATGCATCATTCAATTTGAGGAATTATAAGTTTTGAATTAATTTGTTATTGGTTTCAAGAATTTTACTTTTTGTAGTTGGGTATTATTTGTCGTATCAAGCTAGCAATGTTTGAGATTTATTTGAAATTTGAAAAGTATGATATGTTTATTATTATTTTTTCAATTGGTTATCGAATCAAAACCGCACCATTTGAAACCGCATCGCATTCTTAGAAACCACACCACACCGATCCAAGCGGTTTCATATTGCGGTTTCTGATTTAAGCAACCGCATCAAAGTGGTTTCATGTACGATTTTTGCTCGAAACCGTACCAAACCACGCCATGCTCACCCATAGTGATGACCAACATTATATCTTACCCAATGAATCCAGTAAAGTACCATAGAGCTCTAACAAGAAACCCTCTTTCTATCTTTCTAGATTGCTTGGTTCTCACAGGTCTTCTTATTATGTGTATCAACTCATCTTCTAACCCTATAGCATGTGTATTGTAATCCATATCCCCTATACATTGTACAGCATATAAGATATGACAAAACAAAAGGAATTCAAGTCAAGGTAGGACAAATTGAACAGTTTAAACTCTAGAATTAATGCACATGTCACAAGACTTGTGGTCATATGGTTCTTAGCTGAAAATGGAATTCACAGTAAGTAAACTCATCTACAACTACCATGAATATAACAAAACCAAAAAAAAAGAAGTTATCCCACTACCATGAAGCTAGTTCAAGTGATAAATTGTCTCCAATGTTGGGGTGGAATCTTGCTATGGGAAGCAACTCATGGATAAATAACAAGAAACATGGAGAGGGAAAAGAAAAAGGATTACTAATTACTTTCCGTATTTCTCTCTGAAAACTCTACATTCAGCATAGCCACTACAATAACTTTGAAAAAAAAAATACTGGCAGTGGAGGAAAGCAAAAACACATGACAAGGAGTTCGAATATATGCACTAAAAGGAGTTACTGAATATTGCAATTTAAGAAACGGGTGTTGGACATGGGCACTTTAGGACAAAGTGAAGAGTACATGTGACACATAATAAATATAAGTTAAGGCCATGGGTGGTAGGTAATTCATAGCTTCTAACAGATAGTAGAGTCACAAGGCTAGTACTATTTTCTCTGTACACAAGTTAGGTTCATGTTAGCTTGAGTAATATTTTATTATAAATAGTGATCATGCATTTGTGAACACATTATGAATGGATTGAACTGAAGAATGGCTTAGCCATACCCTGTCTCTCTTAATTTTTCTCTCTAAGTTTCCATCTCTCTATAATTTATATATATATATATATATCTTCTTCTTTTTCCACAATCTCTATCAATTTATATACACTTCATTTTTCTGCTACTGTTACTGTTCATCAACCATCAATTTAGTTGAATCCTGATTCCCTGATTTAAACTTGTTAAGCTCACTAAAGTTGAGCTCACTTTTCAGGACCATTTCATCTCTTTAATCAAGTTGCTATGCTCGGTTTCTGCGAGTGACCAACTCCGGTGGTTGAACAAGGTAAATTCCATTCTTTATCAAGTCGATGTTCTCACTCTTGTTCTCATAATCTTCTTCACTTTTTAAATCTCCTACCCGAGTCTCATTTTCTATCCTGTTATTCTCTTACACAACAAGTGTTAATGAAATGTCTGGGTGAATTTTTTCTTCATCTTTTTTATCACTTTCTTCTTTTCTCTCACATCTAGATTTAGGTATTGTCTGTTTCAGTCCATTTCATTACTGAAAACAAGCAACTCTAGCTCACTTACTCCATAAATCAGAAAAGTATTGCTACTTATTTGATTGATTTGTTCAAATTTGAGGTTTGCTTGTACCAAATCTCACATTCTCTCATCCAAAGTCACTATCACAACCTGTTAATTACCCTCAAAATATCGCTGGACAGAAACCAGTCCATATAGTATGTTTCAACATAACTTTATGAGTTTTAGAAAGTTTACAATAAAAACTTCAAGAAAATGGATCTATTCGTGACTGAGGTACAGGGCTAATTAATAAGAAGAAAGGGGAGACCGAAATTGCCTTCCAAAATTCCTTTGCAAATGAAAATGAAGAAGATGAAGCAACAAGGAGAAGAAATGTGAAAATGAGAATGACGCGGAAGTTAGCAGAAATGACTTAGGGATGGCAGAAGGAAGAGAAGCCACAATGTGATGGTTCAATTACCTATGATGAAGCATGCATTTATGAAGGGCATACGAACTTTGATGAGTTTCTCATTAATAGAGAAGATTATGGTCTCAACCACATGAGGAGTCAATTCATCATAAGGAAATACTAAGGATGCAGCAATTTTCCCTACCCCATATGCATTGGCTAAAAAACAACTTATCTAAAAATATACGTGTCTATCTGATTTTGCAATTTCAGAATCTTTTTATAATAAATCATTTTTAATATCTTATAAATCATTTTTAATATTTTATATCAGTTTCAAACACACTGTCAGGTTTAAATTTCTGCCATACCCATACTCCAAGGAAAGCATCAATTTTCACCACTAAACTCTCTATTTCTATTGCCAAAATATTTAGGCCTTTTTGCATATAAGACTGTATAAGTAAATATGCTAACCTCTGTAGACCTCTTTTAGGGGGCAGAAAGAAGAGCAATGACAAGAAGGACAACAAAACAACAAAAATATACTAATCAGTCCAGACGGAAATCACAGAAGTAGCATTATCAATCAAACAAATTAAAAATCATGGAAAATTTGAGTGAAACACAATACTTATATGGCATATTCTAACAAGCCCTCTTTATACAACAATCAAATTTCAATGAACAACATGATTAACAAAGAATTCAAACATATATCAAAAAAAGAATTCAAAGATTTAAGTGAAACCCATTAATTATCTAGTAAATTCTAACATGCCCTTTTTATACAACAGTCAAATTTCAACGATCAACATGATTTACAAAGAATTCAAGCATATATCAAAGAAAGAATTCAAAGATTTAAGTGAAACCAATTAATTATCTTGCAAATTCTAATATGCCCTTTTAACACAACAATAAAATGTCAATGAACAACATGATTAACTAAGAATTAAAATACATATCTAGAAATAAAAAGAAGATTTACCAGAAAGAGGTCGATGAGGATGTGTTCAGGTAGGAAAGAGAGATCTGAGATATTGGAGAGGTTAAGGACAGCAGAGTCAACTGCGAGCGAAAGAAGGGAAGGCGGGGTTCTCATTCATTCGCAGATGCTACTTTCTCTCTCGCTCTCTAAAAACATGTAATTTTACATACACGAGAATCGGTCTAACCGGCGAGTATGAGCTTAATACTAGAGAGGGGTTTTATTAGTAACTTGTTTAGTGTTAGTAGAGCCGGAAATGGTCACCGAAAAATTAGTAAGCATCCGTATTTGGAAAAATATGAATATTATTGGCATTGGAAAAAAATAGTCATATTCGGTTTAAAGGTATTTATAAATAAACGGATACGAATACAGATATAAATTAATATATTTATTTATTATCTGACTGTAAATATATTCGACGGATAGCGAATATCCAGAATCTGATATTCAAATTTAGATTTGTATCCGGAATTCGTATCCGAATAACTTACATATATTAATTATTATATAATAAGCAAAATAAATTTTTTAAGTGGTCTTCCTTATATAATAATTAATTTTCGCTATCATACGAAAATTATTTTAAAAATATATCATTTCACTTCTAAAAAGTAAAAAAAAAACACTTTTATTATAATATTAATAAGAGTAAAAAACACTAACACCCCCTATAAATAATCATAATAACATTCACCACCCTCTAGTTTTTCAAGTAACAGTCAGTACCACTCTAGTTTACAATATATAACATTCACTACTTCTAGTGTGGTTGACCAACTAATATCCACAAATATTTTTAAGATAATGTCCAATACACCCTTCAATTATAATGTTTAGTATATCCACTAAATATAAATATGTATATTATTATTTTCACTTAAATTGATCTAATTAATTAAATTATGAACTTGTGAAAGAAATAACATAAATGTCAAAAAATAACAACAATCATTGTATTAAGAAAATAAATTCATACACTTTTTGCCAAATAAATTCCTCAAATATTAAAAGTTACGTAATATACATTTAAACATAATTTTTTTGTAAATAAATAATAAAATTTTAATACCCATAAATAGTGAAAATTAACAAAAAAAAAATTTATAATTACTTTTTCAAATATTAAAATTTACGTAAAACAAACTTAGACAAAACTTGTTACGGAACGAATCTTATAATTCATATAAAAAGTATTTAAAATTATGCTAATTACTTTTTTCAAATATGAAACTAAACATAAGTCACACTTGTCGACGCGGGGGAAATTTCGTTTCATGGATATTGGTTTCTACCCTTTGTATTTTGCTATGTCGATTAATTTGTTTAAAGGGTGAGATTTTAGGAAATGACCGACATGATTGTCGACGAATTTGAAAAGATTGATTTTGATGATTAGGCCGACTGAGACAGAGTCATCAGTTGGTATAAGTTCAAAAGGATGTACCAACTCATCCGAATTTTGAAAGTTTTCACAATGTGGCCCAATATGTGACTCCGTTACATTGGTCTGGAACCCGAGATTCATAGAGTTCGGGGGCTTACTTAAGCGGGGGGAAGGTGTTAGGCACTTCCCGATTTCCGTGAAAACACGGTTACCGCATATTTATTGATTTTCTAAGCATAAAGTGTGTGTGTGTGTGTGTGTGTGTGTGTGTGTGTGTTATTTTAAAGTTTATTCTAAGCCTCATTTTGAGTTATTTGAAAATAGTGTTGTACCTCTTTGGACCTATGCACAAATGATTTAATTTAAAGAAAAGTTCACTTTAGACAAAAGTATATCGACGTTTTAGAAAACAAAGTTTTCAAATCCTTCGTCAAATAGAAATCGTGATCCTTTGATACTTCCGATTATTAACCTTAAGCTTATGATGTTATTCTGAAAGTAGTGTTGTACCTCTTTGGACCTATGAACGAAGGATTCGATTTATATAAAAGTTTATTTTTAGAACAAAATACATAGCAATGACGTTTTGGAAAACAAAGTTTTTGAATTCTTCGTCAAATAGGAATCGATGTACTTTGATATTTCCATTTATTAATCCTAAGTAAATCTATCCCCGAAACGATTTATTTTTATACAATCTCTTTACGATTTTGGTTTGAAAATCATTTTTTGGGTGATAATGCATGAAAGAAAGTTTCAAAAAGGATCGGATCATCATCGGGCATGAAAGCCATCTTGATGAACCCGAGTACAATAATAAATTTTCACTATCACGAGACCTTAAATCCAATCCATCGGGATGAATCCCTTAATATCGATTTAAGATCTAATATTACATGATGAGTAGGTTGAAAACCTATAAAGTGATTACTTTTAGCTTGACATATTGTGCGTTTTTAAGTGTAGCATGTTACTTTTTATGGTTTTTATGGTGATTTGCAGGAATAGGGCATGGACAGTTAAAGTTGCTGAAAGGATGATCATATTGGGCGTTCTGCATAACCGGCTCGGGGCGCGCTTGGATTGCAAAGGAATTGGTACGGGCTGCGCCATGCTAGGACTGAGCATTGCCTATGTAACGTGGGGCGCGCCGCTTAGTGAAGGAACCGGGCGCGGGGTGGGCCGGTCTGACGGAATCTGTGCTGATTTGTGTCCTTAATGTTAGAAGTTGACTCAACTATAGATTTTGACTTCCCTTATGTAATAGGGTTTTTCTAGGACTATAAGTATTGGTTGTTACTTAGTTTTAGATATCTTTTGAACTGATATTCATTGGGCACCACTGGTGGAGATTGCATTGGTGAGCATTCAAGGTTGCGATTGAAGCTTGGAGATTGGAGATTCTTTGACAAAGTTTTTCTTCCTCACTTATTTTCATTACTTGTACTTACGATGCTATTTAATTCTAATCTTCTAGTTTCTATCATGGTGATGAACTAATTTCTTAATTAGGAATACAATAGAACCTTTTGCAAAGTTTTAATTTAATTATCATTATTTTCACTTGACAATCCTTTTGAATTTATTATTATATTCTGTGCGTAATTAAATGATTATTTGGCCAACAATTAATCTCATATCTTTGATTGAATTGAAAAAGGAAATCTTAGATTAGATCTGAATATAATAACATATGAATTTGTTGATTCTCTCTAGGATAACATAATAGTGTACGAGACAAAAGTACATGTATGTCATGCGTAACTGTGTTAGGAGTTTGTGCTTAATTAATCTATTTTAAGTGTTTTGCATGAAAATAGCAAAATAACTAGAATATGTCTTTTTATTAATCATTGAAAGATGTTAGTAAATGGTTAGGCAATCTTAGTAATCAATTCATTGGTAAAATCAAGTGGGAATAAGGTAAGGGGATTATAGCAAAGCAATTTGGGGAAATTGTATTCCTATGTCTTAATCATCTGGTAATCAATATTTGTCAGTCTAATTAATTCTTAATTATTTATTTTAATCAATTTTCACAAATCAACTGGAGCGACTGCTTAAGTTGGTTATGTGACACCCCCAAATCCAGGTACTTCGTTTCCACATGATTTGGTGTTCACTAACTAAATAAAACATATATCTACCCACTAATAAGAAATGCAAAAAGATTTACAACCTCATCATTAAATAAAATCTTCCTTATGAAAAAGGATTACAACCTTAATCCGAAAATATCACAGGTTTCCTAACCTTAACATAAACGAATAAGTGTGAAAATAAAATATCATAAACAAGTCTTATTACAATCACAATCAAATACAACAAGTCTTCACTTGTTCATCTTGCCTTTCCCTTTACTTGTTGACGGTACGTCAACGTTCTCGGCTTTAACTGTAAGTAAATATGAAATATGCAAGAGTGAGCAAACAAAAGCTCACTTAGAATACAATAACAATATAACATAACTGAAAAACTTCAAAAGATTTGAATAACTTACTTCCATCAACAATAAAGAATTGAATAATAATTCTTTCATCTATACTTAGAATTTTGAATATGGAATCATCTGAGGGTCATAAGACCTTGAACTATGTCCTAGGTTATAAACATTTTCTTTTAAAACCTTTAACAGTCATTTAGACTATGGACTCTAAATCGTACTTAGGGGGATCAACCCTTCATACCATGTATTGTGCACAAATATTTAACGCTTTCGCGTAAAAACCTCCCCTAATAAATAAGGTTGTTCATCTAAGTATTTGATACGAGTCCGCACCAAAGAAAGTTTGGTTTGGATAGCTAAAAGAAAATTTGGAGTTTCAACTATCATCAACTAAGGAGTAGTTGAATCGACTCAAAATCATTAAGAGTTCAATAATATAAGAATTATGAACCAAGTATAAGTCATAACAATAGACTTCAAATTAGATAAGCATGCTTTAGAAATAACTTAAAGTATTTGAAAGATTAAGTAAATCTTGCTTGAACAAATAAGTCAAGATCGCATTACTTCAATAATAAGTTCAATACTTGTTCATTATGAATATCAGAATATAACATAACTTGTACAATAATTAACAAGTTAAGAATCGGAACAAACTTACATGATATAAAGAGTAAGGATTCGATAACTTGCATAAATGTAAAAGAAAGGTTTAGGAAACTTGCATAAACGTAAAAGATAGGTTTAGAAAACTTGCATAAACGTAAAAGATAGGTTTAGGAAACTTTCCTCAAGCGCAAGCTACACTTTATAATTATAAACCACTTCCACAATTATCCTACATTTTATATTTTTTTATAACATCAATTGGTACATCATCATGATGTTTAAACCGTTGAACTTCTTGGTTAGGTTCAACTCACAACATGCACAACATACGCACATAACATTTTAAACTATCGTATTGTACCTTATGAAAGTAATATCCATGTACACATTTAATATATCAAGATGAAACTTCAAAATATTTAAAACATATTAAAAATATGTTATCTCATTGTCTAATACACTTAACATGTCATCACATTAAGTTAGCTAACATGTAACGCGCAAAAACTTCACGAAACTCAAAATAAAAATTTCGGACAGCCCCTACCCCCACTGGGGCGGGGTTCCCTAGGCTTACAGCCCTGCTGGGGCGGGGCTCACTGCTGGTGGGTTCCCCCAGCTCGCGATCGTGCAGAGAAATAAGCCAAGTTGACTTATTTCTTCGCACCCAAATCCAATTTTTATCAACATAATATATATAAAACTTTATGAAAACAAAACCTTAAAGTTTTAACATGATTATAACATTCATAAACACTATAACACATAATCGAAATACAATTTTCATGATTTTTGAAGAAAACAACATTCTTAAGCGTTCTTGACGAAAATTGCTACTGTGAGTTCGTTTTTAAACCAAATCATGTAATTCCAATTGTATTAACTCTATTCCTAAACATATTATCATAATCCATGATCAAATTAAACAAAATTAACAATCAAACCTCAATTTTGATAATTTAAAAGACTATTTTCAAAATAAGATCACTGTAAATTATTATGAACATGATTTCTTCATGTTCATCGTATTTACGTGAATTGAACCATCTTGATTATCACATAACACTTATATAATAGTATATATGTATGCTACAACATGTAATAATCGAAATCACATGATTTTTAAAGAAAACTAATTACAGAGAAGCAAAAACTTGAAGAACATAACTTTAAAATTTTCAAGAGTTTAGATTATACCCTTAGATTGATTTGGAGAAGAAGATGATGGTGATGATTATCTCTTTGATCTCTCAAAACCTTCCCCCTTCTTCTTTCTCTCTTCTTCTCCTCTCTATTTTCTCTGTTTTCTCTCTTTTCTTTCTTTCATCATTGTTTTGTTCTTTTAACTAACGTAAAACTATTTGTATAACTAATATACATATATATATTATACGTATAATTATATAATATAACTGTTAAGTATTAAACCACATAATAATTATAATCATTATAATTAATACATGAGTTACAAATTTGAAATTTAAAAAGCCCTAAGGCTTGTTTGGCCAAAATAGCTTTATTTTAAAAACAGATTATTAGTAGCTAGGGCCCTTTGGCAAAACGAGATTAAAACAGTTTTAAGGGCTTTGTTTGGGTAAAACTAATTTAAAACCCTTTTTATTCTTTTAATAAATCATTTAACACATAGATTAAATGTTACACTTTATTTAATTAAATCTTAACATTCTAATTTAATTAAATAAAAGCTAACATCATTTAACCACATAAAAATTATCACATAACAATTATAATTACTCGCTAATTATAATTTTATGTAACAATTATCACATAAACTTCATCTAATTTAATTATCTCAATTAAATTAGAATCATAAAATCAATATACATCAATTAAATTAAATATTAAATATTCATTTAATTATTATATTACACTTAATTAAAATACTCCACAGCAATTACATTATTTATTTAACTCAATAAATAAATTAATTAAAATATTTATTTGATTCAATAAATATTTAAAATTAATATAAAATTTTCATTCGTTACAATCTTCCCTCCTTAAAAGGATTCTGTCCCCAGAATCACAACAAAAAAAATATCTCATCTGTTACATTCTTCCCCCCCTTAAAAAGATTCTGTCCCCAAAATCGGTGTACAAGAATTTACACAAATAATTAAGCAAATAATTGGGGATATGCCTTCTTCATTGCATCTTTGAGTTCCCACGTGGCTTCTTCAGCACTGTGGTTCCTCCAGATTACCTTAACAGAAGGTATCACTTTGTTTCTAAGTACTTGTTCCTTTCTATCAACTATTTGAACAGACACTTCTTCATATGTTAAGTCTTTATCAAACTGTAAAGGTTCGTATTTTATTACATGCTTGTAGTCGTGTTTGTAAGGTCGTAACACGAAAATATAGAAAACGTTATGTATGTTATCTAGCTCTGGAGGTAACACAACCTCGTAAGCCACTTCGCCAACCTTTCGCAGTACCTTGAAAGGTCCAATAAATCGGGGACTCAGCTTCCTTTTCTTGCCAAATCGAATCTTCCCCTTCCAGGGAGATACCTTCAGGAAAACGAGGCTTCCTGCTAAAAATTCTCGATTCTGACAATATTTATCAGCATACTTCTTTTGTCTGTCTTGAGCAGCAACCAATCTCGTTCTGATCAGCTTCACGATTTCAGTAGTTTGTTGTACCAATTCTGGTCCTAACAGTTGACGTTCACCGACCTCATCCCAGCACAATAGAGTTCTGCATTTCCTGCCGTATAACGCTTTGAAAGGCGGCATGCCAATACTTGCGTGGTAACTATTGTTGTAGGCGAACTCCATTAACGGTAGATGATCATCCCAGCTTCCTTTGAAGTCCATCACGCAAGCTCTCAGCATGTCCTCTAGCGTCTGAATCGTTCTCTCGCTTTGGCCATCAGTCTGAGGATGGTACGCCGTACTCATTCGTAATTACGTTCCCAGACATTCTTGTAAACGCTTCCAAAAATTTGACGTAAAACGCGGATCTCTGTCAGACACAATCGACACCGGAACACCATGTCGAGATATAATCTCCTTCATGTACAACTTTGCTAACTAGTCCAAGTTGTATCTAATCTTGATCGGTAAGAAATGTGCTGACTTCGTCAGTCGATCCACTATTACCCATATCGCATCAAAACCCTTCTGAGTTGCTGGAAGACCAACCACAAAATCTATGTGATATGTTCCCACTTCCATTCTGGTATTTCCAACGGTTGCAGCAATCCACTTGGTCTCTGGTGTTCTGCTTTAACTTTTTGGCATGTTAAGCATCTCGCAATGCATTCCGCAACGTCCCTCTTTATATTCGACCACCAAAAATGGTGTCTGAGATCCTTGTACATCTTCGTACTCCCAGGGTGAATCGAATACCTCAAACTATGAGCTTCGTTCAAAACCTCCTCTTTGACTTCTGGTACTGGCGGTACCCATATTCTTCCTTCAAATCGTAACAGTCCTTCGTTATCGAGCTTGAACTTGATTTCTTCACCACCGACTATTCTCTTCTGGATCTTCTCAATCTTCTCACATTCTTCGTCGTGAAGTTGTGCCTCTTTTACTTTGTCTACCAGAGTAGAACCAGTAGTTACTTGAAACAGCTTCTCATCCGATTCCTTCGGATACTTCACTTCCAGCTCTAACTTAGCCATCTCTGCATCAACTGATCCTGATCAGTTAACATATTCAACTTCCCCCGACCCTTCCTGCTTAAAGCGTCTGCGACGACGTTAGCTTTACCCAGATGGTAAAGTATCTCGCAGTCATAGTCCTTGATCAGTTCCAACCATCTCCTTTGGCTCATGTTCAAATCCTTCTGGGTGAAGATATACTTCAAACTCTTATGATTCGTATATATCTCACACTTTTCTCCATATAAGTAGTGTCTCCAAATCTTAAGAGCAAACACTACTGCCATCAATTCTAAGTCATGGGTCGGATACCCTTTCTCTTAATCCTTCAGCTGACGTGATGCGTAGGCAATAACTTTGCCGTTCTGCATCAGCACGCAGCTTAATCCCTTATATGAGGCATCGCTGTATACTACGAAATTTCCCATACTATCCAGCAAAGATAACATAGGTGCAATACTCAACCTCTTCTTCTGTTCTTGGAAACTTTTTTCACACTTTTCCATCCAAACAAATTTAACTGTTTTACGAGTCAAATTTGTCAACGGAGTTACGATTTTGTAAAAGTCTTGGATAAATCTTCGGTAATAACCTGCCAATCCCAAGAAACTCCTCACTTCAGACGGCGTCTTCGACTGATCCCAATTAATCACGGCTTCAACCTTCGACGGATCTACCGAAATCCCATCTTTGTCAATCACGTGGCCAAGAAATTGCACACGTTCTAACCAGAACTCGTATTTTGAGAATTTAGCATAAAGCTTCTCTCGTCTCAGCAATTCTAATGTTAGTCTCAAATGTTCGATGTGCTCCTCCTCGGTTTTGGAATAAACCAGGATGTTATCTATGAACACCACTACGAACTTATCCAGGAATGGCTTAAAAACTCTATTCATTAAGTCCATAAATGCAACTGGGGCATTCGTTAGACCAAATAACATCACCAAGAACTCGTAATATCCTTACCGAGTTCTAAAAGCCGTCTTCGGTATATCTTCTCTCCTCACCTTCAACTAATGATACCCACTTCTCAAATCGATTTTTGAGAAATATCTAGCTCCCTTCAGTTGATCGAATAAGTCATCGATCCTAGGAAAAGGATACCTATTCTTGTTCGTAACTTTATTCAATTCCCTATAATTAATGTAAAGCCGCATCGATCCATCCTTCTTCTTCACGAATAAAACTGGCGCTCCCCACGGTGAAACGCTCGGCTGAATATACTTCTTGTCCAGCAGTTCCTACAGTTAAACCATCAACTCCTTCATCTCGACTGGAGCCATTCTGTACGGAGCTTTCGAAATCGGAGCAGTTCCTGGCGCTAAGTCGATTATGAACTCTATCTCCCTATCTGGCGGAAGTCTTGGCAAGTCGCTCAAAAATACGTCCATAAACTCCCTAACCACGGATATCTCTTCTATCTTCGGGCTCTCCTTACGAGTATCTACTATGTAGGCTAGATATCCTGCACAGCCTTGCGTCAAAAGTTTCTTGGCTTGCATGATCGTCAGACAACTCGCTTGTCTAGGCGATTTGCTACCATAGAAGACTAACTTTGACAGAGACGTAAGATTTACCTACTTCTTCTAACAGTCGATTATCGCCCTATGGTTGAACAACCAATCCATACCCAAAATCACATCGAATTCCCCAAGTTTTATTGGAATCAAATCTACCCTCAATTCCTGACCCTTAATGTCCAATCTACAGTTCTTATATACAAACCTAACAGGAATAACCTCCATATTCGCAATCTCTATGTTCAAGGGATAAACTAATTCCTCTTTAGGTAAGTTTAGGGTCTTAGCAAAATCCTCAGATATGAATGAGCAAGTAGCACCCGAATCAAATAATACATATACATTTATACTATTGATTGGAATAATACCTGACACCACATCTTTTGATTGTACAACATCCTACACCGTCATATTGAATGTGCGGGCAGTGGGACGAATGACCTGCAGTGGTCCAGCGATAGTCAGAGTGCTGCCGCTGCCATTTCCTCTATTCCCTGTTGACCCTGTTGCTAGCTTCTTTGGGCAGTTACGAGCCATGTGATCCTTGGATCCACATGTGTAACAAGCTCCCTTCTTTGGGTTCGGGCAATTAGGCCTAATGTGGCCTTCCTGACCATAGTTGAAGCACACCCGTCTCCCCTTCATGCACACTCCAGTGTGATTCTTCCCGTACGTCACACATGCTTCAATCTTCTTATTTTGTTAGTTTCCCTGTTGACTTCCAGCAGAGGTGTTGTCATTCCACTTCCTTTTCTAGTTGATAGCCCCGCCACCACTAGCCTTGGTTTCCATCTCATTCTTCTTCTTCTTTTCCTAATTGAACTTGGTTACCGCGTCGCTTCTTCCTTTAGCGAGAATAGCCTTCTCTAGCACAGCTGCAAACATGTTCAGCTGGAATATAGAGACCTTGCTGTAGAGCTAAGGCTTCAGTCTTAGCTCAAACCTCCTCGCCTTCCTAGCGTCGGTACTGACCTGGTACGTAGCGAACCTGGCCAGCTCGTTGAACTTCACGGCATACTCCGACACCGTCATTCCTCCCTGCTTAAGCTCTAGAAACTGGACCTCCATCTGGTCCTGCGAACTAACGGGGAAGTACATTTCAAAGAACATCTTTTGAAATGGTCCCACGCTATAACACCTTCTCCTTCTCTAGTCTTATTGGCCTACCACCAAAAGCTAGCATCCGACTTCAACATAAAAGTCGTGAAAGTTGTCTTCTGGTCCTCGCTAACTCTAGCTACCTCGAAGACCTTTTCCATCTCCATTACCCACGTCTGGGCATCTATCGGGTTTACCGATCCCTTAAACTCTGGCTGCCCTACTGCCTTAAATTCCTTGAAAGTCGTACCCTGCACTTGTGGTTGATTCGTAAGCGCTTCCGTCAGCAAATTCACCAATTGCTGAACCGAATTGGGATTCGTCCCATCGTTATTGTTGTTGTTCGTCGAACCCTCGGGGTTTTGACGTGTAGGTCTTCTTCTAGGAGGCATTTTCTGTTAAGAAATATACTTATTAGATCCTTTACTCAATTCTTAAGTATTCAAGTTCATACTTAAACATTTAAATAATTCCATTCACATGGAACACATAGTACGTCAATAAACTTCTTTATTCATTCATTCGTTGTTTTAAAAAAAAGACAAAATAGATAGCATCTCTGCTATTACATCCTCTTTCCTGAACTAGAAGTTGCAGGATTATAATATTATCTTATCCCATTATTATCTCAATTATGGGATTTACATTTATTACATAAAGAAACACACAAATAAAGACTCTTCTATCTAGGCATGTTAAGACGTCGCACAACCTCTCTGCGTTCTTCCTCCATCACCCGAAATGCTGTTCTGCGATCCACCATGTACCATGGTAAACCTTGGAACTGAGCTGGGTAATAGAAGACACGATCCTGAGCCCTCTCAATAGCCGTATGGAAAGCGTATTCCGTCTCCCTCAGCTTGGCCTTCTTTGCTTGAGCCTTGTCTTCAGCTCGATCGGCATGTTGAGTAGCCCTCAAGCTTGTTTCCTCTGCTCTGGCACGCTTTGCTAACTCCTCCTGGATATCGCGCTTCAGCTTCACTAGTTCAGCCCATGCTTCGTCTTTATCACTCTCTGCGTGAATTAAATCCCACTTCACGTTTCTAGCCTCAATGTCCAGCTCTTCGATATTCTCGTCCCGCTGCTGTATGGTTACTTCGAGCTCTCCGACTCGACCATGTAGCTCCACGTTACGGTTGTAGATCACCTCGTACATCTCAGCACTAGTAGAGTGAGGTGGGAATTCCTCCTCGGGATCCTCCTCCTCTTCTAACTCTTTTGACTCATCCTCGTCCTCATCATCTCAGTCAGATATCGGTTCATGCTCCTGACCAGCTATGGTGATCAATGGAGATGGCTCCCTCCTAACCAACTGCTCTCATACAACATGGATGTCTCAGGTCTCCTCGTCCCTCGGCATCTGAGTTAACTCCTCTCTAGCCTGACTAGACTCTCCAACGTTTGTCATCCTGACAAGAAAATTTTAAAGTTCAATTATTACGTGACATTGATCGACACTCTTTGAATACTAGAATGTAAACACATAGCACATAAGGTAATTTATTATCTTCACCTAACACCGCTATCTTTTCGATCTTCCTATAAGGCCACTACCTAAGATTTTTCCCCCACCTAAGGTTCATAACCTACTGTTCTGATACCAACCTGTGACACCTCCAAATCCGGGTACTTCGTTTCCACATGATTTGGTGTTCACTATCTAAATAAAACATATATCTACCCAATAATAAGGAATGCAAAAAGATTTACAACATCATCATTAAATAAAATCTTATGAAAAAGGATTACAACCTTAATCCGAAAATATCCCAGGTTTGCTAACCTTAACATAAACGAATAAGTGCGAAAATAAAATATCATAAACAAGTCTTATTACAATCACAATCAAAGACAACAAGTCTTCACTTGTTCATTTTGCCTTTCCCTTTACTTGTAGACGGTACGTCAACGTTCTCGGCTTTAACTGCAAGTAATTATGAAATATGCAAGAGTGAGCAAACAAAAGCCCACTTAGAATACAATAACAATATAACATAACTGAATAACTTCAAAAGGTTTGAATAACTTTACTTCTATCAACAATAAAGAATTGAATAATAATTCTTTCATCAATACTTAGAATTTCGAATATTGAATCATCTGAGGGTCATGAGACCTTGAACTATGTCCTAGGTTATAAACATTTTCTTTTAAAACCTTTAACAGTCATTTAGACTATGGACTCTAACTCGTACTTAGGGGGATCAACCCTTCGTACCATGTATTGTGCACAAACATTTAACGCTTTTGTGTAGTAACCTCCCCTAATAAATAGGGTTGTTCATCTCAATATTTGATACGAGTCCGCACCAAAGAAAGTTTGGTTTGGATAGCTAAAAGAAAATTTGGAGTTTCAACTATCATCAACTAAGGAGTAGTTGAATCGACTCAAAATCATTAAGAGTTCAATAATACAAGAATTATGAACTAAGTATAAGTCATAACAATAGACTTCATATTAGATAAGCATGCTTTAGAAATAACTTAAAGCATTTGAAAAATTAAGTAGATCTTACTTGAACAAATAAGTCAAGATCGCATTACTTCAATAATAAGTTTAATACTTGTTCATTATGAATATCAGAATACAATATAACTTGTACAATAATTAACAAGTTAAGAATCGGAACAAACTTGCATGATATAAAGAGTAAGGATTTGATAACTTGCATAAACGTAAAAGAAAGGTTTAGGAAACTTGCATAAACGTATAAGATAGGTTTAGGAAACTTGCATAAACGTAAAAGATAGGTTTAGGAAACTTGCCTCAAGTGCAAGCTACACTTTACAATTACAAACACTTCCACAATTATCCTACATTTTATATTATGTTTTTAACATCAATTAGTACATCATCATGATGTTTAAACCGTTGAACTTCTTGCTTAGGTTCAACTCACAACATGCACAACATACGCACATAACATTTTAAACTATCGTATTATACCTTATGAAAGTAATATCCATGTACACATTTAATATATCAAGATGAGACTTCAAAATATTTAAAACATATTAAAAATATGTTATCTCATTGTTTAATACACTTAACATATCATCACATTAAGTTAGCTAACATGTAATGCACAAAAACTTCACGGAACTCAAACTAAAAATTTCAGACAGCCCTTACCCCCACTAGGGTGGGATTCCCTAGACTTACAGCCCTACTGGGGCGGGGCTCGCTGCTGGTTGGTTCCCCCAGCTCGCGATCGTGCAGAGAAATAAGCCAATTTAGCTTATTTCTTCGCACCCAAATCCGATTTTTATCAACATAATGTATATAAAATTTTATGAAAACAAAACCTTAAAGTTTTAACATGATTATAACATTCATAAACACTATAACACATAATCAAAACACAATTTTCATGATTTTTGAAGAAAACAACATTCTTAAGCATTCTTAACGAAAATTGCTACTGTGAGTTAGTTTTTAAACCAAATCATGTAATTTCAATTTTATTAACTCTATTCCTAAACATATTATCATAATCCATGATCAAATTAAACAAAATTAACAATCAAACCTCAATTTTGATAATTTAAAAGACTATTTTTAAAATAAATTCACTGTAAATTATTATGAACATGATTTCTTCATGTTCATCGTATTTACATGAATTGAACCATCTTGATTATCACATAACACTTATATAATAGTATATATGTATGCTACAACATGTAATAATCGAAATCACATGATTTTTAAAGAAAACTAATTACAGAGAAGCAAAAACTTGAAGAACATAACTTTAAAATTTTCAAGAGTTTAGATTATGCCCTTACATTGATTTGGAGAAGAAGATGATGGTGATGATTATCTCTTTGATCTCTCAAAACCTTCCCCCTTCTTCTTTATCACTTCTTCTGCTCTCTGTTTTCTCTCTTTTTTCTCTGTTCTTTCTTTCTTCTTTGTTTTGTTCTTTTAACTAACGTAAAACTATTTGTATAACTGATATACATATATATTATACGTATAATTATATAATATAACTGTTAAGTATTAAACCACATAATAATTATAATTAATACATGAGTTACAAATTTAAAACTTAAAAAGCCTTAAGGATTGTTTGGCCAAAACAGCTTTATTTTAAAAATAGATTATTAGTAGCTAGGGCCCTGTTTGGCAAAACGAGATTAAAACAGTTTTAAGGGCCTTGTTTGGGTAAAACTAATTTAAAACCCTTTTTATTCTTTTAATAAATTCTTTAACATATAGATTAAATGTTACACTTTATTTAATTAAATCTTAACATTCTAATTTAATTAAATAAAAGCTAACATCAATTAACCATATAAAAATTGTCACATAACAATTATAATTACTCGCTAATTATAATTTCATGTAACAATTATCACATAAACTTCATCTAATTTAATTATCTCAATTAAATTGGAATCATAGAATCAATATACATCAATTAAATTAAATATTAAATATTCATTTAATTAATATATTACACTTAATTAAAATACTCCACAACAATCACATTATTTATTTAACTCAATAAATAAATCAATTAAAATATTTATTTGATTCAATAAATATTTAAAATTAATATAAAATTCTCATTCGTTACAGGTTTATTTAGTAGAAATTAGTAATTGGAATATTAACTAGTAACTGTTCTCTGTGGGTTCGAGAACCTTTCTTATAACTTTATTACTTGATTGACCGTGTGCACTTGCGCGTATTTGTCATTATATAAATCGGACAACAAGGTTTTGGCGCCGTTGTTGAGGAACGGTTCTAATTATTATTTTATTATTAGTTTTTATTAATTTAGTTTATTTAAATAGATTTTTATTTTATTGTTTATTTACTTTTGCATGCTTTCATCTGTTCAAGTCTATTTAAGCAGTGATCTGAGTATTGGGTGTGCACCAGGGTAAATTCAGTGGTTTATGCAAACACGATCCAATGGTCTTAATTTAGTTCCTCACGATAGTGAAATTGAACGTACATTTTGGAGGAGACTAAATTTAAATCAGGTTAAAATGGAAAATCAGGTTGATATGGCTGAAGAAGAACAGAAACCGCTTCGAGATTATGCTATGCCGAAGGTGATAGAAATACAGGCAAGCAACTCTCGACCTATAATTACAGCTACCAGTTTTGAGATCAAATCAGGCACGATTCATATGATCCAAAACTCATTTCAGTTTGGGGGAGCACCTAATGATGATCCCAACGATCACCTCTTCAGTTTCTTAGAGATTCGTGATACTTTTTGATATAATGGGGTGTCCGAAGATGCCATTCGTATGAGGTTATTCCCATTTACATTGAAGGATAAAGCAAGGAGTTGGCTACATTCATTACCCCCGGGATCAATCACCACATGGAATGACTTGGCACAAAAGTTCCTGGCCAAGTTCTTTCCACCAGCAAAGACGTTCAGAATGCGGAACGATTTTTTTTCATTTAGTCAGTTTGGGTCCGAATCATTATATGAGGCTTGGGAGAGGAACAAGGATCTACTTCGAAAATGTCCACATCATGGGCTACCGCTATGGCTTCAAGTGCAAACCTTCTACAATAGTCTAAACAGTCAAATAAGGACGAGCATTGATGCCGCTGCAGGTGGTGCTTTAATGGAAAAGAGTAGCGAAGAGCGTTATGAAGTGTTAGAAAACATGGCGGCCAATAACTATTAGTGGACCACAAGCAGATTGACTCAACCAAAGGTGCAAGGAGTGTTTGAATTGGACGTAGTAACAACATTGTCAACATAGATAACAGCTTAGATTTCTGTTTTGACAAAGAATATTGATGCTTTGGGTGTACAAAATGTTCATAAAGTAGAAATGGTATGCGAGTTATGTGCGGAGGCTCATCCATCAGATCAATGTGCTATTAACACCAAATCAGTGCAGTTTGTGGGAAATTTTGGTAAGAAACAATATGGGGTAAATTCCAACAGTTATAATCCGGGGTGGAGTAATCACCCAAATTTCTCATAGAGCAACAATCAAAACCCACCCCAAGCTCAACCACAGTCATCCTGACAAGCATCACCCCCTGGATTTCAAGTCAGACAGCAACAACCTCCACGACAAGAAAAGAAACCAAAACTTGAGGAGTTATTGATAAAGTACATTAAGGATAACGAGACATGGAAGAACACTCATGAAGTAACTCTGCAAAATATTGAGAATCAGATCGGGCAGTTAGCTACAGCTATGAACACTCGTCCTCAAGGCTTATTGCCAAGCGATACAGAAATGAACCCAAGGGATGGAAAAAAACACTGTAAGGCAATCACTTTGAGAAATGAGAAAAACTTGGAGGATTCGCCTAAAGACAACTCAACTCAGCAGTTTAATGTGGAAGCAGTTAAAACAGCGGATAAGGGCAAATCAGTGGAGGAATCAGAAATCAAGAAACCCAACTCCTATGTGCCACCAGTCCCCTACCCAGGTAGACTCCGCAAGGCTAAGGAAGACAAGCAATATTCAAAATTTCTGGAGGTATTCAAAAAGTTACATATCAATATTCCGTTTGTAGAGGCTATCAAACAAATGCCGAGTTACGCAAAGTTCATGAAGGAGATCTTGTCGAGAAAAAGAAAGTTGGAAGATTTTGAGACTGTTGCATTTACGGGGGAGTGTAGTCTGATTTTGCAAAAAAAGTTACCTCTAAAGCTCAAGGATCGAAGTAGCTTCACCATACCTTGCACAATTGGGGACAAATTTTTTGGGAAAGCACTGTGCGATTTAGGGGCTAGTATCAATTTGATGTCGTTATCCATCTACTCTCAGTTGGGTCTACAGTAAGTAAAGCCTACCAATGTAACCCTTCAGCTAGCAGATAGGTCTCTAACTTACCCACGGGGAATAGTGCAGGATATATTGGTAAAAGTCAATAAGTTTATTTTCTCAGTGAATTTCATTATGCTCGACTTTGAGGAAGACAAGGAAATTTCACTCATACTTAAGCGTCCATTCTTAGCCACGGAAAGAACATTGATTGATGTACAAAAAAGAGAACTTACGATGAGGGTCCAAGATTAGGAGGCTAAACCAGTTGTGGAGCAACAACGCAGATTAAATTTGATAATGAAGGAAGTTGTCAAGAAAGAAATCATTAAATGGTTAGATGCCGGAATCATCTACCCCATATCTGATAGCTCGTGGGTTAGTCTAGTGCAATGCGTACCAAAGAAAGGGGGGATGACAGTGGTAGCCAATGAAAACAACGAGCTGATTCCAACGAGAACTATAACGAGATGACAGGTATGCATGGATTACAGAAAATTGAATAAAGTAACTCGCAAAGATCATTTCCCATTGCCGTTTATTAATCAAATGCTTGATAGGCTAGCAGGGCATCAGTTCTATTATTTGTTGGATGGATATTCACGCTATAACCAGATTGTTAGAGCACCCGAAGATTAAGAAAAGACTACTTTCACTTGCCCATATGGAACGTTCGCGTTTCGACGTATGTCTTTCGGGTTATGCAATACACTAGCTACTTTCCATTGTTGCATGATGGCAATCTTTTCTGATATGGTGGAGCACAATGTTGAGGTATTTATAGATGATTTCTCGATATTTGGAGACAATTTTGATCTTTGCTTGGCAAATCTGACATTAGTGCTTCAGCGGTGTGTGAAAATTAACTTGATCCTTAACTGGGAAAAATGTCACTTTATGGTCAAAGAAGGGATCATATTAGGCTAACGGGTTTCAGCGGAATGCTTAGAAGTTAATCGAGCAAAAATTGAGACAATTGAGCATCTACCTCCTCCAACATCGGTAAAAGGGACCCGAAGTTTCCTGGGCCATGCGGGTTTCTATCGACGTTTCATTAAAGACTCTTCGAAGATCACTAAGCCGTTGTGTGCCCACTGGAAAAAGATTTTTTGTACAAATTTGATTCTGATTGTCTGAAGGCATTTGAGTTATTGAAAAAGAAGTTTGTCACCGCATCGGTCATCATTGCACCCGATTGGACTCTCCCATTCGAACTCATGTGTGACGCAAGTGATTATGTCGTGGGAGCTATTTTGGGTCAGAGAAAGGACAAGGTGTTCCACGCAATTTACTGTGCAAGCAAAAATCTAAATGACGCACAAGTGAACTACACAACAACATAAAAAGAGCTTCTTGCAGTAGTTTTCGTATTTGATAAATTTCGGGCTTACTTGATCGGGAGAAAAGTGGTTGTATTCACAGATCACTCGGCTATTAAATATCTCATCTTGAAAAAGGACGCTAAACCACGACTCATTCGTTGGGTCCTTCTACTACAGGAATTTGACTTAGAAATTCGGGATAGGAAAAGGACTGAAAATCAAGTTGTCGATCACTTATCAAGGTTGGAGAATGAGCAATAACATGCAACAGATAAAACCACAATTAATGAACTATTTTTGGATGAACAACTACTTGCGATAGCAACAGAAACTCCTTGGTACGCGAATTATGTGAACTATATCGTTAGAGGGATTGTGCCATATGATTTTAGCTTTCAAAAGAAGAAGAGGTTCTTGTTTGAGGTAAAACAGTATATGTGGGATGATCCTTTCCTCTTCAAATAGTGTGTCGATCAGATGATACAGAGATGTGTGGCTAGGGCTGAAATTGAAGGAATTCTACAACATTGCCACTCTTCGTTATATGGTGGACATTATGATGGGGATCGGGCAACTGCAAAGGTACTCCAGTCTGGATTCTTTTGGCCAACGCTTTTCAAGGACTCATGAATTCATTAAAAGATGCGACAGGTGCCAACGAGTGGGGAACATAATGTTAGGTTTGTAAGATTTATGAGCGCAATCAAATTGCATAAAATAAGCGAAACCATGATAAATCAGAGTTTTAAAATTTTACAAACCATATACCTGGATCATCCTTTATGTATAGTTATTAATTAAACAAAATATATAGAGATTAGATTCATACCTTTGTAGAACTAAGCTTCCACAAGTACGAGTTCAACTCCAAATCCTTCGCGTTCTCCTTGAGTTCTTCAAGTTTGATTCCTTTTTTTGATCAACGTTAGCCATCCAAGTGTTTGACCTCTTAAGGTGATCCACCAAGGAAGAAGAGTTATTAAAGAAGATGGGTGTTTGACTAAACCCTAGTTTCTATCTCTATAGAAATTGTATACTCTCCCAACTCTTGGAGTGTAGTGTGTCACCTTGTTCCATAATAAGACTTTCTTATTTATAGATGTAGGCAACCCTCCTAAACTATTTAGGATTAGGATTTCATATTAATTAATTAAACCAATTTAATTAATTAGGCTTTCTAATCCTATTGAGAATAATTAAACTCCTTTCATTAATTAGCCTCCTAATCTCATTAGGAATATATATATATATATATATATATATATATATATATATATGAGAGTAACTTATTAATTAGTTCCCAAACTTCTTTAGGAATTAAATAATAATATTAGTAATAATAATAATAAGACTCCTCTTATTAATTTATATTTAATATTTCTAAAATATTAAATAATAAATATTATGCTATTTAATTTATTCTATCACCATAGATTAAATTAAATATACTTAACTCATTATTACGATTATGACATTTACTTCTTTAATAAATATTCTTTATTTTATGATGTGACACTTAAGGTTCTCCATATTAAACGGTTGTGAATAAATCGATTAGAACAATTCTAATCTTATTTAAATAAATAAATTAAATTAATAATTCATTTAAATAGATAACATTTATTATATAATAAGGATAAGCCCTTTTAGCGATCAACGACTTTCCAGATAATATATATTTCAACATTAATCATAAAAGAACCTTTGAGTAAATTGTTACCGTACAATTCATTCCTTCCACCATACAATGTTCCAATTAAATATAAGACATGAAATTACTATCAAGTCTAATTTTATTTAATTATTTGTATTTCAATCCTAAAATGCACAACTCCAAATAATGCAAATTAGAAGCTCCTTTCTAATTTCATTCAGTCTTGGCCAAGGACTACTGAGTTGTCATTTATCGAATCACATAGGACATTTTCTTCTTTTACTAGAAGCGGTAGATTCTTTATTGATCATTCATTGTCTCCATGCATAAATTATCATACCCAAGTATACCCTTTGATATACCCTTATGGTCTTAAGGGATACGTCAAAGTATTACTCATCATACACAAGATACTACGATGATCTCAAGTCTAAGGATTATTTGTACTACTATCACTTAAGGAATTCCTATTGATATACAAGTAAAACTCCATTAGGTATTCCTTAGCGAGGCACGTTCAATGTACTTATTATCCAATAAACACCTACATAATTGCTTTAATGTCTCCACATAAATGATTATGAGATCGATCATCCTCATCCAATGAGCAAGCAATGTATGTACCAATCTATTTGGATTCACTAATTCCTTTTTTAGTAATCTAACGATTGGGAACTATTTTAGCTTTAAGCTATCTAAGAATTTAGATCTCATTAGCATGATCATCATCATAATTCTAAAAGCATTGCTTAAAACTATGGATTTATCACATATTATAAAACAACATCATGTAGATAAATTAAATGCCTTTAATTAAATAATACTTTTATTAATAAATGAATAAGATTGTTACAAAGTATATACTTTATCATCAAACATGATTGGCTTGTGTGCATACTACTTTCAATCTTCCACTTGCACTAAAGCCAATCGCCATGGTATCTCATATCCATCTTCTCTAAGTGACGATCAAACTGCTGTTGTTTTAAAGCTTTAGTAAATGGATCTGTAATATTGTCTTGAGAGTCCACACGCTCCATGGTGACATTTCCTCTTTTAATGATCTCTCTAATCAAATGAAACCGCCCCAGCACGTGTTTGGATTTCTGATGAGACCTGAGTTCCTTAGCCTGTGCAACAGCTCCGATGTTGTCACAAAATAAAGGTACTGCTCCTCTAATGCTAGGAACCACACCAAGTTCGGTTATGAACTTCTTCATCCAAACAACTTCACTTGCAGCTATGTACTCTGCCTCTGTCACTAAATCAACAATTGTTTGCTGCTTGGAACTCTTCCAACTCACTGCGCCACTGTTTAAGGTAAATACATACCCCGAGATAGATTTATTATCATCTTGGTCCGTTTGAAAAGTTGAGTCTGTATAGCCCTTTAATTTCAACTCAGACCCACCGTAGACAAGAAATACATCTTTAGTTCTTCTTAAGCACTGTAGGATATTTTTCACTGCCGTCCAGTGCTCTTCTCTAGGATTCGACTGATATCTGCTCGTTACACTAAGTGCATGAGCGACATCCGATCTAGTGCATATCATACCGTATATGATAGATCCTATTACTGAAGCATAAGGAATCTTACTCATATGGTCTCTCTCCTCAAGTGTCTTTGGGGCCTGTTTCTTGGAGAGATGTATTCCATGGCTTACATGAGACCTCTATTGGAATCTTCCATGCTAAACTTCTTTAGCATTAAGTCAATGTACGTTCCTTGGGACAAGCCAAGCATCCTTTTAGATCTATCTCTATAGATCTTTATTCCCAAAATATAGTATGCTTCTCCCAAGTCCTTTATGGATAAGTGTTTAGATAACCAGATTTTGATCAACTGTAGCATAGGAATATCATTCCCTATCAGTAATATATCGTCGACATATAATACTAGGAATAAGACAGCGGTCTCACTAACCTTCTTGTATACACATGGTTCATCCTCGTTTTTGATAAAATCAAACTCTTTGACTGTCTCATCAAAATGAATGTTCCACCTATGAGAAGCTTGCTTCAATCCATAAATGGATCGTTGCAACTTACAGACTTGATTTGTTCCAATCGTTGAAAAAAAACCCTTTGGCTGTGTTATATACACATCCTGCTCAAGTTTTCCATTGAGGAAGGTCGTTTTCACGTCCATCTACCAGATTTCGTAGTCGTAATAAGCTGTAATTACAAGCAAAATCTAAATGGACTTGAGCATAGCTACTGGCGAGAAGGTTTCATCATTGTCAATACCTTGTCTTTGTTTGAAACTTTTCGCAACCAGTCAGGCCTTATAGGTCTCTACCTTGCCATCCGATCTAGTCTTTCTTTTAAAGACCCATTTGCACCCAATAGGCTTAATGCCCTCAGGTGATGAAACCAAAGTCTATACTTTGTTCTCATACATGGAGTCAATCTTGGATTTCATGGCTTCTTGCCATTTCTCTAAGTCTTTACTACTCATAGCCTATTCGTAATTCAAAGGATCATCATCATCTGTGATGCGTAACTCATCGTCATCCTCTATGTTGAATCCATAACTATCAGGTATCTTTGGTACTCTTCCAGATTTACGAATAGGGTGTTTTACAGTAGGTTCTTCCATTTGGTCAAGTACCTGACTTTGATCTATAGTAATTTGTGGTTCTTAAATTTCTTTAAGATATATCTTACTCCTACTGACCCCTTCGAGGATAAACTCCTTTTCCAAGAAGACAACATGTTTCATAACAAACACCTTTTGATCAGTTGGATGATAGAAATAATACCTTGATGTTTCTTTAGGGTATCTCACAAATCTACACTTGTCGGATCTAGTCTACAGCTTATCATTCTCAAACTTTTTGATATAAACTGAACAATCCCAAGTTTTAACATGCTTAAGATTTGGTTTCCTCCCTGTCCATATCTCATATGGAGTCTTTGGGATGGATTTGGTAGGTACCTTGTTAAGTAGGTATGCAGCCGACTCTAGGGCATAATCCCAAAAGGAAACTGGAAGATCGGTAAAACTCATCATGCAACGAACCATGTCCAACAATGTTCGATTTCTCCTTTTAGATACACCATTCAATTGTGGTGTTTTTGGTGGAGTCCATTGTGAGATTATACCATTTTCTTTGAAACAATTGAGAAAATCACCGCTTAAGTATTCACCACCTTGATCCGATCGAAGAATCTTAATACTCTTGCCAGTTTGTTTCTCTACTTCACTTCTGAATTCTTTGAACTTTTTAAATGATTCAGATTTGTATTTCATTAAATACACATATCCAAATCTTGAATGATCATCAGTGAATGTAATAAAATAAGAATACCCACCTCGTGTATTCGTTGTCATAGGTCCACATACGTCTGTGTACCAATGCTAACAACTCTTTAACTCTTTCTCCTTTTCCACTAAAAGGAGATTTAGCCATTTTATCCATGAGACAAGATTCACAAGTCGGATATGATTCATAATCAGATAGCTCTAAGAGCCCATCTTTATACAACTTGGATAATCTTATTTCATTAATATGACCGAGTCTACAGTACCACATAAAAGTATAATTATTATCATCTCTTTTCCTTTTCTTAGTTTTTTTCAATTTAAAATATATTTTCATGCAAGTTAAGTACGTAAAATCCATTCAATAATTTTCCAACACCATATAAAACATCCTTATTATATAAATAGAACAACTATTGTTCTTTATTATAATATTAAAACCATCCATATCCAATACAAAAATAGAAATAATATTTCTAATGATTGTTGGAATAAAATAAAAATTATTTAAACTAATAAACTTGTCCGTAGCTAAACAATAAGTCCCTACAGCTAATGCAATATCCTTTGCTCCATTTTCCACTCATAGGACAACTTCACCCTTGTTCAACTTTCTACTTCTGACCAGTCCCTGCATAGTATTACATATGTGAGAACCACAGCCGGTATCTAATACCCAATTAGAAGTTTGACTTTCAAAAAAATTATATTCAATCATGAACAAACCTTGATTAGAAGTTGAAACTTCTCCAAGATTCTTCTCTGCCAGAAACTTCTCATAGTTCCTCTTACAGTGACCCGACTTGTTGCAATGGAAACACATTCCTTTGCTAGCTGGATCATGTTTCTTTTGATCCTTGTTCTTCGCTTTTCCCTTAGCCTTCTTGGATTTCTTCTTTTCAGAAGATACCTTGGGCATCTTCCTTTTCTTGGAAGAATCATCCACCAGTAAGACTTGGTTCTTCTTGGATGGGAAGTATCCTTCAGCAGTTTTCAACATGTTAAGTAATTTAGGCAAGCTGACATCCAACTTATTCATGTGAAAATTCACAACAAATTGTGAGAAGGTGTCTGGGAGTGACTGCAAGATAAAATCTTAACTTAACTCCCCATCCATGATGAACCCAATTTGTCCAAGACGTTCAATCAAATTGATTATCTTTAGGACATGAGTCTCAACAGTAATGCCCTTGGTCATCCGAGATCGGAAGAGCTCCTTAGATATCTCATATCTACCAGTCCTACTTTGCTCACCATATAACTCTTGGAGGTGCAGTAATCTTGCAGGAGCATCCATAGTTTCATGCTGACGCTGAAGCTTGTTACTCATGGATGCGAGCATGATGAATTGAGCCACGGATGCATCATCTTGCCACTTCTTAAAAGTAGTAATCTCTTCTTCAAAGGCTGTTTCTGCAACTTTTTCAGGGACGAGCGAATTTAGGACATAAGAAAGCTTTTCAGCAGTGAGAACAATTCTCAAATTTCTTAATCAGTCCGTGTAATTCGGTTCGATCAGTTTGTTAGCATCAAGTATGCTACGCAGTGATAGTGAGTGTGACATTTTTAAATTCTACATGTGAAATAAAATAACATTTTAGCATACATTCATTTAATTAATTACAAAAATAAATTAGGTCTTATTTTAAATTGGTATCTCCCACTATTTTTTTCAAACTATATTACCCTCTTTTATATAGTTCGACAATATCTAATTAAAGATCTGCTAGTGAGATTAAGGATCCTATTTCAAATGTATATAGCCTTGTGGTGACACAACAAACTATATATAAATTAATAGGTAGACAACTTTTATCAATTACATCATCATATAACTCCTTTTGCCTCTTAGATTATTTTGATCAAGTGGTGACACATCCGAATCAAAATTATCTAAGTTAAGTCCAACCTAGCACTCCCATATATTCAAAGAGAAAAATACTGTCCTTGTGGTGACACAACAAAACAACATTATTCAATTTCTTTATAAGCATCAAATGTGATAAAATAACATCTTAAATATTTAATACTTGCTTTGTGGTGACACAACAAACTCATATTAAATATTTAATACTAATTTTATCATGCTAGAAGGCGACGTTCGATATTCCAAATATCTTTGAACGCTTAGGACTTAATATAAATTCTTTGAGGGGTTTGTTATTATTTGTCTCATCTTGTTTAGCACGCATGCACACACACACACACAAACACACAAACACACACACACACACACAGATATATATATATATATATATATATATATTGTAGACACTCAAAATTTTCCTTACCCCAATAGGAATACTGCGGGAGGACAAAACCGTTAATCAAGCCAATCCCGGTACCGATACCATGCTTCCGATCCAAATTCGATCCCCAATATCGGTAAACTTAAATTCGATCCCCAATATCGATAAACTTAAATCCGATCCCCAATATCGGTAAACCAGTCAAATCCGATCCCCAATGTCGGTCAATCCAGCTCCGATCCCCAATCTGACCTTTAATCCAGTTTTGATCTCCAATCGGACCTTCAATCTAGTTCCGATCTCCAATCGAACCGTCAATCCAACTCTGATCTGTAATCGGACCGTCTATCCAGCTCCGATCTCCAATCGGACCGCTAATCCAGCTCTGATCTCCAATCAGACCGTCTATCCAGCTTTGATCTCCAATCGAACCGTCTATCCAGCTCCAATCTCCAATCAGACCGTCAATCCAGCTCCGATCTCCAATCAGACCGTTAATCCAGCTTTGATCTATAATCGGACCGTCTATTTAGCTATGATCTATAATCGGACCGTCTATCCAGCTCTGATCTCCAATCGGATCGTCAATTCAGCTTCGATCTCCAATCGGACCGCTTATCCAGCTCCGATCTCCAATCGGACCGTCTATCCAGCTCCGATCGTTAATCAGACCATCAGATCAATCCCGATCCCAATATCGGGCTATCAAATCAACTCTGATCTTCGATCAGGCCATCAAGTCAAACCCCGATCTCAATATCGGGCCTTTAAATCAGACTCGACGGCAATCCGAGAGGTACAAGTCAACCCCGACATCAACCCGGGAGGTACCGATCATTCCCGATCTCAATATTGGGCCGTCAAGTCAGCCCCAACATCAACCTAGGAGGTACAGGTCAACCTTGACATCAACCTAGGATGTGTCAAGTTATCCCCGATCTCAGCCCGGGAAGTATAAATTAGCCCCGGCGTCAATCCGGGAAGTGCAATTCAGCCCCTGAGATAACCCTTGGAAGCCAGATCCACCAAGGTCCACCCCGGGAGGGGCAAAATGGTCATTTTATTAACTCTCAATTGATTCGATCAAACTCAAGCTGAATTAATGCCATCGAAGTCAGAATAAACCATAACAACGATCCCGAGTGCAAACGACGCATGACAGCTCAACAGATAAACTGCGGGGAATCGAAGACCTGGTTATGAACTCATCTTCTCGGACCCGAAAAACATTTTATCCCATGTCATTGCAACACTCTCGGCGAGGGCTTTCCAAAAAGGTATCGCACGCCTCAAACGGACGCTCAGATCTAAAGTTAGAAAGTTTTGACTTCGACTGCGCGTTGTCCGGAGTGCACGTACTTCGAGATGATAAAACTCGACACCGCGGGCCCCACCAGGGGAGCCGCACCTCTACCTGTGGCAGTAGTAGGTAGAGTGGAAGCTCCCTGGTCTATAAGTATGATGCCACCCCCCCTCATTTTCAAGAATCTAGAAACGCAGCGAAGCTCTGACAGTTCAATTTTTCGACTTTTACACCTCTTCAAAACCCAAATATTTTCACTCTAACACATAGATATACCTATATACTACCACATATCAGAAAATAACCGGTAGATTTGGACGTATAGAGCCTACGATTTGGCAAAAAGCCCATGTAGCAGCTCATTGTAAGTATTTTCAAGATCAAAAAGTGAATATTACTTCTTCGTACTTTTATACACTTGCACGTTAAGTTTCATTTTCTAAAAATGCCCGGAACCTAGTTTCGTGGCCGTTTTCGTCAAAATTTGATACATTTTTTTGTACATAAACTGATTTTCTGGCATTTCTACAACTCGGATTGACTATTCGTAAGCTCTAGCAGCTTCAATGCACTAGCACACACGTTCTGGCAACTTCGCCGGACTGGGTTATCTTCCCAGTGTGAGTTTGGTCTTTTTTGTATATATTTAAGTGTATATATACTAACATTTCAATTCTGTCAAGCCCGGATGTCAAATCCGAGGTAGTTTACCACTTTTATATATATTTACTCATATATGAGCGATTTTCACCATTCCTCGTATCAGTCTTGGTTGACAACATTTCTGTCATTATATATATATATATATATTATATATATATATATATATATATATATATATATATATATATATATATATATTTCAATTCAGTTCGGGCACCGGCGTGAAAACCCATCGCTCTTTATACTATTTTTTTTGCACATTTTGCCATACTGGGTGATCTCCCCAGTCACTGGTTGATTATTTTTCTGCAATTTACATTCCAGCCTGGCCTAGATTATTTCATGGCCTTTATACTGTTTTTGCACACTTTGCCATACTGGGTGATCGCCCCAGTCACTGGTTGACTACTTTTCTGTACATTTACATTCCAGTTCGTCCTGGATCATTCTGTGGCATTTTTACTACTTTTATATATATTTATGCATATATAAGCAGCCTTCACCATCACTGGTCCTCTTCCCAGTCTTGGTTGACTACATTTATGTCAATATATATATATATATATATATATTTCAATTCTAGTCTGGGCACCGGCGTGAAATCCCATCGCCCTTTATAGCTTTAATATATATTTATATATATATATATATATATATATATTGCTTTACTCGCTTTCTATTCAACTGCTGCTGTAATATTCATCTTATATGAATTGACATTGATATCTCTGTAGGCAGACTAGATTTATTCAAATCTCGCCAATTTTAGGATTCAAACGGTTCAAAACCTTCAGACTGGACCGGGAAGCTAGAATGGCTGAGATTTCCTTAAATTTGGATTTCTTTCTAGTTTCAGCTTCAAAAGCAACCTCGCGTCCCTTAGATCGCTATCGAGTGGGAACGAGACGCTTTGGCCGTGCGGACCAGGATTTACTAAGTGAATTCTCAGTTTTGGCAATTTTGGGATATTTATATGTTTCTGTACAAATTTGAACTGTGCAGGTTTTGGCTACTCATATGTGAGCCTAGGAATCGTGGAATTCACGATCAAAACGATCGGAATCTGATTCACACGATGGACAAACTCCGATTTACAAATGTACCCTGCCAGTTTTTCTGTAGAAATGTACATGTAAACAGACCTTAAAACAGTTATTCGGATTTAAGGTCTCCAGATAATGAAAAATATCGGTTATCGTGTCAGCGTCCCTCCGATGGTTTTCATACCCATGAGAAGACCGACACTTGTATATTCTATGGTCGAGGATGCTTCGCAGCCCGACAAATCACCATTCACATGCAGCCTAAGGCTATAAGATAAAATTGGAAGTATCAACAGACTTTAATTCCTATGGCAGCGTAAGGGTTTGATAAACCAGCTTTCAAAACATCATTTTCAAATCAATCAAAAGAAAAGCTTTTCAAGAAAATCAAATCAAATGCTTTTGCAAATCAAATGCTTTTGCAAATCAAATCAAAGAATTATTTTTAAATCAAATCAAACCCTTCGTATATAGGTTCAACGAAGCAAAACGCTACTTTCAATCAATCAAATCAATAGGCCCAATTTTCAAACAGCATTCACTCACGCATTCCAGTTTTAAAGGGGAAATATTGAAAAGATGCGGTACCGTGTTTACATGGGAGTTGTGGGGTGCCTAACACCTTCCCCACACTTAACCAAGCCCCCAAGCTCAAAGCTTTGTTTTCAAAGATCAAGTTTCGACAGTGTCTAGCAATTGGGCCTCTTTCAAACAAAACTTGGTTGAGTTGGTACAACAATTTCAAATCTACCAACTGGCGACTTTGTAAAAAGTTCAAATCGTCGACATGATACATGTTGGCCTTTTTCCTAAAAAACCCTTCAAAACCTTGTTCCTAAATAAAAAGAGTGAGGGTAGAGAGAACTTAGGAAAAGAGATTAAAAGATCCGGGTTGTGACCCGACCCGTTGATTTTTTTAACCAACGTCGGCCGGTGGCGACTCTGCTGGGGACAATAGAGGGCTTAGGTCGCTTTCAAATCTTTTCAAAATATTTCCCTTTCAAAACTATTGAATGCGTGAAATTCTGCGTCTCCACAGTCAATGAATGAGTGAATGCTGCATCTTTACATTGAATGAATGTGAATGAATGCTTTCCTGCTTTTTAGTGCTTTGCACCCATATTTTGTGCTTCGCACCTATGTCATCATATGCACAACGGTGAGGCACGATGTATGTGAATGTATGTTGTGTGTTCCTCTCACAAGGAGGAAAACCTGGTCGGTGATAAGTAATGTCTCTGGGACGGCTAAGTCTTTGGGGCTCATGAAAATGCACCACCCAGATTCGCTCCAGTTGAAAGATCAGATTAATTTCCCCTCTAGTAGATTGCTATGATCTGGGAACCTTCATGCCGAAACAAAAGCCTCGAGAGTAACCTAAGTTAGGTTAGCCTCTGATTAACCAAATCCGAAGGGAAGCTTCTTCATGCCTTCCTCTTTCAATTCCATGTTAAGTCTCCAATTATCAAGGAGCACAATGTAAATATCATAATGAAAGATTTACTTTACTTGTCAAAATACCATGTCATCCTGCTATCAAAACAACTAACCTCGGTTTTGCAGGATCAAATCTAAAAATCACATTATGCATCCTGTCCTTACCTACATCAGGAAATTGACACGCCTACGTTTTGTTGTAGGTAAAAATTGGTCCTGTTACTAGGTCTAAATCCAAAGCACCCAGTCCATCCACGGACATGGCTTCCAGTGCTCAAACAGAATCCACCCCGGTATCCCGGGAAGAGTTTGAAGGACTGAAAAATCAGATAGCCGAGTTAGCCGGTTTCTTAGGAGAACAAAGCAAGGCCCTTAGAGGGAAGCAATCTCAAGCTCACACAGAATCTGGAGCATCTGGTGGTAGTGCTGGCGGTCAAGAGACTGAAAAGGTCGAAACTCAGATCCCTGGACCGCAAAACCAGAACACGACCAACAAAACCCCTGAAATCACCCCCCTCGTCAAAGAACAGGAAGATGGTGACATTATGAAGAAAGTACAACAAATGGAGGAAACTCTCTGATCAATCAAAGGGATTGGGGCATTCGGTAGTGTCAATTACTCTGACCTCTGTATATTCTCTGGGGCTCGTTATCCCAAAAAATTTAAGACTCCTGACTTCGAGAAGTATGATGGAACATGATATCCTTACACACATTTAAAAGTATTCATTGGAGAACTCGGATCCTATGCAGAGGGCGAGAAGCTTCGAATGCAGCTATTTCAGAAGAGTCTAACCGGAGAGGCGAGAGCATGGTACGCCCATCTGGAGAACTCCAAAACCCATAGTTGGGAAGAACTAGCCCACGCTTTCCTCGGTCAATACAGCTTCCAATCTCAGCTGGCTCCAGACAGATACCAAATTCCCAAGATCAGGAAGAATAACACTGAATCATTTAGAGAATATGCCCAGCGATGGAGACGGGTCGCAGCACAAGTCACCCCAGCCATGACTGAATCTGAAATAGTCATGACCTTCATTGACATCCAAGAACCGCCTTATTATGAGAGGGTCCTAGTAGGCATAAGAAAACCATTCTCTAAAATGATCAAACATGGCGAAATGGCCGAATTGGGGCTCAAATCCGGGAAGATAAAAGATCTAACCGCCCTCGAAGCTATCACTGAGCATATCCAGTCTGAAAATTACGGGAGTAATCCCCGAAGGGTGCATAAAAAGAAAGTCAAAGAAGTGTCCTTAGTCTTACAAGGATAAAATCCAAGGGGCGAGTCAAACAATATGCCCTTTCAAAGGAGCAGTTATACCCCTTTTCAAAATCAAGCGCAGCCTTCAAACCCTCCACTCAAAAAAAATATGGAGGTTAGGCGTAGAAAAACTTTCACCCCTCTAGGGGATTCACTCAAGAACGTATTTAAACTTCTGACATCCCAGAAGAATATTGTCTAACTCCTTTCACCAACCAACACTAGTGGTCAGAATTTTGACTCAAGCAAGAAGTGTGCTTATCACTCTAGATCTCCAGGCCATGACACACAGGACTGTTGGTCTCTCAAGCACAAAATACAAGGCTTGATTGATAACGGAGAGATTGTTGTCACAAAGCCTGAGAAACCCCATGTGCAGGACAATCCTCTGCCACAGCATAAAGAGGAGAATGTCAACATGATCCGCGCCACAAATGGAGAAGGATCCAACTACCTCCGTTATATGGAAGAATCAATTCAATCCAACAACACCAGCCCAAATAGTTGGGAAGTTTTTGAAAGGCGGTTCCTGATAGAGCAGGAGATCAAGTCTATCAAGGAGCAGATCGAGCAGTTAGTAGAACTGGTCATTTATTAGCATCAGATCACCAGGAATATGGTGAAATAAATCAACCAGTGCATTGTCGATCGTCCTCCCACTAGAGATCACTTCCCCGAGAAGTCAATACCAGTCTAATGAGAATGATCTTTGGGCCAACAGGGTGGCCGAAGAAGAGAATCTCCGAGCAGATGGGAAATTCCTATTCCAAAGGAACTTCAACAACCTAAATCAATCAATGGAAGAAATCCTTCAAATGCTAATCAACAAAGGAATGGTTACAGACTTGTTACCTCCATTGAACCCTCGAGCCAAAAAATTCAAACCTGACCAAATATGTCAGTACCATTCAAATTTACCTGGCCATAATACTGAAGATTACTGGGCACTTCGTAACCTGATTCAAGACATGATTGAAAATGGGGACCTGATAAGGGGAAATCAAATCCTCGATCTCCCAGACAATGACACTCTATGGATCCCCACTGTATGGAACCAGAACATAGTGGTTGTCATATCCTACGATGGGGAGTCGACTCTCAAACCCTTAGTATTGCCTGGGAAATGGGTTCAAGAACTACCAGATCCTATGAAGGTGGCTGCACCATAGCCTCTAATATTGCCCTTAAGACCTCAGTATCCAATCATCAGTCTGAAGTGTGTCCCATGGAACTACGGGGACAATGAAGGCTCCAATTCAAACAACGTTACCGTTGTGCCGAAGGACAATCCCTTATACCTACCTCAGAGGGTAATCAAAACAGTCATCAAAGCAAAAGAGAAGGTGGCTGAAGAGAAAATCAAAGAGTTCCTCAATAAAATGGGACACCATGAAATCAAAATAGTGCAAAGCTTGGAGGACGCACCTAAACAAATGTCCATCCTCGACTTGGTCCTATCCTCAGAAGATTATCGCAACATTCTAGTAAAAGTACTAGAAGAAGCTCATTTGCCACATACAGTGGACACCGAGAAATTCTGTCATATGATAGAGCACATCTTCAACAGAAATGTGATATCTTTCACTGACGATGATATCCCGGCAGAGGGAACAGGCCACCACAAGTCCCTGCATATAGCAGTAATGTCCTCCGGATATGTGATCGGAGGTGTGCTCATCGATGGAGGATCATCCCTCAACATCTGTCCATACGATACTTTAGAAAGGATGAAGATCAATTCGAACTGGATCAAAACCAGTCATATGGTCATCCGGGCCTTCGATGGATCTCGCCGACAAGCTATGGGGGAAATAGAGCTTCCTCTAGAGATTGGCCCACACACTTTCTATGTATCTTTCCAGGTGCTCAACATCACCACCAGATACAACTTATTAATGGGCAGACCCTGGATCCATATGGCAGGGCAGTGCCATCCACCCTCCATCAATAACTCAAGTACATTATCAATGGCAGCCTCATCACAGTGAATGCTGAACTAGAATACCCTACCTACATACATGGGGATATACCAGTGATTAGCTTGGATGCAGGGATTGAACCTGCCAGTTTTTAAGCTCCAGAGGTGAGCGATACTCATTATCTACCTATCAGGGCACCAGCCCTAAAACCTAAAGTCTCAACCGAAGTAATGGCAGTGGGGCAAGAAATGGTATCTTCGGGTTTCCAACCTAGAGAAGGGTTGGGAAAGGATAAGCAAGGTATCAAGATGCCAGTCCAAATCCCAAGTCAGACTGGGAGAGCAAGATTTGGATATTCATCCGGGTCAAGCTGTCGGAACCCACATAAACATCCCAAGGCTTATGCCTCCATAATTCTGCTGCCCAACCTCACAAATGCCGGATGGGTGAAACCTACGAGGAAAATCTCGACTGTGGTATCAGCCATGCTATTCCCTCCAATCATACCTGTCAATGAAAGAAAAACCCTCAAGCCTGAGGCAGACAGCGAAAAGGAAAAAGAAAAGATCTTGTATGAAGGACGAGACCCATTCGCTAACATAAGGGTCATTATCAACTACGAGGGCATGAATGACAAACTCCCAGATAGCGACGATGAGGATCAAGATCAAATTCCTCACATCAAGAAGGGAAAAGGGAACAGTTCAAAGAAGATCCCTGACCCTATTATAAAGGCTGTCTCAGTCATCATCCAAGATGAGACAGATAATCACAAATCCTTGATCCTCCCTGTTCATGGGGATCTGACGTTGGATAACTGGAGCAGTGTCCCTTGCCTCGATCGAAAAGAAAGGGGCAGAATGTCAATCTGTCCTTAATTATGCTTTCATTTACTGCTTACTTTTGCTTGCACAGCTATAGCAGTAACTTTTGTCATGCTTTACAAATGCTCTGTATGTTTAAGCAGTTGTATATATTAATGAAAGCATTTTTGTTTTCAGGACCCAAGCATTGGATGTGTGTGTCTCTGTTGATGAGATGTCAACCTGTTAAAATGACTATGACTTTGATGTAGAACTGAACTTCCACTTGATGGATATTGATCAAGAGGAGGAAGATGACTATGAGGTGCCCGAGGAGATCAAAGAATGGGTCAAAGATAAACCCAAACCAAACCTCGAACAAACCAGCACCATTAACATAGGAACCTCCAAAAACATCAAAGAAATCCAAATAGGTTCAGACCTCACACCCAATCAAAAAGCCGACCTGATCGAACTTCTAAGACAGTACCAGGATGTATTTGCATGGTCACATGAAAATATGATTGGCTTATCCACTGATATTGTCATCCATCGAATGCCCATCAAAGATGGATTCAAACCAGTCAAGCAAAAGGTCAGGCGATTGAAACCTGAATGGAGTCTGAAAGTCAAAGAAGAAATTATTAAACAATTCAAAGCCGGAATCATCATGGTATCAACATACCCAAAATGGCTGTCAAACATAGTTCCCGTGCCTAAACCGGAAGGGAAGGTATGAGTTTGCGTGGATTACCTGGATTTAAACAAAGCCTGCATCAAGGATAATTTCCCGGTACCTTTCATCCACATCCTAATTGACAATACTGCGCAGTATGGTATGTATTCCTTTGTGGATTGCTTTGCTGGTTATCATCAAATCATGGTTGCTGAAGAGGACCGAGAGAAAATAGCTTTTATTACTCCCTAGGGAACCTTCTGCTATAGACGACTATCCTTCGGCCTTATCAATGCCGGAGCCACGTATCAGCGAGCCATGATGGCCCTCTTTCATAACATAATGCATAAAAAATAGAAGTTTATGTGGATGACATCATCATCAAATCCCGGAGGGAGGATGATCACATCGACCATTTCAGGAAGCTGTTCAACAGGTTACGTAAGTATAACCTCAAGCTCAATCCCGCCAAATGTGCTTTTGGGGTCAAAGCAGGCAAGCTGCTAGGATTTTTGGTGAGCAATCGGGGCATCAAACTCCTGCCAAGATCAAAGCCATTACTGAAATGCCCGTACCTCGTACAGAGAAGGGGATACGGGGATTCCTAGGAAGGATCAATTTTATAAGCCAATTCATTTCACAGCTCACAGCAACCTGTGAACCTATCTTCAAGCTGTTAAGGAAGAATTCCTCCACCAAATGGAATGAGGATTGTCAACAAGCCTTCCTTGCCATCAAGAAGCAGCTGATTGAAGCACCTATTTTGGTGCCCTCAAGGGATGGAGTTCCCTTATTCATGTACCTGTCTGTCAATAACAACGCAATGGGCTGCATGTTAGGACAGAAGGATGATAGTAGTAAAGAAAGAGCTATCTACTACATCAGCAAAAGATTCAGTAGTGGTGAACAGAAGTACACCCTGATCGAAAAGACATGCTCTGCATTAGCATGGGCTGCCATGAGGTTGCAACACTATTTGTATGGGCATACGACCTACCTCATATTCTGCATGGATCTACTCAAATATGTATTCAACAAACCAATGCTGAATTGCCGACTGTCCAAATGGCAGTTGATCCTACAGCAGTTCGATATTGTCTACGTGACTCAGAAGTCAATCAAGGGTCAAGGTATTGTAGATCAATTAGCTGAAGCACCTTCAGGAAGGTTCGAGCCCCTGAAGACATATTTCCCAGATGATGGGATCATGACAATTTAACAACTCCAGTCAGAGAATGCAGTCCAACCATGGAGAATGTATTTCGACGGAGCGGTAAACATGGAAGGTGTCGAAGCTGGGGCAGTCCTCATCTCTGATGCAGGAAAGCAGTATCCTGTGGCTACCAAACTTTAATTTGGCAACACCAACAACACGGCCAAGTATGAAGGCTGTATAATGGGGTTGAAATTAGCCCAATCCATGTCTATCAAACACCTACTCGTCTTTGGAGATTCCGAGCTAGTCATCAGACAAACCACCGGCGCGTATCTCACCAAAGAAATGCATTTTCTGCCCTATCATCGGCAGGTCCTCAAAATATCCCAAGAATTTGAAGACATAACCTTCATTCATATTCCTCGGGGTTGGAATGACTATACTGATGCATTGGCAACGTTGGCTTCATTGATCCACATATCCGATAAGAGTGGATTTCCCAACAATAAGTTCACAATGCAGAAAGCCCCGACATATGGGAATTACATTGGAGAAGTATCAGATGAAATACCTCCTGTCAAGCAGCCTTGGTATCAAGACATCAAGGAATATCTCCGTGATGGATCCACACCCACTGGGGCAAGTCAATCAGAGCGAAAACGAACTCACAAAATGGCCATGAAGTTCTATTTGAGTGGAGATACACTTTACAAAAAGGATGCTGGAATAGGCTTGTTGAGATGCCTCGACAAAGAGCAAGCCCAAAGACTTATGGATGAAATCCACGGTGGAGTTTGTGTTCCACATATGAGCGGTCATCTGCTGTCCAAGAAGATAATCCGAACAGGCCATTATTGGATCTCTCTTAAGGCTGACTGCGACGATCACGTTAAGAGATGTTTTCAATGCCAAATACATGGAAATGCCATCCATGCTCCTCCGAATGAGCTACATAACATGAGTTCACCATGGCCTTTCTTCATGTGGGGAATGGATGTGATAGGTCCAGTGGAACCAAAAGCCAGCAATGGTCATCGATTCATCTTCACCATGATCGATTACTTCACCAAATGGGTTGAAGCAGCCTCCTTTCCCAAAGTCACTAAAGAGGTTATCATTAGTTTCATCAAAAATAATGTCATCTGTCGATATGGACAACCGGAGGTGATCATATTAAACAATGCCAAGAACTTGAACAATCAAATGATGAAACAATTGTGCAATAAGTTCCACATCAAGCATCTCAATTCCGTCATTTATCGGCCCAAGATAAACGGCACTGTCGAAGCGGCCAATAAAACATCAAGAAAATCATGCAGAAAATGACTGCCAATCATAAAGGATGGTCTGACCTGCTGCCTCTTACCCTGTTAGCATACAGGACGTCAATGCGTACCTCTACTGGGGCTACTCCCTATTCATTGGTCTATGGTATGGAGGCAGTCCTTCCCATAGAGGTAGAGATGGAATCCTTGCGAGTATTGATCGATGCTCAGATAGACGAGGATCAGTGGTTGCAAGACCGGTATCATTAACTGTCCCTGATAGATGAAAAGAGAGCTACAGCCATTTTTCACGGACAGTTATACCAGCAAAGGATCTCCAGGTCCTACAACAAAAAGTTCCGAATCCAGTAATTCAAAGAAAATGACTTGGTGCTAAAGAAAGTCCTGACCAATCAGGATGAAGCCAAAGGAAAGTTCGCCCCAAATTGGGAAGGCCCTTTCATTGTCAAGGAGGTGTTAACAGGGGGAGCTATCAGACTACAAGAAATGGATAGGAATGAATTTCCCCAACTCATCAATTCAGACACCTTAAAAAGGTACTACGCCTGAGAAACATACATACCCGCATCCGGGTCCTACGAATCAAATCAGGTTCGGTTTTTCATTAGAAAGCCGAAACTACGAATGACCTGATCTCTCTACACCCAGGAGTACGTAGGCAGCCATTTCTGGTGCGGTTAAAATAAGAAAAATCTAAAAATCCAAAAAATAAACCATTCCGGCAAACAGCCTGAACTACGAATGACCTGATCTCCCTCAACCCGGGAGTACGTAGGCAGCCATTTACGGTGTGGTCTGACCTTCAAGAAAAAATGAAAAAATATTAATAAAAGACCAGTTCCAAGACACCGAAGACAAATAGAAGCCAAATTCTATCAAGATATCCTGGTCAACAGGCCCATCTGAGATACTCCCTGATATCTTAACTGTTAGTCCATCAAGAAGAAGCTCAAGATACATCAACAACTGCGAGTCATGAAAGAAGTGGTAATCACTCAGCAATGACAGTACATATCCAATCAGGGAAGTGAATCAAAACTATATTTCTTTGATATATAACACTGTTTAATATATACATAGTGCCCTGTATATGACAAAAGTGGCTGATTTAGTCTGTGCAGGAAAAAATAAAGCTAGTCTATGGACCCAAGGACAAGTGGGTCAGCAATGCCAGTATTGCATCTCTCTCTGAAGATGGGGGAGCAGCTGTAAGTGCCATCCACTTAGCCTCCATACGGATTAATACCTCCACAGTCATCTGCAAGGTGGCATTGTGGTCATCAATGTATGCACTCATCTCGGTGACCAAACCATGAGTGTAAGATTGAAGAGCAGTACTATCAGTAATGTGGAAATCATGGGAAGCTATAGCCTCATCCCTCTCCGCAAAAGCTGCGTCTCGAGCAATCAAAGTCTCCTCGATCTCAACATATGCTACGTCTCTAGCTGAGCGGATCTCGTCTCGCTCCACAACAGCTGCATCTCTGGTAGATCGGAGCTCCTCCCGCTCAATCAATCCAGCATCTAGAGTGGCCCTAAGCCCATCTCTCTCAGAAAAAGCTAAATCTCTGCCAGATAAGACGGCTAACATCTGCGCTCTAGCTGAATCTCACTCAAAGGTTATCCTGAATAGTGATTCTGCCAAAGTCAGATCTGTCTCTGCAGGAATAACCAGTGGATCACTCACTAGAGCCGCTGTCAAACCCGTAAATAGCTCATCTACGGAAGGAGAATCCGGATCCTCCATGGGCTCCTCCTCGTCGGAGTCCACAATTGGAGATAAATGAGGCTCTGCTGCTGCAACTGCTATTTCTGCCTCCAACCATGCAGAATACTCTGGAGAACGACCCGGATGGCTATCAGAGAAATCATCCCTCTCTTGATGAGTCCAGCACTCATATACTCTAACCTAGTCGATGGATGACATAGAAGAAGTCGACGTCCTCTGATCAGTAGACCCCTTAAAATGGTGCAAACTTTGCAGCTGATCAAACTGACATATGACTGCCAGGGGGTGATAGGTAGTCACTCCCCTTAAACCTGCTAGGGGCAAATAATCCAGGCCAGAAACATGGGTGATAAAGCTATATGGGGACGCTAGCCCTGAGCATGGCAAGATCGAGAACGGATGCTCAATATCCGACAGAAATGCCAACCATGACTCTGCATCAATGCACTTCGCCGGCTAAAAAGGAGTAAACTGTGGATGTCTCGTGAGTAAAGCAAAAACCCCGAGGCCGAAAGAATCCAATCGGTCGTATATGGGACATTAGCCATATATACAGTAAGACCGAGCTGCCCCTAAAAAACCCCTCTAGATAGGTACTACAATGTGTGGCGGATCTAAATGTCTTAGCCAATATCATCGGGACGATGGTGCTACCCTGTCTAAGGGCACGAACCACAACTACCAATCCCACGTCCAAATGATCCAAGCGAAGCGGCATATAGACGTATGCCATAATACATATTTGCAGAATGTCTACTCTGGCCAAATGCCATGCCTCTGCTGAAATAATAAAATCCCCAACATGGCGATCGTAGCTGTCAAGCTCACCGAATTAATCTATCAGGAAGTCAATCGAGATCACGTGTCCAGATACAATCTCATCCCTGATCACACTCTGACGGAGACCGGACATACGGGTAAACGGTCTCCTCATATCACTAATAGCCGTACGAGCACACAGCAAATCCAGAGCCAATCTAGTAAATCGCTCGTACTGCTCGAGAGTCGGCATCAACTCATGTCGCCTGAAGCGGAACACCTATCTCTTAGGTATCCAGAAGGGTAGAATGCCATCAACATATCTATACGGTACTCGAAAACCTACAAGGGCCAACGAATGCCCCAGCATGTGGTCCACTGTCCCTCTGACTGGGTAGGGCAGGCTCCTATACCACGACCTCAATGATGTGGCCACCTCAGACGGTGGTGAATGCTCAATACGGCTTACTGCAGACGACGTCATCTGTAGCACCGTACCACAAGACCATCCAGAGGTCAAATCAAGTCACAGCTGTCTGAATGCATACACATGATATAATATATGCATGATGACAAATATAAACATGATGCGATAGATAAAGAAGATCATGAATATTTACAACAAATATCTACTGTAGGACATCATCACTGTTTGATAATACAAAGCAGAAAAGAAAATACAGGGAAATGGGGGCACCACCACCCAACTAATATAGTGGTCTATCAAAATGATGGCACAACCGCCAAATAGCCAAAATAGTGGCTGACCAAAAATATAGCTCCAATAGCTATCAAAGGAAGTCGAAGACATCAGTGTCAAAGCGATCGACCAGCTCCATCTCCTCAGTGGATACAAAATCGCTGCTATCAGGCATGTCTGGGTGGTATAAGGGAGGATCTGCCCCTGCAAAGCTGCTGCTAAAAGGACCTGAAGAGGGGCCCGCTCCAGAGCTGGATGGGTCAAAAGAAGATGCCTCTGACAGATCTCAGCCAAGGTGCCTGATAAAGAAATGGGCCTGCTCTAACTCCCTGGTCAGATCTGCTATCTGGTTTGCATGAGTAGGCTCCCTAAGGCAAGCTATCCAGTTCGTCATCATCACGGACCCTGGCACCATGTTTGCCATGAACTGGGTGGCACGAGTCTGAGCTCCAATAGTGGGAGGACTCCACCAACTGCTAAAGGCCTCCTGGCTGTACGGGCCCTCTGATAAGGCAAAGCCATCTATGCCCTCCATAGGGATATCTATCAATGGCACGGTCAATGGCCAATGATGCCAAGTAGGAGGAGCAATGGGAATGCGAATATCTCCCGTAACGCTCCTAATGGCACGCTCTCCAAGATAGAGCTCTCAGCCTCCCACCGTCAATAAAGGGACTCTACGGGTAGACAAAACAAACTCCTGACCTGTAGGGACGCCTCCCTCGAATCCGACGGTCAAAAACTCAGAGGTATACGGTGATTTAATTTTCTTTATATATTATTTCGAAATAGTAAGGTGTTGATTTAATAAATATGAAAAGTTATGGGTGAAATGTGCAAATATTTCAAAATGAGCAAGTGGTTATAAAATATTCATTGTTGTTGGAGAATATTCGTTTGGTCGTGGAATATTCTTGTTGTTGGGGAATATTCGTACGACGACGCAACTATTTGTGGGCCCCACAACGGAATAACTGTCGGATATAGAAAGCGACAGAAATAACCTTTTTATAAATAGCGGTAAAACTATTACCGTTAAACTGTTGAAATACCCGGTGATAAAAATACAATAATACGTGTTGTTGCACAGTAGCACACGATATTGCACAGTATTTTGAATTATTGATTCTAACGTAAGAAGTCACTTACTCAATAATTGTTACAGTAATTACTGTTTAATATTTTATATTATTGATTCAATAATTGCATGATATTTTATTGGTTCAATAATTGCTACGTTGATATTTTATATCAATAATTGCTACGTTGCTATTTTATATGATTGATTCAATAATTGCTACCGTTGATATTTTGTATTATTGATTCAATAATTATCATTGCACAGTATTTCACATTATCAACTCAATAATTCATATTATTTGAATAATATTATCAGATAGCATTATTGACAATGTCTAAGGAAGTTCTGTCTAGGAGGGGTTATTTAATTGCGCGCCAGTAAGGAGAAATCCTTATCGGAAGACCCCCTCTTTTCAGGGAACGACCTGGTTGTCAATATTGTAGTTCTGTAATATAATTTGTGAATAATTAATTATTGATTTATATGATAAGAAAATATTTATTTGTGGATATAAAAGAAGGAATTAGTGCTAAAATATTTTTATCAGTATTTTGGTGTGAAAAATCATCTGTTTGTGAATTTTGGCCATTTTCGGTTGGGAATTTGGAAACACTTCCTTCTGCAAAGTTGTAGAGAATTAAATTTTTTATGAAAAGGACATATAATTTGTATTTTTCTGATAAAAGGGCTATTTATTATGCATTATTGAAGTTTCAAAAATAAATATTTTTATGGGTGGGCCCCACTTGTTTTTTTGTTGAAAAATCTGAATTTTGAAGAGGTAGGCGGGTGATTTTTCAAAGGTTGGTGTGGAGGCTTCACTCTGTCAATTGTGGCATGCTGGGCCTTTCCTATAAATAGGGTGCTTAGGTTAGAATTGAAAATCACACCAGAATCAGAAGCTCTCTCTCTATAATATCGAGCGTATTTTTGTGAGTATTTAGATACTTTGAGTGTTACTATTCAATACAAGTTTCCTTCGATATTATATCCGATATTTCAGTCAAAAGTACTATTCTTTTGAGGAAAGGGATGTTATTTTTTTTCGTAAATGATGTTATTCTTTTCAATATCATTATACCAAAATATTGGCATGAATTTTATTATAAAATTTTTACTTTTTTCGTCGGGATTACTATTCACGTATACGGCACTATTAACGTATACGGCATTATTCACGGAAAAATTAAATTTTCTTCTATTTGTCCAAGTTGCTTGTTAAGGTTCCTATCTTTGATTGGATCTAAGTTTTGAGCTTTATTCTTCAATTTTGCTTCACAATTGATTATTACGAAGTATTTTTGAATTGGATAAACTAAAATACGAATCCTTAATCTTTGTCCTTTATCTCACTGGATTCGTTCTTTAAAATGTTTTTCATCATCCTCAGTCCTAAATGGTGATATAACTGAATATCTTTGGCTTGTAGAGCAAAGATGAATGATTACCTGATGAATATCTTTGGCCCGTAGTGCAAAGATGAATAGATGATGAGATGAACATGACCACTGGTGATACAAATGAATATCTTTGCACTGTAGTGCAAAGATGAATATTTGATTCGAGATGTATATTGATTGATGTTACAGGGATAAAATATTGATGATGAACTTTTAAATCATAGTAGATAGTAGACTTCATTCTCTACTTAACTCTTCTAATGAATTGTTATTTCTGCTACGAACATTGATCTAAAGCTTGTTGTCAATAATATTTTATCTGAATTGTTGAAGACTAACGATAATTTATTTTTCATTATCTTAGTCATAATATTCTTTACTGGGCTAGTTGAGCTCACCCTTTTCATCTATTGTCCTCTTCAGGAAATAAGAATGTCGCAGGAACTTGTCGGGGGACAGAGTGATGGTCCGAGTTAGAGCAGTAGTAGTCCTCACTATTTCTAATAAATAGTGTGATAATAATTGTAATGAGGACTTAGTTTGAATGTTAATATTTTCTACATATTTGTATTGACACTCACAGTTGTGTGGTCGTATTTTGCACGACCGTGTGATATAAAAGTTTGTATTTGAATTCTGTACCATGTATTTTGCGACTCAGAACTGGTTGGGTTGACTGGACCTATTATGGGGACGTCACAGTTGGTATCAGAGCTTAGGGATATGATCTCTGGCGGAGATCGGGGAATAGAACTAGGAGGTGAGAGACGAGTAAATCCTTCACTAGTATGTCCTACCTAAGCTTATGTGGTATTTAATTGGTTAGTCGGAGCATAGGGTTAATATGCGATATGTTAATTTGTTTAATTACCCTTGTTTTATGGCAGTATTTGAGAATGGCAGCTGAGAATGTTAACAACGAAGTGAATGAGACCGTGGAGACACCTTTAATCACCAACCAGGAGAACGTGCAACAGGAAGGCAATGTTCATCCTAAAAACAACGCTGATCAGACGATAAACAATGAGATGTTTAGAAGTTTTTTGCAGTTCATGCAAAACCAGACGAGGGAGACTCATGTGCAAAATACAAGTGGAGATAATAACAACTCGCGGCTTGTCACTGCCAAGCAGTTCAAAGAATTGGGACCACTAGAGTTATTGGGAAAGCCGGATCCAATCAAGGCGGAGACGTGGGTTAAGCAAATTACGAAGATATTTGATGTCTTGGGATGCACGGAGGAACATAAGGTTCCATTTGCCACCTTTATGTTCCGTGGAGAGGCAGATTACTTGTGGGAGTCTGTGAAGCGTACCCAGCCTGCCGCACTCAAGATGTCTTGGGGAAGCATTCCAGGAACTGTTCAATGACAAGTACTTTCCTGAAAGTATTCGTCATATGAAGGAGGTAGAGTTTATCAGACTAGAATAAAATAACATGACTGTGTCCCAGTACGAGGCTAAGTTCGCGGAGTTGTCCAGGTTTGCACCTCATTTGGTGGAGAATGAGGAACGTATGACGCGGATGTTTCTGAGAGGTTTGAAACCCGAAATACGTTAATACCTCATTTCTCACAAATTTTCTCTATATTCGGATGTAGTAAATAGGGCCCAGTTGTTAGAACAAGATAGTGATTATATTCAACCAAGGGACAACAACCAAGGTCGTACCTGTAATACCCGAGAATTTCATATTATTATTAAATAATTATATTAATGGAAATGAGAATTTATTTGAATATAAATGATTTTGTGTTATGAGAATGATTAAATTCAATTATATTAAATTGAATATCTATGACAATTGAGAAAAATGTGGAGTTTACGATAAACTCGTTGAGAGCCTAGTGTGGCACAGTGATGGAAAATATTAATAATTATATTAATTAACGAATGAATTATTAAGTAAACAATTAATCTATATTAATTGTTAATTGCTATTGTAAAATATTAGTTGATGGTTATGGAATATTAACTGTGATTGATTAATAATACGTGATTATTATTATTGCAAGAAATATAATAATAATAAACCACTTGTTTATAATTGTGCTGAGATTTATACTTGTTAATGTGATAATGAATCCTATGATTATTAATTAGGTGTTATTAATAATCGATGAGGAATGGATTAATTAATATTATTGTTAATTAATTGATAAGATAAATAATTTATTTATTTGACATTATGAATAATAAAACAAATAAGTAAGTTATTAATATAATAAGATTATATTGATTGTTATGTACAAGCATACAATAATATATAATACAACTATATTATATAGTGTAGAGAAACACTTAGGTGTGACCATACAAGTATACATAAACTATGCTATATAATGCAATGTGAATATATTACACATATGGACCATGTATTAAGATTAATTAAACTATGTGAGCTACATGATTAATACCTATGTGACAATGTGTATGTAAGTATACATTAAAATGATATATCATGAATATATTGAAATCACTTGTTGATTGTAGAATTTAATGAAGGAAATAATGTGATGTGATTATATCCGGTATTAATAAATGTACATGGATGATATGTATGTTACATTGCCATATCACATCTACTACCTTGAAATATTAAGCATGTGACTTACATTATAATGTTAATTATAAAATATAGTATGAATAAATATATAATAGCCTAAGAGTATATGTATATATGGCCTTAGTGTTAATACACTTCATGTTGCAAATGCTGAGTTTCATATTGCCTTGTCCCTAAATGATAGTCACTATCTCTTCTCCCACGTGAAAGGCCAAAGGCCTAAGCTACTCCCTCATGTCAACTTCCTAGCTAGCCAATGATGCTCATGATGAAGAAGGATGTGGGTGATGGGGGTGGTTGGACACTATTCCATCAACTCCCCTCAATCCTCTAGTTCTTCATTTCCCCCATTGTTTCAAACCTTGGGGCAATTGCTTTGTATGGATATTTAATTCTCCTATAAATACCAAGCCTCTCTTCATTTTCTATGTTGCTAAAATTTGTGCTAAGTTGATGTAGAGAGAGTATTGTGAGTTATAATCTGAATTTGAGAACAAGTCTTGTGCAAGTTTGAGCTCAAGAGGTATAAATCCTTCATTCTTGGTTCATCATTTTGTTTACTGTCAAAGTTTCCAATTCTTGATTTTGATTACAATTCATGCTAGATTGGATTAGAACATGTTCTTAGTTGTTATATAGACTTATAAACATGTTTAAACCATAATGTGGCTGCTTAGAAAAGTTTTTGTGAAGTAATTTCGTGAGTTGGATTTGATATGTGCCGTTGCAGGCTGCTCTCTGGACTGGAACAGGAGCCGCGCGGCCGCGCGTCTCCCTAGTACAATTTGGGCGCGGCCGCGCGCCACTGCAGAATTTGTTGATGATTTCTTTTATATCTTCTGATGTATTGAGCATGATGTACTGTTAGGATATGCATATAACTCACATTAACATATGGAATAAGGTTACTAGGTTATAGCAATCTATGCTAGTTGTTTTAGTTGAATATTTTAAAGAAAACTTAAAGTTATGAAAAGAGGAACTTGGATATATAAATACCATAATAGTATTCTGACTTTTGAGACACGTTTGTATGACCTAGAAACACATGGAATGCATATTGACTTAAGTATATATGTATCGTGATATAATATGAACATGTGAACCCAACTAGTGCACCTTTCTAACAAAAATACAAGTTTTGAAGGTTGATATTGACATGTAAAGACCATGTATACATTCTGACTTTTCAAGCATGTTATGTGACCTTGAAATGCTGGTCAAATATGTTAACATATGAATCTAGATACCATGAGCATGTTAGGCCTTATTAGCAAGCTTTACTAATGACAACATAAGCTTTAAATGTGGACTTTGACATGTTATATTAGGACTCTACATTCTGATATTTTCAACATGATTGAATGTAGTTTGAAGGCATCATATATGTACGTACTTGTTAGATGTAATGCAAGTTAATCAAGCATGAGTTTGATTAAGTCACGAACTAGTAATAGTGCTAGAATCACATATCCATGACATAAGAAACATATGAACATGCGTATCAATAAAATATATGACTACTTTATATGTCTAAATGATAAGCATGACAATTTATGTGAATTCATGGCATTGTATAACCCTAAGTCGTTAGGGATCGTGAATTAAAACAAAATCATAAATGATTAGAATGAGGAAAGATTGTATACAAACATAAAAGTATCCTTTAAAAATGTATACATGCTACGTGATATTATATGATGTCACTTGAACCCGATTTTGACGGTTAACTTATGAGAATGCCATAACTTGCTAAAATGGAATATATTTAGTATTGATTGTAGTCTTATGTGATATTAATAATATGCGAATATGTTTGCTAATTGTGGTAGTCTCACATGATAGTAACGATGTATGAATATGATCAACTTGAGAAAAGAGAAAGTTAAGAATAGAAATTAGATACTAAATAATTGTGTAGCTAGGGTAAAACTTAGCTTGTGTGTTGATCGTATATTCGAAGATATAATATGAAGTTAAATTATATGACTAATGACTATCATTACGATAGGAATTCAAAAGTGTTGACTAGCTTTACGTGAGTAAACTACGCATAAGGCAAGTATCCTAAACCCTTGCATTACTTTATTCAACGGATATCGTAAGCGAGTATCTAAAACTTATCTCTTTGGATACAAGTATTCTATCTTTGTATATTGCGAACTAGTTTCCTACTTAATTGTTTGAATTGAATTAGCATACTTGAACTCTTATTTCATTAAAGCTATTATTCATGTTGAACTTAGTATTGTTCTTGAATATTGTGAAAGTGTCTATGCCATTTGATTCGGCTAGACTTATGTTATTGAAAAATGACCCAAACTAATTGATTGGTGCGGGATCTTGTATTTGACTGAGAAGAACAACCTTCTTTGAAGGGAATATATAATTGTCGGAGAACCGACGTGCACACTTGAGTATGATTGATTGTTATGCATAACGATGGTACTTTAGGCTGATCACCTGTTGTACCTGTTTTTATTGGATTTTTAGTTTATTACTGTCAATTCTAGTAGAAGTTCATAGTCCTTAGTGACTGCTCAGTATTCAGTTATTTAAAATCTTGAATTGACGTATTATTGAATCATATTGATATTATTCTGTCCTTAGCGACTGTTATTGAGAACTGTTGATATTCTTGTTATCCTTGAACGATCAAACCTTGTTATACCTTTTCGAGAATTGGGAATCTTATTACTCACCCTTATTGTATATTACTTGCTGGGCAATTTGTGCTCATTCTTGCTTTCCCTAAAACATTTCAGTTAAGGCAGAGCATGGCGAACCTTCGGGCGTTGATAAGGGCAAGGGCAAGGCTACCAACTAGCTTGTCTCTTTTACGTTTTTAAATATTTTAATGTCGTATTAAGATGATGTAGTAAGACTAGTTTTTATTATGTCTAAGCTTAAGACAGGTTATGTAATAAGTCGTTAATTGATATTATTATGTAATCTATTAAGTACTGTAGGTTGCGAGACTTGGGGGAATAATTATAATAAATCATTGTAAATTATTCTAGAATAGATTTTCCGCTGTGATCGTGTGATATTTAGTTATTATTATCGTGATGTATTACCATGAGCACGTGATGAACCGAATTCGAGAGACCAAGTGGCGGTCCTGGAATTTGGGGGCGTCACAGTACCGGTGGCAACAGTCATCGGAGCAATAACAACTAGCGGGGAGGAAAGTATGATAGAAGCGGTAACCACTCCGGTGGTAATCGTGGCCATGATAGTAGAAAAAACAAATCGGGAGGAGATTTCAAGAAGAGAAGGTACAACAATGAGAACGTAAAGACGTCAACATCAGCACCAACATCAATTATTTCTAGGGGAGGAGAACGACCACCGGTCGTATGCTATAAATGTCGAAAAGAGGGACACATCAGCCCAAACTGCCCACAACAATTCAAAGCATGCTATAACTGTGGAAAAGAAAGACATATAGCTAGAGATTGTCCTATAGCGAAACCAAGTCCAGCGGGGGTGGTAATTCCAAAGGCGATTTCGGACAAGTCAAAGTCGGTGATTCCTGGAAGAGCGTTTATCGTGACAGCTCAAAATGCGAGGAATCCACATGAGGTGATTACGGGTAAGCTAATCATAAACTCTTGCAAAGTTTACACCTTGTTAGACACCGGTGCTACCCATTCTTTTATTTCACCTGCTTGTGCTCAACGTTTGAACTTGACTTCTGATAAATTAGACTTTGACTTATCTGTTGAAACTCCATTGGGAGAAACCTTTGTTACATCCACAGTTTACAAATCTTGCTTGATTCAGATTGGTACCCTTACCTTACCTGTTGATCTTATATCTTTGAAAATACTTGCATTTGACGTAATTTTAGGAATTGACTGGTTAACCACTTACCATGCCAAAATTGATTATTTTCGTAAGGTTGTTAGTTTTCATATTCCTAATCAACCTGTTGTGCGAATCCAAACCACCAAACCACTAAAATCAGTCAATATCATTTCAAATCACAAGGCTATTCGTTTATTGTAAAACGGATGTCAAGCTTTCTTAGCTCATGTCACTGATCTAAACCAGAATACGTTAGATTTGAATGATATTTTTGTTGTTAATGAATTTCCTGATGTATTTCCCTAAGAACTTCCCGGTCTACTCCCAGAACGTGAAGTTGAATTCTTTATTAACCTTGAACCCGGTACAAAACCCATTTCTAAAACCCAATATCGAATGGCTCCTATTGAACTTTAGGAGTTAAAGGTCCAACTACAGGAGTTGCTAGACATCGATTTTATTCGTCCTAGTACGTCTCTTTGGGGTGCTCCTGTTTTATTCGTAAAGAAGAAAGACGGGAGTATGCAACTTTGTATTGACTATCGGGAGTTGAACTATGTCACCATCAAGAATAGATATCCGTTACCTCGTATTGATGACCTGCTCGACTAGTTGCAAGGAGCACAATTCTTTTCAAAGATCGATCTTCGTTCTGGATATCATCAGCTGAAGATTAAAACTGAGGATATTCCGAAGACTGCCTTCAGAACTTGGTACGGGCATTATGAGTTCTTAGTCATGTCTTTTGCATTGATTAATGCTCCTGCTGCTTTCATGGATATGATGAACCGTGTATTTAAGGAATATTTGGATCAGTTCGTTGTTGTCTTTATTGATGACATCCTCATCTATTCTAAAAGTCGTGAAGTTCATGAGCACCACTTGAAGTTAGTACTTCAAAAGCTTCGTGAGAACAAGCTATATGACAAGCTGAAGAAATACGAGTTCTGGCTTGAGGAAGTAGCATTCCTTGGGCACGTGGTATAGAAACGTGGAGTATCTGTTGACCCGACGAAGATTAAAACAATACAAGGCTGGGAGCAACCTAAGTCGGTGACCGAAGTACGAAGCTTTCTGGGCTTAGCTGGTTATTATCGGAGGTTCGTAGAGGGATTTTCTCAAATTGCTACTCCCTTAACTCAGTTGACTCGGAAAGATACAAAATTCGTATGGAACGAGGAATACGAGAAGAGCTTCCAAGAGCTCAAGAGAAGACTTATCTCGGCACCTGTTTTGACAATACCATCTGGTTCGGATGGATTTGTTATCTACAGCGATGCTTCGGGCAAAGGGTTAGGATGTGTTCTCATGCAACATGGGAAAGTCATAGCCTATGCCTCGCGACAACTCAAAGAATATGAGAGGAATTATCCTACTCATGATCTAGAGTTGGGAGCTGTCGTTTTCGCGTTGAAGATCTGGAGACACTACTTGTACGAGGAGAAAGTGGAGATTTATACGGATCATAAGAGCCTTAAATATTTTTTCACTCAAAAGGAACTCAACATGCGGTAACAACGTTGGCTTGAGCTGTTGAAAGATTATGAACATACCATCTAATACCATCCTGGAAAAGCGAACGTGGTAGCTGACGCGTTGAGTAGAAGATCATATTCAGGAACGAGTGCGATGATGTCAAGTATACGCGTAGAACCAGCTTTGATTGATAAAGTTAAAGCTGCTGAAGCTACGGATCCGGAGCTGATGAAGATGAAGAAGAAGGTGCAAGAAGGTGCCATTCCAGAAGCAAGAATCGATGAAGAGGAAATACTTCGAGTTAACTCCAGACTTTGTGTTCCTAACGATTTCGACTTGAAGCATAGAATCATGATGGAGGCACACAACACACCGTTTGCAATCCATCCTGGGAGTACCAAAATGTATCGTGATCTTTGACATATATTTTGGTGGAGCAATATGAAAAGAGAGATCGCGGAGTTTATTTCGAGATGTTTAACGTGTCAACGTGTAAAGGCGGAGCATCAAGTGCCGAAGGGTCCATTGCAACCACTGGAGATTCTGAAATGGAAGTGGGAACACATTACGATGGATTTCGTTACGGGTATTCCCAAGGTTTCTCAAGGCATAGATGCGATTTGGGTTATTGTTGATAGATTAACCAAGTCTACTCATTTCTTGCCGATACGAGAGACTTATTCCCTTGAACGTCTTGCTCATATGTACGTAAATGAGATTGTGAGATTGCATGGCATGCCAGTATCCATAGTTTCGGATCGTGACCCCAGATTTACTTCACGATTTTGGATCAGTTTGCAAAAAGCTATGGGCACGGATTTACGATTCAGTTCGAGTTATCATCCTCAAACAGACGGACAATCAGAAAGGACTATTCAAACTCTTGAAGATCTATTGAGACTCTGGGTTCTAGACTTCAAAGGGAGTTGGGATAAGTACTTACCATTGGTGGAATTCTCCTACAATAACAGTTATCAGGCAAGTATAGGCGTAGCTCCATTCGAAGCATTGTATAGGAGAAAGTGTCATTCTCTAGTGTGTTGGGATGAGGTGGGTAAGGCAACATTGTTGGGACCGGAGTTAGTATGTATGACTATGAAAAAGATTCAAATGATCCGGCAACGGATACAAACCGCACAAGATCGACAAAAGAGTTATGCGGATCTTCATCGAAAGGACGTGGAATTTAATGTTGGGGATCATGTATTGTTACGTGTTGCTCCATGGAAAGGAGTTACGAGATTCGGGAAGAGAGAAAAGTTTAACTCATGATTCATTGGTCCATTTGAGATCCTTGACCGAGTAGGAAATGTGGCTTATAGACTTGCTTTACCTCCAAGCATGTCTCGTGTTCATAATGTTTTTCACATATCTATACTTCGCAAATATGTGAAAGACCCAAACCACATTATTGAGTTAGAACCAGACAAGATAGCCGAAGATTTAACGTACGACGAGGTACCTGTCAAGATATTGGATAGGAAGGAGCATGTCCTATGCTCGAAAATTATACCTCAAGTTAAAGTTTTGTGGAGAAACCATGCTATTGAGGAAATGACCTGGGAGTTGGAATCGAAAATAAAAGCAAGGTATCCTCACCTTTTCGACATACCAGGTACGTACGTCAATTTCGAGGACGAAATTTCATAAGGAGGGGAGGTTGTAAGACCCCAACTTTTATGAATAAAGATTTAATTTTCTTTATATATTATTTCGAAATAGTAAGGTGTTGATTTGATAAATGTGAAAAGTTATGGGTGAAATGTGCAAATATTTCAAAATGAGCGAGTGGTTATAAAATATTCATTGTTGTTGGGGAATATTCGTTTGGTCGTGGAATATTCTTGTTGTCGGGGAATATTCGTACGACGGCGCAGCTATTTGTGGGCTCCACAACGGAATAACTGTCGGATATAGAAAGCGACAGAAATAACCTTTTTATAAATAATGATAAAACTGTTACCGTTAAACTGTTGAAATATCCGGTGATAAAAATACAGTAATACGCGTTGTTGCACAGTAGCACATGGTATTGCACAATATTTTGAATTATTGATTCTTACGTAAGAAGTCACTTACTCAATAATTGTTACAGTAATTACTGTTTAATATTTTATATTATTGATTCAATAATTGCATGATATTTTATTGGTTCAATAATTGCTACCGTTGATATTTTGTATTATTGATTCAATAGTTGTCACTGCACAGTATTTCACATTATCAACTCAATAATTCATATTATTTGAATAATATTATCAGATAGCATTATTGACAATGTCTAAGGAAGTTCTGCCTAGGAGGGGTTATTTAATTGCGCGCCTGTAAGGAGAAATCCTTATCAGAAGGCCCCCTCTTTTCTAGGAACGACCTGGTTGTCAATATTGTAGTTCTGTAATATTATTTGTGGATAATTAATTATTAATTTATATGATAAGAAAATATTTATTTATGGATATAAAAGAAGGAATTAGTGCTGAGGTGTTTTTATCAGTATTTTGGTGTGGAAAATCATCTGTTCGTGGATTTCGGCCATTTTCGGTTGGGAATTTGGAAAAACTTCCTTCTGCAAAGTTGTAGAGAATTAAATTTTCTATGAAAAGGACATATGATTTGTATTTTTCTGATAAAAGGGCTATTTATTATGAATTATTGAAGTTTTAAAAATAAATGTTTTTATGGGTGGGCCCCACTTTTGTTTTTTTGTTGAAAAATCTGAATTCTAAAGAGGTAGGCGGGTGATTTTTCAAAGATTGGTGTGGAGGCTTCACTTTGTCAATTGTGGCATGCTGGGCCTTTCCTGTAAATAGGGTGCTTAGGTTAGAATTGAAAATCACACCAGAATCATAAGTTTTCTCTCTCTATAATATCGAGCGTATTTTTGTGAGTATTTAGATACTTTGAGTGTTACTATTCAGTGCAAGTTTTTTTCGATATTATATCCGATATTCCAGTCAGAAGTACTATTCTTTTGAGGTAAGGGATGTTATTTTCTTTCGTAAATGATGTTATTCTTTTCAATATCATTATACCAAAATATTGGCATGGATTTTATTATGAAATTCTTACTTTTTTCGTCGGGGTTACTATTCACGTATACGACACTATTCACGTAAAAATTAAATTTTCTTCTATTTGTCCAAGTTGCTTGTTAAGGTTCCTATCTTTGATTGGATCTAAGTTTTGAGCTTTATTCTTGAATTTTGTTCCACAATTGATTATTACAAAGTATTTTTTAATTGGATAAACTAAAATACGAATCCTTAATCTTTGTCCTTTATCTCTCTGGATTCGTTCTTTAAAATGTTTTTCATCATCCTCAGTCCTAAATGGTGATATAACTGAATATCTTTGGCCTGTAGAGCAAAGATAAATGATTACCTGATGAATATCTTTGGCCCGTAGTGCAAAGATGAACAGGTGTTGAGATGAACATGACCACTGGTGATACAAATGAATATCTTTGGCCTGTAGTGCAAAGATGAATATTTGATTCGAGATGTATATTGATTGATGTTACAGGGATAAAATATTGATGATGAACTTTTAAATCATAGAAGATAGTAGACTTCATTCTCTACTTAACTCTTCTAATGAATTGTTAATTTCGCTGCGAATATTGATCTAAAACTTGTTGTCAATAATATTTTATCTGAATTGTTGAAGACTAACGATAATTTATTTATTTTATTATCTTAGTCATAATATTCTTTACTGGGCTAGTTGAGCTCACCCTTTTCATCTATTGTCCTCTTCAGGAAATGAGAATGTCGCAGGAACTAGTTGGGGGACAGAGTGATGGTCTGAGTTAGAGCAGTAGTAGTCCTCACTATTTCTAATAAATAGTGTGATAATAATTGTAATGAGGACTTAGTTTGAATGTTAATATTTTTTATATATTTGTATTGACACTCACAGTTGTGTGGTCGTATTTTGCACGACCATGTGATATAAAAGTTTGTATTTTAATTCTGTACCATGTATTTGGCGACTCAGAATGGGTTGGGTTGACTGGACCTATTCTGGGGGTGTCACATATGGCGTCTAGGTGATCGAACTCGCCGTCAAAATCTCCAACTACAAACGGGCATGAGTGAATCCCTCAGCAACAGGGACCTCCGTCAAAGTGGAGTGATGCCATCTCCGTCCCCGAGGATAGGTCTCCAGACTTAGGGCAGAAGCGGGCCGTTGGCAAGGAAGCCTCTCAAATACCCAAAGCTGATCATGCAAATATCAAAAGTCATCGGTGATCAAGATTGACAAAAATAAATGCTAAAATCAAAAAATTACAGAAAGATGTACTCACCAGCAGAAATGGGTAAAATCCTAGCCAAGCCTCCGTTACACCCTCCGAAAGCATGCGCATGTCATGGAGAAAATTGGCAAAGGTATAGGAGTCCCAATCATAGTCACTGAGGCGCTCTACATGTCGAGTGGCGCTAATCAGAGCGAAGGACACAGTAGACGAGTTATCCACCACAAAACAACCCCTGATGATCGACAAAAATAATCGCCTCAGAATGCGATCTCTAGCCCTCTGATCATCAGGCTGGGGCTCCTGTAAAGTCCCATCCTGGGCATCTATACTCAAGGGACCAGATCGGATCGTTCGACCCTTGAACGCCATCGTAGGGACCCCCAGTAGGGACCGAACGACAGTGGGAGTAATGTCAGTCACAACAGGAACTGGCTCGCCCTCAAACTAAATGCCGGTGATAAATCTCCAATCTATAGGAGTCATCATCACCTCTCAATCTAGCAGATGAAGAAACTGAGTCTGGTAGAACCAGCGCTCAGACAAAGCCCTCATATACCCCCAGGGGCAACGGCGGGGAAGGGTCAAGAAAAAGGCCTGAAAGCCCCAGCCATCTACGATCTCCCTGTAATCTTCGTGCAAAGTATGATACAGGGAGTGCACACTGAACCAGTTCCCTCGAGGCTGCATAAATCCGGAAACCTGCAAAAAAAAATCAACCCATATCAAAAACCTGTGCCCCGAGAATGGAAAAAAGGAAGAAAAGAATCCAAGAATAGAAAAACTTCAAGTCACCTCATTGGCATGAAGGTATCTCGATGGATGGTGACTCAAGTCGCCCAGCAGCTCCTGCGTTTGCACAATAATGCCAGGGACCTCTGCACGTGGAGCCTGAGCGGGAACAGGAGCAACGAAAGGAGCCTCCTCATCGTCAATATCAAGTGGCTGCTCGTCCTGTGCTGGACGAATCACCGCCTCCACCAATCTATGAGGCGTCCGAGCTGGACGAGGCTGGGGAACATCAGAAACCCTCCTCCGTCTATTACCTGAGGATACCCTGCTGGAACTGCTGCGTCTCTCGTGATCCATCACATACACCAATACTCCAAATCATCTCAAAAAGGGTGAGGTAAGCCTAAAACCTGTGGCTTATCATTTTCAATCAGTCCAGCATATATCTCTAGGTCCTAAGACATATATGGGCCAGTCAAAAATACCCAATAAAGTTAAAACTGCATGTCTTCAAAACCTAGAAGCTAAAAACCTGTATGGGTCAGTCAAAAATCCCCAATAGAGTCAAAATGCATGTTTTTCAATGCCTAAAATTTTGGAAAAATTTCGCCAGAGTCTCCTTTGCAAAATGGACTGTCCACATGCACACAGGTATGCCTAGGTGGCCATTTAGTAGCACACCTACCCAAAAATAGAAATAGTTCATATTTATAAAGAAAAATCAAAAGTCAACCTCACATGGTAGCCAAATTACCATGGGCATTTTTAGTTAAAAATCCAGGCTCACTAGGCCTCAAAAAGGATGACTAAACTGGTCAAAAAGTGCAAAATATCACTGTCTCAGAACCTGAATTTTCTTACATCCAAACGTGCATTACAGTAAGATATGCATACATATGTATTCAGAAAATTTTTAGTAGGTCATATAGGCATACATTTTTCATATATTGCGTCTGAAAGGCCCCTGAGTGGTTCGCATGCTTTTAACGATCAAAACTTGAGAAAAAAGAACATAAAACATTACCTGCGCTGTGATGATCGCGTAGGAACTGACGGATTTAGAAAACAACTGTCCAAGCTCCGTAGATCTGAAAAAGAAGATCGAAATTCGTTTGGAACTCAAAACTGAAACTTAAAAAATGAAAATCCCTCAGCCCATTAAATAGCCCAGGTGGAAGCGGGTCCACCTGCGGCAGCCAAGGGTGGGTCCCACTCCCCTGGGCCCAGTTCAGTTCGGGTCAAAACGGAGTTCTTATGTGCTGCCAAGTCAAATTTAAAGAAAAATCGCTACGCGATTGAGCGGTTTGTCCTGAAAATCTGCCTTTAAGCAACGGGAATCTGACAGAAAGGGAAACCCCATAGAGACCCTTGGTATTCATCCCGAAACCATGGCCGGGGATCAACAAAGCAAACTATAAAAAAACTACGCAAAACTGCCAAAAACTGCCACTTTCGAAGCGTCGGGTACAGACCGAAGTCAATCTCAGCCGTTGGCTCAGCCCCAGTGAAGTTCAGGTATAGACCAAAGTCAATCTCAACCGTTGGCACCGCCCCAACGAAGTTCGGGTACAGACCAAAGTCAATCTCAGCCATTGGCACAACCCCAACGAAGCGTCGGGTACTGACTGATGATAGTTCAGCCGTTGGCACCGCTCCAGCAAAGTTCGGGTACAGACCGAAGTCAATCTCAGTTGTTGGCTCAGCCCCAGCGAAGTTCGGGTATAGACCAAAGTCAATCTCAGCCGTTGGCTCAGCCCCATCGAAGTTCGGGTACAGACAGACGTTAATCTCAGCTGTTGGCACCGCCCCAGCAAAGTTTGGGTATAGACCGAAGTATCTCAGCCGTTGGCACAAACCCAGCGAAGCATCGGGTACTGACTGATGATAATTCAGTCGTTGGTTATACTCCAGCGAAGTTCGGATTCTGACTGAAACAGATTCAGCCGTTGGCACAACCCCAGCGAAGCATCGGGCACTGACCGATGACGATTAAGCCATTGGCACAAACCTAGTGAAGCGTCGGGTACTGACCAATGACAGTTCAGCCATTGGCACAACCCTAGCAAAGCGTCAGGTACTGATCGATGACAGTTCAGCCGTTGGCACAATTCCAACAAAGTTTGGGTACTAACCGAAGTCCAGATCAACAGTTGGTTCTATTCAAGCAAAGTTCGGGTACTGACCGAAGTCCAATTCAACCGTTGGTTCCATTCCAGCGAAGTTTGGGTACTGACCGAAGTCCAGTTCAGCCGTTGGCACAACCACAGCGAAGTTCGGGTACTGACCGAAGTCCAGTTCAACCTTGGTTCCATTCCAGCAAAGTTCGGGTACGGACCGAAGTCCAGTTCAGCCGTTGGCACAACCCTAGCAAAGTTTGGGTACAGACCAAATTCCAGATCAACAGTTGGTTCCATTCTAGCGAAGTTCGGGTACTGACCGAAGTCCAGTTCAACCGTTGGCACAACCCCAGCGAAGCGTAGGGTATTGACCAATGACAATTCAACCGTTGGTTTCATTCCCGCAAAGTTCAGGTACAGACCGAAATCCAGTATAGCCATTGGCTCAACCCCAATGACGCTTCAACCGTCGGCTCAACCCCAGCCAAGCATTGAAATGGATCTGGTGACAGGAGCAATTATAATAATCCATCACCAATGATGGAATATGTTATATGCATCCTCAAAGGGATCACTGAGGTAGTATCAATCATATCACCCTCATCAAAATCTACGAAACTATCGCAGAGAACGTTATCCCCAACAGATCAAGATGAGAACAATCTGTGATAGCTCATCTTCGACAACCTCAGCCCCATCAAAGTTAAATAGGCTACCGTGAATAACGTCATCCCCAGCAGAAAATGACAAGAATAGTTCGCGATAACCTATCAATAACATCAAGGGCTGTCCATGACAATGTTATCCCCAGCAGATAGATGATGTAAGCAGCCAAGAGCCGTCCCGTTCCATTCAAAGACACCCAGCCTTCGTAGCGACACTGGCATTTGTCTTATTTTCAATGTCTACTAATCTTTATCATGTCCATTCCACTACATTGCATGGACATGATAAAGAAAGGCATCTGTAGACACTCAAAATTTTCCTTACCCTAATACGAATACTGCGGGGCAAAAAAAATCGTCAATCAAGCCAATCCCGGTACCGATACCAGGTTTCCGATCCAAATCTGATCCCCAATATCGGTAAACTTAAATCTGATCCCCAATATCGGTAAACTTAAATTTGATCCCCAATATCGGTAAACCAGTCAAATCCAATCCCCAATGTCGGTCAATCCAGCTCCGATCCCCAATCGGACCTTCAATCTAGTTCTGATCTCCAATTGGACCTTTAATCCAGTTTTGATCTCCAATCGGACCGTCAATCCAGCTCTGATCTATAATTGAATCGTCTATCCAGCTCTGATCTCCAATCGGACCGTCTATCCAGCTTTGATCTCCAATCGGACCGTCAATCCAGCTCTGATCTCTAATTGGACCGTCAATCCAGCTCTGATCTACAATCAGACCGTCTATCCAGCTCTGATCTGTAATCAAACTATCTATCCAGCTCCGATCTCCAATCGGATCGTCAATTTAGCTCCGATCTCCAATCGTACCGTCTATCCAGCTCCGATGGTCAATCGGACAGTTAGATCAATCTCGATCCCCATATCAGGCTATCAAATCAACCCTGATCTCTGATCGGGCCATCAAGTCAAACCCCGATCTCAGTATCAGGCCTTCAAATTAGCCTCGGCGGCAATTCGAGAGGTACAAGTCAACCCCATCATCAACCCTGGAGGTACCGATCATTCCTGATCTCAATATCGGGCCGCCAAGTCAGCCCCAGCATCAACCCGAGAGGTACAGGTCAACCTTGACATCAACCTAGGACATGTCAAGTCATCCCCAGTCTCAGCCCAGGAAGTACAAATTAGCCTCGGCGTCAATCCGGGAAGTGCAATTCAGCCCCAGAGATAACCCTAGGAAGCCAGATCCACCAAGGAGCACCCCGAAAGGGGAAAAACTATCATTTTATCAACTCTCAGTCAATTCGATCAAACTCAAGCCGAATTAATGCCATCAAAGTCAGAATGAACCATAACGACGATCCCGAGTGCAAATGACGCAAGACAGCTCAACGGACAAACTGCGGGGAATCAAAGACCTGGTTATGAACTCGTCTTCTCGGACCCAAAAAACATTCTATCCCATGTCATTACAACACTCTTGACGAGGGCTTTCCAAAAAGGTATCGCACACCTCAAACGGACGCTCCGATCTAAAGTTAGAAAGTTTCGACTTCGACTGCGCGTTGTCCGGAGTGCACGTACTTCGAGATGATAAAATCCGTCACCACAGGCCCCACCAGGGGAGCCTCACCTCTACCTGTGGTAGCGGTAGGTAGAGTGGAAGCTCCCTGGTCTATAAGTATGAGGCCACCCCCCCTCATTTTCAAAAATCTAGAAACGCAGCAAAGCTCTGGCAGTTCAATTTTTTGACTTTTACACCTCTTTCAAACCCAAATATTTTCACTCTAACACATAGATATACCCATATACTACCACATATTAGAAAATAACCGGTAGATTTGGACGTATAGAGCCTAAGATTTGGCAAAAAGCCCGTGTAGTAGCTCATTATAAGTATTTTCACAATCAAAAAGTGAATATTACTTCTTCGTACTTTTATACACTTGCACGTTAAGTTTTGTTTTCTAAAAATGCCTGGAACCTAGTTCCATGGCCGTTTTCGTCAAAATTTGGTATATTTTTTGTACATAAACTGATTTTCTGGCATTTTTACAACTCGGATTGACGATCCGTCAGCTCCAGCAGCTTCAAAGCACTAGCACACACATTCTGGAAACTTCGCCAGACTGAGTTATCTTCCCAGTGTGGGTTTGGACTTTTTTTATATATATTTAACTGTATATATACTAACATTTCAATTCTATCAAGTCCGGATGTCAAATCCGAGGTATTTTACAATTTTTATATATATTTACCCATATATGAGCGATTTTCACCATCACTGGTCCCCGTATCAGTCTTAGTTGATTACATTTCTGTCAATATATATATATATGTATATATTTTAATTCAGTCCGAGCACCGACGTGAAAACCCATCGCCTTTTATACTATTTGTTTTGCACATTTCGCCATACTGGGTGATCTCCCCAGTCACTGGTTGACTACTTTTCTGCAATTTACATTCCAGTTTAGCCTAGATAATTTCGTGGCCTTTATACTATTTTTGCACACTTCGCCATACTGGGTGATCTCTCTAGTCATTGGTTGACTACTTTTCTGTACATGTACATTCCAGTTCGGCCTAGATCATTCTGTGGCCTTTTTACTACTTATATATATATATATATATATATATATTTATGCATATATAAGCAGCCTTCACCATCACTGGTCCTCTTCCCAGTCTTGGTTGACTACGTTTCTGTCAATATATATATATATATATATATATATATATATATATATATATATATATATATATATATATATATATATATTTCAATTCCAGTCCGGGCACCGGCGTGAAAACCCATCGCCCTTTACAGCTTTTATATATATTTATATATATATATATTGCTTTGCTCGCTTTCTATTTAACTGTTGCTGTAATATTCATCTTATATAAATTGACACTGATATCTCTGCAGGCGCACTAGATTTATTCAAATCTCGCCAATTATAGCTTTCAAACGGTTCAGAACCTCTAGATTGGATCGGGAAGCTAGAATGGCAGAGATTTCCTTAAATCTGGCTTTCTTTCTAGTTTCAGCTTCAAAAGCAACCTCCCGTCCCTTAGATCGCTATCTAGTGGGAACGAGACGCTTTGGCCGTGCGGACCAGGATTTACTGAATGAATCCTCGGTTCTGGAAATTTTGGAATATTTATCTGTTTCTGTACAAATTTGAACTGTGCAGGTTTTGGCAACTTATATGTGGGCCTAGGAATCGTGGGATTCACGATCAAAATGATCAGAATCTGATTCCCATGATGGACAAACTCTGATTTACAAATGTACCCTGCCAGTTTTTTTGTAGAAATATACATGTAAACAGACCTTAAAACGGTTGTCCGAATTTAAGGTCTCCAGATAATGAAAAATATCGGTTGTCTTGTCAGCGTCCCTCCAATGGTTTTCATACCCATGAGGAGATTGGCACTAGTATATTCTGTAGTCGAGGATGCTTCGCAGCCCGACAAATCACCATTCACATGCAGCCTTAAGGATATAAGATAAAATTGGAAGTATCAACAGGCTTCAATTCCTATGGCAGCGTAAGGGTTTGATAAACTAGCTTTCAAAACATCATTTTCAAATCAATCAAAAGAAAAGCTTTTCAAGAAAATCAAATTAAATGCTTTTGCAAATCAAATCAAAGAATGATTTTCAAATCAAAGAATGATTTTCAAATCAAATCAAACCCTTTGTATATAGGTTTAACGAAGCAAAGCACTACTTTCAATCAATCAAATCAATAGGCCCAATTTTCAAATAGCATTTGTGACGCCCCCAAATTCCAGGACCGCCACTTGGTCTCTCGAATTCGGTTCATCACGTGCTCATGGTAATACATCGCAATAATGATAACTAAATATCACACAACCACAGCGGAAAATCTAATCTAGAATAATTTACAATGATTTATTATAATTATTCCCCCAAGTCTCGCAACCTACAGTACTTAATAGATTACATAGCAATATCAATTAACGACTTGTTATATAATCTAACTTAAGCTTAAACATAAACAAATCCAGTCTTACTACATCATCTTCACACAATATTAATATATTTGAAACATAACAGACATAAGCTAGTTGGTAGCCTTGCCCTTGCCCTTATCAATGCCCGAAGGCATGCTCTGCCTTAACTGAAATGTTTTAGGGAAAGCAAGAATGAGCACAAATTGCCCAGCAAGCAATATATAATAAGGGTGAGTAATAAGATTCCCAATTCTCGAAAAGGTATAACAAGGTTTGATAGTTCAAGGATAACAAGAATATCAACAGTTCTCAATAACAGTCGCTAAGGACAGAATAATATCAATATGATTCAATAATACATAAATTCAAGATTTTAAATAATTGAATACTGAGCAGTCACTAAGGACTATGAACTTCTACTAGAATTGACAGTAATAAACTGAAAATCCAATAAAAACAGATACAGCAGGTGATCAGCCTAAAGTACCCTCGTTATGCATAACAATCAATCATATTCGAGTGTGCATGTCGGTTCTCCGACAATTATATATTCCCTTCAAAGAAGGTTGTTCTTCTCAGTCAAATACAAGATCCCGCACCAATCAATTAGTTTGGGTCATTTTTCAATAACATAAGTCTAGCCGAATCAAATGGCATAGACACTTTCACAATATTCAAGAACAATACTAAGTTCAACATGAATAATAGCTTTAATGAAATAAGAGTTCAAGTATGCTAATTCAATTCAAACAATTAAGTAGGAAACTAGTTCGCAATATACAAAGATAGAATACTTGTATCCAAAGAGATAAGTTTTAGATACTCGCTTACGATATCCGTTGAATAAAGTAATGCAAGGGTTTAGGATACTTGCCTTATGCGTAGTTTACTCACGTAAAGCTAGTCAACACTTTTGAATTCCTATCGTAATGATAGTCATTAGTCATATAATTTAACTTCACATTATATCTTCGAATATACGATCAACACACAAGCTAAGTTTTACCCTAGCTACACAATTATTTAGTATCTAATTTCTATTCTTAACTTTCTCTTTTCTCAAGTTGATCATATTCATACATCGTTACTATCATGTGAGACTACCACAATTAGCAAACATATTCGCATATTATTAATATCACATAAGACTACAATCAATACTAAATATATTTCATTTTAGCAAGTTATGGCATTCTCATAAGTTAACCGTCAAAATCGGGTTCAAGTGACATCATATAATATCACGTAGCATGTATACATTTCTAAAGGATACTTTTATGTTTGTATACAATCTTTCCTCGTTCTAATCATTTATGATTTTATTTTAATTCACGATCCCTAACGACTTAGGGTTATACAATGCCATGAATTCACATAAATTGTCATGCTTATCATTTAGACATATAAAGTAGTCATATATTTTATTGATACGCATGTTCATATGTTTCTTATGTCATGGATATGTGATTCTAGCACTATTACTAGTTCGTGACTTAATCAAACTCATGCTTGATTAACTTGCATTACATCTAACAAGTACGTACATATATGATGCCTTCAAACTACATTCAATCATGTTGAAAATATCAGAATGTAGAGTCCTAATATAACATGTCAAAGTCCACATTTAAAGCTTATGTTGTCATTAGTAAAAAGCTTGCTAATAAGGCCTAACATGCTCATGCTATCTAGATTCATATGTTAACATATTTGACCCGCATTTCAAGGTCACATAACATGCTTGAAAAGTCAGAATGTATACATGGTCTTTACATGTCAATATCAACCTTCAAAACTTGTATTTTTGTTAGAAAGGTGCACTAGTTGGGTTCACATGTTCATATTATATCACGATACATATATACTTAAGTCAATATGCATTCCATGTGTTTCTAGGTCATACAAACGTGTCTCAAAAGTCAGAATACTATTATGGTATTTATATATCCAAGTTCCTCTTTTCATAACTTTAAGTTTTCTTTGAAATATTCAACTAAAACAACTAGCATAGATTGCTATAACCTAGTAACCTTATTCCATATGTTAATGTGAGTTATATGCATATCCTAACAGTACATCATGCTCAATACATCAGAAGATATAAAAGAAATCATCAACAAATTCTGCAGTGGCGCGCGGCCGCGCCCAAATTGTACTAGGGAGACGCGCGGCCGCGCGGCTCCTGTTCCAGTCCAGAGAGCAGCCTGCAACGGCACATGACAAATCCAACTCACGAAATTACTTCACAAAAACTTTTCTAAGCAGCCACATTATGGTTTAAACATGTTTATAAGTCTATATAACAACTAAGAACATGTTCTAATCCAATCTAGCATGAATTGTAATCAAAATCAAGAATTGGAAACTTTGACAGTAAACAAAATGATGAACCAAGAATGAAGGATTTATACCTCTGTAATGCAAAGTAAGCTTATTGAAATCTCTCTCTATGTGATTATCTTGCTATTAAACGCACAACACTCTCAATTCAATACTTAGACAAAATCTCAGCAAATGAAAAGAGAATAGAGGGAGCCATATTTATAGAGCAATTCTTACACAGACAATACATATATACATCAAATTAAACCAATGAGAATGTTAGATTACATGATGGTTAAAAGAGAGTTGGTAAATGGTTGTTGAAGATCATCATGATAACCACTCCCCCCATAATCATGAGCTAGAAGGAGCTTGGGAGAAGGAGTAGCTCCTTAGCCTTTTTGTTCTTCACGTGAATGAGAATGAGACTAGCATTTAGGGACAAGGCACAATACTAACTCAGCATTTGCAACATACTACACTTAAATCATTATACACATATGTATTAAATACTTAGGCTATCTACACACATATATATTTTATACATATGTCTTTTATTGAAATGTCACACTATAATTCACATAATGTAGTAAGTGTGACTTGTACACATATAATCCATGTACATTTTTATCATACTGGTATAATCTTTTCAGATATTATCACACTATATTGTCTCCTTTATTATTAAATTGTATTAATCAACAAGTGATTACAATATATTCATAATATATCATTTTAATGTATACTTACATACACATTGTCACATAGGTATTAATCATGTAGCTCACATAGTTTAATTAATCTTAATACATGGTCCATATGTGTAATATATTCACATTGCATTATATAGCGTAGTTTATGTATACTTGTATGGTCACACCTAAGTGTTTCTCTACACTATTTATATATTATTGCATGCTTGTACATAACAATCAATATAATCTTATTATATTAATAACTTACTTATTTGTTTTATTATTCATAATGTCAAATAAATAAATTATTTATCTTATCAATTAATTAACAATAATATTAATTAATCCATTCCTCATCGATTATTAATAACACCTAATTAATAATCATAGGATTCATTATCACATTAACAAGTATAAATCTCAGCACAATTATAAACAAGTGGTTTATTATTATTATATTTCTTGCAATAATAATAATCACGTATTATTAATCAATCACAGTTAATATTCCATAACCATCAACTAATATTTTACAATAGCAATTAACAATTAATATAGATTAATTATTTACTTAATAATTCATCCGTTAATTAATATAATCATTAATAATTCTCAATAATTAATTAATATTCTACAATAACAATTAATATAGATTAATTGTTCGCTTAAATTAATATAATCATTCTTATATTACGTCACTGTGCCACACAAGGCATTTCATCGAGTTTATCGTAAACTCCATCAATTTCTCATTTATTATAATTATTCAATTTAATATAATTGAATTTAATCATTCTCATAACACAAAATCATTTATATTCAAATAAATTCTCATTTCCATTAATATATTTATTTAATAATATATGGAAATTTTCGGGTATTACAGCATTTACTCACGCATTCCAGTTTTAAAAGGAAAATATTGAAAAGATGCGGTACCGTGTTTACACGGGAGTTGTGGGGTGCCTAACACCTTCCCCACACTTAACCAAGACCCCGAGCTCAAAGCTTTGTTTTCAAAGATCAAGTTTCGATAGTGTCCAGCAATTGGGCCTCTTTCAAACAAAACTCGGTTGAGTTGGTACAACCATTTCAAATCTACCAACTGGAGACTCTATAAAAAGTTCAAATCGTCGACATGATACTTATTGGCCTTTCTCCTAAAAAATCCTTCAAAAAATTTTTCCTAAATAAAAAGAGTGAGGGTAGGGAGAACTTAGGAAAAGAGATTAAAAGATCCGGGTTGTGACCCGACCCGCAATTTTTTTTAACCAACGTCGACATATATAGTATAAACATGCATATAGAATACTATATTCTACCCGGATTGATTATGGATTTTTTTTAGTTTGGTTCACTAGAGCCACCAAGTGAACCAAAAGATCAAACCCTAGGGTGCAAGAATTAAATTTAAACATAACTATTATATTTAAACCCTGGGCTTCCTTACAAATGGGTCTTCAAGCGCTCCTTGCTCCTTGGTCTTTAATTCTTCAAGTAATTCTAACTAATCCTATTTACAATAAATAGAAACCTTAATCAGCTGTTAAGGGGAAGTACATAGGAGGGATATAGAAACTACATTAAGAAAAATTAGAGAAGACGAGGTACGCATGTAACGAGACGAATTTAATTGAACCGTGATTCTGGGGACAAAATTCTTTTAAGGGAGGAAAGATGTGACGAATGAGAATTTTGCAAATTAATTAAATATTTATCGAATTAAATAAATATTTTTGATGATTTATTTATTGAGTTATCGATGTTTTAATTATTGAGTTAAATAATTATTTGATGAAATTGTGGTAGATTAATTTAATTATATGCGTTACATTGATTAAATTAATGTCGAGAAATTTTTTATAGTTATTTTTATTGTTCAAAGTGTGAATTTAATTGAGTTTATTCGATTAAATGAATTATGCAATAAGCATAATGTTATTCTAATTAATTTAATAATTAATTAGAGATTTAAGAATTTCACATAATTAATAAATGAGAATTTTAATTATGTGATGATGTGATTTAATGTGGATTATTATATTATATTTAATTGAATTTAAATAAGATTATTTGATTAGTTAAAAGTGTGACAAATAAACTATATTATAAGCATTTAACTAGAATAATGGGAAATGAGTTACAAAGGGGACAAACCAAACAGGCCTTAAGGGAGTGGGAGCAGTTAATCCATAGTGGGGATTAATTGACAACCACTACATCGTCAGTTTTATATTATATGTATAGGTATATTATATTAATTCCTTATATCCTATATCAGAGTTCATATATACATATCAGAGAGATATAACTTAGAGAGAAAATTTAGAGAAAAGATTGAGGGATAATTGAAGAAGAATTAGAGAAGATTTTCATCATCCTTGAATCATCTTAACAAGTAAAAAAGGGTAATCCCTCATCTTAATTTCTAAATTCATGTTCTCATGCTTTCTCTATGAAAAATAATTTTGAGTTCTCTGTGTCTAAAGTTATCAATGGTTATTGTTATATGTGTGTATATATATGTTAATATATGATCATAACATGTTTTCTATCATCTATGTATGTTTTAAAATAATCAATTTCATGTAATTATGTTCTATTTAAAAATTTAAAAGTTACAGAGCATGAAGAACATGAATATGGCCCTTATGCAAAAATTGTATGCTTTAATTGTTTATTTAACTTAAAATTGATAGTTGGGTATGATTATAAATGTTTAAACAAACAAAACAAAATTTAAACGGACAGATTCGGATTTATAACGAATCTGTAACGTTGAATTTCATGAATTGTCTTGAAACTTTGCAAAATACCAAAAATAGTGAGTTTAAGTGTTTTAATCTTAGTGATTATGTGATCTAAAGTGTTAAAAGCATGCTAGAATCATTATATGATGTCTTTGCGAAGTTTATACTTCATGGGTAATATTAAAAAATCGTCGTGTTGGTTTAATTTGGATTTATTTGGGCTACGAACTATGAAATTCGCGAACTGCTGTTCCTTAAAGTGAAGACACCCACCCCAGCCGACTTAAAACCCACCCCAGCGGGCCTCCTACCGAGCCCATACCCGCCCCAGCGGGCTAATACTCGCCCCAACTGGCTTCTTTGCTATCCAAAATGTATTTTGTGTGTTTTAAGCCCTAACATGATGAACTAATTGAATGTAATGAACCTAATGACATGTTAAGTGTATGAAACAATAATATAACATATTGTTGACATGTATAAGATAATTTGAATTCTTATATTAACAAGTTATGTGTGAATTTGGATATTGTTGTCGTAAGGTTGATTATGATCGTTTAAGAGTTCGTATTATGTGGTATGCATGTTGTGGTTTAGATTCACGTTATGTGGTTAGTTAACAAGTTAAGATTTGTGAACCAAGTTGTTTAGTTGAACTTAAGTGAAAAGTTCAATAGTTAAACGTAATGGTAATGGAACTAATCGATATTATAAACGTAATGTAATGTGTAGAACGTTGAAGAAGTGAATTGTAACAGTAATTGTATCTTGTGCACGAGGCAATTGTTCTAAACTCAAACTTTACTTTTATTGAGCAAGTTTCCTTACCCTAACTCGATTATGATTACGCAAGCTTTCTAATTACACTCTTTACATTGAGTAAGTCTTATGCTTATGTTCTTATACCGAACGAGTTCTTATCCTTGTTTATTCAAGTCAAGATTTCATATGAGATGTTATAAGTCTTTTAAAGCATGATTTTAGTTATATAATACTTATTCGATTGTATACCTCTTGAGATTCATTATTCGATTTGATTATCAGTCTATTGTTGAACATTGTAAGACTAGCGAAGCCTTAGTGATTCGACTAGTCTATAGTTGATGAACGTTCTAAATTTTAGAACTGTTATTGAGCTTATCCAAACCGAACTTCATTTACGCGTTAGCGTTGAGATATTGTGCACAGTATGGTACTAAGGGCTGATCCCCCTAAGTATGAGTAGTAGAGTCCATATAGTCTTATGACTGTTAAAGGTTCAAAGTAGAGATACTTGACAACCTAGGACATAGTTCATGGTCTTATGACCCTTAGATGTACTTTTGATTCTTGTTATTCATTCTTGATTCAAAAGACGAGTTTTCCTTATTCAGAACTCTTTGATTTAATCGCATGTTATTATTACTGGCATATTGTTATACTTGTGGGAAATCATGCTCACTCTTGTATAATAACATTGCAGTTAAGAACGAAAGGTCCGACGAGCCTTCCACTAGCAAAGGCAAGGGCAAGATTAACAAGTGTTGAAGACTTGTTATTTATTTGAAAATGTTTATTGTTGAGACTTGATGTTGTGTATGTGACGCCCCCAAATCCGGGTCCCAAGAACCTCGGATCTGGTACGTTACGGTACATCATCTTCATACATATTCTATAAACTAATGCAGAATAATAAATATATATTGTTTATTTCACATGATTCTATAACATATCTCCCAGGTTTATTAACCTTAACTAAATACAAACCTTCAAAATTACAAAAAGTTTTCAGAAGATAACTAAATAGTTGTTTGTATAACAGTCTATTATTGTACTTTGCTCTTGTCTGTGTCCTTCTTTAAACCTTCGTCTTAATCTGTAAGTTGTTATCATGATATAGCAAGAGTGAGCAACAATTTTGCTCAGCAAGTTTAAATTTAATAAAGATATATCATGATTGAAAGAAAGAATAAACTTTCAAGTTTTCAGCAGTATGATAATTGTGAAAGAGCATGAATTAATGTGAGAACCCGAATTTTCAGAAATTATTAAATAAGAATTTAATGAATAAAATTCTTAAGGCATGTATTGGGTTCAAATATATATATATATGTGTGTGTTATGAGGTAGGAAGTATTGTGTTACATAGGGTAATATGAACTATGTAATATGTGATTTTGTGATTAATAAATATATTATTAATATATATTTTTTATTTATTTTAGAGACGATTCAATTGAGGTAAAGGAGGTGGATAAATTCCTATCGATATTAAATAATTTATAGAATTATTTTATCATAGTAAGTTGGTGACATTAAATATCCTTAATGTATAATCACCATATTCTTGTGTATGCGTATTAATAACTAGTATGTTTATAATATATGTTATTAATATCACTTAAGCTATCCGTGAATAGGTTTGGATAGTGAAGCATGAGTTAGTTAAGGAATTAACTAATAATAATAAATATTAGTTAATTTAAGTTGGGAGTTATATTATGGAATAATATAATGTTAATATTGAACCTTAATGATATAGTACAGTGTTTAATTTACTTAAGTAAAGAAGTGAATTAATATATATGTTGAATATATGATTATAATTCGTACCTTCTATATATTACTTAGATGGTAATATGTGAGAAAGTCTAATGTGCGAATAACGTTAATAAATATATATACGTTATTAAAGAGAGATGGAAATTATTATATTTTAAATGAAGATTTAATATTTGAAGAAGTTGTTTTGGGGAACAATTTATAAAAAAGAAAGAGAAATATTTATTATATAAATGATATTAAAATAATTTCTAATATTGAATTATTTTAATAAAAGGAGGAAATGTTATTTTGAAATAGTAATATTACCTTATATATTTTGTATAAGGTGTGATTGATTAATATGATAGATATATTACATATTTGCTATATGTAAATAAATTGATGGAAAAAAATTATTATAATAAAAAATAAACTTATTACCTATTTTCTATATATAATGTACATGTGCCGTACATGTGATTATTTCTAATAGATATTATATTAATTATAATATCTTGAGACAATAAGTAAATTATTTTCTAATAATGAATGTGCTTATTTGGAGAAAACATAATATTTTATGTTATGGCTAAATACATAATTTCTAATGTATTTTCAACGGAGTTTAATTAATGAAAGAAAACTAAGTTATTTTAATATATTAAATAAGTTAAGTTATTATTTGATCGTGAATATTATTATTTGAATAATTAATAGAGTATATATATTAATTACTATAAGCGTAAAGGTTGTATTTATTATAAATATAATTAATTGAGATAATTTAGCATTTAAGTGCTTGAGTCACACAAATATTATATTAAAAGAATATTAAGTGTGGTGGAAGTGATGATAAGCTTGAGATTGAGCTTGAGAGAAGATAATAGATTCGATGATGAATTAATTAATTCAAGGATGGAGAAATTATTAATTAAGCAATTAATCTATAGTAATTAATTGTTATTATAATAGTATGTTGATTTATTATTATGGCTAGTGATAGTATAATAATAAGAAAATTGATTATAATTATAATCAGAATTTTAATTATTAAATTGGTGAGGAATGAGATAAATTGTCTTATGATATTTATTATTGTTATGTGCAATATACTATTATCAAGTAATTATTTGATAATATATTGATTAATGAGTAAATAATTTATAAATATAATAAGATTTATATTTATTTATTGTGATAATTAATCATATAAATGTTAATGGAGGTTAATAATTACATTGATTGATGAGATATATATGGATGAGATGATGATATATATACCCCTACTTGACACATTGTGTTATTGTTTACTTATAAGAAGTAACATTGTGACTCTAAATAAACTTATAACCTAAGGGTATAAACCATGTACAAGTATATAGCCTAAGTATTCACACTTGCTATGTTGCTGAGATTAAAATTCTCCCACAAATAGAGTCCCATCTTCTCTATGCGTGAATGGCTACAAGGTTAGCCTATCTCCATTTCTCAAACTCAGCAAACTAGCAACAATCATGAAGGGGGAGTGGTCCTAATAGTGAAAATCAACTACTCTACCAACTCCTCTCCTATAACCATTGAATCCTTCTTCTTCCCATTGGTTTAGAATGATGGGCAAAACCATGAACTGTGTAATGAATTGTCTATAAATGCAAGCTCTTCTCTTCTTTTTTTCATTTGCTGAGAATTCCAAGTGGAGCTAGTATACTGAGATATAGAGAGAGTAAGTTAGAGTGTTAGGAGTTGGGAGAGCAAGCAAGGGTTGAAAACATGAACTATTAGCAGAGGTATAATTCTATACCATGCTCTTCATTTTTTTAATTTCTTATTGATTGTGTAAATTAGATTGTAATTAGGTTATAGATTACTTGTTAAAGTGTTATATAAGCATGATAAAACTACAATGTGACTGTTCTGAATCGAATTCATGAAGTAAATTGGTGTTTGGTTTTGAAACTGCCAAGCAGAAAGCTGCTCTGCCTCTGGCCGGAGCCCTGCGCAGCTGCGCCAGTTGTATATTGGCCAGCGGCGCAGCTGCGCCGATCCCAGATTCTGGTTTCTTGATTTCTGTTAAGTGCTGCTATGTGCTAGCATGTGGTATATCATTGGAACAAGCACGTAGACATAAATAACATGTATATATGAGTATCATGACACGACATAAGCATAATAGTATACATTATTGATGAAGAACTTATAGTTTTAAAATAAAATTTATAGTTTTCGATATGAACTTTGATACATGTGTAAACATGTGTGTTCTGACCTTGTAAGCGCATTTGTACGGTCTAGACATGCATGAAAGTTGGTATGAACTTATAGTACGTGTTCTTGATACTACATGTACATTCAGGGCCATGTTAGTACGTACTATGGAAAGAAAACGAATGATTTTAAAATAAAACTTATAGTTTTGGATTTGAACCTTGACGTATACATGGCATGTATATATTTTGATTTTGTGAACGTGGTCATGTGGCCTATATTGATATGAAAGGCATGTTTAAAGTGTTGAGCACACACTAACATACATGATTGAAGACTACATTGATTTCAAAAGACAAACTTAGAGTTTTTGGACATATATATAGGATGTCCACATTCTGATCGCTTGAGCATGTATAAGTGGCTTATATATGTGTTCTAATACATAAGAGTCATGATTACGAGGTACTCTGCATATACTAAGTTACCTTTGTTGACTTAGTGCGATTTTTATGAAAACTTAGAACGTAAAAGGTAATAGCATCAAACACTGTGTGAGTTACATTATGATCATGCAAGCATGTATATTAGGATTCATTATGCCTATAGACATGTTGACATGAGCATCCTGTGATGAAACGTGGATTTCACCTGTGCACGAATATTCAAGAAAATGAATTTCTAAAACATAGACTATGTGATTTAGTATACATGTATAGTATATGCATGAGCATGCCTACTTAGTATTGTTTAGCCTCTTTATGTGGTAATATGACGTTAGTGGTTGACCTTGAGGCATAAACTTAATTTACTTGAGGTATATGAAAGTCCAGCATGAATACCATATGATTTTGACTTGGAATAGAATGAGTATGCTAGGTTTTAAAACTTGAGTTAATGCCCTTATAAACATGTATACGTGATGAACATAGTAGCATGTTTACATTATTATTTCTGAGTTATAAAATAGAATCTTAATGATGCATTAAGTGTTGATTTGTACAATGGTTATATAAAACTTGAAACTATAATTCCGTTAAGGTTTGAGAAATATATGAATAATAAGGATCATATAAGTTTTAAATATATGTCAAACACCTTTAGTTAAGTGTGTGATACATGTATATAAAGGATGATAGTAAGTATGTATGGTTGAGATATATCTATACGTACCTAGCTATACTAAGCGTATAATAAGACAGTGAAATAAGGTTCTAAGAACCAAGATAGAAAATAATGTAATACTTATTATTATATTGAGAATGTATGAATGTATGACTAATGAATATGAATCCATGATTATATAACTGTGTAGGATTTCACGAAGCGCAAATATCTTAAGCAGTTAAGTCGTAATTATTAAACTACGAATCAGGCAAGTCTTTCAGTTCCTATTTGATATATGAATTCAATAACTGTTAGTTGAATTATATTATGCTGTGATAATGTGAACTTATATATGAACTGTATATGAGATATAAAAGAGATTGAAAGTTGATCTTTGATGATATACTTGTTATGTGAAAAGTAACATGCGTAGTAAATATAAATTGTTTATAAATGCATGAACTGAGTATGATGTTGTATGCTATGTGATGCATGAAAACTGTTAGAATTGCTGAGCTGTCGAGCTCACTCTTGCAAATAACCACTTTTACAGGTTAAGGTGTGACGCCCCCAGAATAGGTCCAGTCAACCCAACCCATTCTGAGTCGCCAAATACATGGTACAGAATTCAAATACAAACTTTATATCACACGGTCGTGCAAAATACGACCACACAACTGTGAGTGTCAATACAAATCGTATATAATACGAAATATTAACATTCAAATTCATTCTTTATTTATTACAATTATTATCCCACTATTTTACAAAAATAGCGAGGGCTACTACTGCTCTAACTCGGACCATCACTCTGTCCCCCAACTAGTTCCCGCAACGTTCTCATTTCCTGAAGAGGATCAACTAGCCCAGTAAAGAATATTATGACTAAGATAATGAAAAATAAATTATCGTTAGTCTTCAACAATTCAAATAAAATATTATTGACAACAAGTTTTAGATCAATATTCGCAGCGGAAATAACCGTTCATCATCCATATTTTATCCCTGTAACATCAATCAATATACATCTCAAATCAAATATTCATCTTTGCACTACAGGCCAAAGATATTCATTTGTATCATCAGTGGTCATATTCATCCCAACACCTGTCATCTTTGCATTACGGCCAAAGATATTCATCAGGTAATCATTCATCTTTGCTCTACAGGCTAAAGATATTCAATTATAATACCACTTAGGACTGAGGATGATGAAAAATAATATAAATAACGAATCCAGCGAAATAAAGGATAAGATTAAGAATTCGTATTTTAGTTTATTTAAGTTCAAGAATATTCCATAATAATACGTTGTGGAGCAAAATTCAAGAATGAAGCTCAAAACTTAGATCCAATCAAAGATAGTAACTATAACAGACAATTTGGACAAATAAAAGAAAATTTAGTTTTTTCGTGAATAGTGCCGTATACGTGAATAGTAACCCAGACGAAAAAAAATAAGAATTTCATAACAAAATCCATGCCAATATTTCGGTATAATGATATTGAAAAGAATAACATCATTTACGAAAGAAAATAACATCCATTACCTCAAAAGAATAGTACTTCTGATTGGAATATCGGATATAAGGTTGAAGAAAATTTGCACTGAATAGTAATACTCAAAGTATCTAAATACTCACAAAAATACGCTCGATATTATAGAGAGAGAAAACTTCTGATTCTGGTGTGATTTTCAATTATAACCTAAGCACCCTATTTATAAGAAAAGCTTAGGATGCCAAAATAGACTTTTTTAATAAAATAATATTTTTTTTATATATAAAAAATTCCAGCCGCCTCGTGAGAGAAAAAGACTCAGCATTTCCACACCAACCAAAAGTGGGGCCCACCATTTTATAAAAAAAATATTTATTTTCCGAAACATCAATAATTCATAATAAATAGCCCTTTTATCAGAAAAATACAAATTCTATGTCTTTTTATAGGAAATTTAATTCTCTACAACTTTGTAGAAGGAAGTTTTTTGAAATTCCAAACATAAATTATCCGAAATTCATAAACGGATGATTTTTCACACCAAAATACTGATAAAAACACATCAGCACTAATTCCTTCTCTTATATTCACAAAATAAATATTTTCTTATCATATAAATTAATAATTAATTATTCATAAATAATATTACAGAACTACAATATTGACAACTAGGTCGTTCCCAGGAAAGAGGGGGCCTTCCGATAAGGATTTCTCCTTACTGGCGTTCAATTAAATAACCCCTCCTAGACAGAACTTCCTTAGTCATTGTCAATAATGCTATCTAATAATATTATACAAATAATATGAATTATTGAGTTGATAATGTGAAATACTGTGCAGTGACAATTATTGAATCAATCATATAAAATAGCAACGTAGCAATTATTGAGTCAATAAAATATCAATGTAACAATTATTGAGTCAATAATATAAAATATCAACGTAGCAATTATTGAGTCAATAATATAAAATATTGAACAGTAATTACTATAACAATAATTGAGTAAGTGCCTTCTCACGTAAGAATCAATAATTCAAAATACTGTGCAATACCGTGTGCTACTGTGCAACACCGCGTATCACTGTATTTTAACCATCGGGTATTTCAACAGTACTAACGGTAACAATTACGCCATTATTTTATAAAAAGGTTATTTCTGTCACTTTTTATATCCGACAGTTATTCTGTTGTGGGGCCCACAAATAGCTGCACATTCGTACGAATATTCCCTGATAACAAGAATATTCCACGACCAAACGAATATTCTCCGACAACAAGAATATTTTATAACCACTTGCTCATTTTAAAATATTTGCACATTTCACCCATAACTTTTCACATTTATCAAATCAACACCTTACTATTTTGAAATAATATATAAAGAAAAGTAAATCTTTATCCATAAAAGTTGGGGTCTTACAACCTCCCCTCCTTATGAAATTTCGTCCTCGAAATTGAGGTACATACCTGGTATGTCGAAAAGGTGAGGATACCTCGCTTTCATTTCCGATTCCAACTCCCAGTTCATTTCCTCAATAGCATGGTTTCTCCACAAAACTTTAAATTGAGGTATAATTTTCGAGCGTAGGACATGCTCCTTCCTATCCAAGATCTTGACAGGTACCTCCTCATACGTTAAATCTTCGGTTATCTCGTCTGGTTCTAACTCAATGATGTGGTTTGGGTCTTTCACATATTTACGAAGTACGGATATGTGAAAAACGTTATGAACACGAGACATGCTTGGAGGTAAAGCAAGTCGATAAGCCACATTTCCTACTCGGTCAAGAATCTCAAATGGACCAATGAATCGTGTTGAGCTTTCCTCTCTTCCCGAATCTCGTAACTCCTTTCCACGGAGAAATACGTAACAATACATGGTCCCTAACATTAAATTCTACGTCCTTTCGATGAAGATCCGCATAACTCTTTTGTCGATCTTGTGCGGTTTGTATACGTTATCGGATTATTTGGATCTTTTCCGTAGTCATACGTACTAACTCCGGTCCCAAAAATGTTGTTTCACCCACCTCGCTCCAACACACTGGAGAACGACACTTTCTCCCATACAACGCTTTAAATGGAGCTACGCCTATACTTGCTTGATAACTATTATTGTAGGAGAATTCTACCAATGGTAAGTACTTATCCCAACTCCCTTTGAAGTCTAGAACACAAAGTCTCAATAGATCTTCAAGAGTTTGAATAGTTCTTTCCGATTGTCCGTCTGTTTGAGGATGATAAGCCGAGCTGAATCGTAAATTCGTGCCCATAGCTTTCTGCAAACCGATCAAAAATTATGAAGTAAATCTGGGGTCACGATCCAAAACTATGGATACTGGCATGCCATGCAATCTCATAATCTCATTCACGTACATATGAGCAAGACGTTCAAGGGAATAAGTCTCTCGTATCGGCAAGAAATGAGCAGACTTGGTTAATCTATCAACAATAACCCAAATCGCATCTATGCCTTGAGAAACCTTGGGAAGACCCATAACGAAATCCATCGTAATGTGTTCCCACTTCCATTTCAGAATCTCCAGTGGTTGCAATGGACCCTTCGACACTTGATGCTCCGCCTTTACACGTTGACAAGTTAAACATCTCGAAATAAACTCCACGATCTCTCTTTTTATATTGCTCCACCAAAATGTGTGTCGAAGATCATGATACATTTTGGTACTCCCAGGATGGATTGCAAACGGTGTGTTGTGTGCCTCCATCATGATTCTATGCTTCAAGTCAGAATCATTAGGAACACAAAGTCTGGAGTTGACTCGAAGTATTCCCTCTTCATCGATTCTTGCTTCTGGAATGGCACCTTCTTGCACCTTCTTCTTCATCTTTATCAGCTTTGGATCAGTAGTTTGAGCAGCTTTAACTTTATCAATCAAAGCTGGTTCTACGCGTATACTTGATATCATCGCACTCGTTCCCACATATGATCTTCTACTCAACGCGTCAGCTACCACGTTCGCTTTTCCAAGATGGTATTGGATGGTATGATCGTAATCTTTCAATAGCTCAAGCCAACGTCGTTGTCGCATGTTGAGTTCCTTTTGAGTGAAGAAATATTTAAGGCTCTTATGATCCGTATAAATCTCAACTTTCTCCCCATACAGATAATGTCTCCAGATCTTCAACGCGAAAATGACTACTGCCAACTCTAGATCATGAGTAGGATAATTCCTCTCATATTCTTTGAGTTGTCGCGAGGCATAGGCTATAACTTTCCCATGTTGCATGAGAACACATCCTAACCCTTTGCCCGAAGCATCGCTGTAGATAACAAATCCATCCGAACCAGATGGTATTGTCAGAACAGGTGCCAAGATAAGTCTTCTCTTGAGCTCTTGAAAGCTCTTCTCGCATTCCTCACTCCAAACGAATTTTGTATCTTTCCAAGTCAACTGAGTTAATGGAGTAGCGATTCGAGAAAATCCCTCTACGAACCTCCGATAATAACCAGCTAAGCCCAGAACGCTTCGTACTTCGATCACCGACTTAGGTTGCTCCCAGCTTTGTATTGCTTCAATCTTAGTTGGATCAACAGATACTCTACGTTTCGATACCACGTGCCCAAGGAATGCTACTTCCTTAAGCCAAAACTCGCATTTCTTCAGCTTGGCATATAGCTTGTTCTCACGAAGCTTTTGAAGTACCAGCTTCAAGTGGTGCTCATGATCTTCACGGCTTTTAGAATAGATGAGGATGTCATCAATAAAGACAACAACAAATTGATCCAAATACTCCTTGAATACACGGTTCATCATATCCATGAAAGCAGCAGGAGCATTAGTCAATCCAAAAGACATGACTAAAAACTCATAATGCCCGTATCGAGTTCTAAAGGCAATCTTTGAAATATCCTCAGTTTTAATCTCCAGCTGATGATATCCAGAACGAAGATCAATCTTTGAAAAGTATTGTGCTCCTTGCAATTGGTCAAACAGGTCATCAATACGAGGTAGCGGATACCTATTCTTGATGGTGACATGGTTCAACTCCCGATAGTCAATACAAAGTCGCATACTCCCGTCTTTCTTCTTTACGAATAAAACAGGAGCACCCCAAGGAGACGTACTAGGACGAATAAAACCGATGTCTAACAATTCCTGTAATTGGACCTTTAACTCCTAAAGTTCAATAGGAGCCATTCGATATGGGATTTTAGAAATGGGTTTTGTACCGGGTTCAAGGTCAATAAAGAATTCAACTTCACGTTCTGGGTGTAGACTGGGATGTTCTTCGGGAAATACATCATGAAACTCATTAACAACGAAAATATCATTCAAACCTGACGTATTCTGGTTTAGAACAGTGACATGAGCTAAGAAAGCTTGACATCCATTTTTCAATAAACGAATAGCTTTGTGACTTGAAATGACATTGACAGATTTTAGTGGTTTGGTGGTTTGAATTCGCACAACAGGTTGATTAGGAATATGAAAACTAACAACCTTACGAAAACAATCAATTTTGGCATGGTAAGTGGTTAACCAATCAATTCCTAAAATCACGTCAAATGCAAGTATTTTCAAAGATATAAGATCGACAGGTAAGGTAAGGGTACCAATCTGAATCAAGCAAGATTTGTAAACTGTAGATGTAACAATGGTTTCTCCCAACGGAGTTTCAACAGATAAGTCAAAGTCTAATTTATCAGAAGTCAAGTTCAAACGTTGAGCACAAGCAGGTGAAATAAAGGAATGGGTAGCACCGGTATCTAACAAGGTGTAAACTTCGCAAGAGTTTATGATTAGCTTACCCGTAATCACCTCGTGTGGATTCCTTACGTTTTGGGCTGTTACGACAAACGCTCTTCCAGGAATCACTGACTTTGACTTGTTCGAAATCGCCTTTGGAATCACCACCCCCGTTGGATTTGGTTTCGCAACAGGACAATCTCGAGCTATATGTCCTTCTTTTCTACAGTTATAACATGCTTTGAATTGTTGTGGGCAGTTTGGGATGATGTGTCCCTCTTTTATGCATTTATAGCATACGACCGGTGGTCGTTCTCCTCTCCTAGAAACAGTTGATGCTGGTGCTGATGTTGACGTCTTCACGTTCTCATTGTTGTATCTTCTCTCCTTGAAATCTCCTCCCGATTCACTTTTTCTACTATCATGGCCACGATTACCACTGGAGTGGTTACCACTTCTATCATACTTTCCTCCCCGTTGGTTGTTATTGCTCCGAGGACTGCTGCCACCGGTATGACCTTGGTTGTTGTCCCTTGGTTGAATATAATCACTATCTCGTTCTAACAACTGGGCCCTGTTCACTACATCCGAATATAGAGAAAATTTATTAGAAATGAGATATTAAAGTATTTCGGGTTTCAAACCTCTTAGAAACATCCGCGTCATACGTTCCTCATTCTCCACCAAATGAGGTGCAAACCTGGATAGCTCCGCGAACTTAGCCTCGTACTGGGATACCGTCATGTTATTTTGCTCGAGTCTGATAAACTCTACCTCCTTCATATGACAAATACTTTCAGGAAAGTACTTGTCATTGAATAGTTTCTGGAACACTTCCCAAGACATCTTGAGTGCGGCAGGCTGGGTACGCTTCACAGTCTCCCACCAGTAATTTGCTTCTCCACGGAACATAAACGTGGCAAACGGAACCTTCTGTTCCTCCGTGCATCCCAAGACATCAAATATCTTGGTAATTTGTTTAACCCACGTCTCCGCCTTGATCGGATCCGGCTTTCCCAAAAACTCTGGTGGTCCCAATTCTTTGAACTGCTTGGCGGTGATAATTCGCGTGTTGTTATTATCTCCACCTGTATTTTGCACACAAGTCTCCCTCATCTGGTTTTGCATTAACTGCAAAAAACTTCTAAACATCTCATCATTTATCGTCTGACCAGCATTGTTTTCAGGATGAACATTGCCTTTTTGTTGCACGTTCTCCTGGTTAGTGATTAAAGGTGTCTCCACGGTCTCATTCACTTCGTTGTTAACATTCTCAGCTGCCATTCTCAAATACTGCCATAAAACAAGGGTTAATTAAACAAATAACATATCACATATTAACCCTATGCTCCGACTGACCAATTAAATACCACATAAGCTTAGGTAGGACATACTAGTGAAGAATTTACTCGTCTCTTTCCTCTTAGTTCTTTTCCCCGATCTTCGCCAGAGATCATATCCCTAAACTCTGATACCAACTGTGACGCCCCCAGAATAGGTCCAGTCAACCCAACCCATTCCGAGTCGCCAAATACATGGTACATAATTCAAATACAAACTTTATATCACACGGTTGTGCAAAATACGACCACACAACTGTGAGTGTCAATACAAATCGTATATAATATGAAATATTAACATTTAAATTCATTCTTTATTTATTACAATTATTATTCCACTATTTTACAAAAATAGCGAAGACTACTACTGCTCTAACTCGGACCATCACTCTGTCCCCCGACTAGTTCCCGCAACGTTCTCATTTCCTGAAGAGGACAATAGATGAAAAGGGTGAGCTCAACTAGCCCAGTAAAGAATATTATGACTAAGATAATGAAAAATAAATTATCGTTAGTCTTCAACAATTCAGATAAAATATTATTGACAACAAGTTTTAGATCAATATTCGCAGCGAAAATAACCGTTCATCATCCATATTTTATCCGTGTAACATCAATCAATATACATCTCAAATCAAATATTCATCTTTGCACTACAGGCCAAAGATATTCATTTGTATCATCAGTGGTCATATTCATCTCAACACCTGTCATCTTTGCATTACGGCCAAAGATATTCATCAGGTAATCATTCATCTTTGCTCTACAGGCCAAAGATATTCAATTATAACATCACTTAGGACTGAGAATGATGAAAAATAATATAAATAACGAATCCAGCGAAATAAATGATAAGATTACGAATTCGTATTTTAGTTTATTCAAGTTCAAGAATATTCCATAATAATACTTTGTGGAGCAAAATTCAAGACTGAAGCTCAAAACTTAGATCCAATCAAAGATAGTAACTATAACAGACAATTTGGACAAATAGAAGAAAATTTAGTTTTTCTGTGAATAGTGCCGTATACGTGAATAGTAACCCAGACGAAAAAAAATAAGAATTTCATAACAAAATCCATGCCAATATTTCGGTATAATGATATTGAAAAGAATAACATCATTTACAAAAGAAAATAACATCCATTACCTCAAAAGAATAGTACTTCTGACTGGAATATCGGATATAAGGTTGAAGAAATCTTGCACTGAATAGTAATACTCAAAGTATCTAAATACTCACAAAAATACGCTCGATATTATAGAGAGAGAAAACTTCTGATTCTGGTGTGATTTTCAATTATAACCTAAGCACCCTATTTATAGAAAAAGCTTAGGATGTCAAAGTAGACTTTTTTAATAAAATAATATTTTTTATATATATAAAAAATTCCAACCGCCTCGTGAGAGAAAAAAACTCAGCATTTCCACATCAACCAAAAGTGGGGCCCACCATTTTATAAAAAAATATTTATTTTCTGAAACTTCAATAATTCATAATACATAGCCCTTTTATCAGAAAAATACAAATTCTATATCTTTTTATAGGAAATTTAATTCTCTACAACTTTGTAGAAGGAAGTTTTTCGAAATTCCAAACATAAATTATCCGAAATTCATAAACGGATGATTTTTCACACCAAAATACTGATAAAAACACATTAGCACTAATTCCTTCTCTTATATTCACAAAATAAATATTTTTTTATCATATAAATTAATAATTAATTATTCACAAATAATATTACAGAACTACAATATTGACAACCAGGTCGTTCCTAGGAAAGAGGAGGCCTTCCGATAAGGATTTCTTCTTACTGGCGCGCAATTAAATAACCCCTCCTAGACAGAACTTCCTTAGTCATTGTCAATAATGCTATCTAATAATATTATTCAAATAATATGAATTATTGAGTTGATAATGTGAAATACTGTGCAGTGACAATTATTGAATCAATCATATAAAATAGCAACGTAGCAATTATTGAGTCAATAAAATATTAATGTAACAATTATTGAGTCAATAATATAAAATATCAACGTAGCAATTATTGAGTCAATAATATAAAATATTGAACAGTAATTACTGTAACAATAATTGAGTAAGTGCCTTCTCTTCTCATGTAAGAATCAATAATTCGAAATACTGTGCAATACCGTGTGCTACTGTGCAACACCGCATATCACTGTATTTTAACCACCAGGTATTTCAACAGTACTAACGGTAACAACTATGCCGTTATTTTATAAAAATGTTATTTCTGTCGTTTTTTATATCCGACAGTTATTCTGTTGTGGGGCCCACAAATAGCTGCGCTGTCGTACGAATATTCCACGACCAAACGAATATTTCCCGACAACAAGAATATTTTATAACCACTTGCTCATTTTAAAATATTTGCACATTTCACCCATAACTTTTCACATTTATCAAATCAACACCTTACTATTTCGAAATAATATATAAAGAAAATTAAATATTTATTCATAAAAGTTGGGGTCTTACATAAGGACTCACGGTAAAGACTACGTGCTTCTTGATTGAAAAAGTTAAATAGTATCGCAACGAAGAGTACTATTTAGATTATTGCTTGAACCATGTTTAGGTTCTAGGAGCTGTACTTGATAGTTGTTTACGATGTTTAGTACTTGTCGTATCGTAAAGATGTATTAGTTAATACATAGAGGATATCGAATTGAGATGTAAACGTTTATACAATAATTCGGATATAGTGAATCATATATATTGATTCAAGGTTATGTAAATGATTCAAGATTATGAAAGCAATAAAAAGGTTTTATTCAAAGAGGATTGAAAATTTTTAAGTTATTCTGCATTTTAGTAACATCGAATTTGATGCTTAGACAGGAATGATAAATGACCAAGATTGTAACTTGTAAAAGTTGTTGGGTTTGTATGTAACACAATCATGCAATCAAATCACATAAATAGGGCGGAAGCGTAAAAACTAGGTTTTCAAAAATTTATACAAACCCATAACCATGATCATGCTTTGTGCTTGTTATCAATAACAGAAAAGAGAGAACATGAAATTATACCTTTGAAGATCTAAGCTTCCTCAGGTACAAGTTCTACTCCTTTGATTCCTTTGATTCCTCTGATAGTGGCTCCTTCCCTTGAATAATGTCAGCCACCCAAATGTTTGGCCTCTAACGGTGATCCACCAAGGAAGATGAAGAACTCAAGAAGATGGGTTATTGGCTTAACCCTTGTTTCTATCTCTATAGAATATGTGTACTCCCAACTCTTGGAAAATTTCACATCATACCTTATTTCTGATATAAGACTCTCTTATATAGATATTAGGTTAACCCTCCTAATCCAATTAGAATAGGGTTTTATTTAATTTATTAATTAAATACTTTTAATTAATTTATATCCTAATCTTTATTAGGATTGAGAGAGAGTACTGATATTATATTAATTCCTAAACTCCTTTAGAATTAAAATAATAATAATAATAATAATAATATTAATAAGACTCCTCTTATTAATTTATATTTAATATTTCTAAAATATTAAATAATAAACATTAAGCTATTTAATTTATTCTATCATCATAGATTAAATTAATTACACTTAATGCATTATTACTATCATGCCATTTTCTTCTTAAATAATTCTTCTTCCTTTTATGGTGTGATCCTTTAGGTTCTCCATATTAAACCTGTTGTGAATAAATCAATTAGAACAATTCTAATCTTATTTAAATAAACAAATTAAACTAATAATCTATTTAAATAAATAACATTTATTCTACAATAGGGATAAACCTCCCTAGCGATCAACGACTTTCTAGATAATATAGATTTCAACATTAATCATAAAAGAACCTGTGAGTTAATAGTTACCGTACAATTCAATCCTTCCACCATACAATGTCCCAATTAAATATAAGACATGGATTTACTGTCAAGTCTTAATTTATTTAATCATATGTATTTCGATTAGAAAATGCACAACTCCAAATAATGCAAATTAGAAACCTCTTTCTAATTTCATTCTACCTTGCCAAGGATTCCTGGGTTGTCATTTAACGAATCACATAGGACATATCTCCTCTTTTACTAGAGGTGGTAGATTCTTTATTGATCATTCATTATCTCCATATGTAACTCATTACACCCAAGCATACCCTATATATGCCTTAAAAGGCCTTAAGGAATTAGTCAAAGTATAATTTATTACATACAAGATACTATGATGATCTCAAGTCCAAGGATCACATGTACTACTATCACATTAGGAATTCCTATTGACAGGCGAGTAAAACTCCATTAGGTATTCCATAGCGAGTCACGTTCAGTGAACTTATTCTCCAATAAGCACCTACATACTTGCTTTAGTGTCTCCACACAAATGACCATGAGATCAGTCATCCTCATCCAATGAGCAAGCAACATATGTACCAATCTATCCGGATTTACTAATCCCCTTTTTAGTAATCCCACGATTGGGAACTATTTTAGTTTTAAAGCTTTCTAAGAATTTTGATCTCATTAGCATGATCAATATCATGATTCTAAAAGCATTGCTTAAAACAATGGGTTATTTACATATTATAAAAACAGCACCATGCAGATAATTAAATGCCTTTAATAAATAAATATTTTATTAATAAATAAATAAGATTGTTTACAAAGTATGTGCTTTATCATCATACATGATTGGCTTGTATGCACACTACTATCAATCTCCCACTTGCACTAAAGCCAATCGCCATGGTATCTCATACCCATCTTCTCTAAGTGACGATCAAACTTCTGTTGTGTTAAAGCTTTAGTAAATGGATCTGCAATGTTGTCTTGAGAGTCGACACGCTCCAAGGTGACGTCTCCTCTTTCAATGATCTCCCTGATCAAGTGAAATCGCCGCAACACGTGTTTAGATTTCTGATGAGACCTGGGTTCCTTAGCCTGTGCAACCGCTCCGGTGTTGTCACAGTATACGGGAACTGCTTCTCCAATGCTAGGAACCACACCAAGTTCAGTTATGAACTTCTTCATCCAAATAGCTTCCTTTGCAGCTTCACTTGCAGCTATATACTCTGCCTCTGTCACTGAATCAGCAACCGTTTGCTGCTTGGAACTCTTCCAACTCACTGCACCTCCGTTCAAGGTAAACACATACCCTGAAATAGATTTACTGTCATCTTGGTCTGTTTGAAAACTTGAGTCTGTGAATCCCTCGAGTTTTAATTCAAACCCACCGTAGACAAGAAAAATATCTTTAGTCCTTCTCAAGTACTTTAGGATATTTTTCACTACCTTCCAGTGCTCTTCTCCTGGATTCGACTGGTATCTGCTTGTTACACTAAGTGCATGAGCAACATCCGGTCTAGTACATATCATACCGTACATGATAGATCCTATTGCAGAAACATAAGGGATCTTACTCATACGGTCTCTCTCCTCAGGTGTCTTTGGGGCCTGTTTCTTGGAGAGATTTATTCCATGGCTCATCGGCATGAGACCTCTTTTGGAATCTTCCATGCTAAACCTCTTTAGCATCGTATCAATGTACGTTCCTTGGGATAAGCCGAGCATCCTTTTAGATCTATCTCTATAGATCTTTATCCCCAAAATATAGGATGCTTCACCCAAGTCCTTCATGGAGAAGTTTTTAGATAACCAGATTTTAATGGATTGTAACATAGGAATGTCATTCCCTATCAGTAATATATCATCAACATATAATACAAGGAATGATACTGCGCTCCCACTAACCTTTTTGTATACACATGGTTCATCCTCGTTTTTGATAAAATCAAACTCTTTGATTGTCTCATCAAAACGAATGTTCCATCTACGAGAAGCTTGCTTCAACCCATAAATGGATCGTTGTAGCTTACAGACTTGATTTGTTCCAACTTTTGAAATAAATCCCTCTGGCTGTGTCATATACACATCCTCCTCAAGTTTTCCATTGAGGAAGGCCGTTTTCACGTCCATCTGCCAGATCTCATAGTCGTTGTAAGCTGCAATCGCAAGCAAAATCCGAATGGACTTGAGCATGGCTACTGGTGAGAAGGTTTCATCATAGTCAACTCCTTGTCTTTGTTTGAAACCTTTTGCAACCAGTCGGGCCTTATAGGTCTCTACCTTTCCGTCTGCTCCAGTCTTTTTCTTAAAAACCCATTTACACCCAATAGGTTTAATACCTTCAGGTGGTGAAACCAAAGACCATACTTTGTTTTCATACATGGAGTCCATTTTAGATTTCATGGCTTCAAGCCATTTCCCTGAGTCTTTATTACTCATAGCCTGTTCGTAATTCAATGGATCATCATCATTCATGATGTGTACCTCATCGTCATCCTCTATAATGAATCCATACCTCTCAGGTATCTTCGGTATTCTTCCAGATTTACGAACATGGTGTGGTACAGTAGGTTCTTCTACTTGGTTAGGTACCTGACTTTGGTCCGTGGTAACTTGTGGTTCTTGAACTTCTTCAAGATATATCTTACTCCCACTGATCCCTTCATGGATAAACTCTTTCTCCAGGAAGGTAGCATGTTTCGCAACAAACACCTTTTGATCAGTTGGATGATAGAAATAATACCCTACGGTTTCTTTAGGGTATCCCACAAATCTACACTTATCGGATTTAGTCTGTAGCTTATTATTTTCAATCTTTTTGACATAAGCTGGACAACCCCAAGTCTTAACATGCTTAAGATTTGGTTTCCTCCCTTTCCACATCTCATATGGAGTCTTTGGGGCGGATTTGGTAGGTACCTTGTTAAGTAGGTATGCAGCCGTTTCTAGGGCATATCCCCAGAAGGAAATTGGAAGGTCGGTAAAACTCATCATGGATCGAACCATGTCCAACAGTGTTCGATTTCTCCTTTCAGATACTCCATTTAACTGTGGTGTACTTGGAGGAGTCCATTGTGAGATTATACCATTTTCTCTGAGACAATTGAGAAACTCACTGCTTAAGTATTCTCCACCTCGATCTGATCGAAGTATCTTAATACTCTTGCCTGTTTGTTTCTCTACTTTACTTCTGAACTCTTTGAACTTTTCAAATGATTCTGATTTGTATTTCATTAAATACACATATCCAAATCTTGAGTGATCATCAGTGAAAGTAATAAAATAAGAATACCCACCCCGTGCACTTGTTGTCATAGGTCCACAAATATCTGTGTGAATCAATGCCAACAACTCTGTAACTCTCTCCCCTTTTCCACTAAAAGGAGATTTAGTCATTTTACCCATGAGACAAGATTCACAAGTTGGATATGATTCATAATCAGATAGCTCGAGGAGCCCATCTTTATGCAACTTGGATAATCTTGTTTCATTGATATGACCGAGTCTACAGTGCCACATATAGGTATAATTAATATCATCTCTTTTCCTTTTCTTAATTTGTTAAATTTGAAATATATTTTCTTTCAAGTCAAGTGTATAAAGTCCATTTCGCAAATTTTCAATACCATATAAAACATCGTCTTTATAAATAGAACAACCATTGTTCTTTATAATAACGTCAAAACCTTCCATATCCAATACAAAAATTGAAATAATGTTTTTAATAATATTAGGAACATAATAACAATTATTAAGATAAATGGATTTGCCCGAAGGCATTGCTAAACAATAAGTTCCTACAGCTAATGCAGCAACTTTTGCTCCATTTCCCACTCGTAGGATCACCTCATCTTTGTTCAGCTTTCTACTTCTGACCAGTCCCTGCACAGTATTACATATGTGAGAACCACAGCCGGTATCCAATACCCAAGTAGAATTATGACTTTCAGAAAAATTAATTTCAATCATAAACAAACCTTGATTGGAAGTCGAAGCTTCTCCAAGCTTCTTCTCTGCTAGAAACTTCTTGCAGTTCCTCTTCCAATGTCCCGGCTCATTGCAATGAAAGCACATTCCTTTAGCTAGTTCAGGTTTCTTTTGCTCCTTTTCTTTCCCTTTTCCCTTAGCCTTCTTAGATTTCTTCTTTTCAGAAGACACCTTGGGCCTCTTTCTTTTATTGGAAGAATCCACCATCAAGACATGGTTCTTCTTGGATGAGAAGTGACCTTCTGCAGTTTTCAGCATGTTAAGTAGCTCAGGTAAGCTGACATCTAGCTTATTCATGTGAAAATTAACCACAAACTGCGAGAAGGTCTCAGGGAGTGACTGCAAGACCAAGTCTTGACTCAACTCCCCATCCATGACGAACCCAAGCTGTCCAAGGCGTTCAATCAAATTGATTACCTTCAGAACATGAGTCTCGACGGTAGTGACCTCGGTCATCCGAGATCGGAAGAGCTCTTTAGATATCTCATAACTAGCAGTCCTACTCTGTTCACCATACAACTCCTTGAGGTGAAGCAGCATAGCAGGAGCATCCATTTTTTCGTGCTGACGCTGAAGCTCGTTATTCATGGATGCGAGCATGATGCATTGAACCACAGATGCATCATCTTGCCACTTATTGAAAGTGGCAATCTCTTCCTCAGAGGCTGTTTCTGAAACAGATTCAGGGATAGTGGAATTTAGGACAAAAGAAATCTTTTCAGCAGTGAGAACAATTCTCAGATTTCTTAGCCAGTCCTCATAATTCGGGCCGGTAAGCTTATTTGCATCAAGTATGCTTCGTAGTGAGATTAGTGATTTTGACATTTTTAAAATTCTGCATGTGAAAAGAAAATATTTTAGCAAACATTCATTTTATTAACTTTGCATACCAAAATAAATTTAGGTCTTTATTTTAAATTGGTATCTCCCACTATTTTCATCAAACTATATTACCCTCATTCATATAGTTCGGCAACATCTAATTAAAGATTTGCTAGTGAGATTAAGGATCCCATTTCAAATGTATATAACCTTGTGGATAGCACAACAAGCGATATACAAATAAATAGGTAGACAACTCTTGTCAATTACATCACCATGTAACTCCTTTTATTTTGCCTCTTAAATCATAATGGTCATGTGTGTGCACATCCGAACTAAAATGATTTAAGTTAAGTCCAGCCTAGCACTTCCATAAATTCAAAAAAGAAAAATTTTCGTCCTTGTGGATAGCACAACAAGACTAGATCGTTCAATTTTCTTGATAAGCATCAAATGTGATTAATTAACATCTTAAATATTCAATACTCGCCTTGTGGATAGCACAACAAACTCATATTAAATATTTAATACTCTATTAACTAATCATGCTAGAAGGCGACGTTCGATATTCCAAATATCATTTGAACGCTTCAGACTTAATATTATTTCTTTGAGGGGTTTGTAATTATTTGTCTCATCTTTTTAAGCGCGCATGCACATATATATATAAAATACGCGTCATTTTATTAAACATGCGAAGCATGTTTGTATAAAATATAATATATATAATATTTAGCATGCAATATAGAATACTATATTCTACCCGGATTGATTATGGACTTTTATTCTAGTTTGGTTCACTAGAGCCACCAAGTGAACCAAAAGGTCAAACCTAGGAGTGCAAGAATTTAAATTTTAAATGTAACTATTACATTTAAACCCGGGCTCCATACAAACGGGTCTTCACGCGCTCCTCGCTCCTTGGTCTCCAATTTCTTCAAAATAATTCTAACTATCTCTATTACATTAACTATTTTAAAATTAAATAGAAACCTTGATCAGCAGTCAAGGGGAAGTACATAGAAAGGAGATAGAATTTACATCGAGAATAAAACTAGAGAAGACGAGGTACGCAGACCCCATTTTATAAAACCCATACATTCAAGCATTCATCCAAAATAAAATCCAATCACATTGGTCATAGTCCATAATCAATCTCATTTATTATCATACACATCAACATATGCATCAATAAATATCCATTCATCTCATGAATAACAATGCTATTCCATATATGGATCGATGTTATTTAATGGACAAAAGTTTTGCTAAATTTTATTTTTTAAACAAAATAAACTCTTTTATTTTAATCAAAAATAAATCCAAATTAAACTCCTTTAATTTTAGCATTCTGAAATCATATTTCAGATAAAATAAACTTCTTTATTTTAAAACTTTATCAATTAAATAAACAGTTTACTTAATTAATTAAAATCAATTTTCAGGGTCTGTCCAGGTACCGGCGCAGCTGCGCCAGTAATGAACTGGGTAGCTGCGCAGCTGCGTAGGTAGACGGAAGCAGCAGTTTTTGCAGACCGGCGCAGCTGCGCCGTTCGCCGCAGAAACTTGCAGAAAACGATTTTTGTCCAGAAAAACGATCCAATTCTCACATCAATTCATACATGGAATTATAAAATTGATAATTAGCACAAAGTTAGGCTCTGATACCACTGTTGGGTTTGTATGTAACGCAATCATGCAATCAAATCACATAAATAGGGCGGAAGCGTAAAAACTAGGTTTTCAAAAATTTATACAAACCCATAACCATGATCATGCTTTGTGCTTGTTATCAATAACAGAAAAGAGAGAACATGGAATTATACCTTTGAAGATCTAAGCTTCCTCTGGTACAAGTTCTACTCCTTTGATTCCTCTGATAGTGGCTCCTTCCCTTGAATAATGTCAGCCACCCAAATGTTTGGCTTCTAACGGTGATCCACCAAGGAAGATGAAGAACTCAAGAAGATGGGTTATTGGCTTAACCCTTGTTTCTATCTCTATAGAATATGTGTACTCCCAACTCTTGGAAAATTTCACATCATACCTTATTTCTGATATAAGACTCTCTTATATAGATATTAGGTTAACCCTCCTAATCCAATTAGAATAGGGTTTTATTTAATTAATTAATTAAATACTTTTAATTAATTTATATCCTAATCTTTATTAGGATTGAGAGAGAGTACTGATATTATATTAATTCCTAAACTCCTTTAGAATTAAAATAATAATAATAATAATAATAATATTAATAAGACTCCTCTTATTAATTTATATTTAATATTTCTAAAATATTAAATAATAAACATTAAGCTATTTAATTTATTCTATCATCATAGATTAAATTAATTACACTTAATGCATTATTACTATCATGCCATTTTCTTCTTAAATAATTCTTCTTCCTTTTATGGTGTGACCCTTTAGGTTCTCCATATTAAACCGGTTGTGAATAAATCAATTAGAACAATTCTAATCTTATTTAAATAAACAAATTAAACTAATAATCTATTTAAATAAATAACATTTATTCTACAATAGGGATAAGCCTCCCTAGCGATCAACGACTTTCCAGATAATATAGATTTCAACATTAATCATAAAAGAACCTGTGAGTTAATAGTTACCGTACAATTCAATCCTTCCACCATACAATGTCCCAATTAAATATAAGACATGGATTTACTATCAAGTCTTAATTTATTTAATCATATGTATTTCGATTAGAAAATGCACAACTCCAAATAATGCAAATTAGAAACCTCTTTCTAATTTCATTCTACCTTGGCCAAGGATTCTTGGGTTGTCATTTAACGAATCACATAGGACATATCTCCTCTTTTACTAGAGGTGGTAGATTCTTTATTGATCATTCATTATCTCCATATGTAACTCATTACACCCAAGCATACCCTATATATGCCTTAAAAGGCCTTAAGGAATTAGTCAAAGTATAATTTATTACATACAAGATACTATGATGATCTCAAGTCCAAGGATCACATGTACTACTATCACATTAGGAATTCCTATTGACAGGCGAGTAAAACTCCATTAGGTATTCCATAGCGAGTCACGTTCAGTGAACTTATTCTCCAATAAGCACCTACATACTTGCTTTAGTGTCTCCACACAAATGACCATGAGATCAGTCATCCTCATCCAATGAGCAAGCAACATATGTACCAATCTATCCGGATTTACTAATCCCCTTTTTAGTAATCCCACGATTGGGAACTATTTTAGTTTTAAAGCTTTCTAAGAATTTAGATCTCATTAGCATGATCAACATCATGATTCTAAAAGCATTGCTTAAAACAATGGGTTATTTACATATTATAAAAACAGCACCATGTAGATAATTAAATGCCTTTAATAAATAAATATTTTATTAATAAATAAATAAGATTGTTTATAAAGTATGTGCTTTATCATCATACATGATTGGCTTGTATGCACACTACTATCAAAAGTTTGGAGTCATTATATGAGATCCTGATTATGGAAAGAATTTATATTCTAAATTGTAATAAAGCAAGTTATTCTTTAAGTTATGAATAAAAGATGTAATAGCTCGACGATAGTAGTATCGTGACAGCACCGGATTCGAGGAAAGAGAGGAACCCGGATTTGGGGGCGTCACAATTAACATGTCAATAATTGAATGACTGAATCAATAACGTTTAATGTCAACAAGGACCATGAACAACTTTATTTGAACCTTAGGGTAATGAAGGTGATCAGCCTTTCATACCTGATGAACATATGCAACATGCACTGAGTGCGAATCAAGAATCAGTTTAGACGTGAATAATCATCAATAATCATTCACTAATATGCTTTGAAATATAACTCGAGTTTGAGTTAGGGAACTTGCCTGTACCGTCGATTACTGCTACACAATATAATTTAATCGCTTTATTGTAAAGACCTATCAGTTATTCCTATTCCTCGTTTATGTGGTTATAGCCTAAGGTAACCCTACCTAAGGTTTATAACCTACAGCTCTGATACCAACTGTGATGCCCCCAAATCCGGGTCCCCATAACCTCAGACCTGGTACGTTACGATACATCATTTCTATAACTATTGCGGAAGATATAAACATAAATTGTTTATACAATAACTTTTACACATAAGTCCCAAGGTCTGTAACCTTAACTTAATACCTACATTCAATATCCTACATGGCATACAATGTCATTTATATCCTATACTATTACTATTTTAACCGTATAATAATTCCATCCTGGAACTTGTCTTTGCCTTTGACTGTGTCCGAAGTTTCTTCTTTAATCTGAAATGTTTATCATGATATAGGAAGTGTGATCAACAAGTTTGCCCAACAAGTTTAAGTTCAAATGAAGATATATTGTGACGCCCCCAAATTCCAGGACCGCCACTTGGTCTCTCGAATTCGGTTCATCACGTGCTCATGGTAATACATCACAATAATAATAATTAAATATCATACGATCACAGCGGAAAATCTATTCTAGAATAATTTACAATGATTTATTATAATTATTCCCCTAAGTCTCGCAACCTACAGTACTTAATAGATTACATAATAATATCAGTTAACGACTTATTACATAATCTAACTTAAGCTTAAACATAATCAAATCCAGTCTTACTACATCATCATCATACAATATTAATATATTTAAAACATAACAGACATAAGCTAGTTGGTAGCTTTGCCCTTGCCCTTATCAACGCCCGAAGGTTCACCATGCTCTGCCTTAACTGAAATATTTTAGGGAAAGCAAGAATGAGCACAAATTGCCCAGCAAGTAATATACAATAAGGGTGAGTAATAAGATTCTCAATTCTCGAAAGGGTATAACAAGATTTGATAGTTCAAGAATAACAAGAATATCAACAGTTCTCAATATCAGTCGCTAAGGACAGGATAATATCAATATGATTCAATAATAAGTCAATTCAAGATTTCAAATAATTGAATACTGAGTAGTCACTACAGACTATGAACTTCTACTAGAATTGACAGTAATAAACTGAAAATCCAACAAAAACAGGTACAACAGGTGATCAGCCTAAAGTACCCTTGTTATGCATAACAATCAACCATACTCAAGTGTGCACGTCGGTTCTCCGATAATTATATATTCCCTTCAAAAAAGGTTGTTCTTCTCAGTCAAATATAAGATCCCGCACCAATCAATTAGTTTGGGTTGCTTTTCAATAACATAAGTCCAGCCGAATCAAATGGCATAGACACTTTCACAATATTCAAGAACAATACTAAGTTCAACATGAATAATAGCTTTAATGAAATAAGAGTTCAAGTGTGCTAATTCGATTCAACCGATTAAATAGGAAACTAGTTCGCAATACACAAGATAGGATACTTGCATAGTAAAAGAGTATAAGTTAGGAAACTTTCACAATCATAGATCTCCTTGCATAAAGTAAATGCGTCGGTTAGGATACTTGCACTTTAGAAGAGTGTAAGTAAGAGAACTTGCCTTTAGCGTAGTTTATCCACGAAAAGCAATCAACACTTTCGAATTCCTATCGTAATATAGTTACGTATATATATGATATTCATTAGTCATATACTTTAACTTCACATTTTCTCTTTGAATATACGATCAACACATAAGCTAAGTTTACCTAGCTACACAGTTATATAGAATATAATTTCTATCCTTAACGTTCCTTCTTTAGAGTTTAAACGCATTCTCATATTATGTAAGATCTCAACAATTAGCAAACATGCTTGCATATTATTAATATCACATAAGACCACAATCAATACTAAATATATTTCATTTTAGCAAGTTACGGCATCTCCTTAAGTTAACCGTCAAAAATCGGGTTCAAGTAACATCATATAATATCGCGTAGCATGTATTCATATTTAAAGGATACTTTCATGCTTGTATAACTTTTCTAAATCCAATCGTACATGGTATAGGTTCTTAAGTTAATACTTAAAGCCATTCAAGGACACGAACTCATATGGTCTAACATGATTGCTTTTAAACACATAAGATATTCATATAACTTGTATTAGTCATGCTCATGAGTACTCGTATTGCATATATGTAGCTAGCATTGTTATTATCTTGAAAACATGCTTTGTTCATGCTAAACTTTAATCACGGCAACTAATCATGGTATATATACATGCATGACACATGAATGAGTCTAAGAATACTATCACATGTGTCCATAAATGTCAAATTCTAATTCTCGTCATAACATACCAACGTTCACGTTCAAAGCTTATACTTTGTTAGTATAGTTCATTAACAAGGTCTATCATGTTCATGCTTCCTTATGACACCTACATATGTAAGTTAACATGCTTTTCATGTATTTCAAGGCCCTATAAACATGCTCGAAAAGTCAGAATGTATACATGCTTCATATATGTTAACGTCGTTTATGAAACTTTAAATTCGTTTCCAAACTATGTGTCGTTTGGTTAACCACGCATGCTAATATACTAAAACATGCTTACATTGCCTCATTAGGTTTATATATATGTATTAATCATACTCCCATGCTTGTTTAAACAAAAATTAAACAATTGGTACATAACAGTTTTGTTGCAGAATGCAGAAAACTGAACACAGAGGCTGGCGCTGCGGCGCGGCAACAGTAGCTTAATACTGGCGCTGCAGCGCGAGTGGCGCTGCGTGCGGCGCTGCGGCGCGGGCTGCGGCGCTGCGGTGTCGAGGCAGTTTTTTGGTTCAGACTGCAGCGAAAACCGACCCAACACCTCCCATCTTATCGAATTTCAACATACCCAGACTTGTTTAACCTACTAACACATACATGTATGCTTATATAACAGTCAATAGCAATTATCAATTCCCAATTTCATGAACTCTAACTAATTTACGAATTTCATGTATTTACAGAAATTGAAGAGGAACAATGGAAATGAAAGACTATTCAGTGGTTCCATCATGTGGGTATGTTCATATAACAACAATATAAGGGGTCTACAAACCAATCATGAACCAATTTGGCATAATCAAGAATTTCAACAAAACTCAGAAAACAACAATGGAGTTCTTTTGACAGAAAATGAAAATGAAGACACGAAGAGGATTTATACCTCTGTTATGGAGTAAGCTTGCTGATGCTATCTCACAATGCTATTATATTGATATATGTATATGCTCTCAACTTATCAACTCAAACAAAATCTCAGCAATGTGAAATGGGAAGAAAGGAAGCCATATTTATAGAGAAAACAAGATACAGACAATGCAATTGCCTACCATTTCAAACTAACAGAAATTTGAATTGCATGCTAGATAAGAGGAAGCTGGTAGATAGTTGTTGAAAGCCATCATTAGAGCCACTCCTCATATAATTATTGCTAGCTAAGCTTGGGAGAAGAATGGGAGAATAGGCCTTAGCCTTTTTGCCATACACGTGAAGGAGAAGGAGAGTGATTATTATATTGGAACAAGGCCATATATCAGCATTCTATAATTTGTATATATACACAACACTTATGCCAAAATATGTTACATGTATATATACTATATAATTAGGCCACAATTATAGTTACAATGTAATTCTAATGATACTAACATGGGTTCACATAATGTAATAAGTGTGAATTGTGCACATATAATTTCTCATCTTATAAATTGAATATTAATTAATAATATACACATATCCTACATCAATCAATATAATTGTTAACCTCCATAACAATTTAATTAACCTTTATATGATTAACTATCACTTTGATATAAATCTTATTATATTTATAAACATGTTGCTCATTATTATTATGTTTCTTGCAATAATAATCACATATTATTAATCAATCCTCATTAGTATTTTATAACAGTTAATTAATATTCTTCGATTAACAATTAATATAGATTAATTGTTCGCTTAAATTAATATAATCATTCTTATATTACGTCACTGTGCCACACAAGGCAATCAACGAGTTTATCACAAACTCCACCAATTTCTCAATTATTATAATTATTCAATTATATATAATTGAATTAATTCATCTCATAACACAAAATCATTTATATTCAAATAAATTCTCATTTCCATTAATATATTTATTTAATAATATATGGAAATTCTCGGGTATTACAAATATCATGATTGAAAAGAATAATAAGATGACAAACTTTCAACAATATAAGAATTGTGAAAGAACATGAATCAATAATGATGAATAGCCAACACTGAATATGAACAAATTTAACTGAACCAAATGGTAATGAAGGTGATCAGCCTTTCATACCTGATGAACATATGCAACATGCACTATGTGCGAATCAATAATCAGTATAGATGTGAATAATTAACAATAATTATTCACGAACATGCTTTGAAATATAACTCGAAGTTGAGTTAGAGAAAACTTGCCTGTACCGTCGATTACTGCTACGCAATATAATTTAATCGCTTTATTGTAAAGACCTATCAGGTATAAGATTGATCTTTCAATTAGCATAACATACCTTATAAGTAAACTATCTAACATTTAAAGACATAGTCAAATATTAGATAACCTTAACACTATACATATACACAAGTCTAAACCTAGCACACATCGAGTCTTTAATAATATTCAATATAGTACTTCTGATTCTGGTGTGATTTTCAATTATAACCTAAGCACCCCATTTATAGAAAAAGCTTAGGATGTCAAAGTAGACTTTTTTAATAAAATAATATTTTTTTATATATAAAACATTCCAGCCGCCTCGTGAGAGAAAAAAACTCAGCATTTCCACATCAACCAAAAGTGGGGCCCACCATTTTATAAAAAAATATTTATTTTCCAAAACTTCAATAATTCATAATAAATAGCCCTTTTATTAGAAAAATACAAATTCTATGTTTTTTAATAGGAAATTTAATTCTCTACAACTTTGTAGAAGGAAGTTTTTCGAAATTCCAAACATAAATTATCCGAAATTCATAAACGGATGATTTTTCACACCAAAATACTGATAAAAACACATTAGCACTAATTCCTTCTCTTATATTCACAAAATAAATATTTTTTTATCATATAAATCAATAATTAATTATTCACAAATAATATTACAGAACTACAATATTGACAACCAGGTCGTTCCTAGGAAAGAGGATGCCTTCCGATAAGGATTTCTTCTTACTGGCGCGCAATTAAATAACCCCTCCTAGACAGAACTTCCTTAGTCATTGTCAATAATGCTATCTAATAATATTATTCAAATAATATGAATTATTGAGTTGATAATGTGAAATACTGTGCAGTGACAATTATTGAATCAATCATATAAAATAGCAACGTAGCAATTATTGAGTCAATAAAATATCAATGTAACAATTATTGAGTCAATAATATAAAATATAAACGTAGCAATTATTGAGTCAATAATATAAAATATTGAACAGTAATTACTGTAACAATAATTGAGTAAGTGCCTTCTCTTCTCACGTAAGAATCAATAATTCGAAATACTGTGCAATACCGTGTGCTACTGTGCAACACCGCGTATCACTGTATTTTAACCACCAGGTATTTCAACAGTACTAACGGTAACAACTACGCCGTTATTTTATAAAAATATTATTTCTGTCGTTTTTTATATCCGACAGTTATTCTGTTGTGGGGCCCACAAATAGCTGCGCTGTCGTACGAATATTCCACGACCAAACGAATATTTCCCGACAACAAGAATATTTTATAACCACTTGCTCATTTTAAAATATTTGTACATTTCACCCATAACTTTTCACATTTATCAAATCAACACCTTACTATTTCGAAATAATATATAAAGAAAATTAAATATTTATTCATAAAAGTTGGGGTCTTACATAAGGACTCACGGTAAAGACTACGTGCTTCTTGATTGAAAAAGTTAAATAGTATCGCAACGAAGAGTACTATTTAGATTATTTCTTAAACCATGTTTAGGTTCTAGGAGCTGTACTTGATAGTTGTTTACGATGTTTAGTACTTGTCGTATCGTAAAGATGTATTAGTTAATACATAGAGGATATCGAATTGAGATGTAAACGTTTATACAATAATTCGGATATAGTGAATCATATATATTGATTCAAGGTTATGTAAATGATTCAAGATTATAAAAGCAATAAAAAGGTTTTATTCAAAGAGGATTGAAAATTTTTAAGTTATTCTGCATTTTAGTAACATCGAATTTGATGCTTAGACAGGAATGATAAATGACCAAGATTGTAACTTGTAAAAGTTTGGAGTCATTATATGAGATCCTGATTATGGAAAGAATTTATATTCTAAATTGTAATAAAGCAAGTTATTCTTTAAGTTATGAATAAAAGATGTAATAGCTCGACGATAGTAGTATCGTGACAGCACCGGATTCGAGGAAAGAGAGGAACCCGGATTTGGGGGCGTCACAATTAACATGTCAATAATTGAATGACTGAATCAATAACGTTTAATGTCAACAAGGACCATGAACAACTTTATCTGAACCTTAGGGTAATGAAGGTGATCAGCCTTTCATACCTGATGAACATATGCAACATGCACTGAGTGCGAATCAAGAATCAGTTTAGACGTGAATAATCATCAATAATCATTCACTAATATGCTTTGAAATATAACTCGAGTTTGAGTTAGGGAACTTGCCTGTACCGTCGATTACTGCTACACAATATAATTTAATCGCTTTATTGTAAAGACCTATCAGTTATTCCTATTCCTCGTTTATGTGGTTATAGCCTAAGGTAACCCTACCTAAGGTTTATAACCTACAGCTCTGATACCAACTGTGACTCCCCCAAATCCGGGTCCCCATAACCTCAGACCTGGTACGTTACGATACATCATTTCTATAACTATTGCGGAAGATATAAACATAAATTGTTTATACAATAACTTTTACACATAAGTCCTAAGGTATGTAACCTTAACTTAATACCTACATTCAATATCTTACATGGCATACAATGTCATTTGTATCCTATACTATTACTATTTTAACCGTATAATAATTCCATGCTGGAACTTGTCTTTGCCTTTGACTGTGTCCGAAGTTTCTTCTTTAATCTGAAATGTTTATCATGATATAGTAAGTGTGATCAACAAGTTTGCCCAACAAGTTTAAGTTCAAATGAAGATATATCATGATTGAAAAGAATAATAAGATGACAAACTTTCAACAATATAAGAATTGTGAAAGAACATGAATCAATAATGATGAATAGCCAACACTGAATATGAACAAATTTAACTGAACCAAATGGTAATGAAGGTGATCAGCCTTTCATACCTGATGAACATATGCAACATGCACTATGTGCGAATCAATAATCAGTATAGATGTGAATAATTAACAATAATTATTCATGAACATGCTTTGAAATATAACTCAAAGTTGAGTTAGAGAAAACTTGCATGTACCGTCGATTACTGCTACGCAATATAATTTAATCGCTTTATTGTAAAGACTTATCAGGTATAAGATTGATCTTTCAATTAGCATAACATACCTTATAAGTAAACTATCTAACATTTAAAGACATAGTCAAATATTAGATAACCTTAACACTATACATATACACAAGTCTAAACCTAGCACACATCGAGTCTTTAATAATATTCAATATAGTATACTGAGTGGTTTCTCACAAACAACTAACAAATTAGTTTCCGTCTAGTCTACACTATTTTCACAGTGAGTTAGATCAGTTACTAATTCGTAGATCTCTTCCCCATATGAAGAAGTCGTTTAGCCCAACTATTATACATCAACCATTAAGAGGTACGACTGCACTACCTTAGACTTAACACTTACTTTATCATATAACTTGTGAATTAACACTTAATCTTTCATTTTATAAGTCCTTATAATCTAGTAAGCCGAATACCTAATCCAGCAACCTAGATTCAAATAACTTGTTGTTTTCCAACATAACAAAACTTACTTAACTAATTCAGCAACCTTGATTCAGATTGAATTTCAATTTAGTAAATTATTTTCCAATCCAGCAGACTGGATTCAACTAACACCCAATCCGGCAAACCTGGATTCACTGACATCTAATCCAGTAAGCCTGGATTCACTGACATCCAATTCAGCAAACCTGAATTTACTAATTCTTTAATCCAGCAACCTGGATTCACCATTTTCAACATAATCATCTTATTATTTATTTATCTTTTGTCCACACATAAATACATATATTTCATACACAAAAATAATTTTTCAGGAATTTTTTAATTTCCTTTAGTATTTTTCAAAAATCCATTTCTAGTTAATTCCTTAAGAAATTAACTACCTCATGCTTAACTCCAGAAATTCCCATCTCTTGGCGGGATCTTACACATGTTATCGTGAGCCTCCAGTTTAAATTTTGTGGCCATCGGAGTTATACAACTCGGTTATAGCAATTTTCGTCAGAAAAACGCAACTATTGAAATAGTCATAACTTGCTCAATTTAAGTCGGAATGAGCTCATTTTTGGACACAAGCTACTTTATATCATATAGTTTTGCTTCCCAAAAGATTGGAATTTATTTCACTAATTAAGTGGCCGAAACAGTCCTCGCAAAATCTGGACAGCCTACTTTTTGACATTTTCAGATTTTACGTCCTTTGCTAAAATCAGTCCACACAAAAATCTATAACTCCTTTTTCAGTGATTCTACTTAGAAACGTTAGAAGACTTATAGATCTAAGTCTAGAAATTTACCACACTCAAAAATTCAAAACACAATGAGAGATATGGTCATTTGAATTTCATGTTACGTTTTTCCCAAAATCTAATTTTTCCAGTTTTGTGATTTGTACAAATCTTCCTAGATCTCTTGATCAATCACACAATACTCATCATAAATCATTATAATACCTCATAAATTTCCTTAAACACAAGGATCTATCATGATCCTTTATTAATTTCATCAAACCTTCATCAAATCAAAGCAAATCATAATCTATGCTAAGAAAAATTAAGGTTTTCTAACTTTTGAAATATAGTTTCCTTTTTCTTGCTTTTGATCTAACTTTTTATTATCAAAAGTGATAGATCTAAACATAACACACTTATATACATGTAGATCTAAGGTTTTGGAGTTTTGAAATCATAGATCCATGTTTTGATTGAAAAAAATCAAACATAAATTATATAAATATATAGGATTTATACCTAGCTTGTGTGATCCTTCTTCTCCTCCCTTGCTTTTCTCCCATGGAGGTTCTTTCTCTCTCCTCTCCTCCCTCTCATGGCTGCCAAACTCACCCCTTTTTCCCTCTTTCTTATTTTGTTTTTCTCTCTCTTTTTGGAAGTAAGAGAAAATGAAAAGAAAAATTGGGTTTGTTGGTGTTAATCATTTGTATATAGATATATGTTCTACATCTATTTACATTTCCTAACCTCTCTTTCTCTCTCTATATCACGTTTCTCTCTTTCCTTTCTATATCCCTCTCTTCCTTTCTTTTTTTCCTTATCTTCTTATCTTTTCTTTCTTCTTATCTCTTCCTTTATTCTCTTTCCTTATATTTTTCTTATCTTTCTCATTATTACAAAATAAATGTAATCATTATATCTCATCTTCTTATCTCCTCTCCATATGGGCCGGCCATGTGGCCCTATCCTCCATCAAATTTTGTTTTCTTTTAAGCTTTGCATAATGACTATAGTATCCTTGCCCAAGTGAGCTTAAGTTGGGCCATAAATTAATTTTATTTTGGGCTTATTTTTTCTTTCTTAATTCCTTGTTTGGACGACATCTTGGGCTGTAAGACCCCAACTTTTATGAATAAAGATTTAATTTTCTTTATATATTATTTCGAAATAGTAAGGTGTTGATTTGATAAATGTGAAAAGTTATGGGTGAAATGTGCAAATATTTTAAAATGAGCAAGTGGTTATAAAATATTCTTGTTGTCGGGGAATATTCGTTTGGTCGTAAAATATTCTTGTTGTCGGAGAATATTCGTACGACAGTGCAGCTATTTGTGGGCCCCACAACAGAATAACTGTCGGATATAGAAAGCGATAGAAATAACCTTTTTATAAAATAACGGCGTAGTTATTACCGTTAGTATTGTTGAAATACTCGGTGGTTAAAATACAGTGATACGCGGTGTTGCACAGTAGCACACGGTATTGCACAGTATTTCGAATTATTGATTCTTACGTGAGAAGGCACTTACTCAATTATTGTTACAGTAATTACTGTTCCATATTTTATATTATGGACTCAATAATTGCTACGTTGATATTTTATATTATTGACTCAATAATTATTACATTGATATTTTATTGACTCAATAATTGCTACGTTGCTATTTTAAATGATTGATTCAATAATTGTCACTGCACAGTATTTCACATTATCAACTCAATAATTCATATTATTTGAATAATATTATTAGATAGCATTATTGACAATGACTAAGGAAGTTCTGTCTAGGAATTGCGCGCCAGTAAGGAGAAATCATTATCGGAAGGCTCTCTCTTTCCTGGGAACGATCTGGTTGTCAATGTTGTAGTTCTGTAATATTATTTGTGAATAATTAATTATTAATTTATATGATAAGAAAATATTTATTTTGTGAATATAAGAGAAGGAATTAGTGCTGATGTGTTTTTATCAGTATTTTGGTGTGAAAAATCATCCATTTATGAATTTCGGATAATTTATGTTTGGAATTTGGAAAAACTTCCTTCTACAAAGTTGTAGAGAATTAAATTTTGTATAAAAAGACATAGAATTTGTATTTTTATGATAAAAGGGTTATTTATTATGAATTATTGAAGTTTTGGAAAATAAATATTTTTTTATAAAATAGTGGGCCCCACTTTTGGTTGGTGTGGAAATGCTTAGTTTTTTTCTCTCACGAGGCGGCTGGAATTTTATATATATAAAATAAATATTATTTTATTAAAAAAGTCTACTTTGGCATCCGAAGCTTTTTCTATAAATAGGGTGCTTAGGTTATAATTGAAAATCACACCAGAATCAGAAGTTTTCTCTCTCTATAATATCGAGCGTATTTTTGTGAGTAGTTAGATACTTTGAGTATTACTATTCAGTGCAAGTTTTCTTCAACCTTATAACCGATATTCCAGTCAGAAGTACTATTCTTTTGAGATAATGGATGTTATTTTCTTTTGTAAATGATGTTATTCTTTTCAATATCATTATACCGAAATATTGACATGGATTTTGTTATGAAATTCTTATTTTTTTTCGTCTGGGTTACTATTCACGTATACGGCACTATTCACAGAAAAACTAAATTTTCTTCTATTTGTCCAAATTGTCTGTTATAGTTACTATCTTTGATTGGATCTAAGTTTTGAGCTTCATTCTTGAATTTTGCTCCACAAAGTATTATTATGGAATATTCTTGAACTTGAATAAACTAAAATACGAATTCTTAATCTTATCATTTATTTCGCTGGATTCGTTATTTATATTATTTTTCATCATTCTCAGTCCTAAGTGGTGTTATAATTGAATATCTTTGGCCTGTAGAGCAAAGAAGAATGATTACCTGATGAATATCTTTGGCCGTAATGCAAAGATGACAGGTGTTGAGATGAATATGACCACTGATGATACAAATGAATATCTTTGGCCTGTAGTGCAAAGATGAATATTTGATTTGAGATGTATATTGATTGATATTACACGGATAAAATATGGATGATGAACGGTTATTTTCGCTGCGAATATTGATCTAAAACTTGTTGTCAATAATATTTTATCTGAATTGTTGAAGACTAACGATAATTTATTTTTCATTATCTTAGTCATAATATTCTTTACTGGGCTAGTTGAGCTCACCCTTTTCATCTATTGTCCTCTTCAGGAAATGAGAACGTTGCGGGAACTAGTCGGGGGACAGAGTGATGGTCCGAGTTAGAGTAGTAGTAGTCTTCGCTATTTTTGTAAAATAGTGGAATAATAATTGTAATAAATAAAGAATGAATTTAAATGTTAATATTTCATATTATATACGATTTGTATTGACACTCACAGTTGTGTGGTCGTATTTTGCACGACCGTGTGATATAAAGTTTGTATTTAAATTTTGTACCCTGTATTTGGCGACTCAGAATGGGTTGGGTTGACTGGACCTATTATGGGGGCGTCACATGGGCCCTTTTTCCTTTTATACTTGTTTTAATTTTCAATGCTCCATCTTACTTTATTAAATGCCCAAATTATCTCTTAACTAGTGGGCTAAGAATTGGGCTCCCATAAAATAATTTGGGCTTGCTAATAAAATAATTGGGCCATGTAAATTAATATAGTCCACTAATTTTAATTCTATCCTACCCTAATTATTAAATTAGAGTTTCTATTCACTCAATTTGTACATCAAATCCTTACTCATGTACCTTCAATTACTTAACCCAATTAGACTTTCTTTAATTAGGTTATAAAATTAATTATTGGAGATATATAAAATAAATCTCATAGGGTTAGTATATATTTTTATATACTAACATTCTCCCATATTATAACCCCTTAGGTTATTTAATTATCATACGTAATATATATATTAGGGTACATAACTTAATCCTCTTTTATATTCAAAATAAATGTATACACATTATATAATGTATATTTATTTAATCATATACATAGCACATATATAGTTCACATAAATCATCACATATTTCACTTTTAACTCTAATTTTGACTTTTCTCCATAAAGGTCAACTGTTGGCTTTGATCAAAAAGTCAACCCTTACACATTTTGTGTTTATTATCTTTTTTGACTAAACTTGACTTTTCGGACGCAACCGAGCAGTGTGTGCTTCAAAATTCTACCTCTAACTTGAATTTTGAGTTTTAACGTACTCTATTTTTATTGCTAATCATATTAGCTAATAGCTCTATACTTATTCATCTTCTTATTTGCCAGTCAAGGCCAACATTCAAACTATACTAATTACTAACATAGTTTTATCTTAATTCTCATATCCTTAACGTAATTCATCATTACTCTTGCTAAAATATATAGCACCTTACTAAGTATATATATTTCTATACATATACTATCTTCGTTTAACATCATAGCATCTCTTCATGTGAATTTTAATTTCTTAATAAAATTTCCACATGCACCTATATAACATTTCTTACACCATTTAGTTCACATTAATTTTTATAAGTATCGTAATACCTTATTCTTAACATTCCTTCACACCCTTTCTAGGGTTTTGAAATTTAATAACCCATATTTTCTTTATTCTCTTTCAAATGAAAAACCATATAGATTCTACTTGAAAATTTTAAATAAATCCTCAAATTTCCATCTAGGTTTTATTCTTTAACCTTTATTTTAATAATTTAAAATCTTGTAAATTCTCCGTTTTTCACAATGTAAGACTTATTTTATTGTTTATGTTTTTCGCACTGATGCTTAAGTTTAGTATGACCTGAGATTGATTTAAGTATTATTCAGATGTTGTAACCCCATAAGGGGAGGATGTTTTTATCTATTGCATGAGATGCTTTTATTATGGGTATATAGATATGTGATATTTGTACAGTGAACACCAAATCTCGTAAAAATTGAAGTACCCGGATTTGGGGGTGTCACAACGCAAACCCCATTTAATAAAACCCATACATTCAAGCATCCAACTAAAATAAAATCCAATCATATTGGTCAATATTCCATAATCAACCCCATTTATTATCATACATATCATCATATGCATCAATAAATAATATTCATTTCATGAATTAATAAACATTCAACATATATTGATATCGATTTAATGGGCAAATTAATTAACATTAATCCCAATTATAATTTAAAATAAACTCCTTTATTTAATCAACTTGGAATCCAATTCTAAATATAAAATTAGCAACTTTATTTTAATTTAGAATTACTGGAAAAATATTGAATCCAATTTTTAATTTAAATAAACCTTTTATTTTAATTAGAAATCAGATAAATAAATAATTTTTTTTATTTAATTCTGGGTACTGGCGCTGCGGCGCCCTGAATGAACTGGCTTCGGGTACAGCGGCGCCAGGTGACCCATTTTTTTAAAAAATCACACCTGGCGCTGCGGCGCCTCGTTTACTCTGTAAACAGGCATTGCATCGCCAGGTCGCCCGTTTCATGACCCGGACCTGCGCTACAGTGCCAAGATTACACTGTAATCCGGCGCTGCGGCGCCAGTCGCTAGGAACTGTTTTTCCAGTTCGCGAATTGTGCAGTTTTTCTCCAAAAATATGATTCCTTACTAATAATTATGCACAATTAAATTGTTCCAAACACATATCAATATACATATCAAATTAAAATAATTAATAACTTGCATAAAGGTTTGGCTCTGATGCCACTGTTAGGTTTGTAAGATTCATGAGCGTAATCTAATTGCATAAAATAAGCGAAAGCATGATAAATCAGAATTTTAAAATTTTACAAACCATATACCCAGATCATCCTTTATGCACAGTTATTAATTAAACGAAATAGATGGAGATTAGATTCATACCCTTTTAGAACTAAGCTTTCATATGTACGAGTTCAACTCCAAATCTTTCACGTTCTCCTTGAGTTCTCCGGGTTTAATTCCTTCCTTTGATCAACGTTAGCCACCTAAGTGTTTGGCCTCTAGAGGTGATCCACCAAAGAAGAAGAGTTATTCAAGAAGATGAGTGTTTGGCTAAAACCTAGTTTCTATCACTATAAAAATTGTATACTCTCCCAACTCTTAGAATGTAGTGTGTCACCTTATTCCATAATAAGCTTTTCTTATTTATAGATTTAGGCAACCCTCCTAAACTATGTAGGATTAGGGTTTCATATTAATTAATTGAACTTCCCAATCCTATTGGGAATAAATAAACTTTTTAAATTAATTAGCCTCATAATCTCATTATATATATATATATGTATATATATATATATATATATATATATATATGAGAGTATCTTATTAATTAATTTCCAAACTCCTTCAGAAATTAAATAATAATAATAATAATAATAAGACTCCTCTTATTAATTTATATTTAATTTTTCCAAAATATTAAATAATAAATATTAAGCTATTTAATTTATTCTATCACCATAGATTAAATTAAATATACTTAACTCATTATTACGATTATGCCATTTGCTTCTTTAATAAATATTATTTCTTTTATGGTGTGACCCTTTAGGTTCTCCATATTAAACCGGTTGTGAATAAATCAAATAGAACAATTCTAATCTTATTTAAATAAATAAATAAAATTATTAATTCATTTAAATAAATAACATTTATTCTACTATAAGAGTAAGCTCCCTTAGCGATTAACAACTTTTCAGATAATATAGATTTCAACATTAATCATAAAAGAACCTTTGAGTAAATAGTTACCATACAATTCATTCCTTCCATCATACAATGTCCCAATTAAGTATAAGACATGAAATTACTATCAAGTCTTATTTTATTTAATTATATGTATTTCGATCCTAAAATGCACAACTCTAAATAATGCAAATTAGAAACTCCTTTCTAATTTGATTCTGCCTTGGCCAAAGACTACATGGTTGTCATTTATCGAATCACATAGGACATTCTCTTTTTTTACTAGAAGAGATAGATTCTTTATTGATCATTCATTATCTCCATGTATAAATTATCATACCGAAGCATACCTTTTGATATGCCCTTAGGGTCTTAAGGGATATGTCAAAGTATAACTCATCATACACAAGATACTATGATGATCTCAAGTCTAAGGATTATTTGTACTACTATCACTTAAGGAATTCTTATTTATAGGCAAGTAAAACTCCATTACGTATTCTTTAGCGAGCCACATTCAGTGCACTTATTCTCCAATAAGCACCTACATACTTGCTTTAGTGTCTCCACACAAATGATTATGAGATCGATCATCTTCATCCAATGAGCAAACAACGTATGTACCAATATGTCCGGATTTACTAATCCCCTTTTTAGTAATCCAATAATTGGGAACTATTTTAGTTTTAAGCTATCTAAGAATTTAGATCTTATTAGCATGATCATCATCATGATTCTAAAAGCATTGCTTAAAACTATGAGTTTATTACATATTATAAAACAACATCATGTAGATAAATTAAATTCCTATAATTAAATAATACTTTTATTAATAAATGGATAAGATTGTTACAAAGTATATGCTTTATCATCAAACATGATTGGCTTGTGTGCATTCTACTTTTATATAACGAGTCGCCATGAGATGCCACTCAATACGATGTTGGAAGTTGAATTATTCGATGTATGGGGCATTGACTTCATGGGACCATTCCCATCATCCTTCAGTAACAAATATATCTTAGTTGTTGTGAACTACATCTCTAAATGGGTGGAGGCAGTGGCGTTACCTACTAATGATGCCTAGGTAGTTTTGAACTTTCTTCGAAAGAGAATTTTTACAAGATTTGGGACACCAAGAGCCATCATTAGTGATGAAGGGACGCATTTCTGTAACAAGTCTTTTGCAGCTCTCTTGGCAAAATATGGAGTTAGAAACAAGGTTGCCATGGCCTATCACCCGCAAATAAATGGGCAAGCGAAAGTGTCAAATAGGGAAGTGAAACAGATTATGGAAAAAATTATTAATCCAACACAGAAAGATTGGACGAGCAAACTTGATGAAGCATTGTGGGCATATCGCACGTCTTACAAAACTCTAATCGGCATGTCCTCATACCGACTTGTGTTCAGTAAAGCTTGTCACTTACCTGTTGAACTGGAACACAAGGCGTACTAGGCAATAAAGAAGCTAAATCTTGATCTCAAAGTAGCCGGTGAAAAATGACTCTTACAACTAAATGAACTGGACGAATTTCGTGTGCAAGCTTATGAAAAAGCCAAACTTTACAAAGAAAAGACTAAGAAATGGCATAATAAGCGAATTGTCCAATGATCCTTTGAACCAGGTCAATCAGTACTACTCTTCAATTCTCAGATCAAACTCTTCCCGGAAAGTTAAAATTAAGGTGGTCTGGTCCATTCATAATTATAAAGGTTTTCTTGTATGGAGCCATTGAAGTTCAGGATCCAAGCAGTCAACCGTCATTTAAAGTAAATGGACAAAGACTGAAACACTATTTGGGAGGAGAAATAGACCGACAACACTCCTTGATCACTCTCGAGGAACAAAACTGAGTCAGGGACACAGTCGGGCTGGCGACTCTAAACCAAGCGTTAAGTGGGAGGCAACCCAATCTCTAACCTTTTCTTTATTTTTAGTTTAGTTCATGTCGTTAAATTCTAGATTTGTTTAATTGCTAGTTATTTTCTAGGTTAATAATGGTTTTGTTATTGAAATTTTAGATAAAAGTCTCATGTACAACAATGGACACAAATGAATAAGAAAAGCATACATAAGGTCAGGATGGAGTGGATTGCGCTTAAGAATCAACACACCAAGCGCGGGGCGCGCTACCCCAGCAGTAACTCAAAATAAAATCCAATAGATGGGCGCGGGGTGCGCTGGTCAGCCAAACCATTCCGTATTACTAGCGTGGGGAGCGCCACCCAAGTTGGGGGGGTGCGCCAGTCAGATGAGTTCACTTTTAAACAAGGGTTTTAACCCCTTTTTCGTTCCCTTCTCCAAATCCAATTCAAATTCAAACTCAATGTGACACCCCCAAATCCGGGTACTTCGTTTCCACATGATGTGGTGTTCACTATCTAAATAAAACATACATCTATCCAATAATAAGGATTGCAAAATAAATTACAACCTCATCATTAAATAAAATCTTCCTTATGAAAAAGGATTACAACCTAAGTCCAAAATTATCCTAGGTCTGCTAACCTTAACATAAACAAATAAGTGCGAAAATAAAATATCATAAACGAATCTTATTACCATCAAAATCAAAGATAACAAGTTTTCACTTGTTCATCTTGCCTTTTCCATTACTTGTTGATGGTACGTCAACGTTCTCGGCTTTAACTGCAAGGGATTATTAAATATGCAAGAGTGAGCAAACAAAAGCTCACTTAGAATACAACAACAATAACTTCAAAAGATTTGAATAACCTTACTTTCATCAACAATAAAGAATTGAATAATAATTCGTTCTTCAATATTTAGAGTTTTGAATATTGAAATCATCTGAGGGTCATAAGACCTTGAACTATGCCCTAGGTTATAAACATTTTTGTTTAAAACCTTTAATAGTCATTTAGACTATGGACTCTAACTCGTACTTAGGGGGATCAACCATTCGTACCACATATTGTGCACAAACATTTAACGCTTTCGCGTAGTAATCTCCACTAATAAATAGGGTTGCTCATCTCAGTATTTGATACAAGTCCGCACCAAAAAAAGTTTGTCTTGGATAACTAAAAAGAAATTTGGAGTTTTCAACTATCATTAACTAAGGAGTTGTTGAATCGATTCACAAAATTTAATAGTTCGATAATATAAGAATTATGAACCAAATATAAGTCATAACAATAGAATTCACAATAACTAGGCATGCTTTAGAAATAAGTTAAAGCATTTGAAAGATTAAGTAGATCTTTCTTGAACAAATAAGTCAAGATCGCATTACTTCAATAATAAGTTCAATACTTGTTCATTAGGAATATCAGAACACAACATAACTTGTACAATAATTAACAAGTTAAGAATCGAAAATAAATTTACATGATATAAAGAGTAAGGATTCGATAACTTGTATAAAGGTAAAAGAATGGTTTAGGAAACTTGCTCAATATGAATAACAAGTTTAGGGTTTAGAAAACTTGCCTCAAGCGCAAGCTACACTTTACAGTTACAAATCACTCCCACAATTATCCTACATTTTACATTATATTTATAACATCAATTAGTACATCACCAAGACGTTTAAACCGTTGAACTACTTACTCAAGTTCAACCCACAACGTGGTTTACAACATAAGTTGCTAACTAAACACATACGTGAGTCTACATTCACAACATACACATCACAAGCTTATAACGCTTTAAAATACCATGTCGTACCTTATGAAAGTAATATCCAAGTACACACGTAATATATTAATATAAGACTTCAAATTATCTTAAACATATCAAAAATATGTTATCTCATTGTCTAATACACTTAACACATCATCACATTAAGTTAGCTAAACAAATACTGCACAAAAAAACTACTCAGAACTCAAATGGACTTCCCGATCAGCAGGTAGCCCCACTGGGGTGCGTCATCCTAGGCTTAAATCCCAGTTGGGGCAGGTCCCCCCTCTGGTGGCTCCCCCAGTTCGCGATCGTGCAGAGAAATAATCCAATTTGGCTTATTTCTTCGTACCAAAGTCTAATTTTTATCAACATAATGTATATAAAACTTTATGAAAATAAAATCTTAAAGTTTTAACATGATTATAACATTCATAAACACTATAACACATAATCAAAACACAATTTTCATGAATTTTGAAGAAAATAACATTCTCAAGTGTTCTTGACGAAAATTGATACTGTGAGTTCGTTTTTAAACCAATTAATGTAATTCCAATTATATTAACTATAATCTTTAACATATTATCATAATTCATGATCAATTTAAACAACAATTAACAATCACACACCAATTTTGATAATTTAGAAGACTATTTTCAAAATAAGTTCACAATAAATTACTATGAAAATGATTTCTTCATGTTCATCGTATTTACGTGAATTGAATCACTTAAACAACTATAAGAATCACATATAAGTATACATATATATATAAATACATATATATATATATATATCATAATCAAGAAATTTTCATAAAAATAGTTTTATAGAGAACTATCAATACGAAGAACATAAACACAAAATTTCTAAAACTACAAGTTAGGATTATACCCTTGTTTGATTAGGAGAAGAGGGTGAAGATAGTTGTTTGATTCTCTCAAAGCTTCCTTCCCTTTCCTCTTCTTCTTCTCTCTAACTTCTCTCTGTATTTTTCTCTTCTTGTTTTGACACTGATAAAACTCTAACTTTGTTTTCTTCTAACATATAATATAAAATATACATATACATACATATATAAATGACAATCATATAATAAATATATTAATTGACAATTAAATCCCATACTAATTACATCAATTATAATTTTTGAAAATCAAAAGCCTTAAGGCTTTGTTTGGCAAAAACAGTTTATTTTTAAAAACAGATTATTAGTAGCTAAGGCCCTGTTTGGTAAAACGAGATTAAAACAACTGCAAGGGTCTCGTTTTTCAAAATGGATTTAAAAACAGTTTTAAGGGTCTTGTTTAGATAAAACTAATTTAAAACCCCTTTTTATTCTTTTAACACATAGATTAAATGTTACACTTTATTTAATTAAATTTCAACCTTCCAATTTAATTAAATAAAAGCTAACATCAATTATCCATATAACAATTGCCATATAACAATTATAATTACTTGCTAATTATAATTTCATGCAACGATTACCACATAAAATACATCTAAGTTAATTACCTCAATTAAATTAGGACTATACAATAAAATTATTACATATCAATTAAATTAAATATTAAATATTCATTTAATCAATATATTACACTTAATTAAATTACTCCATAATCATCACATAATTTATTTATTTAACTCAATAGATAAATTAATTAAAATATTTATTTAATTCAATAATTATTAAAATTTAATATATAAAATTCTCATTCGTTACAATCTTCCTTCCTTAAAAGGATTCAGTCCCCAGAATCATTTATAAAAAAAATCTCATCTGTTACATTCTTCCCCCCTTAAAAAGATTTTGTCCCCAGAATCGGTATACAAGAAATTACACAAATAAATAGGGATAAGTTTTCTTCATTACATCTTCGAGTTCCCACGTAGCTTCTTCAGCACTGTGGTTCCTCCAGATTACCTTAACAGAAGGTATCACTTTATTTCTTAGTACTTGTTCCTTTCTATCAACTATTTGAACATGCACTTCTTCATATATTAAGTCTTTATCAAACTGTAAAGGGTTATATTCTATTACATGCTTGTAGTCGTGTTTGTATGGTCACAAGACAGAAATATGAAAAACGTTATGTATATTGTCTAGCTCCAGAGGTAACACAACCTCGTAATCCACTTCACCCACCTTTCGCAGTAGCTCAAAGAGTCCAATAAATTGGGGACTCAGCTTCCCCTTTTTGCCAAATCGGATCTTCCCCTTCCAGGGAGATACCTTCAGGAAAACGAAGCTTTATGGTAAAAATTCTCGATTCTGGCGATGTTGATCGGCATACTTCTTTTGTCTGTCTTGAGCAGCAACCAATCTCGTTCTGATCAGCTTCACGATTTCAGCGGTTTGTTGTACCAATTTCGGTCCCAACAGCTGGCGTTCACCTATCTCATCCCAGCATAATGGGGTTCTGCACTTCCTGCCGTATAACACTTTGTAAGGTGGCATGCCGATACTCGCATGATAACTATTGTTGTAGGCGAACTCCACCAATGGTGGATGATCATCCCAACTTCCTTTGAAGTCCATAACGCAAGGTCTCAGCATGTCCTCTAGCGTCTGGGTCGTTCTCTCTCTTTGGCCATTAGTCTGAGGATGGTATGGCGTACTTATTCGTAATTGCGTTCCCAGATATTCTTGTAAACACTTTCAGAAATTTGACGTAAAATGCGGATCTCTATCGGACACAATCGACACGAAAACACCGAGTCGAGAAATAATCTCCTTAACGTATAACTTCACTAACTGATCCAAGTTAAACTTAATCTTGATCGGTAGGAAATGGGCTGACTTCGTCAGTCGATCAACAATAACCCATATCGCATCGAAACCCTTCTGAGTTGCTGGAAGACCAACCACGAAGTCCATTGTGATATGTTCCCACTTCCATTCCGGAATTTTCAACGGTTGTAGCAATCCACTTGGTCTCTGGTGTTCTGCTTTAACTTTTTGGCACGTTAAACATTTCACAACGCATTCAATAACGTCCCTCTTCATATTCGGCCACCTAAAATGATGTCTGAGATCCTGGTACATCTTCGTACTCTTAGGGTGAATCGAATATCTCGAATTATGAGCTTCGTTTAAAACCTCCTCTTTGACTTCTGGTACTGGAGGTACCCAGATTCTTCCTTCCAATCATAACAGTCCTTCATTATCGATCTTGAACTTGATTTCTTCACCATCGGTTATTCTCTTCCGGATCTTCTCGCATTCTTCGTCTTGAAGTTGTGCCTCTTTCACTTTGTCTGCCAGAGTAGATCCAGTAGTTACTTGAAACAGCTTCTCATCCGATTCTTTTGGATACTTTACTTCCAGTTCTAACTTAGCCATCTCTGCTATTAACTGATCCTGATCAGTTAACATGTTCAACTTCTCCCGACCCTTCCTGCTTAAAGTGTCGGCGATGACATTAGCTTTACTCGGATGGTAAAGTATCTCGCAGTCATAGTCCTTGATCAATTCCAACCATCTCCTTTGGCCCATGTTCAAATCCTTCTGGGTGAAGATATACTTCAAACTCTTATGATCCGTGAATATCTCACACCTCTCTCTATAAAGGTAGTGTCTCCAAATCTTCAGAGCAAACACTACTGCTGCCAATTCTAAGTCATGGGTCGGATACCCTTTCTCGTAGTCCTTCAGCTGACGTGATGCATAGGCAATAACTTTGCCATTCTGCATTAGCACGCAGCCTAATCCCTTATGTGAGGCATCGCTATAAACTACAAAATTCCCCGTACTATTTGGCAATTACAATACTGGCGCAGTACTCAACCTCTTCTTCAGTTCCTGGAAACTTTCCTCACATTTTTTCGTCCAAACAAACTAACTGTTTTACGAGTTAAATTCGTCAACGAAGTTGCGATTCAAGAAAAGTCTTGGATAAATCTTCGGTAATAACCTGCCAATCCCAAGAAACTCCTCACTTTAGACAGCGTCTTTGTCTGATCCCAATTAATCATGACTTCAACCTTCGACGGATCTACCAAAATCCCATCTTTGTCAATCACGTGACTAAGAGATTGTACACGTTCTAACCAGAATTCGCACTTTGAGAATTTTGCGTAAAGCTTCTCTCGTCTCAGGGATTCTAATGTCAGCCTTAAGTGTTCAGTGTGTTCCTCCTCGGTCTTGGAATAAACCAGGATGTCATCTATGAACACCACTACAAACTTATCTAGGAATGGCTTAAATACCCTGTTCATTAAGTCCATAAAAGCAGCTGGGGCATTCGTTAGACCAAATGACATCACCAAGAACTCGTAATGTCCATATCGAGTTCTAAAAGCCATTTTCAGTATATCTTCTCTCCTTACCTTCAACTGATGATACCCACTTCTCAAATCGATTTTAGAGAAGCATCTAGCACCCTTCAGTTGATCGAACAAGTCATTGATCCTGGGTAAAGGATACCTATTCTTGATCGTAACTTTATTTAACTCCCTATAATCAATGCAAAGTTGCATCGATCCATCCTTCTTCTTCACGAATAAAACAGTTGCTCCCCACGGTGAAACGCTCAGCTGAATATACTTCTTGTCTAGCAATTCTTGTAGTTGAATCATCAACTCCTTCATCTTGACTACAGCCATTCTGTACAGAGCTTTCGAAATCGGAGCAGTTCCTGGCGCTAAGTCGATTACGAATTCTATCTCCCTATCTGGAGGAAGTCCTGGCAAGTCGCTCGGAAATACATCCACAAACTCCCTAACCACTGATATCTCTTCTATCTTCGGACTCTGTGACACCCCCAAATCCGGGTACTTTGTTTTCACATGATTTGGTGTTCACTTTCTAATATAACATATATCTACCCAATGAATAATGCAAAATAAACTACAACTTAAATTAAAATAACTAAATCTCCCTTAAAACAAGGGTTACAACCTTCTCAAAAATCAATCCTAGGGTTACTCTAACCTTGACATGAATATAATAAAGTGCGGAAATAAAACATAACATTCAATTATTACAATCATTCTCAATTAAATAAAAAAAACAAGTCTTCACTTGCTTTGCTTTCCCTTGCCCTTACTTGTAGACGGAGCATCAGCGTTATAAACCTTAACTAAAATTGTTATTTAATGCAAGAGTGAGCAAACCACAGCTTACTGGAGTTTAACAATAATATAAACATGAAAGAATATCTTTAAGAAAATATGAACAACTTAGCTTGCTTCAATAATAAAGAATTGAATAATAATTCTCTATCAATATTAAAATTGGATATAGAATTTATCTGAGGGTCATAAGACCTTTGAACTCTTGTCCTAGGTTATAAATATTTCTATTTAAACCTTTAACAGTCAATAAGACTATGGACCTTAACTCGTACTTAGGGGGATCAGCCTTTCGCACCATGTATTGTGCACAACCATCTTAACGCTATGCGTGGTAACCTCCCCTAGTAAATAGGGTTGTTCAACTCAGTAATTTGAATTCAAGTCCGCACCAAAGAAAGTTTGGTTTGGATAAGCTTACAAGGGTAATTTAGAATTCACGTTCATCAACTAAGGATTAGTTGAATCGACTTCCAATAATTCAAAATAAAAGAATTATGAATTAACATATGCTTAGAAGTAAACCTAAAGCATTTAAAATAATAATTGGATCTTACTTGAACAATAAGTTAAGACCATTTCAATTAAATAAACAATTGTCCAATACTGAAATGGAAAGGACATTCTCAACAATGAATATATGAATTCAAGAGATCATATAAAATCAATACAAGATTAGGGTTTAGAAAACTTGCGTAAAATTAACGAGTTTAGGGTTTAGAAGACTTGCCTCAAGCGCAAGCTACTTAACACAATTCACGTACTTTAATACTTCCTATACACATTCAATTATAATAATCTAAATCAGTTAACACATAACTAATTCACATAAGTGGTTAACCCTCATGGTTAACTCACTCTAATTAAATAAACAATAATAATTAACTATCACATAGTTAATCACATCACACATATACTCACATAATTAAATTAATTATGTATTTAACTCAATTATAATTAAACAATTATAATTCAAACACTTAATCAAATTATAATTACTTAAATTATCATTACCTTTTAAATTATAAACAGTTTATAATTTAAAATCAATTAAACCACATTCATGCATTTATAATTACACAATTTATAATTAATCATGTATTTATCAATGATAATCAATAATTAATTAAACTATAACATGCATTATAATTACACAATTTATAATTAATCATGTAATTATCAATTTAATCCACAATTAAACATGCATTTATTAAATTATAATTACATAAATTATAATTTAAATTAACATTTAATAAATCAACCTTTATTCATTATAATTTAACAAAATTATAATTTAAAATAAACATTTACTTTTGATTATAATTATTTAAATCATATATCACATTTAAATAATAATTCAAATCATACTTTAAGGTTTTCAAACCTCTTTTCTTTTCTAAATATAAATTTGTCAAATTTATGTTAACAACATATTGTAGCAATTAGATACATGCTCACTGTCATAGTATAATTAAACTAGGTTAGAAACAACACTGCACAAATGACTAGTATTCACTGCCTCTGAACAGAGCCTGGCGCAGCTGCGCAGCCAGCTGCCTTGAAACCGGCGCAGCTGCGCAGGGTGAGAATCTGGAAAAGACAAGCGGCGCAGCTGCGCTGCTCCTGGCCTTGCTGCCGGCGCAGCTGCGCAGCAACTCGGCCAGACGCAGACAGCCACGATACTCTGCTTCACCGATTAACCCAAACAAGCCAACAAATGCAAAAATACAGTACCATAGACACTGTAACTCATACATATTCTATAATACATATGTATAACATGCTTCCAAAACACAAAACCATCCAACTAACAATAATCACAAGTTTTAAAAATCCAATTTGGCCATTTTCATGAAACTCATATATTTTCCAAAATAATCCACTATAACTATTTCTCTCAAGCAATTCAACTTTATATACATACATTATTTCTGTTATAGAAGCAAGTAACGTAAAAAACTACCAATTTGTACAATTCACATATATAATTCATAAATTTCTACTCTAAATCAACCAACCACATGAATTTCCATAAGAACACTATTTTCACATATAAAACTTATTTTTACAGTACTTTGATTTTGAAAACAATCATTGATAGCATACATGTAATGGATTACAACATCCCTCAATTCATATAACATGTAAAAACAATTTATCAATTACCATCCCAATTATTTATCAAAAACTCAAGAATACAATAATTAAAAACAAGAGGTGACTTATTACCTTAATTCTTGATTAAGCTTTGATAGAGGAAAGAATAGCTCTGATAATCCTACTTTGATTCTCAGAATTCCAACTCTTCTCCACCTTCTTTATTAAAAATTTCACAGTGTTTCCTCTCTTTTCCTCTCTTTTCCTCTCCTTCTCTTTTCTTAGTTTAGACTTAGGATTATAACACTAACGTATATACAATATACATATAATAGAATAGGTAACTCCCATATCATAATTATACACTAACTACTACTAATTACGTAAGTTACAAAATTCAAAAGCCAATTTGTCTTGTTTGGCTACAAGAAAAATTAGAAACTAGTTTTACTAACTTAGGCATGGTTTAGGTAAATTAGGTTTAAGCTAGTTTAAGGGCCCTGTTTGGCAACAATTTTTTAAAACAAAAGCAAGGGCCTTGTTTGGTAAAAATCATTTTAAAAAAAAATCCTTTTCTTTTATTTTAACAAATTATTTAATACATACTTTAATGTCACATTTTAATTAATTAAATATTAATCATCTAATTTAATCAATTAAAATCTAACATCCATTAATCACATAAAATTTGCCACATAATTATAATTACTCGCTAATTATAATTCATGTAACACTTCATCACATAAATCATCTAATTCAATTATCTCAATTAAATTAGAACTATAATATTAATATATATACATATCAGTTAAATAACATTCATTAAATTAATATGTAACACTCAATTAAATCATTACCATAATTTACTTAATCTATTTATTTACTCAATAAATAATTCACATAAATATTTATTTAATTCAATAAATATTTAAAATTAAATATAAAATCTCAATCGTTACAATCTTCCCTCCTTAAAAGGATTCTGTCCCCAGAATCACAAAAACAAAATCTCGTCTATTACATTCTTCCCCCCTTAAAAGGATTCTGTCCCCAGAATCAGTATATAAGGGGTTACACAAAACTAATCAAATAAATGCGGATAAGATTTCATCATAACATCTTCGAGTTCCCACGTAGCTTCTTCAGCACTGTGGTTTCTCCAAATTACCTTAACAGAAGGTATCACTTTATTCCTAAGTACTTGTTCCTTTCTATCAACTATTTGAACAGGCACTTCGTCATACGTTAAGTCTTTATCAAATATCAAAGGTTCATATTCTATTACATGTTTGTAATCGTGCTTGTAAGGTCTTAATACAGAAATATGAAAGACATTATGTATATTCTCGAGCTCCGGAGGTAATGCAATCTCGTAAGCAACCTCACCCACCTTTCGTAATACCTCAAAAGGTCCAATGAATCGGGGACTCAGCTTCCCCTTCTTACCGAATCAAATTTTCCCCTTCCAGGGAGATACTACACGAAACTTCCTGGTAAGAATTCACGGTTCTGTCGATGTAAATCGGCATACTTCTTCTGTCTGTCTTGAGCAGCAACTAATCTCGTTCTGATCAGCTTTACAATTTTGGCGGTTTTTTGTACCAATTCTGGTCCCAACAATTAACGTTCACCGACTTCATCCCAGCACAAAGGAGTTCTGCATTTTCTACCGTATAACGCTTCGTAAGGCAGCATGTCAATACTTGCATGATGACTATTGTTGTAGGCGAACTCTACCAATGGTAGATGATCCTCCCAGCTTCCTTTGAAGTCCATCACACAAGCTCTTAGCATATCCTCAAGTGTCTGAATTGTTCTTTCGCTTTGTCCAACAGTCTGAGGATGATACGCTGTACTCATTCGCAATTGCGTTCCCATACCTTCTTGCAAACGCTTCCAGAAATTTGACGTAAAATGCGGATCTCTGTCGGACACAATCGACACCGGAACACCATGGTGAGAAATAATTTCCTTCACGTATAGCTTCGCTAGCTTATCCAGGTTGTACTTAACCCTGATTGGCAAAAAGTGGGCTGACTTCGTCAGTCGATCCACTATAACCCATATCACATCAAATCCTTTTTGAGTCATTGGAAGACCTACCACGAAATCCATCGTGATATGCTCCCACTTCCACTCTGGAATTTCTAACGGTTGCAGCAGTCCACTTGGTCTCTGGTGTTCTGCTTTGACTTTCTGGCACGTTAAGCACTTCGCAACTCATTCCGCAACGTCCCTCTTCATATTCGGCCACCAAAAATGATGCCTGAGATCCTGGTACATCATCGTACTCCCAGGGTGAATAGAATATCTAGAACTATGAGCTTCGCTCAAAATCTCCTCTTTGACCTCTGGTACTGGCGGTACCCATATTCTACCTTCAAACCGCAACAGTCCTTCGTTATCGATCTTGAATTTGAACTCTTCGCCTTCGGTTATCCTCTTCCGAATCTTTTCACATTCTTCATCATTGAATTGTGCTTCTTTCACCTTATCTACTAGAGTAGAACCATTGGTTACTTGAAACAACAACTCATCCGATTCCTTCGAAAACTTCACTTCCAATTCTAATCTAGCCATTTGTTCTATCAACCGATCCTGATCAGTTAATACGTTCAGCTTCTCCCGACCTTTCCTGCTTAAAGCGTCAGCGACAACGTTAGCTTTACCCGGATGGTAAAGTATCTCACAATCGTAGTCTTTAATCAGCTCCAACCATCTTCTTTGGCGCATGTTCAAATCCTTCTGGGTAAATATATACTTCAGACTCTTGTGATCTGTGTATATTTCACACTTCTCTCCATATAAGTAGTGCCTCCAAATCTTCAGGGCAAACACTACTGCCGCCAATTCTAGATCATGGGTCGGATACCCCTTCTCGTAATCCCTCAGCTGACGTGACGCATAGGCAATGACTTTGCCGCTCTGCATCAATACACAGCCTAATCCTTTATGTGAGGCATCGGTATATACTACAAAATTTCTGGAACTATCTGGTAAAGACAATACAGGCGCAGTACTCAGCCTCTTCTTCAGCTCTTGAAAACTCTCTTCACACTTCTTCGTCCAAACAAACTTAACTGTTTTACGAGTCAGATTCGTCAACGGAGTTGCGATTCTAGAAAAGTCTTGGATAAATCTCCGGTAATAACCTGCCAATCCCAAGAAACTCCTCACCTCGGACGGCGTCTTCGGCTGTTCCCAATTTATAATAGCTTCAACCTTCGACGGATCTACCGAAATACCATCCTTGTCGATCACGTGGCCAAGAAATTACACACGTTCCAACCAAAATTTGCATTTCGAGAATTTAGCGTAAAGCCTCTCTCGTCTCAGGGATTCTAAGGTTAGTCGTAAGTGTTCAGCATGCTCCTCCTCGGTCTTGGAATAAACCAGGATGTCATCTATGAACACTACCACGAACTTGTCTAGAAATGGCTTGAACACCCTATTCATTAGGTCCATAAATGCAGCTGGGGCATTCGTGAGATCAAATGACATCACCAAGAACTCGTAATGACCATACCGAGTTCTAAAAGCCGTTTTCGATATATCTTCCTTTCTCACCTTCAATTGATGATACCCGCTTCTCAAATCGATTTTCGAGAAGTATTTCGCACCCTTCAGTTGATCAAACAAGTCATCGATCCTAGGTAAAGGATACCTATTCTTGATCGTAACTTTATTCAACTCTCTATAATCAATGCAAAGACGCATCGACCCATCCTTCTTCTTCACGAATAAGACAGGCGCTCCCCACGGCGAAACGCTTGGTTGAATATACTTCTTGTCTAGTAATTCTTGCAGTTGAATCATCAGTTCTTTCATCTCGACTGGAGCCATTCGGTACGGAGCCTTCGAAATCGGAGCAGTTCCCGGTGCTAGATCGATCACGAACTCTGTCTCCCTATCTGGCGGAAGTCCTGGTAAATAGCTATGAAAAACGTCCACAAATTCCTTAACTACCGATATCTCCTCCACCTTCGGGCTTTCCTTATGCGAATCTACTATGTAGGCTAGATATCCTACACAGCCTTGCGTCAGAAGTTTCTTGGCTTGCATAATTGTCAGAAAACTCGCTTGCCTAGGCGATTTGCTACCATAGAACACCAACTTCGACGGAGTCGTAAGGTTCACCGACTTCTTCTGACAGTCGATTACCGCCCCATGGTTGAACAACCAATCCATACCCAGTATAACGTCGAATTCCCCAAGTTTAATCAGAATCAAATCTACTCTAAGTTCCTGACCCTTAATGTCCAATCTACAGTTCTTATAAACGCTCCTAACAGGAATAATATCCCTATTCGCAATCTCTATGTTCAAAGGGTAAATTAACTCCTCTACAGGTAAGTCTAGGGTTCTAGCAAAATCATCAGATATGAATGAGCAAGTAGCACCCGAATCAAATAATACATATACATTTATACTATTGACCGAAATAATACCTGACACCACATCTTTTGATTGGACAGCATCCTGCACCGTCATATTGAATGTCCGTGCAGTGGGTCGAACAGCTTGTAATGGGGCAGCGATAGTAACGGTACTGCCGCTTCCATTCCCTCCGCTCCCTGTTGACCCTGCCGTCAGCTTCTTCGGGCAGTTGCGAGCCATGTGATCTTTGGATCCACATGTAAAGCAAGCTCCCTTCTTCGGTTTTAGGCAATTAGGCGCGATGTGGCCTTCCTGACCACAGTTAAAGCACACCCGCTTCCCCTTCATGCACACGCCAGTGTGATTCTTACCGCATATAGCACATGCTTCGAACTTCCTCTTCTGCTGACTTCCTTGCTGACTCCCAGCAGAGATATTATCAAACCACTTCCTCTTCTGGTTCACAGTGCTGCTACCCCCAGACTTGGTTTCTACCTCATTCTTCTTCTTCTTATCTTGGTTGAACTTCGTCACCGCTTCGCTTCCTCCCTCAGTAAGTATGGCCTTCTCCAGCACCGCTGCAAATGTGTTCAGCTGGAACATGGAAACCTTGCTGTAGAGCCAGGGCTTTAGTCCCCGCTCAAACCTTCTCGCTTTCCTAGCGTCAGTGCTGACCTGGTATGTAGCGAACCTGGCCAACTCGTTAAACTTAGCGGCATACTCAGACACCGTCATCCCTCCTTGCTTAAGTTCTAGGAACTGGACCTCCATCTGGTCTTGCGAACTCACTGGAAAATACATCTCGTAGAACATTTCCTTGAAATGTTCCCACATGATGACTCCCTCTCCCTCTCGAGTCTTGTTAGCCTGCCACCAAAAACTAGCATCCGACTTCAACATGAAAGCCGCGAACATTGTCTTTTGGTCTTCTCCTACTCTAGCCACGTCAAATACTTTCTCCATTTCCATAACAATGTCTGAGCTTCGATAGGGTTAGTCGATCCTTTGAACTCAGGCGGTCCTACTGCCTTGAATTTCTTGAAAGTAGTATCCTGCACATGCGGCTGATTCGCAAGAGCTCCTGTCAACAGGTTCACCAACTGCTGAACTGAATTGGGATTCGTTCCCTCGTTATTGCTGTTGTTCGTCGAACCCTCGGGATTTTGACGCGTTACTCTTCTTCTAGGAGGCATTTTCTGTTAAGAAAATATTATTAGACCCTTTATTCAATTATTAAGTATCCAAGTTCATACTTAAACGTTTAAATAATTCAATTCACATAGAACACCAAGCACGTCCATAAACTTCTTTTATTCATCAGTCGTAGTTTTAAAAACATCAAACAGATAGCATTTCTGCCATTTACATCATCCTTCCTGAACTGGAAAAGTTGCAGGATTACATTATTAACTCATCCCATTCTTATCTCAAATTATGGGATTTTCGTTACTTATTACAAAACATGCAATACATAACAAACTCTACCACTACTGTTACTACTACCACTACTACCACTGCCTTGGCATATTAATGCGTCTCACAGCCTCTCTGCGTTCCTCTTCCATTACCCAAAATGCCGTCCTTCGGTCCACCACATACCACGGTAAACCTTGGAACTGAGCTGGGTAGTAGAAAATACGATCCTGAGCTCTCTCTATCGCTGTATGAAAAGCATATTCCGTTTCCCTCAGCTTGGCCCTCTTGGCTTCAGCTTCTGTTATATAACAGTCAATCGCCCAAACGATTCCCAATTTGATGAACTCCAACTAATTTCACGAATTCGATGCTTTATAGAAATTACAGAGCAACAATGGAAATGAAAGTCAAGAAAGCTATATAGTGGTTCCATCACGTATATATGTTCATATAACAACAATATAAGGGTTCTACAAACCAATCATGAACCAATTTGGCATAATGAAAAATTTGAAGAAAACTTCGGAAACAGAAAACGAAAATGAATAACAAAGGAAGAGGGATTATACCTCTGCTAGGATTCCAATATAGTTTGCTGCTAATCCAACTTCTCCTACTGATATATGTATATTGCTTTCACTCACCACTTATGCAAACTCTCAGCAAATTGAAAACGAAGAAACATGGCTGCTATTTATAGAAAAATCCTTACACAGACAATGCAATTGTCCATTAAATTGAACCACTAGATTGAAGCTTTGTATATCAGCTAAGGAAGAGTTGGTAGAGTGGTTGAAGAACACTGTTGTGCCCACTCCCCGTATCATGATTTGCTAGAATGCTGAGTTTGAGAAGGTAGGAGTAGGCTAGCTTCATGAGTGTTTTACGTGTACAAGGTTTGTGTCTTATTAATATGGGACAAGGCATAAAAATCTCAGCATTTCCAATTTGTAAACAAACTAGTGTTAATACTTAGGTTATATACACACACATATTTATTGTCACACAAGTTATTAATCAAGTAGCTCACATGGTTTAGTAAGTCTTACCATATAATAGTGTCATATTACACTTCACATAATACATAGTCAGCTAATATATGCTACACATTTAATTCGCATGCTTGCACATATAATTTCTCATCTTATAAATTGAATATTAATTAATAATATACACATATCCTACATCAATCAATATAATTGTTAACCTCCATAAAAATTTAATTAACCCTTATATGATTAATTATCACTTTGATATAAATCTTATTATATTTATAAACATGTTGCTCATTATTATTATGTTTCTTGCAATAATAATAATCACATATTATTAATCAATCCTCATTAGTATTTTATAACAGTTAATTAATATTCTTCGATTAACAATTAATATAGATTAATTGTTCGCTTAAATTAATATAATCATTATTATATTACGTCACTGTGCTACACAAGGCAATCAACGAGTTTATCACAAACTCCACCAATTTCTCAATTATTATAATTATTCAATTATATATAATTGAATTAATTCATCTCATAACACAAAATCATTTATATTCAAATAAATTCTCATTTCCATTAATATATTTATTTAATAATATATGGAAATTCTCGGGTATTACAGGGGCTCCTATACCTTTGCCTATTTTCTCCATGGCATGCGCATGCTTTTAGAGGGTACGACGGAGGCTTGGTTAGGATTTTACCCATTCCTGTTGGTGAGTACATCTTTCTATACCTTTTTGATTTTAGCATTTTTGTCAGTCTTGATCACTAAGGACTTTCGGTATTTGCACGGTCAGCTTTGGCCATTTGAGGCTTCCTTACCTATGACCCGCTACTGCTTTAGGTCTGGAGATCTATCCTCGAGGACGGAGATGGCATCACTCCACTTTGACAAAGGTCCCTGTTGCTGAGGGATTCACTCCTTCCCGTCTTTAGTTGGAGCTTTTGACAGGGGATTTGATCACCTGGACGCCGTACACATCCGAGCACTTGACCGTCGAATTTGATAAAGGAATCCCTACTGGCCGAGAGTTTGAATTATCGACCCGTAAGGTACCGTTGTTGACTACGAGAGGCTGGGAGCTCTATTTTGGAGAGCGTGCTATTAGGAGCATCACGGGGGAGATCTGCATTCCCATTATTCCTCTAGTTTGGAATTATTGGCCATTGACTGTGCCATTGACAGACATCCCTTTGGAGGGCATTGATGGCTTTACCCTATTAGAGGGTCCGTACAGCCAGGAGGCATTTGGTAGATGGTGGAGCTCTCGTACTATTGGAGCTCAGACTTAGGCTACCTAGTTTATGGCAGACATGGTGCCAGGATCCATAATGATGACGGATTGGATAGCTTGCCTCAGGGAGCCGACTTATGCAGACTAGATAACAAATCTCACTATAGAGTTGGAGCAAGCTCGTTTCTTTATAAGGCACCTTGGCCGAGATCCATCAGAGGCATCTTCTTTTGACCCATCCAGCTCAGGAGCAGGTCCCCTTTTAGGTCCATTTAGCTGCAGCTATACAGAGGCAGATCCTCCCTTATACCGCTCAGATATGCCTGATCCTAGCAACTTTATGCTGATAGAGGAGATGGAGCAGGTTGATCGATTCGACACTGATGTCTACGACTTCCTCTGATAGCTATTGGAGCTATACTTTTTGGTTAGCCACTATTTTGCTATTTGGTGTTTTGTGCCATCATTTTGATAGACCACTATAGTAGTTGAGTGGTGGTGCCACATTTTCCCTGTACTCTTCCTTTCACTTTGTATCAGGATACAATGATGTTATATGCAGTAGATAGCTTTTTGTAGATATTCCTGTCATACCTTATCTTCTGCATCATGTTTATATTATTGTCATCATACATGTATTATGTCATGTGTATGCATTTAGACAACTGTGTTTTAATCTGACCTCTGGACGGTCTTATGGTACGGTGCTATAGATGACGTTGTCTGCAATCAGCCGTATTGAGCATTTACCACCATCTGCGGTGGCAGCATCATTGAGGTCCTGGTATGATAGTCTGCCCTTTCTTGCTAAGGGGAATGTGGACCAGATGTTGTGGCATTCATTAGCCTTTGCAAATTTTTGGGTTTCGATTGGATTTGTTGAGGGCCTTCTACCCTGCTGGATTACCAACAGGCAGGTGTTTCGCTTTGGACAGCGAGAGCTGACGCCAACTCTGGAGGAGTACCAGATATTTACTTGCTTGGATTTAGAGTTGCCATGCACTCAGACGGTGATTAGTGATATGAGGAAGACGTTTATCAGGCTGTCCGGTCTCTGTCAGAGTGTAGTCATGGATGAGATCGTTTTGGGGCACGTGATCTCTATGGACTTCTTGATTGAGCGCTTTGGTGAGCTTGACAATTATGGTCTCCACGTCGGAGATTTCGTTTGGTCAGCAGAGGCATGGCATACGGCCAGGATAGACATCCTGCTGAAATGTGTTGTGGCATATGTCTATATGCCGTTGTGATTGGATCATCTAGATGTGGGATTGGTAGTAGTGGTTAGAGCCCTTAGACAGGGTAGCACCATCATCCCGATGATATTGGCTGAGATATTTAGATCTGCCACGTATTGCAGTACCCATCTAGAGGGGTTTTTTAGGGGCATCTCGGTCTTGCTATTTATATGGCTGATGTCCCATATACGACCAATAGGATCCTTCAGGCCTAGGGGTTTTTGCTTGACTCATAAGACATCCAAAGCTTTCTCTTTTTGGCCCGCGAAGTGCATTGATGCAGAGTCTTGGTTAGAATTTCTGTCGGATATTGAGCATCCGTTTGTGATCTTGCCATGCTCAGGGCTAGCATCCCCATATAGCTTTATCACTCATGCATCTGGCTTGGATTATTTACCCCTAGCGGGTTTGAGAGGAGTGGTTATCTATCATCCTCTGGCAGTTATGGCGCAGTTTGATCAGTTTCAGAGTTTGCACCACTTTGAGAGGTCTGCTGATCAGAGGATGTCGGCCTCTTCCATGTTATCCGCCGACTTGGTCAAAGTATATGAGTGTTGGACTCATCGGGAGAGGGCTAATTTCTCTAGTAGCCATCCAGGCTATTCTCCGGAGTATTCTACATGGTTGGAGGCAAAGACAGGAATGGTAGCAGAGGCTTCTTCATCTCCTGGTGTGGACTTTGACGAGGAGGAGCCCATGGAGGATCCAGATTCACCTACCAAGGATGAGCTATTCACGGGTTTGACCGCTGCTATGGTTAGTGATTCCCTTACCATTCTTGTGGGGACAGATTCGGCTTTATCAGACTCACTATTCAGGATGAGCTTTGAGCGAGACTTGTCTAGTGTCTAGAGCACTGATGTTAGCTGCCTTGTCCGGTAGAGATTTGGCTTTTGCTGAGAGGGATGGTCTCAGGGCCGCTTTAGATGTTGGATTGATTGAGCGGGACGAGCTCCGCTCTTCTCTGGATACTGCAGTTGTAGAGCGAGACGAGATTCGCTCGGCTAGGGATGCAGCATATGTTGAGATCGAGGAGACTTTAATTGCTCGAGATGCAACTTTTGCAGATAGGGATGAGGCTATAGCTTTTCGTGATTTCCACATTGCTGATAGTACTGCTCTTCGATCTTACACTCATGGTTTGATCACTGAGATGAGTGTTTATATTGATGACCATAGTGCCACCTTGCAGATGAATGTGGATATTCTAGGTCGTATGGAGGTTGAGCGGACTACACTTACGGCTGCTCCACCATCTTCAAAGAGAGATGCCATGTTGGTATTGCTGACCCGCTTGTCCTTGGGTCCATAGACTAGCTTTATTGTTCCTACACATACTAGATTAGCCATTTTTGTCATGTACATGGCATTATGTATATAAAGTAGTTTTATATATCTAAGAAATATATTTTTGATGCACTTCCCTGAGTGGAGATGTATTGTCATTGCTGAGTGATTACAACTTCTTTTATGACTCGCAATTGTTGATTTATCTTGAGCTCTTCCTTGATGAACTGAAAGTTGAGATGTCAAGGAGTATCTCAGATAGGACTGTTGACCAGGGTAGGATTGATATAATTTAGCTTTTATTTGTCTTTGGTGTCTTGGAACTAGTCTTTTATTTTTAATTTTTTTTAAGGTCAAACCGTGTCGTAGATGGCTGCCTACGTACTCCCGGGTTGAGGGAGATCAGGTCATTCGTAGTTTTGGCTAGTTTGGTTGGAGAGGTTTAAAAAGAGTTTACCTTGGATTTGAGTCTGGTTTGATGAGTTTTTATTTGGTTTGACCGCACCAAAAATGGCTGCCTACGTACTCCCGGGTTGAGGGAGATTAGGTCATTCGTAGTTCCGGCTTTCTAGTGAAAAACCAAACCTGATTTCATTTGTAGGACCCGAATGCAGGTATGCATGTGCTTCAAACGTAATACCTTTTCACGGTGTCTGAATTGATGATTTGGGGAAACTCGGTCCTATCCATCTCTTGCAGTTTGATAAAGCCCCCAGTCAACACTTCTTTGACAATGAAAGGGCCTTTCCAGTTTGGGGAAAATTTTCCTTTGGCTTCATCCTGATTGGCCAGGATTTTCTTTAGCACCAAGTTATTTTCTCTGAATTGCCGAATTCGGACCTTCTTGTTGTAGGATCTGGCGATCCTTTGTTGGTATAACTGTCCTTGGAAAATGGTCGTAGCTCTCTTTTAATCTATTAGAGACAGCTGATGATACCGGTCTTGCAACCATTGATCTTCATCTATTTGAGTGTCGATCAACACTCACAAAGATTCCATCTCTACTTCTATGGGAAGGACTACTTCCATGCCATAGACCAACGAGTAAGGGGTAGCCCCTGACTGGAGATGTATTGTTATTGCTGAGTGATTATCACTTCTTTCATGACTCGCAGTTGTTGATGTATCTTGAGCTTCTCCTTGATCGACTGACAATTGAGATGTCAGGGAAGATCTCAGATAGGCCTGTTGACCAGGGTAGTTTGAGAGAATTTAGCTTCTATTTATCTTTGGTGTCTTGGAACTGGTCTTCTATTATTATTTTTCTTGAAGGTCAAACCGCGCCGTAGATGGCTGCCTACGTACTCACGGGTTGAGGGAGATCAAGTCATTCGTAGTTCTGGCTGTGTAGTTGGAGAGGTTTGAAAAGAGTTTATCTTAGATTTTGAGTCTGGTTTAATGAGTTTTGTGTTTTTATTTGGTTTAACTGCACCAAAAATAGTTGCCTATGTACTCTCGGGTTGTGGGAGATCAGGTCATTCGTAGTTCCGATTGCGTCGGTATGGTTTGATGTTTTTTTTATTTTTGGATTTTTTTCTTAGTTTGACCACACCAGAAATGGCTGCCTACGTACTCCCGGGTTGAGGGATATCGGGTTATTCGTAGTTCCGGATTTCTAGTGAAAAGCCGAACCTGATTTAATTCGTAGGACCTGGATGCGGTTATACATGTGTCTCAGACGTAATACCTTTTCACGGTGTCCGAATTGATGAGTTGGAGAAATTCGTTCCCATCCATCTCTTGCAGTCTGATAGCGCCCCCAATCAACACTTCTTTAACAATGAAAGGGGCTTCCCAGTTTGGGGCAAATTTGCTTTGTCTTGATTGACGATAATTTTCTTTAGCACCAAGTGGTTTTCTCTGAATTGCCAGATTCAGACCTTTTTGTTGTAGGATCTGGCGGTCCTTTGCTGGTACAACTGTCCATGGAAAATGGTTGTAGCTCTGTTTTCATCTATTAGAGACAGTTGATGATACCGGTCTTCCAACCATTGATCTTCATCTATTTGAGTGTCGATCAACACTCGCAAAGATTCCATCTCTACTTCTATGGGAAGGACTGCCTCCATGCCATAGACCAACGAGTATGGGGTAGCCCCCGTAGAGGTGCGCATTGAAGTCCTGTATGCTAACAAGGTGAGAGGCAGCAGATCAGGCCAGTCCTTGTGATTGGCGGACATTTTTTGCATGATTTTTTTGATATTTTTGTTGGCCACTTTGACAGCGCCGTTCATATTGGGCCGATAGATGACGGAATTGAGATGCTTAATGTGGAACTTACTGCACAGATCCATCATCATTTAATTGTTCAGGTTCTTGGCGTTGTCTGATATGATCACCTCCGGTTGTCCATATCGACAGACGACATTATTTCTGATGAAACTGATGATGACCTCTTATGTGACTTTGGGAAAAGAGGCTGCTTCAACCCATTTGGTGAAGTAATCGATCATAGTGAAGATGAATCAATGACCGTTGCTGGCTTTGGGTTCCACTGGACCTATTACATCCATTCCCCACATAGAGAAAGGTCATGGTGAACTCATGTTATGCAGCTCATTTGGAGGAGCGTGAATGGCATTTCCATGTATTTGGCATTGAAAGCATCTCTTGACTTGATCATCGCAATCAGCTTTGAGCGAGATCCAGTAATGTCATGTTTTGATTATCTTCTTGGCCAGCAGATGGCCGCTCATGTGTGGACCACAGACTCCGCCATGGACTTCATCCATTAGTCTTTGGCCTTGCTCCTTGTCGAGGCATCTTAATAGGCCTATTCCAGCATCCCTTTTATAAAGTGTGTCTCCGCTCAGATAGAACTTCATGGCCATTCTGAGAATCCGTTTCCACTCTGATTGACTTGCACCAGCGGGTGTGGATCCATCACGGAGATATTCCTTGATGTCTTGAAACCAAGGCTGGTTAACAGGAGGTATTTCATCTGATACTTCTCCCACATAATTCCTATATGTCGGGGCTTTCTAAATTATGAACTGAATGTTGGGAAATCCATTCCTATCGGACATGATAATTAATGAATCCAACATTGCTAATGCATCAGCAAAGGTTATTACTTTGAATTCCTGAGATATTTTGAGGACTTGTCGATGGTAGGGCAGCAAATGCAGTTCTTTGGTGACATACGCGCCAGTAGTCTATCTGTTAACCAGCTCGGAATCTCCGAAGATGAGTAAGTGTTTGATAGACATGGATTGGGCTAGCTTCAACCCCATGATACAGCCTTTGTACTCGGCCGTGTTGTTGGTGTTGCCAAATTAAAGTTTGGTAGCCACAGGATATTGATCACCTGTACCAGAGATGAGGACTGCCCTAGCTCCAACACCTTCTATGTTTATCGCTCCGTTGAAATACATTTTCCATGATTGGACTATATTCTCAAACTGGAGTTGTTGAATTGTCATGATCCCATCATTCGGGAAATAAGTCTCCAGGGGATCGAACCCTCCTGATGGTGCTTCTACTAATTGATCTGCAATGCCTTGACCCTTGATTGACTTCTGAGTCACGTAGACAATGTCGAATTGCTGTAGGATTAACTGCCATTTGGACAGTCAGCAATTTAGCATTGGTTTGTTGAATACATATTTGAGCTGATCTATACGGGATATGAGGTAGGTCATGTGCCCATACAAATAGTGTTGCAACCTCATAACGGCCCATGCTAATGCACAGCATGTCTTCTCGATCAGGGTGTATTTTTATTCCCCACTGCTGAATCTTTTACTGATGTAGTAGATGGCTCTTTCCTTGCTACTATCATCCTTCTGTCCTAATATATAGCCCATTGCATTGGCATTGACGGACAGGTACATGAACAAAGGGACTCCCTCCTTTGGGGTTATCAGAACAGGAGCTTCAGTCAGCTGTTTCTTGATGACAAGGAAGGCTTGTTAACAATCCTCATTCCACGTGGTGGAGGAATTCTTCCTTAACAGCTTGAAAATGGGCTCACAAGTTGCTATGAGCTGGGAAATGAATCTGCTTATGAAGTTGATCCTTCCTAGGAATCCACGTATCTCTTTCTCTGTACGAGGTACGGGCATCTTAGTAATGGCTTTGATTTTGGCTGGGTCTAACTCAATGCCCCAATATCTCACCAGGAATCCTAACAGTTTGTCTGCTTTGGCTCCAAAAGTGCATTTGGCGGGATTTAGCTTGAGGTTATATTTGCGTAACCTGTTGAACAGCTTCTTGAGATGGTCTATATGATCATCCTCCCTCTGGGATTTGATGCTGATGTCATCAACATAGACTTCTATTTCTTTGTGCATCATATCATGAAAGAGGGCCATCATGGCTCGCTGATATGTTGCTCCGACATTGATGAGGCCGAAGGATACTCGTCGGTAGCAAAAAGTTCCCCAGGGAGTGATAAAGGCTGTTTTCTTCCGGTCTTCTTCAGCAACCTTGATTTAATAGTAACCAGCAAAGCAATCCATAAAGGAATATATGCTATATTGCGCAGTATTGTCGATTAGAATGTGGATGAAAGGTACTGGGAAGTTGTCCTTGAGGCAGGCTTTGTTCAAATTTCAGTAATCCACGCATACACGTACCTTCCCTCCCTGTTTAGGTACGGGGACTATGTTTGATAGCCATTCGGGGTATGTTGATACCATGATGATCCCGGCTTTGAATTGCTTAACGACTTCTTCTTTGACTTTGAGACTCCACTCAGGTTTCAATCGTCTGAGCTTCTGTTTGACTTGTTTGAACCCTTCCTTGATGGGCATTCGATGGATGATAATATCTATGGATAGACCGATCATGTCTTCATGTGACCATGCAAACACATCCTGGTACTGTGTCAGGAGTTTGATCAGGTCGACTTTTTGATTTGGTGTGAGATCTGAACCTATTTGGATTTCTTTGATGTTTTCGGAAGTTCCTATGTTGATGGTGGAGGTTTGGTCGAGGTTTGGTTTGGGTTTGTTTTTGACCCATTCCTTGATCTCCTCTGGCACCTCATAGTCATCTTTATCCTCTTGATCAATATCCATTAAGTAGAAGTTCAATTTTACATCCAAGTTGGAGTCATCTTGACAGGTTGGCATCTCATCAGCATAAACAAACACCTCCAATGCTTGGGTCCTGAAAACAAAAATGCTTTCTTTAATATATGCAATAGCTTAAATGCACAAGGCATTTGCAAAACATGACAAAAGTTACTGTTCTAGCTGTGCAATCAAAAGTAAGCAGTAAATGAAAACATGATTAAGGGCAAATCTACTTTCTGCCCCTTTACCCTTTTCGACTTAGGTAAGGGACACTGCTCCAGTTGTCCAGTGTTAGATTCTCGTTAATTGGGAGAATCAAGGAATTGTGCTCGTCCGCCTCGTCCTGGATGATAACTGAGACATCCTTGAGAATAGGGCCAAGGCTTTTCTGTGGATCATTCCTCTTCTTGATGTGAGGAATTTGGACCTAGTCGTCATCACTGTCGGGCAGTTCGTCATTCATACCCTCATAGTCGAGAATAACTCTCATGTTAGCTAATGGGTCTCGTCTTTCATACATGATCTTTTCTTTTATCTTTTAAGTGTTTGCCTCAGGCTTGAGGGTTTTTATTTCATGGACAGGTATGACTGGAGGAAATAGAATGGATGATACCATCGTAGTCGGAATCTTCCTCTTAGGTTTTACCCAGCTGACATTTGTGAGGTTTGGGAGAAGAATTGTAGAGGCCTGAGCCTTAGGATGTTTGTGTAGATTCCGGTGGTTTGACCCGGATGAATATCCTAATCCTGCTCCTCCCATCTAACTTGGGATTTGGATTGGCATCTTGATACCTTGCTTATCCTTTCCTAACCATTCTCCAAGTTGTAAACCCGAAGATACCATCTCTTGGCCTACGGTCATTACTTCAGTAGACACTTTAGGTTTTACGGCTGGTGCCTCGATTGGTAGATATTGAATATCACTTACCTTATAAGCTTGAAAACTTGCAGGCTCAATCCCCGCATCCAAGCTAATCACTGGCATGTCCCTATGTATGTAGGTAGGGTATTCTGGCTCGGCATTGACCGTGATGGGGCTGCCGTTAACGATGTACTTGAGTTGCTAATGGAGGGTGGATAGCATTGCTCCTATCATGTGGATCCATGATCTGCCCAACAGCAAATTGTATCCAGTGGCAATATTGAACACTTGGAAGGATACGTAGAAGGTGTGTGGACTAATTTCCCCCATAGCCTGGCGACGAGATCCATCGAAAGCCCGAATGAGCATATGACTGGTTTTGATTCGGTTTGGATTGATCTTCATTCTTTCCAACGTATCGTATGGACAAATATTGAGGGAAGATCCTCCGTCAATAAGTACTCCTCCGATCACGTATCTCCGAAGTACACTACAGCTATATGCAGGGACTTGTGGTGGCCCCTTCCCTCAGTCGGGATATCATCGTCTGTGAAGGATATCACATTGTTGTTGAAAATGTGTTCTATCATGTGATGAAATTTCTCTATGTCTACCGTGTGTGGCAAATGGGATTCCTACAGTACCTTCACTATAATGTTGCGATGTTCTTCTGATGATAAGACTAGATCGAGGATAGAAACTTGCTTGGGTGCGTCTTTCAAGCTTTGCACTACCTTGATTTCATTGTGTCCGAATTTGTTGAGGAACTCTTTGATCTTTTATTCAGCCACCTTTTCTTTTGCTTTGGTAACTAGTTTAATCACCTGTTGAGGCAGGTATAATGGATTATCCTTTGATAGGATGGAAATGTTGTTTGAAGTAGAGCTTTTAATGTCCCCGTAGTTCCATGGGACCTTCTTCAGACTGATGATTGGATACTGAGGTCTGAAGGGAAAAATTAGAGGCTGAGGTGCAGTCACCTTCACAGGATTTTGAACTTCTTGGACCCCTTTCCTTGTCAATACCAGGGGTGTGAGGATTAATTCCTTATCGCAGGACACGACAGCCACTGTGTTCTGGTACCATGCATTGAGGATCTAGATGCTATCTTTATCGGCTAAGTTGAGTATTTAATCTCCTCTGATTAGGTTACCTTTCTCAATCAGGTCTTGAATTAGATTACGAAGTGCCCAACATTCTTCTGTATCATGGCTGGGAGAGTTAGAATAATACTTACATATTTGGTCAGGTTTGAGTTTTCTGGATTGAGGGTTCAATGGGGGTAATAGATCTACAACCATCCCCTCGTTGATCATCATTTGGAGGATTTCTTCCATTGGCTGGTTCAGATTGGTGAAATTCCTTTAAAATAGGAATTTTCTACCGTCTTAGGTATGCTCATTTTTTACCATTGGTTGTTCATGCAACTGGCAATGATCCCTGTTAGGAATGGAATTGATTTTCGCCGGTAGACGACCAGTTCAGCCAACTGCTCCATTTGTTCTTTGAGAGACCTAATTTTTTGCTCCATCAGGAATCGCTTCTCAAAAGTTTCCGAACTCTCTAGGCTACTGAGATTGGATTGACTTGGTTCCCCAAAGTAACGGAGGTATTTAGATCCTTCTCCATTTGAGGTGCTGATCATGTTGACATTTTCCTCTTTGTGCTGTGGGAGAGGATTGTCTTGGACATGGGGATGGTCAGGCTTTGTTACCACAATTTCCCCGCTGTCAATCAAGTCTTGAATTTTGTGCTTGAGAGACCAACAGTCCTGAGTATCATTACCTGGAGATCCAGAATGATAAGCACATTTCTTGTTAGGATCGAAGTTTCTTCCGTTAGTGTTGGTTGGTGGAAGGAGTTGAACAATCTTCTTCTGAGCTGTTAGAAGTTTGAACACATTCTCGAGGGAATCCCCTAGTGGGGTGAAATTTCTTCGGCGCCTGACTTCCATGTTTTTTTGGAATTAAGGGTTTGCAGGCTATGCTGAAGCTTAGAAAGGGGGATAGTTCCTCCTTTGAATGGGCATGTGGTCTAATTCGTCCCTTAAATTGGGTCCTTGTAAGACCACAGAGACTTCTTTGTCTTTCTTTTTATGGACCCTCCGGGGATTACTCCCGTAATTTTCGGATTGGATATGTTCGGCGACAGCTTTGAGGGCAGTTAGATCTTTTATCTTCCCGGATTTGAGCCCTATTTTTGCCATCTCGCCATGCTTGATCATTTCATAGAATGTTTTTCCTATTCCCGCTAGGACCCTCTCATAATAAGGCGCTACTTGGATATCGATGAAGGTCATGACTATTTAAGATTCAGTCATGGCTGGGGTGACTTGTGCTGCAACCCATCTCCATCGTTGGGCATATTCTCTGAAGGATTTGGTATTCTTCTTCTTGATTTTGGTTATTTGATATTTGTTTGGAGCCAGCTGTGATTGAAAATTGTACTGGCTAAGGAAGGCATGGGCCAGTTCGTCCCAACTATGAATTTTGGAGTTGTCTAAGCGGGCATACCAAGCTCTGGCTTCTCCAGTTAGACTCTTCTAGAATAGTTGCATTCGAAGCTTCTCATCCTCTTCATAGGATCCGAGTTCTCCGATGAAGACTTTCAGGTGTGTGTAAAGATCCCCCATTCCGTCATATTTCTCGAAATCAGGGACTTGAAATTTCTCGGGATATCGCGCCCCGGGGAATATGCATAGATCAGAGTAAGTGACACTGGCCAAACGTCCCGGTTCCTTTGATTGACTGGAGAGTTTCTTCTATTTATTGCACTTTCTTGAGAATGTCACCAGCTTCCTGTTCTTTGATGAGGAGGAGGATTTTCAGAGTTTTGTTAGTTGTATCCTGGTTCTATGGTCCAGGAATCTGAGTTTTGACTTTTTCAATCTCTTGATGGCCACTGTTACCACCAGATGTTCCTGGTTCTGTGTGACCTTGGGATTTTTTCTCTTTAAGGGCCTTACTTTGTTCTCGTAGGAAGCCAACTAACTCGGCTATCTGATTTTTCAGTTCTTCGAACTCCTCCCTAGATACAGGGGTGGATTCTGGTTGAGCACTGGAAGCCATGTCCATGGATGGACTGGGTGCTTTAGATTTAGATCTAGTAAGGGGACCAATTTTTACACCTACAACAAAACGTAGGCGTGTCAATTTCCTGAGGTAGGTAAGGGTTGGATGCATGATGTGTTTTTTAGTGTTTATCCTGCAAAACCGAGGTTACCTATTTTGATGGCAGGATGACAGGATATTTATCTGACATGAAAGTAAATCTTTCATTATGTCATTTACATTGTGCTCCTTAGTAATTGGAGACTTAACATGGAATTGAAAGAGGAAGTCATGAAGAAGCTTTCTTTCGGATATGGTTAATCAGAGGCTGACCTATCTTAGGTTACTCTCGCGGCTTTTGTTTAGGCATGAAGGCTCCCAGATCATCGCAATCCACTAGAAGGGAAATTAATCTGATCGTTCAACAGAAGCGAATATGAGTCGTGTATTTTCATGAGGCACCCCTGGAAACTTAATCGTCCACAGAGTCATTACTTAACACCGATCGGGTTATCCTCCTTGTGAGAGAGACACACAACATACATTCTCATACATCGTGCCTTACCGTTTATGCATGCAATGACAGTTGGGTGCGAAACACTAATAAAGGTGCGAAGCACTAAATCAAGAAAGAAGTCATTCACATTCATTCAAGGTAAAGACGCAGCATTCACTCATCCATTGACTGTGGAGACGCAGGATTTCACGCATTCAATAGTTTTGAAAGGGAAATATTCACTACAATAAAAAGGGCTAATTCCGACGAACGTATCCTCGACGGAATACATTCCCTCAATTTTAAGCTAAGTTCGACGAAATATTCCGTCGAGTTTATAGTCCCTCGAAAGTACAGTAATTCCGACGGATTTTCGTCGAAAATAACATTTACTCCTATGGCACTAGGTTTCATGCCCGCGCGAAATCAATTTTGACGAAATAAGAGCTAAGGTCGAGGGAACGTCCGTCGAAAATAACCTGGGGTCGAGGGACTATAAGACCGACGGAATTTCCTTCGGAAAAAACTACTAAACCTAAATCAAACCAATTCTTCTCCAGCTCGCCTCATTTCACTCTCTCTCACTCACTCTCTCTCTGTGTCTCTCTCTCACTCTCACTTTCACTCTCACTCTCACTCCGGCCAACCTCCCCTCCCCCCCGGCCCAGCCCCCACCCCTCTCCCCTCCCGGCCCCTCCCCTTGCCACCCACTGCTACTCCCGGCCCCTCCCCCTGTCATTTTTTTGACAGAAGCTCACACTGTCCTCGGTTTTCCGGCGAAGCTCGTGGCGGCGTCATTTCCTCCTCTTCCTCCTCTACCATTATCAGCTAGCCTGATTAAGGTTTTAAGGTTCTTATTCGCTTGTTCCCTTATTTAGCAGTCTCCAATTTGTATTTGTTATGTTTCGAAAATATATGTTATGTTCATATATTCTGCAAATTGATTGGCATATAGTTCATATATATATATATATATATATATATATATATATATATATATATATATTATGTTTTGTAAATTTTTATTTTGGCTGAAATTTTATGCAAATTGGCTAAAATTATATGATATGTTCATATAATTCTATTGTTTTGGCTAAAATTGGGCTCAAACTTAGTTCTGTAATTTTTTTTCTGGCTGAAATTGGGTTTAAGGCATGTTCTGCAAAAAAAAATTTGGTTGAAATTGTCTTATTTCATTTATATAAATTTAGATTTGTATATATTTGTTGAAATTTGTATCTTTTTTTTTGCCATTTCTGACGGAATTCTCGACGGAATTTATGTCAGAAATGTTCAATTGGAATATTTGTGGGCCCCATTTCAGTAGCATTAATTAATTAGCATTTAATTAGTTTTACATAATATAATATATGATAATATAATAGAATAAAATAAAATAAAATTATATTAAATTAAATTAAATTAAAATAAAATAGAATTAAATTAAGTAGAATTAAATTAAATAGAATTATATTAAATTAAATTATATTAAATTAAATTAAATAAAAGTAAATAGAATTAAATTAAATTAAATTAAATAGAATTAAATAAATTTACTTTAATATACTATACTATAATATAATATAAAAATAAATAAAATAAAATAAAATACTAAGCAGTACTTGCTTAGTATTGTACAACTAAGTAGTACTTGCTTAGTCTTCTACAACTAAAGTAAATAAAATAAATAAAATCAAAAAAAAAATACTAAGTAGTACTTGCTTAGTCTTTATAACTAAACAAAATTAAATGAAAACAAAATAAATTTAATAAAAAATATAATACTAAGTAGTACTTGCTTAGTCTTCTATAAAATTAAAAAAATTAAAAAAATAAACTAAGTAGCATTTACTTAGTTTTGAATTGGTAAAATATACTAAGTAGTACTTGCTTAGTTTGCCGCAATATTCAATAAACTAAATATGACTTATTCACATTGACTTTGAGTGTTAAGGTTGCATCATACTTGGAAGTGTCAATTTAGAAACCCGTTTGACATTCACTCAGTAGGAGTGAATGTCGAATAGTTCCCAGTTTGGGACTGTTACTGGATGTTTTGTCTTTCACGTAGGCCGGTGCCAATACGAAATGACACGTTTTTGTTGTTTTGAGGACTTTTCGGCTGTTATCTCTACATGTTCTTCGAGTACATACTTAGATTAATCTATTTCGTGTACTTGGAGACCATGGGGAGGTGCTGTCGAAATTTTCTTAAAACAAAAGAAATGTGCATAACGTGTTGGCACTAGTGAAGAGACGCATCCAGGAACGGGATAGAAGCCTGAATTACCCCTTTCCTATAGAGTTGTCGTAATAGGAAAATACTCTAATTCATGCATGGACCACATGCATGAACATCCTTGTAATGAAACCCGCTTAACATTCATTCATGCATGGACCACATGCATAAACATCCGTGTATTGAATCCGTGTGCAGTTAAAAATGTCAGTAGACCAGAGTTGGATGTACCGTATAATACACAGTGATGGGAGAGGATTAGTATCAGCTTATCGTGATGGGGTGTCAGATTTCTTGAATAAAGCAATAGATCATGTTGATAATTCAAACGGAAAGATGCGCTGCCCGTGTGTCAAGTGTAAAAACCTGATCTGGAAGAAAGTTGACGAGATTAAATTCGACTTATTTTCCCGTGGATTTGTGGATGGGTACTTTGTATTGACTCATCACGGGGGATCAGCTGAGCGCTTTATTGTCCCCAGCAGAGTCGCTACCTGTCGACGTTGGAAAATTTAAGAATCCAGCGGGTCGGTTCGTAACTCTGGTTTCCTCAAATTGATCTTCCTAAGTTCTCTCTACCCACATTCTTTTTATTTAGGAAAAAGGTTTCGAAGAGTTTTTAGGAAAGAGGCCAACATGTATTATGTCGACGATTTGAATGTTTTAACAGAGTCGCCAGTTGGTAGATTTGAAAATGGTTGTACCAACTTAACCGAGTTTGATTTGAAAAGAGGCCCAATTGCTGGACACTGTCGAAACTTCATCTTTGAAATCGGAGTTTTGAGTTCGGGGGCTTAGTTAAGTGTGGGGAAGGTGTTAGGCACCCCACGACTCCCTTGTAAACACGGTACCGCATCTTTTCAAGATTTCCCTTAAAACTAGAATGCATGAGTGAATGTTGTTTGAAAATTGGGTCTATGTTTGATTGATTGAAAGTTTTGACAGGCTTCGTTGAACCTATATACGAAGGGTTTGATTTGATTTAAAAATCAGTATTTGATTTGATTTACAAAAGCATTTGATTTGATTTTCTTGAAACATTTTTCTTTTGATTGATTTGAAAATGATGTTTTGAAAGCTGGTTTATCAAACCCTTACGCTGCTATAGGAATTGAAACCAGTTTATACTTCTAATTTTATCTTTATAGCCTTAAAGCTTTATGTGAATGTTGATTTGTAGGGCTACGAAGCATCCTCGACCACAGAAATATACAAGTGTTGGTCTCCTCATGGGTATAAAAACCATCGGAGGGACGCTAAAACTAGATAGCGATCTAAGGGACGCGAGGTTGTTTTTGAAGCTGAAACTAAAAAGAAAGCTAGATTTAAAGAAATCTCAGCCATTCTAGCTTCCCAGTTCAGTCTGGAGGTTTTAAACGTTTGAAAATTAGAATTGACGATATTTAAATAAATCTAGTCTGCCCGCAGATATGCCAGTGCAGATTCATATACCAATGAATATTAAATGCAACAGCTGAATAAATTGAGTAAAGCAAGATATACATATATATATATATATGTATAAAAGCTGTAAAAGGGTGATGGGTTTTCACTCACAAGCCCGGACTGGAATGGAAATATATATATATATATATATATATATATAAACACTATATAAAAGCCATAAAATTAACTAGGCTTGATAGAAATGAAATATATATATATATATATATATATATATAAACAATAAAAAGGGTGATGGGTTTTCACGCCGGTGCCCGTACTGGAATTAAAATTAACATAAAGTTGTCACCTAGTGACTGGGGAGAGCACCCAGTATGGGGAAGTGTGCAAAAGCAGTAAAATATCCACGAAATGATCCAGGCCGGACTGAAAAAAATAAATAAATATATATATATATATATATATATATATATTTGATAGAAATGTAGTCAACCAATACCGGTGAGAGAACTAGTTATGGTAAGAGTCGCTTATATATGCGTAAATATATATAAAAGCGGTAAACTACCTCAGATTTGACATCTGGGCTTGACAAAATTTAAATGTTAGTATATATACAATTAAATATATACAAAAAAGGGCCAAACCCGGATTGGGAAGATAACCCAGTCCGGCGAAGTTGGCAGAACGTGTGTGCTAGTGTATTGAAGCTGTTGGAGCCGACGGATCGTCAATCCGAGCTGTAGAAATGCAAAAATTTGTGTTTATGTATAGAAATGCACCAAATTTTGACGAAAACAGCCGTGGAACTATGTCCCGGGCATATTTAGAAGATGAAACTTCGTGCGCAAGTGGAAAACTGTGCAAAGTAGTAGTATTGACTTTCTGATCGTAAAAATACTTACAATAAACTGTAATACGGCCTTTTTGCCAAATCGTAGGCTCTATACGTTCAAATCTACCGGTGGTTTTTTGATATGTGGTAGTATATGGGAATACCTACGTGTTGGAGTGAAAAAATTTGGGATTGGAGGAGGTGTAAAAGTTGAGAAATTGAACTGGCAGAGCTTCGCTGCGTTTCAAAAACTTAAAAATATGAAGGGGGTTGCACATTTATTTATAGGCCAGGGAGCCCTAGCTCTACCTACAGCTGTCGCAGGTAGAGGTGAGGCTCCCCTAGGTGGGGCCCATGTGCTGGGTTCCATCATCTCGAAGTACGTGCACTCCAAACAACACGCAATCAAAGTCGAAACTTTCAAACTTTTGATTGGAACGTCCGTTTGAGGCGTGCGATACCTTTCCAGAAAGCCCTCGCCGAGAGTGTCGCAATGACATGGAATAAAACATTTTTTGGGTCCGAGAAAATGGGTTCATAACCAGGTCTTCGATTCCCCGCAGTTTATCCGTTGAGCTGGCTTGCGTCGTTTGCACTCGGGATAGTTGTTGTGCTTCGTTCTGACTTCGATGGCATCAATTCGGCTTTAGTTTGTTCGAATCGGTTGAGAGTTGGTAAAATGACCATTTTGCCCCTCCCGGGGATGCCTGTGGTGTCGACAAGGCCTTTGATGGATCTGGCTTCCTAGGGTTGTCTCTGGGGTTGAACTGCACTTCCCGAATTGACGCCGAGGCTAACTTGACACGTCCTGGGTTGATGTCCAGGTTGACCTGTACCTCCTGGGTTGAGATCGGGGCTAATCTTGATGGCCTGATATTGAGATTGGGATTAATCGGTACCTCTCGGGTTGATTCTGGGACTGCCTTATACCTTTTAGGTTACTGCCAAGGCTGATTTAAAGGCCCGATTGGAGATTGGAGCTGGATTGTCAGTTCGATTGGAGATCGGAGCTCGATTGAAGGTCCGATTAGAGATCAAAGCTGGATTGACGGTCCAATTGGAGATCAAAGCTGGATTGATGGTCCGATTAGAGATCGGAGCTGGATTGAAGGTCCGATTGGAGATCGGAGCTGGATTGACGGTCTAATTGGTGATCGGAGCTGGACTAATGGTCTGATTGGAGATCAGAGCTGGATTAACTGTTCGATTTGAGATCGGAGCTGGATTGAGTACCGATATGGGTGATCGGAGCTGGATTAACGGTCCGATTGGAGATCGGAGCTGGATTGAGTATCGATATGGGGATCGGATTTGGATTGACGGTCCGATTAGAGATCGGACCTGGATTGACGATCCGATTAGAGATCGGAGCTAGATTGAGTACCGATATGGGTGATCGGAGCTGGATTGATGGTCCGATTTGAGATCGGAGCTGGATTGACGGTCTGATTGGAGATCAGAGCTGGATTAATGATCCGATTGGAGATCAGAGCTGGATTGATGGTCCAATTAGAGATCGAAGCTGGATTATCGGTTCGATTGGAGATCGGAGCTGGATTGACGGCCCGATTGGAGATCGGAGCTGGATTGAGGGTCCGATTGGAGATCGGAGCTGGATTGACTGTCCGATTAGAGATTGGAGCTGGATTGAGTACTGATATGGGTGATCAGATTTGACTTGAGTACCGATATTGGAGATCGAATTTGGGTTTATCGACATTGGTGGTCGAATTTGGGTTTACCGACATTGGTGGTCAGATTTAGGTTTATCGACATTAGTGGTCAGATTTAGGTTTATCGACATTGGTTGTTGGATTTAGGTTTACCGATATTGGTGATCAAATTTAGGTTTACCGTTATTGGTGATCGGATTTGAATTGACGGACCGGCATTGGAGGTCGATTTTGAGTTGAAGGCCCGGTATTGAGACCGGGGTAGATTTGAAAAGACGGCTCTGCCCTTCTACAATGTTGCTGATGGGGCAATGAAAATTTTGAGTGTCTACACCCATGAGATCGATCCAGCCGTCAAAAGCTCAAGCTGTAGGCGGGAATGGGTGAATCCCTCAGCTACAGGGACCTCTGTCAAAGTGGAGTGGTGCCAACACCGTCCCCGAGGATAAGTCTCTAAGCCCAAAGTAGTGGCGGGATGTAGGCAAGGAAGCCTCTCATATGCCGAGAATTGGCCATGTAAATACCAAAGTCCTCAGTGACCAAGACTGATAAATGTAAATGCAGAAATCAAAAAGGTACAAGAAAGATGTACTCACCAGCGAAAATGGGTAGAACCCTAACCAAGCCTCCTTCACACCCTCCGAGCGCATGCGCATACCTCGGAGAAAATAGGCAAAGGTGTAGGTTCCCCAATCATAGTCACTGAGGCGCTCCACATGTCGAGTTGCACATGTCACATGTCGCTGAGTTGTCTACAAGGAAACAACCCCTGATGATCACTAAGAACAATCGCTGCAGGATGCAATCTCTAACACTCTGATCATCAGGAAAGGGCTCAAGCAAAGCCCCACTCTAGGCATCTATGCTCAAGGGACCAGATCAGACCGTCCGACCCTTACTGATTGTCGCAGGAACTTCCAAAAGAGACCGAACGGCGGTGTGTGTAATATCAACCACAACAGGCACCGACTCACCCTCAAACTATATCCCGGTGATGAATCTCCAATCCATAGGCGTCATCATCACCTCATAATCCAGCAAGTGGAGAGACTGAGTCTGGTGTTACCAGCACTCATACAAAACCCTCATATAAACCTAGGGGCAACGGCTGGGGAGGATAGAAAAGAACACCTGAAACCCATAAGTGACAATAATGTCCCTATAATCCTGGTGTAGAGTGTGGTAAAGAGAATGCACATTAAACCAGTTCCCTCTAGGCTGCGTAAAGCCAGGAACCTTCATCAAAAGCCAACCCATATCAAACCTGTGCTCCAAAAATGGCAAAAGAAAGAAAGAAAATCTAGAAAGAAGAAAACTTAAGTCACCTCGTTGGCATAAAGGAATCTCGATGGATGGCGCCTCGAATCTCCCAACAGATCCTAAAGTGGTACTACAATACCTGGGAGCTCCGCACGTGGAGCCTGAGCTAGGGCGAGATCAACAAATAGATCCTCCTCATCATCTATGTCAACCGACGGCTCAGCCCTGACCGGACGAATAGCTGACTCAGCCAATCTACGAGGCGGTCGGGATGGCTGTGGCTGAGGGACATCGGAGACTCTCCTCCGTCTAACTCTTGAAACAATCCTACTAGCACTCCCGGGTCTATCTCGGTCCATTACCTGGACAAAGTCTCCAAATCACCTAAGAAATGGTGAGGTAAGCCTAAAACCCGGGAGGACAACTCAACTTCAGAGATAACCACGAAGCCTCACATCATCTCTAGAGACAAACATGGAAGAACCAAATCAGCCTCAGAGACAACCCTGAGGACAAACAGAATCGGCTGGGATCCAAACCTTGGAGACTACCCCGGGAAGTCAGCCGAAGGCCATGCCATCACTGAAGGCAACCCTAGGAGGAGCAAAATGGTCATTTTACCAACTTGAAGCCGATTCGGTCAAACTCAAATAGAATTGATGCCACCAAGGTCACAAAGACCTGTAACATTGATCCCGAGTGGAAACAGCGCAAGACAGCTTCACAAAAAAAACTGCGGGGAAACGAAGACCTGGTTATGAACCCGTCTTCCTGAAGTCAAAAAAGGTTTAATCCTATGTCATTGCGACACTCTCGGAGATGGTTTTTCGAAAAGGTATAGCACGCCTCCAACGGACGCTCCGATCAAAAGTTAGAAAGTTTTGAATCTGACCTCGCATTGCTCGGAGTGCACGTACGTACTTCGATAAAGTAGGGCCCACCACCCGGGGCCTACCACGTGGCACTGCAGGTAGACCCATGTCTGTCGCATGTAGATCTGCTTCCACCGGGTCTATATATATGAGTGCACCCCCAGCTCATTTTATATACAAAAACGCTCTGAACCTCTGCCTTTTTCGTTTCTCAGCCCCACTCTAATACTCCAAACCCAAATTTTATCACTCTAACATGTAGATATACTCATATACTACCACATATCAAAAACTAAGCGGTAGAATCGGACGTTTAAAGCCTACGATTTGGCAAAAAAACCAGTGTAGCAGTCCATTGTAAGTATTTTTACGATCAGAAAGTTCATATTACTTCATTGTCCATTTATACACTTGCACGTTAAGTTTCATTTTTTGATTATGCTCGAAATTCAGTTCCGTGGCTGTTTTTGCTTACGTTTACGTACATTTTAGTGCATAAACACGTTCTCTGGTATTTCCACAGCCTAGATCGTCGATCCGCGGCTTTTAATAGCCTATATATATATATATATATATATATATATATATATATTCATATAGAGCAACTTCGCCGGACTGGGTTATCTTCTCAGTCCCGATTTAGCTTTTTAATGTATATATTTAACTGTATATATACTAAATTTTTAATTCTGTCAAGCCCGGATGTCAAATTCGTGGTAGCTACTGCTTTTATATATATAACTATATATATATAAATTTTTCTAACTTTGTTTGGCCTGGATTTAGACTTCGTGGCCTTTTTATTGCTTTAATATATATATATATATATATATATATATATATATATATATTAACTGTATATGTTAGCATTTCTATTTTCTTTCTGCCTGGATCATTTCGTAGCCTTTTTACTGCTTTTATAAATATATATATATATATATACCTACATTTTTGTCCAAGCAAAGGATAAAATGTCCATTGCCCTTTACAGGTTTCCTAAATATATATTTATATTTCGTTAAGCCTGGATCATTCCGTGGCATTTTACAGCTTTTATATATATATATATATATATATATATTTCCTTCCAGTCCGGGCATCGGAGTGAAAACCTATCGCCCTTTACAACTTTCGTATATATATAATAATATATATATATATTCTCTACTCATTTTGATTAAATTGCTGCTTTAAATATTCATTTAATATGAATCGGCGCTGACATCTCTTTGGGTGAACTAGATTTCTTTAAATCTCGTCAACTCTAGCTTTCAAACGGTTCAAAATAGGTTCAGACAGAACCGAGAAGCTAGAATGGTTGAGATTTACTTAAACCTAGCAATTTTTATAGTTTTATTCATTTTTAAGCCACCTCCTGGCCCTTAGATCTCTATCTAGTGGGAACGAGAAGCTTTGGTTATGCGCAGGCCAGGATTTATTGAAGAATCCTTGGTTCGAGAGACATATGGATGTAAATATACATTTCTGTACATATTTGAGCTGTGCAGGTTTTATCGACTTCTCTATGTGAGCCTAGGAATCGTGGGATTCACGATCAAACTGATCTGAATCTGATTCCCACGATGGACAAACTCCACTTTACAAATGTACCCTGCCAATTTTTTTGTAAAAATGTACATCCAAAGGTCCTTAAAACGGTTATCTGGGTTTAAGGTCTCAACATAATGAAAATATGGTTTATCGTGTCATAGTCACTCTGACGGCTGTCATGCCCATAAGAAGACCGACACTTGTGTATATTATGTGGTCGAGGATGCTTTGCAGCCCGACGATCACCATTCAAATTGAGCCCTAAGGCTGAAAAATAAAAAAAATGGAAGCATGAACATGCTTCAATTCCTACGTGAGCGTAAGGGTTCACTACAAAAAAAAAACAGCCATTGCCGACGGGACATGCCGTCGCCAATGACTACATTGCCGTCGGCATTGAGTCATTAGTGACGGAAATCCCCGTCCCCTGGCCCCCATCGGCCGCCGTCGGCATCATTTTCATGGGCGACGGGTGTCATTGCAGACGGAAGTACTCATTGCCGACGGAAGTACTCATTGCCGACGGCCTGGACGACGGTACACCCGTCGGCAAACAACCACTATAAATTTTTAGAGGCTCTCATTGGCGACGGCAACGCCGTCGGTAATGACAGTAATGCCGTCGGCAATGACTCTGATTTTTTGATTTTTTTTAATAATTTCAAAATTTCCCTGTTCATTTACAAATATATACATATAAATTGTTACAAACTAATAAAACCCATCAAATATAATACGATTCACCCATCAAATGGTAATCCAAATTAAATATATAGATAAAAATAGCCGTCTATACAACTCAAAAACTGTACAAGTACATACATGAAACTGATAATATATCATAAACTAACTACAACCCAAATCAGGAGTCCCGCCACTCTCATCGTCGGTCCCACACTGTACTAGAGTCTGCTCGTCAGCAGCTCGGCGGTCATCACCTTGTACGAGAGTGTCGTCGCCATCAGCTCGGCGGTCCTCACCTGTGCCTCCACCTCCACCTCCACGAGTCTCGTCAACAAGACCCTACAAAATTAAAATATTAATAACAAAACCGAAATTAAAACATATTTATATTATTTTAGTTTGTGTTCTTCAAGTTATAACAAAGTAGGCATACGGGGCTCGAACTCGAGCTCCATATATCAGAATTGAGTTCCGTCCATTGTAACGTGTGCCTATTATGTATGCGGTGCTATGTCTGTGTTTGCGTGTTATTTCGACGACCGAGGCGGGTTTTGGCCTTTTTTTGACTATTGGTCTAAGTTTGTGTAAGTTAAGTAGACGGGGCTCCGTATATCGGAATCGAGTTTCGTCATTTGTAATGCGTTCCTATTGCCTATGTGGTGCTATGTCTGTGTTTGTGTGTCGTTTTGATGATCGAGGTTGGATTTGGCCTCTTTTTTGACTATTGGTCCAAGTTTGAGTAAGTTAGGCAGACCGGGCTCGTACTCGGGCTCCGTATATCGGAATCGAGTTCCGTCAGTTGTAACGCGTGCCTATTGCCTATTCGGTGCTATGTCTGTGTTTGCGTGTCATTTTGACGACCGAGACGAGTTTTGGCCTCTTTTTCGACTATTGGTCTAATTTACGTAAGTTAGGCAGACAGGGCTCAAACTCGGGCTTCGTATATCGAAATTGAGTTCCATCCATTGTAACGTGTGCCTATTATGTATGCGGTGCTATGTCTATGTTTGTGTGTCATTTCGACGATCGAGGCGGGTTTTGGCCTCTTTTTTGACTATTGGTCTAAGTTTGCGTAAGTTAGGCAGACGGGGCTCGAACTTGGGCTCCGTATATCGGAATCGAGTTTCGTCAGTTGTAACACGTTCCTATTGCCTATGTGGTGCTATGTCTGTGTTTGTGTATCATTTCAATGACCGAGGCGGGTTTTGGCCTCTTTTACGACTTTTGGTCTAAGTTTGCGTAAGTTAGGCAAACGGGGCTCGAACTCGGGCTCCGTATATCAGAATCGACGTCTACCAGTTGTAATGCATTCCTTTTGCCTATGTGGTGCTATGTCTGTGTTTGTGTGTCATTTCGACAATTGAGGCGGGTTTGGCCTCTTTTTCGACTATTAGTCTAAGTTTACGTAAGTTAGGCAGACGGTGCTTGAACTTGGGCTTCGTATATCGAAATCGAGTTCCGTCAGTTGTAACGCGTGCCTATTGCCTATTCGGTGCTATGTCTGTGTTTGTGTGTCATTTTAACGACCGAGGCGGGTTTTGGCCTCTTTTTCGATTATTGGTCTAAGTTTGCGTAAGTTAGGCAGACAGGGCTCAAACTCTGGCTTCGTATATCAGAGTAGAGTTCCGTCAGTTGTAACGCGTGCCTATTGCCTATTCGGTGCTATCTTTGTGTTTGCGTGTCATTTTGATGACCAGGCCGGGTTTTGGCCTCTTTTTTGACTATTGGTCGAAGTTTGCGTAAGTTAGGCAGACGGGGCTCGAACTCGGGCTCCGTATACCGGAATCGAGTATCGTCAGTTGTAACGTGTTCCTATTGCCTATGTGGTGCTATGTCTGTGTTTGTGTATTATTTCGATGACCGAGGCGGGTTTTGGCCTCTTTTTTGACTATTGGTCTAAGTTTGCGTAAGTTAGGCAGACGGGGCTCGAACTCGGGCTCCGTATATCAGAATCGAGTTCTACCAGTTGTAACGCATTCCTATTGCCTATGTGGTGCTATGTCTGTGTTTGTGTGTCGTTTCGACAATCGAGGCGGGTTTGGCCTCTTTTTCGACTATTAGTCTAAGTTTACGTAAGTTAGGCAGACGGTGCTTGAACTCGGGCTCCGTATATCGGAATCGAGTTCCGTCAGTTGTAACGCATGCCTATTGCCTATTCGGTGCTATGTCTGTGTTTGCGTGTCATTTTGACTACCAGGGCGGGTTTTGGACTCTTTTTCGACTATTGGTCTAACTTTGCATAAGTTAGGCAGACAGGGCTCGAACTCGGGCTCCGTATATCGGAATCGAGTTCTGTCAGTTGTAATGCGTGCCTATTACCTATTCGGTGCTATATCTGTGTTTGCGTGTCATTTTGACGACCGGGGCGGGTTTTGGCCTCTTTTTCGACTATTGGTCTAAGTTTGTGTAAGTTAGGCAGACAGGGCTCGAACTCGGGCTCCGTATATCGAAATTGAGTTCCGTCAGTTGTAACGCGTGCCTATTGCCTATTCGGTGCTATGTCTGTGTTTATGTGTTATTTTGACGATCCAGGCGGGTTTTGGCCTCCTTTTCGACTATTGGTCTAAGTTTGCGTAAGTTAGGCAGACAGGGCTCGAACTCGGGCTCCGTATATCAAAATCGAGTTCCGTCCATTGTAACATGTGCCTATTGCGTATGCCGTGCTATGTCTGTGTTTGTGTGTCATTTCGACGATCGAGGCGGGTTTTGGCCTCTTTTTTGACTATTGGTCTAAGTTTGCGTAAGTTAGGCAGACGAGGCTCGAACTCGGGTTCCGTATATCGGAATCGAGTTTCGTCAGTTGTAACGCGTTCCTATTACCTATGTGGTGCTATGTCTGTGTTTGTGTATCATTTTGAGGACCGAGGCGGGTTTTGGCCTCTTTTTCGACTATTGGTCTAAGTTTGCGTAAAGTAGGTAGACGGGACTCGAACTCGGGCTCCGTATATCAGAATCGAGTTCTGCCAGTTGTAACGTGTTCCTATTGCCTATGTGGTGCTATGTCTGTGTTTGTGTGTTGTTTCGACAATCGAGGCGGGTTTGGCCTCTTTTTAGACTATTAGGAAGACGGTGTTTGAAGTAATGAAATCTGTTTTTACCTGTCGAATATGTGGAGGGAAGATGTTGGCCAAGACGACCGCACATACACGAATGGCCTCCTCCCGGACTACACCCATGAGTCTGTCAACGGCAGCTGTAGGATCTATGCAGCCGTGGACAACCTCCTGAGCAAGCTGGTAGATCTGCTCGCGTGACGGTGCTCCTGACTCCACGACACTACTCGCCATGCACCCCTCAATAATCCGCCTGAAGAAGTCATCAGATAATGAAGGGCCGGCGCCTGATCCACTGGCACCACTACCTCCGGTCGGTGGGCGACGTCGAGATCTCGCAGTAGGGACTATAGTGTAGGCTGGGACACGGGGAATGCCCATAACTCTACCCTTCTTCGGCCCCCCTGTAGCCTGCAGCCAGTCCTCCATCTCCTCATCCGCACGCGTAGAATCATCTACAGGAGTATCACCTCTCTGGCTGCTCCGGACCACAACAAGGTCCTCGAACTGTGTCTGAAAAAAACACAAAAATAGATGAAAAGCAAAGTATAAAACAAAAAAATACAAAACACTTTCAAGATTTTAAATACATACTAAATAAAAGAATTAAATTACTTACAGCAATGCGCTCTGCCTCAGGTGAGATATAACCACCGTCACCTTTTTTCTGGTGAGCGTGCCACCAAAACTCAAGGTGGGAAGGTGGGTGCTTTAGACTCACCTCGAGTCTCTCCCTGTAAAGGTCGTATGACTGAGACCCAGTGCAGTGTGGGAGACGACTCTGCTGTCGGGCAGCCGTACGCTGTGCCGACATCTTCTTGAAAGTCTCGCCCTCCCAAATGCCGCACATCTGCTCCCACACCGCAGCACCAATGAAATCTGGCCGGACATCTCTAAGTGTATGTTCATCAGCCATCTTGGTCTGGGCCTTCTTCTTCCAGTCGTAGACCCACTTGTGCCAGTTCATCTCGAGATACCTCTGGAGAACAGTCATGCCATGGGCTTTCTGCCCGTCCTCAAAGCGGTAATATCTTTGTACATTACACATTAATAAGCTTAGTAGACCTGTGTTAAATCAAAGCTGTAAAAAATATTCAAATGGAATATAAAACTAACATATATGAATGAATGACATCTTACCCTAAACTCAGCAATAATGAGCCCAAGTGAGCGGTCATCCACATCCGCCCACCGCATCCACGGGCTTGAGAATCGGTTGCGGACGATCCCAAGCAACGTGTTCCTTGGCGTCGCGTCAAGGATACTAAAATTAACACAGATACATTTGCAAATTACAAAGAATATATAAGAACTAAATAATTAATATAAAAATAATGTCAAATATGAAATTACCTATTACTCCCAATACGACATATAAGCGGCGCCTGGGGGGGATTCCCTAGCAATCCACGTGCTAGCCCCCGCGGAGGCCTACGTCGATCACCTATGTAGTAAAATACAACAATATTTATATAAATGAATAATAAGTCAATACTATACAAAATTAAAAATAATAAGATGTATAACAACAAAACATGTAATTATACCCGATGATCCGGCCTGATCATCACCGCCACTACCTCCACGGCCTGAACTACCAGCACGCCCACCACGATCGCCGTGTGGTGTACGCACCATATCTGTATATATACTGTCAAATCATCAACAAAATATTATTTGACATTCATAATCACAATAGTTTTAACAGTAACAACGAGGATAACATGCGGATACAACTATTTGTAATATTTACTTTTTTTAAAAAAATCCACAAAGTTCCACAATATCTATATCAGAATAGTAACTTTAGGCGGATGCAATATTTTTGATATTTGATATAAAATATGCAAAAAAATAAAAATAAAAATTTTATAATGATCAAGAGTACTTTAACAACTTCATGAAACATATAGTTATTACCAAAGACGGTGTTAACAGGGTTCGTGGCGGCCTGGTTGTAGGCTTCGTCGTCGATGAAACGCTCTGTATGAGTGAAAGCCACACAAGATGGCGTCGTCCTGTTACCCTGCTCATTCGCAATGATTTCAACGCCGCCGTGTTGCCAAACTCTGACTCACGAGTACGTGGTGCTGAGATCTATACCGATTGCAGTTCCTCCTTTCCCTTTTCCGTCTCCTTTTTCGTCCATTATTAAGTAATAGTAATAGTAGTAGGTTACTAGTTTCTATTCAAGAGAGTTTTGGAAAGACATTATTACTACAAGGGTTAAGAAGTTAAAGAGGCGTGCGACAATTTTGAAAATTAAAAAATTTGGAGGACTTGATTTGACTGCTATAAACGTTCCGACGTGTTCCAGCGAATTAATATCCAAACAAGAGTTCTAATTTTGTTTTTGTTTTTTCTTTATTTTTTTCTCGACTGTCTAGTTTCTTCAAGTTCAACCTATTTGGAAATATATTTGAATATAAGCCTTTGGATTAAAAGTAATCCACGGCTTTTTAAGTCTTGGTAAGGTATGACTTGGATATCTGGTGGAATTTATAGGGAATAATAGTCTCAAGAACTTAGGTTACTTTTATCGTCAACTCACTTTACTTGGTCATCTAGCTAATTTTGACCTATCAAAGCTCACTTTAGGCTTGAAAAGTAGATTCGAACTTGGTTTTCTTACTTGCTTTGGTCATGGAAATTATTAGGAACCATTACAAGAATGTATTAGGAACTTTATATGAGCTCATTATAGTCTTTTAAGTCCAAGTATTAAAAATTACACAAAACAGTCCACTTTTGGGCATAAAATAGAATTTTTCACAAGTCTAATTCTCAAAATAGTTTAAGCTTGGTTTCTTTAGTTTGTGTAGCTTAATTATGCCATATTATAACTATTGAAACTTGCCTATATGGTTCAGGTGTGGTGGTTCTTCATTTTGGTGTTCATTGCTATTATAAAGCTTATTTTCATTGATTTTTAGACATGAATTGGTACAACACACCTCCTAGACCTTGGTTAACTTAAGGAACAACTTTCAAATAGTGTATATAGACAATATAGGGACTTTATACTGTCTTAAAACTTCAGTTGCCAAGATTGGCTATAATTGTCCTTATTTAGGCATAGTTTAGGTTAACAACCACAAACAGTCCTTTATTAGGTTTCAAGAAACCTTTAGGTACTCAGACATCTTTTAAAACATGATAATAACATAACCTTATATCCATTAATATATTTGCATCAGTTAGTTATTTTTCCAATACCAAAAACAGTCCACTTTTGAAATTTTAGGCATGTTTTAGTTTTAACTCATCTAACAGTCCCCAAGCCTTCAATTATTAGCATTAGCATATTATATGTTTTTGCTATAGACATAATATTCATGGTTTAAAACTCAAGGATGCAAGGCTTCATGCTTCTTATCCAAAACGGCCATCTATAGGCTTTAAATTTCATAAGAAACAAGGTTTATCAACATGTCAACAAAGATAGCATGAATGTGCAACATATAAGCTTGTACTATCTTTTTACATGGTATTTAACATGCATAGCATATGCCCGGATGGTTCAAGTAAGCAGCCATAACAGTCCATAACAAATCCTCTAATTAGCTTATTGATTTCCTAAGTGATAAAATTAATCAATTATAGAGAGGGATATAAACTGAAAATCTTACATGTTTATGAGAGTACCAAAGATAGCATGAATGTTTATGCAAATAAATAGTTTTAACCCTTACTAAAGCAAACATGTTGCCATTCGAAGTATATTGAAGAATAGAGTGTTTATTGAAGAACATATACAGTAAGACACTGCAAAGTTACTTATTTTCATAACTTCCATAGAAAATTATAAGGGAATGCCTAAAAACCAATTTAAGCATAACAAAAATATAATATTCATAGCTAGACAACCTCATATGAACTCATATTTGAACCACTTTGTTCCATACAAATCAAGAAAAGTAAATTAAATACAAACAGAGGATAAATTTTCATGGATAAAGAAAGAGGGCATGGATATCATACCTTGTAATTTAGGGTAAACCAAGAGTAAATAAGAAGTCAGCAGAGGGGAAGTGGTGGCGGTCGGAGGTTGTCGGCCGAAGGTTGGGTTCGACGGAGCAGCAGGCATCGGTTCCTGGCGCAGGGAGAGCAAACCTGCTAACTGAGATGATAATGGGTCGAACTAGGATGGTGATGGGGTGAACTGTGATGATTTAGTGTAGGCTAATTGAGCAAATGGCTGACTGGGAATGAAGAATTGAGAGGGAAAATCGAATAGCTGAGAAGAGGGGGGAAAACATAAGAGTCGTTGCCGTCGAAATGAGGGTTTTAATATCAGACTCATTCTCGACGGCGTGGCCGTCGTTATTACGCCCATCGCTATTACCTCAATACCGACGGCGAGCCCGTCGGCTATGACAATATTTCCCATCGCCAGTGAGTTTTCCCTCCACCGCAAAAACCTGGCGGCAAAACAAACCCATTCCAGACGGCACTAAAGCCATTATCGACGGCTATCCGTCGGCCACCAAACTAGTAAAGCTGGGATCTGGTCATTGGTGATGGGTGTCATTGGCGACGGCATTACCGTCGCCAATGACCTCATTGGCGACGGGTACAGAGCCGTCGGCAATGACTCTTTTTTTGTAGTGGTTTGAAAACCTGCTTTCAAACCATCATCTTAATAATCTTGTCTAAAAAAGAGACTTTTGCAAATCAAATCAAACCCTTGTGTGTAGGTTCAACGAAGCATGTCCATACTTTCAAATCAATCAAGCATATGCCCAATTTCTTCTAGCATTCACACACACATTTCAGATTTAAAAGGGAAATATTGAAAAGATGCGGTACTGTGTTTTTACGGGAGTTATGGAGTGCCTAACACCTTCCCCACACTTAACCATGCCCCCAAACTTAGAACTTCAGTTTCAAATATCAAGTTTTGACAGGGTCCAGCAATTGGGCCTCCTTTCAAACAAAACTCGGTTAAGTTGGTACAACCATTTCAAATCTACCAACTGGCGACTCTGTAAAACGTGCAAATCGTCGACATAATACATATTGGCTTTTTCCTTAAAAACCCTTTAAAATCATTTTTCACAAAAAAAAAAAGATAAAATAAGGGTAGACAAGACTTAGGAAGAGAGAAAGATTTGGGTCCAACTCGAACCGGATTTTTTCTCGACGCCGACACTTATTATGGAACAAGGTTAGACATTTTAATTCCAAGAGTTGGGAGAGCACTCCTTTTCTAGAGAGAAGGAAACTAGGGTTTAACCAAACACCCTTCTTCTTGAATTCTTATTCTTTCTTGGTGGATCACCTCTAGAGGCCAAACACTTGGGTGGCTAACGTTAATCAAAGGAAAGAATCAACCCGGTGGATTCAAGTAGAACGCGAAATGGATTTGGAGGTGAACTCGTACTTGAGGAAGCTAGAATCTTCAAGGGTATGAATACTAATCTCCATATTTTTGTTTAATTAATAATTGTGCATAAAGGATGATCCGTGTATATATGGTTTCTAAAAGTTTAAAACTTTGATTTACCATGCCTCCTCTTATTTTATGCAATTTGATTGTATCCATGAATCTTACAAACCTAACATATATAAAGTGTTATAAATGATTTGTATGAGTATTTTAGTTGTTTAATTCATGTAAATATGATGAACATGAAGAGATAATGTTCATAGCAATTTATAGTGAAGTATTTTGAAAAAAAACTTCTTTGACTTAAATTGATGTCTAATTCATGCTATGTTATGTAAATTGATTATAGATTGTGATAATATGTTAAACAACGAAAATAACATGATTTGAATTAAGTGATTTGGTTTAAAAAAAAAGTCGCAGTGTTTAGTTTTGTCAAGAACACTTAACAATAAAGTTTTCTTCAAAATTATGGAATTAAAAGGTTTTAATTTATTGTTGTGATGTTTATATGTGTTAAATCATGTTAGAAACATAAATTTATGTTTCTGTAAAGTTTTGTATGAATTATGTGAGTTAAAAGTTATGTTTGATAGAAGTTAATAAGCCAAATTAACTTTTTCTGTGATTTCTGCGAGGTTGTCTGTGTCCCACTGTGTCATGGCACCGCAACGCCTGTTCTGTGAGTAAATAGAGCACTGCAGCGCCACAGCAGCATCTGGTGATGTGGTATGACGTTACAGAGCCAGTAATGTTTGTTAACTGCAGCTCTGAGACCGGAATGCAGAGCGTGATGACGTGGCATGGCACAGCAGCGCTGGTTCCATGCCATTTCACTCGCGTTGCAGTGCCGAGGCAGCACCATTAGTAGTTCATTATGTGGCGCTGCAGCGCCACTTATGCAGTTTGGTCAGAGGTTTTTATTTAAATGTACAATTATTTGAGAATATTAATTGAAGGATTATAAAAGCATTATTATAATATTATATGTTGATTGGACATCATGTAATCATATTTTTAATATGAGATTATGATTTTAAATTATAACTTGGTTAATTGTTAATAAGTTTAAGTTGTACATGGATAATACTAGTAAGTGTTGTTTGATCATATTATGTGATAACTAATAATTTAAACCTAATGACTAAAGAGTGGTGAGTTAACTTAGATTGGTTAACTAATGATGTGACTTAGCTATATGGTAACTAATTTGTGTTACTATTGTTAATAACGTGTACGTAGGATAATTATGGAACGAGTTATTATTTGCTAGCTTACGCACAAGGCAAGTTTTCTTACCCTAACTCTATTGTGCTTATGCAAGTTGTTCCTAATCCTTACTTATACATTTACACAAGTTCATATTCTTGACTTGTTTACATTTATGCCAGTTCTATAAATTCCATATTGGATAAGTATCTTATTTAGTTTCCTTATTAAAAATAATGTAACATTGACTTAATTGTTCAAGTAAGGTTTTATTGAATCTTTCAAATGCTTTAAGTTTACTTCTAAAGCATAACTTTTAAGTGTGATGTCTATTATTGTGACTCATAGTTATTCCATAACTCTTTTGTTATCGAACTCTTAAATTATTGTAAGTTGGATTCAACTACTCCTTTGTTGATGATAGTTGAACTCTAAATTACCCTTTGAGCTAATCCAAATCAAACTTTCTTTAGTGCGGACTCGTTAATTAAAGCTGAGATGAACAACCCTATTATAGGGGATTACCATGCGAAAACGTTAAGATGTTTGTGCACAATACATGGTACGATTGGCTGATCCCCCTAAGTATGAGTTAGAAGTACATATAGTCTAACGACTGTTAAAGGTTTAAGTAAAAATATTTATAACCTGGGACATAGTTCAAGGACTTGTGACCCTCAGATGAATTCTAAATCTTATTTTCAATTCTTCATTATCGATGATAGAGAATGTTATTCAATTCAATTAAACTTATTCAGTGATATGTTATCATTATTGAATGTTGTTTCAAGTGAGCTTTTGTTTGCTCACTCTTGCATATATAACCATTGCAGCCAAAGTTGAGAAGGTTGACGAGCCATCAACCATTAAAGGAAAAGGCAAGATGAACAAGTAGCGAAGACTTGTTCATATTTATTATGTGGTTCTGTAATAAGACTTTATTTATTTATGATATTTTATTTCCGCACTTTATGATGATTGTTTAAGGTTAGAAACCTAGGAACGTTTTATGACTATGTAATCCTTTTATGAGGAAGATTTTTTATTAAGGTTATAAATTATTTTGCATTCCTTATTTATGGGCAGTTAGTTATGTTTTATTTAGATAGTGAATACCAAATTATGTGGAAATGAAGTACTCAAATTTGGGGGTGCCACAGATCTTCCCTGAACATCTGCCCCTACGACACCTTGGAGAGATGAAGATCAATCCAAACCGAATCCGGACTAGTTATATAGTTATCTGGGTTTTCAATGGATCTCGCCGAGAGGCTGTGGAGGAGATTGAGCTTCCACTAGAGATTGGTCCCCATACTTTCTATATATCCTTCTAGGTACTTAACATTACAACTGGGTATAATTTGTTGTTGGGAAGACCGTGGAACCACATGGCAGGAGCAATTCCATCCACCCTTCATCAACAACCCAAGTACATTATTGATGACAACCTGATCACTGTGAATGCCGAGACAGAATATCATATCTGCTCACAAAGCGATATGCCGGTAATCAGCCTCGATGAAGGGATTGAGCCTGTTAGTTTTCAAGCTTTGGAGGTGAGCAATCCTCAATACTTACCTGTTGGGGCACAAGCCTTAAAACCAAAAGTTTCCCCCGAAGTAATGACAGCCGGTCAGGAAATGGTATCCTTGGGATTCCGCCGTGGAGAGGGGTTAGGGAAAAATTAGCAAGAAATCAAGAGTCTAGTGCAAATCCCTATCCAGTCAGGGAAAGCCGAATTGGGTTATTCATCCGGATCAAACTACCGGAACCCACACAAGCGTCCAACGGTTCCTTCTTCCACTATCCTGCTGCCAAACCTCACTGATGTCGGGTTTGTGAAACCAATGAGGAAGATTCTTGCTGTTGTGTTAGGTATGTTGTTTCCTCTTGTCAAACTAATTTGCGAGAGAAAAGCCCCAAACCCTGACAGGGAAAGCGTAAAGTGTTGGGTTTGTAAGATTCATGGATACAATCAAATTGCATAAAATAAGCGGAAGCATGATAAATCAGATTTTTAAAATTTTACAAACCATTTACCCGGATCATCCTTTTTGCACAATTATTAATTAAACAAAAATATGGAGATTAGTATGCATACCCTTGAAGATTCTAGCTTCCTCAGGTATGAGTTCAACTCCAAATCCTTTTCGCATTCTATTTGAATCCACCAGGTTGATTCCTTCCTTTGATCAACGTTAGCCACCCAAGTGTTTGGCCTCTAGAGGTGATCCACCAAGAAAGAATAAGAATTCAAGAAGGAGGGTGTTTGGCTAAACCCTAGTTTCCTTCTCTCTAGAAAAGGAGTGCTCTCCCAACACTTGAAATTAAGTGTCTAACCTTATTCCATAATAAGACTTTCTTATTTATAGATGTAGGCAACCCTCCTAAATAATTTAGGATTAAGGTTTCATATTAATTAATTAAACTTCTTTAATTAATTAGGCTTTCCAATTCTATTGGGAATAATTAAACTCTTTTAATTAAGTAGCCTCCTAATCTTACTAGGAATATATATGAGAGAGAGAGTAACTTATTAATTAATTCCCAAACTCCTTTAAGAATTAAATAATAATAATAATAATAATAATAATAATAATAATAATAATAATAGTAATAATAATAATAAGACTCCTCTTATTAATTTATATTTAATATTTTCAAAATATTAAATAATAAATATTAAGCTATTTAATTTATTTTATCACCATAGATTAAATTAAATATACTTAACTTATTATTACGATTATGCAATTTTCTTCTTTAATAAATATTCTTCCTTTTATGATGTGACCCTTTAGGTTCTCCATATTAAACCGGTTGTGAATAAATCAATTAGAATAATTCTAATCTTATTTAAATAAATAAATTAAACTAATAATTTATTTAAATAAATAATATTTATTTTACAATAAGCATAAGCCTCTTTAGCGATCAATGACTTTTCAGATAATATAGATTTCAACATTAATCATAAAAAACCTGTGAGTTAATAGTTACCGTACAATTCAATCCTTCCACCATATAATGTCCCAATTAAATATAAGACATGAAATTACTGTCAAGTCTTATTTTATTTCATTACATATATTTCGATTCCAAAATGCACAACTCCAAATAATTCAAATTAGAAACTCCTTTCTAATTTCATTCCACATTGGCCAAGGATTCCTAGGTTGTCATTTATCGAATCACATAGGACATATCTATTCTTTTACAAGAAGCGGTAGATTCTTTATTGATCATTCATTATCTCCATATACAACTTATTACATCCAAGTATACCCTTTGATATACCCTAAGGGTCTTAAGGAATAATCAAAGTATAATTCATTATACATAAGATACTATGATCATCTCAAGTCTAAGGATTACTTGTACTACTATCACATTAGGAATTCCTATTGACATGCAAGTAAAACTCCATTAGGTATTCCTTAGCAAGCCACGTTCAATGAACTTATTCTCCAATAAGCACCTACATACTTGCTTTAGTGTCTCCACACAAATGATCATGAGATCAATCATCCTCATCCAATGAGCAAACAACATATGTACCAATCTATCCGGATTCACTAATCCCATTTTTAGTAATCCAACGATTGAGAATTATTTTAGTTTTAAGCTATCTAAGAATTAAGATCTCATTAGTATGATCATCATCATGATTCTAAAAGCATTGTTTAAAACTATGGGTTTATCACATATTATCAAAACAACACCATGTAGATAAATAAATGCCTTTAATTAAATAATACTTTTATTAATAACTAAATAAGATTGTTACAAAGTAAATGCTTTATCATTAAACATGATTGGCTTGTGTGCATACTACTTTCAATCTCCCTTGCACTAAAGCCAATCGCCATGGTATCTAATACCCTTCTTCTCTAAGTGACGATTGTCCTGCTGTTGGATAAGCTTCAGTAAATGGATAGGCAATGTCATTTTTGAGAGTTCATTATCTCTATAGTGACTTCTCCTCTTTCAATGATTTCTTTAATAAAATGAAAGTGCCGCAACATATATTTGGATTCAAGATGAGACTTAGGAACTATTCCTAGTACTGTAATGAACTTTTCATCCAAAACATCAACTTGCATCTTCATTTATAGTTATATACTTTGTCTTTGTCACTAAACCAACAACTCTTTGCTATTTGGAACCTTTCCAATTTACTGCACCACATTTCAGGGTAACACTTCACCCTAAAGTGGATTTGTTGTCGTCTTGGTCAGTGTGACAAACTTGAGTCTTTTAATCCTCTAGTTTTATTCAGACCCACCATGAATTATGCTCACATCTTTAGTATTGGTTAAGTACATTAAGATGGTTTTCACTGTCTCGTAGTGAACTTCTCCAGAATATGACTGATCAACATCAAGTCTCGTATATTTTATTGCATACATGATAGTAACTCATGCGATCTCTCTTTTATTGAGGACAATTTTAGAGAGATACACTCCATGACTCATTATCATGAGACATCTCTTGGAGTTTTCCATGCTAAATGCCTTTAGCATCAAATGAATATACGTTCATTGGGTTAAGCAAAGTATCCTTTTATATCTATCTATATAGATTTATATCCCTAATTTAGGGTGTTATTCCCAAATCATTCATGGAGGAATGTTTAGACAACTTTATCATTACTGATTATAGCACTAGTATGTCATTCCTTATAAGTAGTATATCAACATATAATATTAGGAATGTCACAGCGCTCCCACTGACCCATTTGTACACACTAGGTTCATTCTCATTTTTGATAAAATCAAACTCTTTTGATTGTCTTATCAAAATGAATGTTTCATCTTTGAGAATCTTGCTTCAATCCATAAATGAATTGTTGTAGCTCATATACAAGATTTGTTTTAACCATTGAAACAAATTCATCTGACTGTATCATACATACATTCTCCTCTGTTGGGAATTGCATATTCAAATTTGATGTTGAAAGTAAATAATTGTGCATATATTATTCAAGTTGTAAAGTCGTTAATAGAACCTATGTACAAGGACTTAGATTGAGGATCAAAATTGTTAAGTTGATCTGAGCTAAACGTTTATCATTCTGTAATTGAATGTATAGAAGAAAGATCAAGCTTGTTAGGTTGATCTCTTGAAATGTAATAGTTAGGCCTTAACAGATTCGTAGTCTGTCGAGCCAGCTAAGAGTTTACAGAAGCCAAGGCAGAATCGTGGAGTGTCGAGGAAGTCACTCTAGAATCGTAGTCTGTCAAGGAAGCCACATTCAGAATCGTGGAGACAGCCGAGTGCCTGCCGAGCCAAGTCAAGAATTGCAGTTGATAAGCACACAATATTCATGCTTTTTATTCCTTTACGTTTGGTTTTATTGCATGTTTCATGTGTATATGAGCTTACTAAGTTGTTTATTATTTTCAGGTGAATTAAAGCTAAAAGGATGGAAACAAGTTGATTTGGAGTTGAATTAAAGAGAAAAAGAAAATTTGGAAATCTTGGATTTTTGAAAAGTTTCTAAAAGCAAATTTTGGCATCTTTCTGCATGGAATTGGATTGATATTGCTATTAGAATTAGGATTACTTTGGACTGAGATTTTATTTCCTTATTACATTTTATTTCTTTATGGAAACTAGTTATAATTTGTAATTCCTTTTAGGATTTGGATTTCTAGTTCTCATAAGATTTAGGAATTTGTCCAGCACTATAAATAGATGTAATAGTTAGGGTATAATTCATTCTATCATCTACAATATTTAAGACATAGGCTAAAAATTTCAATTTAATTCTGAAGGGTTGTTGAACCTTGTTCGTAATTAGTGGTTTGATTAGGTTTACTTTATTTATTCCTTCATATGTGAGATTTATTCTGATTATCTACATAACTTCTTGTATGCTATTCAATTTACTAACGTGATTCTGCATGATTAAATTAGTAAATTGATATCATCTGCTATATTAAAATATATATTAAGCAAATGATGTATATCTGATCATAAGTATCAATTAATAATATTTGATTGTGGTCAAGTTTTTGAATATTATTAAGATTTTCAGAAGACAAGTTAAATAACTCTTGATTGTGTAATTATTGCGGTTATCTAGGGTTGTTAATCTCATGGAAGGATAAATATTGTGAAACTTGATTATTCCATAATTGTGAAAAGGCGCTACTAAATTGAAGAACTGAAACTTTTTAAATCATTGTTAATTCTTATTAGTTTATTCTTGTTCATTTAGTTATTCAATTCAAAATCCCCTTTTCATTAGAAATCATAGGATAAATACAAAACAAATCACTCTCTATGGGATCGATCCTTGCTTGCTACTGTGCTAGTTGTGTGAATTTGTAAAGTGAAAGTGAGGTTAATTTAGGAGTGTAAACAACAGCTCCCAAATTTTGGCGCCGTTGCCGGGGAGTGTTATTTATTTTTGTTTATTCTTTGTTTTCGTTTATTTTTATTATTTTCTTTTTCTTATTATTTTTGTTTTATGACTCAATACTCTCACTTTATTGACTTAAATTTTGATCAAGAGATTGAAAAAACTACAGCTACAAAAGAAGCTTTTGTTCCATCACTTGAAGAGGAAAAGATGGCAATGCCAACCAGTAACGGAATTTTGAAAGAACTGGCTACTCTTGATCTGGATCAACCATCATTGTGTATTGAATATCCTACTTTAATGTTATTTTTGAACTTAACTCTGGACTAATTCATCTTTTGCCTACTTTTCGTGGGTTACAGGTGAAAATCTATATAAGCATCTAAATGAGTTTCATGTGGTGTGGTCCACGATGAAAGCACAAGGAGTGACAGAGGAGCAGATCAAGCTTAGACTTTTTCCATTCTCCTTAGCAGATTTGGCTAAAGACGGGTTATATTATCTGCCTTCAGGATCAATACAATCATGGACGGATATGCAAAGGTTATTCTTAGAGAAGTATTTTCCTGCATCAAGAGTTGCCGATATAAGAAAGGAGATATGTGGAATCAGGCAGTTCAATGGAGAGAATCTCTATGAGTATTGGGAAAGGTTCAAGAAGTTGTGTTCCAGCTGCCCACCTCAAGGAATTGATGATCATCACTTGGTCCAGTACTTCTATGAGGGGTTGCTACCAATGGATAGAAGCATGATTGATGCAGCAAGTGGAGGAGAACTGGTAGAAAAAACTCCAGACGCTGCAAAGAAATTAATTACAACCATGGCAACTAACTCACAGCAGTATGGTACTAAGATGACTCATGCATCACAAAGGGTAAAGGAGGTGAGCACTTTTAATCTAGAGCATCAAATTTTTGAATTAACTGCTATAGTTCGACAAATGGCTACAAGGAATACGCAAGGTTTTCAGCAAGCTCAATCTCAGTACCACACAGAAAACCAAGAAGTACCTGTCAATGCTAGGACATCCATGGAAGATATGTTCAAGGCATTCATGAACCAAACACAACAGTTGATGAATCAAACACAACAGTTTCAGCAGGAGAAAAGAACTTCTGTTCAAGATTTAAGGGACCAAGTTGGTCAGCTGGCAACCACAGTAGGGAGGTTGGAATCTCAAGGCTCAGTGAGGTCACTTTCTCAAACTGTTGAGAATGTAAGTGCAATAACATTGAGATGTGGTTCAGAGGATTGGCAGCAAGGAACGTCAATGCTTTTAGAACAAAACAAGTAAGACAATAGTGAAACAAGCAGCAGTGTTGTACTCAAGCATAAATTTCCACCTCTTACAGCTTATGAACCGATATTACCTTTTCTCCAAGTTCTAAGAAGGAATTGGAAAGTTGGAAAAAATTCAGAGTTATATACAGAGTCGTATGAAAAATTTCTGGAAAAATGGCGAATAGGGAACAAGAACTTAAAGATGATGAGGAGTTCACTAAAGGTAACCAGTTGGAAGTGCTTGAGGCTACTGCTGAATTTGAAGAAGAAATCGGGTATTCAAAGTCTGAAAAAGATGAACAAGAGGAAGAGGAGAACAATTTGATAAGTTCTGCATATCTTTACAAAGAGGATATAGATGATACATCGGTGCAAACAATAAAAACACTACATGATACATACTATGGGACCTTAACTATGGAATTGGATGAGGCATATGTTAAGTTCAGCATATATGAAGTTAAAAGGTATCTTGGTAATATTAATTCTATTTTTTCTACTGATATTATTGACTCTATAGTGCAGGAATCTCTTGAGCAAATATACAAGGAGGATTTGAGGGCTAGAATGGAGCAAAATCAGGATCTGAAGGATGTTCTTAACAAATTAAAACTGCTACCAGTCCACTTGATTCAAAAATCTGATTACATAATGAGAAGGATGATGTCAAGCCAATGACAATAAACAAGGGCATGTACTTGGGAGGCAATCCAAAATCTCAGATTTAATTTTTCTATCCCTTTACATATTAGTTTTTTTTATTTACATGTAATTATTTCTTCTTTGCATGATTTTCTTACATTGGGGAAAATGTAAGGTTTGATTGTGGGGGGGGGGGGGGGGGGGGGAAAGATTTAGGTTTTTATTTTATTTAGGGATATTGATCCGATTTTGATAGGAAATTTAAAATTTTGATGCCTTTTGAATTTTTTTGGGTTCCATGATTCTATTTGCCTATGTGTTCGAAGGTAAAAGTCAAAGATTGAATATCAATGCTAAATTTCAAAACTTGTTTGATGCTTAATTGGTTAATGATTGAGGAAAACTTAGTCATGATCCATAGTAATTGATTTGAATTGAATTTGTGTCGCATGAGTACTTGAACATGTGATATATGCTCATTTGACTTAGTTATCTGTGAAGTTGTCTATGTGCACTAATCTCATGCTTTAGAACTATTGAACTGCTTATGCTTTTTGCAGGACCATGTGAAAAAAAAAATCAGAAAAGTTGAAAATCAAAGAAATTGTTGAAAAAGAGAAAAAAAAAAGCAAAAGAGAAACCATGTGGTGGGATGAGATGGAGCATAAAACGCACTCTCCCATAATCACGTGCGAATAAGTGAGATGGAGCATAAAATGCACTCACTTACAAAAGAATGATTGAGCAAGGTGAAACGGAGCATAAAATGCATTCACCAAAAACAAAGAGGAAAATGAAAGGGTTCTGGTAAAAAAAATAAAGCAGAAAAAGTATGTTTTGAGTTTTTGAGTGGTGTGCACGGTTTTTGCTCCATGGTAACTAAGTTGAGTATGTTTGTGGATTATAGAAGAGTGCTTATGTAGATAAAACTTGACTTAATGAAATTCATTGGTGAAGTGACAAGGTGGTTATCTTGAGTTGATTAATGAAGCATTGATTATGTTTTTGTGGGATTAGTGTTGATAATCATGAAATCTTTTGACATTATGGTTGAGTATAGTTTTTTTTGGAAATCAAACTTTTGGTTTACACGAGGAGATGTAAAAGACTAAGTGTGAGGAAATTTGATAAGTACACAATATTCATGATTTTTTATTCTTTTACGTTTGGTTTTATTGCATGTTTCATGTGTATATGAGCTTAATAAGTTGTTTATTGTTTTCAGGTGAATTAAAGCTAAAAGAATGGAAACAAGTTAATTTGGAGCTGAATTGAAGAGAAAAAGAAATTTTGGAAATTTTGGATTTTTGGAAAGTTTATAAAAGTAGATTTGGCATCTTTCTACATGGAATTGGAATGATATTCCTATTAGAATTAGGATTGCTTTGGACTGAGATTTTATTTCCTTACTAGATTTTATTTCTTTATGAAAACTAGTTATAATTTGTAATTCCTTTTAGGATTTGGATTTCTAGTTCACATAGGATTTAGAAATTTGTTTAGCACTATAAATAGATGTAATAGTTACGGTATAATTCATTCTATCATCTACAATATTGAAGACATGGGCTAACAATTTCAATTCAATTCTGAAGGGATGTTGAACCTTGTTCGTAATTAATGGTTTGATTATGTTTACTTTATTTATTCCTTCATATGTGAGATTTATTCTGATTATCTACATAAACTTCTTGTATGCTATTCAATCGTGATTCTGCAGGATTAAATTAGTAAATTTATATTATCTGCTTGATTAAGATATATATTAAGCAAATGATGTATATCTGATCATAAGTAGCAATTAATGATATTTAATTGTGGTCAAGTTTTTGAATATTATTAAGGTTTTTAGAAGACAAGTTAAATAGTTTTTGATTGTGTAATTATTGCTTGGAATAATCTAATTCTCATTCTTCATGCTTTTATTGTATTAAATCTAGACTGATAGTTCTACGTTATATGATAGTTAAGATCTTCTGTTGGCGATTGTCGCATTAGATTTATACTTAAGGAGAAGTTCGGATAATTAGCGAGTGCGGTTATCTAGGATTGTTAATCTCATGGAAGGATAAATATTGTGAAACTTGATTATTCCATAATTGTGAAAAGGCGATACTGAACTGAAGAACTGAAACTTTTTAAATCATTGTTAATTCTTATTAGTTTATTCTTGTTAATTTAGTTAATCAATTCAAAATCCCCTTTTCATTAGAAATCATAGGATAAATATAAAACAAATCAGTCTTTGTGGGATCGATCCTTGCTTGCTACTGTGCTAGTTGTTTGAATTTGTAAAGTGAAAGTGAGGTTAATTTAGGAGTGTAAACGACAGCTCCCAGCAGTCAGCTCTCAGAAACGTGGAGTCTACAAAGTGATGCAAGTAGAGATCGTAGTCAATCAAAGCTTAAGCAAAATCGTAGAGTTCTCTACGATCAAGATTGAATCGCTTACGAGCACACAAATACACAACGATCGTGGTATGAAGACAACTATCACGGTGCTTCTTCAGTTAGCATCAGAGTATCAAGATTCGCCTATCTGATAAAAGAGGATGCCTAATAAATGAAGAATGGCTTATGATCAATGACATTTTGGGAATACCAATTCCCCAACACTTATCCTTAGTTTGAATCAAAGAAACGTGTGGAAAAAGATAAGGGGACTACTTTCTGTCTGCTGAAAGCACCTTTTCATGTGTTAGGTGAGAAAGCAGTCTGCAGTGTCAGGCGAGTCAGACAGCAGAACACCATATTCCCAGGAAGTCAACATTAGTGCTCAGAAACGTCTGGAACACTAAATGCTGCAACGGAAGCCTTTCAACGGGAAGATTTCTAAGGCTCCTTCATAAGGAAAACAAATTGAAGATTCAGATTAAGCAAGCAAGAACGCACAAAGCTCAAGAACACTCAAACCCAAACTCTACAATCCTGAAAAATAGCTTGCTTCGCTACTCAGTTCTTTAGAACTTATGCTTAACGGCAACTGAGTAGCACACCAAAGAACGAAACTCTCATTACAGTATATTCCATGTCTGCTGGACTTGAAGAGTTATCAGTAAACTAGAAGTACCAAGTCTACTGAACTTGAAGAGTTCGTAGTGAACTAGAAGTTCCAAGACTGTTGGTCTTGAAGGAATCTCAGTATTCAAAGTTGTAAAGATATCCTTAGTGGATTTCCTACTTATGGAGTAGAATAGTGGATTACGAGTCTTGAGTGCTCTGAACCACTTTAAACAACTGTGTCACTTACATTGTGTATTCATTAACTGCCATATCTGCCATAACTGCTTATCGAACTATAAACTTGCTTTATCTTAAGGGGAACAAACAAATCATATATTCCACTGTGGTTAATTAATTTATTTAATTAACAAATCTGATAAGTATTTTGAAAAGTAAAAAGTTTAAAAATATCTATTCAACCCCCCTTCTAGATAACTATTGTGCCTCTAGGAACTAACAATTGGTATCAGAGCAAGTTCTCATATCTAAAGCCTACAAACCTCGAGTAGACCAATGGCACACATGATAAGAAAGTCCAAGCTCGGTGGAGGTAGCCAGCCACCTATGTGCAACAAAGACAAATTTTCTAACTGGAAAGTTCATATGCAGGCTTATATGGATTCTGTAGATGACGATCTATTTGAAACTATTATAAGTGGGCCCTACATTCCAACAAAGCTTGCGCCAACTCCTGAATATCCTAACCGAACACAGATCAAGATCAAATCAGAATGGACTGACAACGAGATAAAAGTTGTCCAGCTGGACAAGAAGGCCAAGAACATTCTTTTCCAGTCTTTAGAAGATGATCTGTTTGAGAATGTGGTTAACAGCAAAACTGCAAAAGAAGTCTGGGAAGCATTGCTCATCATGCACGAAGGAACAGAAGAAGTTAGAGAGAACAAACAATCTCTTCTTACTCAACAGTATGAGATGTTCACCCACGTACCAGGAGAGAACATCACTTCCACGTAATTAGAGATTCAATGTACTGCTCAACTTTCTTCGAGCTTTTGGAAAGATCTATCCAAACAAAGATCTTATCATCAAGTTCATGAGTTCCTTACCAAGCAATTGGGATGCAAAAACCATTGCCATCAAAGAATCAAAGAACCTCCATGAAATGACAGTACAACAACTTTATGAAAACCTTCTTACCTACGAGCTGGAGCTGACTCAATGAGCAAAAACTCTATCGAAAGGCAGAAGGAAGGACAAGGGAGTTTCTCTCAAGGCAACAAAAGCCACTTCCAAAGCTCGTGCTGAAAATAAATCTGACTCTGAAGAAGATGATGATGAAGATATTGCAATGCTGGTCAGAAGACTCAAAAGGTTCATGCGCAAAGGAAGAAGCAGCAGACCTAAGAGATTCAACAACAGCAACAGTCAAGAGTAGATCAACGACCTATGCTACAACTACAAGAAGGCTGACCACTTCATTGCAAACTACAACAAACCTTTTGGAGAAGTGCTGAAGAGGAAAAAAAATCCAAAGAATGAGTTCAAAGGCTACAAAAAGCTTCAGAAGAAAGACAAAGGTCTTGTAGCTGGAGGATCGTGGAGTGACTCAAACAACGACACAAACTCTGAGTCAGGAGATGATGAAGAACCTCAAGTAGCCAATCTATGTCTAATGGCCAAAGAAGTCAAAGATAAAAAGAGCACTGACCATCACAAAGTAAGTATTGATGAGGTATTTGACTTTAACTCTCCTGATGTAGATATTGATGATCTAAGAACTGCACTACATGACATAACTTCTTATCTGTATCAATATATAAAGTGCTTCAGAGTTCTGTCAAAAGATTATTCTCTTCTTCAAAAAGAAAAAGAGAAAGTTCAAGTAGAACTGGAGACAGCTCTACTCGGTACTTCCTCTCTCTCTAATCTTAAACCTGAGAATAAAATCTTAAGACAGACTAATGAACTCAGCACATAAAGAGAGTTAATCTAACATCTAAGATTGAGGAGCTCGAAAAGACTATTCTAATGTGGAACAGGTCTTCTTCATCTATGGACACCCTGATCTCCAGTCAGAGAATTTCATCTGACAAAATAAGTCTAGGTTTTGGGGAATCTACCTCAGAATCATGTATGGAAAAGCATAAAGAAACTAACATTAGTAGTGCTTCAAATTTCAATAGAAGCATTACATTTGTGAAATCCACACAGAGTAAAGAGCCAATGTATCTATGTTCTTCTGATCCAAGTCATGTCCTGAGACATAACAGATCCCATGCTGGCCTAGAATTCAGAAAAGTGAAGAGTAACTCAGTCACTACTCTCCAACCTCGAAGGATCGTGGAGTCAAATAAAATCGGCTCAATGAACCAAGTAGGAAGGAGTCGTAGAGTTGAGGTTCACTCTACATAAACCCTGAATCAAGAAGCTGCATGGAAAAAGAACAATCAGTATAAGGATATTGCTACCTAGTATCCACAGAAGTCCAAATGGAGAAAGAATCCACACACGCACACACACACACACAAGCATGCATCATAATATATGTTTTGTATGTGATAGATATGACCAGAAGGCTGCAGCATGCTATTATAACCCTCTGCATATAATAGACCCAAAGTCAAAAAAATTTGGGTCTCCAAGGGAACTAATAGAGTAGGACCCATGCAAGTCTAATTACTAAAATAAAAGCTACATCTTACTGCAAGAACAGAGCTCCTCGATAACAACCTGGTATCTAGATAGTGGAAGTTCACGGCACATGACTAGAATAAAGCTCTCCTGTCTAACTTCACAGAGAAGGAGGGTCCAACAATCATCTTTAGAGACAACGGATTTGACAAGACAAGAGGATACGGCTCAGCTGGAAATGGTGCAGTGTCCTTCAACAAAGTAGCATATGTGGAAGGACTGAAGCACAATCACCTGTGCATCAGCCAACTATGCGACAAAGGTCATCAAGTCACCTTCCTCAATAATCAATGTCAAGTCTGAGATCTGAAGACTTCTTCTATAAAGCTGACTGGAACCAGAGAAGGAAATGTCTATGTCGTCAACCTTGCTAAACTGAGTTCTGATGAGACAATATGCTTTCTTGCTAAAGCCTCTGAAGAAATGAGTTGGCTGTGGCATAGAAGATTATCTCATCTCAACTTCAAGAGCATGTCAAAACTGGCCTCCAAAGATCTAGTAGCAGGCTTACCTAAACTTAGCTTTGTTAAAGAAAGGCCATGCAACGCCTGTCAACTTGGAAAACAAACAAAGAGATCATTCAAAGGCAAAGCAGTTAACTCAATTGATAAGCCCCTACAGTTACTTCACATGGAACTTTTCGGGCCAATTCCAACTGTAAGCCTTGGAGGGAAGAGATACTCACTGGTCGTAGTGGATGACTACACCAGATTCACATGGGTATTCTTTCTAAGTTCAAAGGATGAAACGAGCTCCCAACTTATCAAGATGTTCAAGCTGGTGATGAATGAGAAATGAGAGATGATCAAGGCCATCAGAAGTGATCATGGAAAAGAGTTCGACTTCTCTAAGATGGATCAGTTATGTACAGACAACGGCATCAGTCACAACTTCTCAGCTCCACGAACTCCATAGAAAAATGAAGTAGCTGAAAGAAAGAACTGAACCCTGATTGAAGCGGGAAGGACTCTACTAGCAGCAGATCATCTGCCTGAATACTTTTGGGAAGAAGCCATCAACACTACTTGCTACACTCAGAATAGGTCTCTTGTTCACTTTATACTGAAGAAGACTCCCTACGAGCTATGGAAAGAATGAAAGCCAAACGTCAGCTATTGAATTTCTATAGTTTTGGCTGTGCATGCTACATTCTCAACAATGGAAAACAATATCTGACTAAGTTCAACCGAAGTCAGATGAAGGAATCTGTCTTGGATATACCACAGACAGCAAAGCCTACAGAGTGTTCAACAAGAAAACCCTAAGTGTTGAAGTCTCGATTGACATCATTTTTTATGAAACAGACTCAAACAAGTCTGTACCACTCAACACTACAATCGTCGAGCCAGACACTATGAATAAAGTGATCGATCCCAACACCATGATCGCAGTCCTAGAAGATGGAATCATGGAACCAGAAGAAGATATCGTGGAGAGAGCTACACCAGACGATGAATCTCTGCAACGAAAAGCAGAAGTCGATCTTGAAGTATTCAGACAAGAAGGCACTAGAACAGATGTTCCAACAGGAAGCAGTTGGGAAAGAGATCACACTCAAGACTTGATTATTAGCGATCTAAATGCAAGAATTAAAGACAAGATATGCTACCCAAAATGAGTGTTTCTATCTGAGCTTTCTGTCCCAAATAGAACCCAAGATGATAGAGGATGCCATGGAAGATTCGAGCAGGATAGAAGCTATGCAATAAGAGCTGAATCAGTTTGAAAGAAGCAAAGTCTGAAGATTAGTTCCTAGACCAAGGAATCACCCAGTTATGGGCACCAAATGGGTTTTCAAAAATAAGATGGATGAAGATGGGGTGATCACAAGAAACAAAGCAAGATTGGTGGCCAAAGGTTATTCTCAAGAAGAAGGCATCGACTACGAGGAGACATTTGCACCTGTTGCCAGACTAGAAGCAATCAGAATATTGCTTGCCTTTGTTGCCCATATGAAGTTTAAAGTCTTCCAAATTGATGTCAAGAGTGCATTTATAAATGGAGAACTTCAAGAAGAAGTCTATTTGGATCAACCTCCAGGTTTCATTAATCAAACTCTCTCAAATTATGTCTATAGATTAGACAAAGCCTTATATGGACTTAAACAAGCATCTAGAGTATGGTATGAAACACTTACAAACTTATTGAAAAAGGATTCACTAGAGGTAGAGTAGACACCACATTATTCCTTAGGAAGCACAAAGATAAAGTTTTACTGGTACAAATAAATGTAGATGATATTATCTTTGGTTCTACTGATGAAAATTTATGTAAGAGATTTGCCAAGCTTATATAGAGCAAGTTCAAAATGAGCATAATGGGTGAGCTGAATTTCTTCCTTGGACTTCAAGTGAAGCATACTAATGAAGGTATCTTCATTAACCAAGCTAAGTATATCAAAGACTTACTTAAGAAGTATGGCATGGAATCAGCTTCTCCCATAAAAACACCAATTGCTCCAGCAACTAAGCTTGACAAAGATGAGAAAAGTAAATGTATTGACATTACTCAACACAGAGGTATGATAAGCTCTCTTCTATACTTAACTACCAGTAGACCATACATTATGTTTTCTACATGTATATGTGCTAGATTTCAAACTAATCATAAGGAATCACGCTTAACAGCTGTAAAAAGAATTTTCAGGTATCTCAAAGGCACACCTCACTTGGGACTTTGGTATCCCAAGGAGTCCTCCTTTGAACAAATAAGATATCCAGATAGTGATTTTGCAGGCTGCAAAATTGCTAGAAAGAGTACCGGTGACACTTGTCAACTGCTAGAAAATAGACTTGTGTACTGGTTTAGCAAGAGGCAAAACTCAGTATCAACTTCAACAGCAGAACCTAAATCTATTGTTGCAGGCAGCTGTTGTGCTCAAATTCTATGGATGAAAAATCAGCTAGCAGACTATGGGCTTGATTTCAAATCTATACTTGTTCATTGTGATAACACAAGTGCCATAGAAATAACACACAATCCTGTCATGCATTCTAGGACAAAGCATATAGAAATAATATATCATTTTATTAGGGATCATGTTCAAAATGGAACTATATCTTTACAGTATATCCCTACTGAAAATCAACTTGCTGATGTCTTTACAAAACCCTTAGACGAATCTAGATTTAGTAAACTAATATGTGAGTTAGGAATGTTAAATTTATAACCATAAATTCTATGCTCTAGTTGGTGCTAACTTTGCAGATAAAAAGGCTATGTCAAAATCATAGAGATGACATAGTGAAACTACGATTGCGAAGGAATCTCGACATGGCAGAGAAGTCCATTATAATGATAGCATAACAACCAAGTCTAAGAAGTTCTTCTTCTGATAAGCGCCTCAGTGACAAACCTAGCCCTAAGTTTTATACTAAGAGGCCAACCCTTTCTAAGCTACCTCAACCAAGAAGAAGTATTGATATAGAATGCATCACAAGGATCTCTGCAGAAGCATGGGTAGAGACAATGATCGTGGAGCAGTCTCAACAATGCTGTCAATGATCGTGGAGTAATCCCGACGATCGTAGTTCTCAAGAAGGATACACTAACTCAGGGGGAGCTAAGGGTAATTTAGTCTTTTTCATACAATCAAAAAATGTGGAGCCATTCAGAACAAGACACGTGCCCCACTCTACAGAATGTGAAGAGGGAAGTAACAAATACTTTTGAAAAGTCTTTTTGTTAGTTCACCTTTGAATTTCACAAGTTTTCTCTCTCTCTCTCTCTCTCTCTCTCTCTCTCTCAAAAAACCCTAGACTGAGAATTCAAGTGCACTCAGTTAATCTCGTTAGTTTCAGGAAAATCAAAGATATCAATGGCTTCTATTATTGTCTCTGGCTACCACCTGTGCTTCGACGAGTACAAGACTGCCGGCCCACAGTTTCACAAGATTCTGTCTTTGTTGAAGAAAGAAGGTCTTCAAGAAGCTCTGAGCACCAGCACAAAGATCTACCTGAAGCTGGTGAAGGAGTTCTACTGCAATGGAGTCTATGAGAACGACGTCCTTACAACAAAGGTCAAGAATGTACAGATTTGGCTCGAAGCTATAGATATAAACTTGGCCTTAGGGTTTAAATCAAAGGGCCTTTCATCTCTGGGTTTCATCGACTTACATGAAGGACTAAAAAAGATGCACCACAAGAAGAATCAAGACATCAAGGGCTACAAGAAGAAGGAGTTTCCCCAAAAATAAGAGTTTTTGGCCCATATTATTGGGAAGTGCATCTGCCGCAAGTGCTCTAGCCACAACTTTGTAAATGAGATCCAACTAAAGCTCATGACAATAATCTGCTTCAGAGCCCAACTTAACTATGGGGCTCTTCTCATGGAATGGATTGGGAAGAATGCTCTCGGCTCGAAGAAGGCAAAGAGCACATGCAAAATGCTCTTCGGGAGATTCATCAGCATCATTCTCCAATCTGCTCTGGGACAAAAAATTGGAGATAAGGAAGGTGAAGTCATTAACGTCAATAAAAGGATGACCCAGAAACTCTTTGAGAATTGAAAGAGGAACCCTGCTGAGAATGTGAAGATGATGATGTCTGAGTCCAGAGGAAGGGCTGGAGATGTGAAGAAACCTGATCTACAAGGAAATATGTTAGTGGTGAAGGAAGTTCAAGAAGAAGAAGTAAATCAAGAAACCTCTACTCTAGTCAGAAAGAGTAAGTGGAAGAAGAAAATGAAGGAGATTATTCAGATGGTAGAAGAACCTCAAGGCTCAACACTTAATGTGCTCTAAGGGTCTGGCACTGAAGTTCTAGGGCCCTCCACACAAAGGGAACTCACACTGGAAGTGACCACATCTCCAGAAGAAGTCTTGAAGGAGTAGAAGAAGCAAAGTGAAGAAAAGGCTGAAGGAAGTTTTAAGCCTCAGAAAAAGGAAACACAGTCATCGAGTAAAGAAGTCTACACTCACTTTGATCGTGCAGTCCTCAATCTCACCGATCATAGAGTCCAGACTTACCATCACTCCAAAGGAAGATGCTGCAACAGCTTCTTAGCTCGAACAGACTATCATGGCTGAAGCTGAAGAGACTGCTGAACCTGAACCTGAGCCCAGAAGAACAGGGAGAAGGCTAATCAAGAAGGTTAATCTTGAGCTTGAGAGAGCTATGCTCAGGATTAAGGAAGAAGAGATAAGAAGTGCATCTGAGTAGGCTGAGCAGAGAACCAAGTCTCTAACCTCTGGTTCTCATAATGAGTCCTTGGATCAGACCCGGATAATTGATGAAGTAATAGCTAACATCACCAGTGCAGTGACCCCTACTGTATCTGATCAAGCTATTGTCCCTGCTGAGGAGGAACTTCCAGAAGCTAATGAGGAGAGTACAAATCATGTTGAGGGGGAGATTTTTGAAGTCCCTGAGCCAGATAGTGCTCCAGCTGAGGGGGGAATCAAAAGCTTCTTATGAAGCCCCCTCTGCTTCTCAAGAAATCAAAGATTTTGTGGATGCAGTAATGGAAAGTGTTGAAGAAGAAAGGGAAGATGCTGTTATGGTTGATATGGTGGAGGTTCTTGATGAAGGTGCTGAAGAAGGTGATGAAGAAAAAGAATAAGAGGTAGAAGTTGAGATTATAGCAGAGTTCTGGAGTGGAGAAAGGAGTGCCAACTTCAATCAATTATTTTCATATCTTCCCATGATGTCCTTTCATAGAGCTCTGATTCTCAACAATTGGGATCACATATTCTAGGCATTCAAAGTATATCCAGCAATTTCTGTGCTAGCCCAGGGATTCCCAAGAAACCTCAACTTTGCTCAAAAGCTAATCACGAATAATTCATCTTCAAAGACTGAGCAAGAAGCACACTACATTCCTATCTCTTTCAAGGTTAATCACTCCCCTCTATCAAACTTCTATCAGTTTGATGAACTGCCAAGGTGGATGGAGGTGGTCCTTAACCCTCTAAATCAGTTTCCAGTTATAGAATCTCAAAACTTTATAACTGATGAACCAAATAGCCAACTTTTTATCATAGCGCTATTTTTGTTCAACTCAGTGAACGACTCCACGGTCGTCGAGCAACTATTCACGATCGTCGAGCAACAACCCGACACCACGACCAACAAGCCACCAACCCAAATTATAAAGCCAAATATCCCAAACACTAAAATAGCCTCCTCACCCATACACCAAACCCAAGCACCATTCACTCAATCTGATATTTCTTTATGCTCAAACAATGAATATTTTGATATGGCATTTGCTCTCACAAGCATGCCAAGGGTGCACACTACAACCTCCCCTCCTGACCTTCAAAAAATCATTGATCATCTCTATGTCCTCCCCACCAAAGAGGAGCTTTCTGAAGTCATAAAGAGGGTGGTCCAAGAGACAGAAAAGAACATTGAAGCTCATTCCCTGGTGATTCATCAACGTTTTAACAATATGATCGAGTCTGCCAACACTTTGCCTGGCAACTTGGGGACTGAGCTCTTAAAGAGACTGAAAGAGATCATAAGGGAGATGATCGATAGTCTGAATAAAAGGGATGACATTCACTTTCAGGCTTCCAACAAGCATAAGGAAGTAGTTATCCTCCTCCAGAAGACTCAGGAATCTCAGGATAATGTTATTGCTAATCAGATCCACAAACTGAGTACCTCCCTGCGAGAGTTCAAAGAGTATTCCTTAACTCAAGTAAGGAAGATAGACAATGCAATAGTCATGCTGCATCAACAAAGAGCAGATACTGATGCCATGGTTCAAGAGAATCGTAATGACATTGCCCAAATGTGCTCTCAAATGCACGAACAGAACAGCGCCAACTAATTATTATGGCGACCCCTCTGAGGAGCCAAGGCCCGTCCATTAGCTCACAAAGAGTATCTCACACTGGCTTGAACATGCTCATTGGAGATCCTGACTTTATAAACAGACATGATCAAAATGAAAATCTCAGTCTGAGTGAGCTAGAAGAGATTAAAAGGCGAGATGAAGCTAGCAGAAGAAGGAGAGCTAAAGAATATGCTAATCCTACAAGGGGCAAGAGGCCAAGAAGATAGAGATAAGTTTCTATTTGTTTTTATTGATGTAATTGTTGTGGATTATAATAATTTTTACAACATCAATAAATTCAAGCTTATTCTCTAGAATTTCAGTTGCTCACTGAAACATTTAGTCATATTTACTTTCTAACATCCTGCATTAGAATTTGATGATATGATGCAAATCTCCTTGGTTATGTCAACATCAAATAGGGGGAGATTGTTGGAAATTGCATATTCAAATTTGATGTAGAAAGTAAATAATTGTGCATATATTATTCAAGTTGTAAAGTCCTTAATAGAACATATGTACAAGGACTTAGATTGAGGATCAAAATTGTTAAGTTGATCTGAGCTAAACGTTTATCATTTTGTAATTGAATGTATAGAAGAAAGATCATGCTTGTTAGGTTAATCTCTTGAAATGTAATAGTTAGGCCTTAACAGATTTGTAGTCTGTCGAGCCAGCCAAGAGTTTGCTGAAGCCAAGGCAGACTCGTGGAGTGTCAAGGAAGTCACTCCAGAATTGTAGTCTGTCAAGGAAGCCACATTAAGAATCATGGAGACAGTCCAAGCGCTTGCCGAGCCAAGTTAAGAATCGTAGTTAACTCTCAAAACATGGAGTCTGCAAAATGATGCAAGTAGAGATCGTAGTCAATCAAAGCTTAAGTAGAATCATAGAGTTCTCTACGATCAAGACTGAATCGCTTACGAGCACACTAACGCACAACGATCGTGGTATGAAGACAACGATCGTGGTGCTTCTTCAGTTAGCATCAGAGTATCAAGATTCGCCTATCTGATGAAAAAGGATGTCTAACAAATGAAGAATGACTTATGATCGTTGATAATTTGGGAATCCCAATGCCCTAAAACTTATCCTTAGTATGAATAGAAGAAACGTGTGAAAAAAGATAAAGGGACTACTTTCTGTCTGCTAAAAGCACCTTTTCAGGTGTTAGGTGAGAAAGCAGTCTGCAGTGTCAGGCGAGTCAGATAGCAGAACACCATATTCCCAGGGAGTCAACATCAGTGCTCAAAAACGTCTGGAACATTAAATGCTCCAACGGAAGCCTTTCAACGGGAAGATTTTAAAGGCTCCTTCATAAGGAAAACAGATTGAAGATTCAGATTAAGCAAGCAAGAACGCACAAAGCTCAAGAACACTCAAAGCCAAACTCTACGATCCTGAAAGATAGCTTGCTTCGCTACTCAGTTCTTTAGAATATATTCTTAACGACAACTGAATAGCACATCAAAGAACTAAACTTTCATTACAGTGTATTCCAAGTCTGCTGGACTTGAAGAGTTCTCAGTGAACTAGAAGTGCCAAGTCTGCTAAACTTGAAGAGTTCTTAGTAAACTAGAAGTTCCAAGATTGTTGGTCTTGAAGGAATCTCAGTAATTCAAAGTTGTAAAGATATCCTTACTAGATTTCCTACTCGTGGAGTAGAAGAGTAGATTAGGAGTCTTAAGTGCTCTGAACCAATTTAAACAACTGTGTCACTTACATTATGTATTAATTAACTACCATAACTGCTTATCAAACTATAAACTTGCTTTATCTTAACAGGAATAAACAAATTATATATTCCGTTGTGGTTAATTAATTTATTTAATTAACAAATCTAATAAGTATTTTGAAAAATAAATTTTTTAAAATATCTATTCAATCCCCCCTTCTTGATAACTATTGTGCCTCTAGGAACTAACATCCTGTAATAATTTATATTTGAGGAAGGGCGTCTCCACGTCCATTTGCCAAATTTAGTAATCAGCTGCAATTGCAAGTAAAATTTGAATGGTCTTGAGCATTATTTTAAAGATCCATTTTGGATTTTATGGTCATCCACTATTTCTCTGAGTGTTTATAACTCTTAGCCTTATCGTATATAACTGGATCATCATCCTCTATGATGCGTACCTCATCATCATCATCTATGATGTATCCATACCTCCCAGGTATCTTTAGTACTATTCTAGATTTACAATTCGGTTGTGGTATAATATGTCTATCTACAGGTTCCTCCTTTTGACTAATAGTGATTTGTGGTTCTTGAACTCCTTCAAGATCATTATCCTCCCACTAGCCCTTCAATGATAAACATCTTTATCTTAGAAGGCAGCGTGTTTCGCAACAAACACCTTTTGCTAAGTAGGATTATAGAACATTTACCCTAAACTTACTTTAGGATGTCCCACAAATCTGTATTTATCAAATCTTGTCCTAAAATTATCCTTTTGAAACTTTTTCACATAAACTGGATAACCCTTTATCTTAACATACTTAAGATTAGGAATCCTCCCTATCCATAACTCTTATGAAGTCTTGGGGACGAATTTTGAGGTTACATTATTTTGTAGATATGCAGCCGTTTTCAAGGCATTACCCTAGAAGGATACTAGAATGTCGATAAAATCATTATGGACCGCACCATGTCCAGCAAGGTACTATTTTTCCTTTTAGATTCACCAATCATTTATTGTGTATCAGGAAGCCTTCATTTTAAGAAAACCATTTACGATGATCTTAAAACTTATTGCACAAGTATTTATTCCTCGATCTAATCGAAGAATCAATATACCTTGCCAATTAGTTTTACTTCTGAATTCTTTGAACCTTTCAAATGATTCAGACTTGTATTTCACCAAATATAAATATTTAACTTTTTGAATGATCATCTCCTTTTCTTTTACTAGTTTGTTCAATTTAAAATTATTTTCATGTAAATCAAGTATATACAATCCACTTAGTAAATTTTTACTTATTTAAACTAATGAAATTGCCCGTAGGCGGCGCTAAACAATAAGTTTCTGCATTTAATGGACCAACCTTTTCTCCATTCCCACACGCAGGAAGACTTCCATTGTTTAGCTTTTTACTTATGCTTGGTCCCTTCATAAATCTGTATTTATGAGAACCATAGCCGGTATCCAATACCCAAGTAGAAAAATTACTTACTGAAAGATTTATTTCAATTATGAACAAACCTGTATTTGTAATCGAAGCTTTACTAAGCTTCTTCTGGTTAGCCTCTATAAGATACTTCTTGCAGTTTCTATTCTAGTGTCCAGGCTGCTATATGTATCAGTTTTGTTCTTATTATCATTTGTATTTTGCATTTCCTTATATCTTCTTTGAATTGTTCTTCTTCTAGATCGAAAGAGCTCCTTAGATATCTGATATCTATTAGTCCTACTTTCCTCACCATTCAACTCCTTGAATTGTAGGAATATAGTAAAAGCATCCATAGTTTCATGCTGACGCTGAAGCTCATTACTCATGGATGCGAGCATGATGTATTGAGCCAACTAGGCATCATCTTGCTACTTTCTAAAAGTAGCAATCTCTTCCTCAGAGGCATTATCTGCAACTATTGCAGGGATAGGCGTATTAAAGAAATTAGATAGCTTTTCAGCCTTAAGAACTATTCTCAAATTTCTTAACCAATATGTTTAATTCAGTTCGGTTAATTAACATCTAATATGCTACGCAGTGATAGTAATTTAGACATTGTAAAATTATGTAAATGAATTTGTAATTAAGCAACATTTTAGCATACATTCTTTTATTAATTACCCAAATAAATTAGGTCTTGTTTTAAATTGGTATCTCCCACTATTTTCTTCAATCTATATTACCGTCAAAATATATAGTTCGGTAAATTTAATTAAAGATTTACTAGTGAGAATAAGGATTCTATTTCAAATGTATATAGCCTTGTGGATAGCGCAACAAACCATATATAAATAAATAGGTAGACAACTCTTTGTCAATTACATCAATATGTAACTCCCTTTTTTTTTTGCCTCTTAGATCATAATGGTCAAGTGTGAGCACATCCGAACTAAAATGATTTAAGTTAAGTCCAACCTAGCACTTCCATATATTCAAAAAAGAAAAATATTGTTCTTGTGGATACCACAACAAAATAATATTGTTTAATTTTCTTTATAAGCATCAAATGTGATTAAATTAACATCTTAAATACTCAATACTTGCCTTGTGGATAGCACAACAAACTCATATTAAATATTTAATACTATATTAATTTTATCATGCTAGAAGGCGGTGTTCGATATTTCAAATATTTTTGAACGCGTTAGACTTAATATAATTTCTTTGAGGGGGTATTAGTCTCATCTTGTTTAGCGCGCATGCACATATATATATAAAATACGCGTCATATTAATTAATATGCGAAACATGTTTTATAATATATATAATAAGCGTGCACATATAGAATACTATATTCTACTCGTATTGATTGTGGGCTTTTATTCTAGTTTAGTTCACTAGAGCCACCAAGTGAACCAAAAGGTCAAACCTAGGGATGCAAGAATTAAATTTAAATATAACTATTACATTTAAAATCCTGGGCTTCATTAGAAACGGGTCTTCACGCGCTCCTTGCTTCTTGGTCTCCAATTCTTCAAAATTTAATTCTAACTATTCCTATTAAAAAAACTATTTACTATAAATAGAAATCTTGATCAGCAATCAAGAGGAAGTACATAGGAGGAGATAGAATTTTCATTAAGAAAAATTAGAGAAGACGAGGTACGCATACCCCATTTATAAAACCCATACATTCAAGCATCCAACTAAAATAAAATCCAATCACATTGGTCAATGTCCATAATCAACCTCATTTATTATCATACACATCAACATATGCATCAATAATTAAAACATTCATCTCATGAATAATAAACATTCAATATATACATTGATATCGATTTAATTGGCAATTTTAGTAAGCATAAAATTTAATTCTGAATTAAAATAAACTCTTTTATTTTAATCCAAATTTAAATCAAAATAAATATTTTATTTTTAATTTATCCATTTTTGAATAAAAATAAACTCCTTTATTTTTATTCAAATTGTTTAATCAAAATAAACTCCTTTATTTTAATTAATGTGGAATCCAATTCTAAGTCAAAATAAACTTCTTTATTTTAACTTTTAAAAAAAATGTTTTTTGGGAGAAACAAAATATGTGGAATCCAATTCCTTATCAAAATAAACTCCTTTATTTTGATTAATATGAAATCATATTTCATAACTAAATAAACTCCTTTATTTAAGGAAACATGAAATCCATTTCCTAATCACAAATAAACTCCTATATTTTAGGAAACAAAGAATTCAATTTCATCTCCAATTGGTTATCATGGAATCCAATTCCAACTCTAATTAGTTAGTATGAAATTAAATTCTAATTAAAATAAACATCTTTATTTTAATCCAATTCCAAATAAAAATAAACTACTTTATTTAAATTTAGAATTACTAGAAAAACAATGTTTGATCAAAAAACTTTAAAAAAGAAATAATCAAACAAGCCTTCAAGTCAAACTTGAAAACCATAATTGTATAGTTTACGTATTAACATGTTGATTCTTAACCAAAATTAATTATGGTGCAATTGTAAGGCTTGTAGAAAGTGACCTAGAGGTTAAGGGTTCAAAACCCTTTAACTATAGATCAATATTTTTCTTTTTAAAGGAAGATGATGTCAGTGCCACGTCATCAGTCAACAGTTGGCCAATCAACGCCACATCAGCAGTTGTCCAGTCAACAGTTGACCAGTCTTTGCCACGTCAGTAGTTGACTAGTCCTGCCACGTCAGCAGTTGACCGTGGACTTTGACTTTTTTTTTCTTTTAAAAAAATCTGTTGTTTCAAAAAAAATAGCATAAAAAAATTAATTCTACACAAATAATTATGCCCAATTAAATTGTTCTAAATATATATCAATATACATATCAAATCTTAACAATTAATAACTTGTATAAAAGTTTGACTCTGATGCCATTGTTAGGTTTGTAAGATTCATGGATACAATCAAATTGCATAAAATAAACGAAAGCATAGTAAATCAGAGTTTTAAAATTTTACAAACCATATACCCGGATCATCCTTTATGCACAATTATTAATTAAATAAAAAGATGTAGATTAGTATTTATACCCTTGAAGATTCTAGCTTCCTCAGGTACGAGTTCAACTCCAAATCCTTTTCGCGTTCTATTTGAATCCACCGGTTTGATTCCTTCTTTTGATCAACGTTAGCCACCCAAGTGTTTGGCATCTAGAGGTGATCCACCAAGAAAGAATAAGAATTCAAAAAGGGAGGTGTTTGGCTAAACACTAGTTTCCTTCTCTCTAGAAAAGGAGTGTTCTCCCAACTCTTAGAATTAAGTTTTTAATCTTGTTCCATAATAAGACTTTCTTATTTATAGATATAGGCAACCCTCCTAAATAATTTAGGATTATGATTTCATATTAATTAATTAAACTCCTTTAATTAATTAGGCTTACCAATTCTATTGAAAATAATTAAACTCTTTTAATTAATTAGCCTCATAATCTTATTTGGAATATATATATATGAGAGAGAAAGTATCTTATTAATTAATTTTCAAACTCCTTTAGAAATTAAATAATAATAATAATAATAGTAATAATAATAATAGTAATAATAATAATAATAATAAGACTCCTCTTATTAATTTATATTTAATATTTTTAAAATATTAAATAATAAATATTAAGCTATTTAATTTATTATATCACCATAGATTAAATTAAATAGGGCTAATGAAAAAACTGTCCCCCCAAGTTTGGTTGAAAATCAATTTGTTTCTTAAAGTTTAGAAATGTTCAATCAATACCTCTAAGTATTTTAAAACAACAAAATTATTCCTTTTTGGCCGAACAGACCAATTTTTCGCCGGAATACGGTTTGACTACCTTTTTTGTACTTTAACATTCTCAATACATTTGACTTGTATTTAATAAGTATTTTCTAAAATAATGTTTGTTCATTTTCCACAATATTTAAATTAAAAAAATAAAATTTTAACATTATTTATAAAATCGATGACAATAAATAATAAAATAAATATAAATATAATTTCTCTTTTGAGTGACACGTTAGATCTACGAATAACATATTCTCATAAATCTATAAATACAAAATAAATAAATAAATTATAAAAAAAAATATTAAAATCATAAAGTCTCTTTAAAGAAGAAACTAAATAAAAACAAATTAAATAAATAAAACATCAATCATAAGAAGACAAAATTACAAACAAAATCATAACTTACTTATGAAAAAAAGCAATTACAAAATAACAACAAAATCATTTATATGTAATTTATTTAATTACAAAAACATCAATGGTAAGAAGACAAAATTAAAAACATCAATACATTACGTAACATTATTTGAGAATTACAGAATAATGATGAGATATTTATCTAACCAAAGTTTTGTATTTGAGATATTTATAGAATAATTACCTTTCTTTTTTTATAATTTATTTATTTATTTTGTATTTATAGATTTCATAAAAATATTTTATTTGTAGATCAAATGTGTCACTCAAAAAGAAATTTATATTTATATTTAATTTATTATTTTTTGTCATTTATTTTATAATTAATGTTAATATTTTATTTTTTAAATTTAAATGTTAGGGGAAATGAAAAAATATTATTTGAGAAAGTACTTATTAAATACAAGTCAGATGTATTGAGAAGGTATGACAACCCGAATTTTCAAAAATTATTATAATAAGAATTTAATAAATAAAATTCTTATTACGAGATGTTTTGAGTTTGAATATGTGTATATATGTGTTATATATTGTGAAGTATATGATTTGGTATGAATATAGAAGATATATATATATATATATATATATATATATTCATATATTGGGATTGTGAGGTTTAATAGTTAATTTAACTATTGAAGAAATTAAAAGAAATTATTACGAAAAAAAATTAACTGAATATTATTAGTTAATTTAATAAAGTTAAATATTATATTATGAAGTAATATAATTTGGTTATTATTCCTTGTTGACAGTGGAATTATTATGAATTAAATCTCATAAATAATGTGAGTATTCACTTAATTAAAATAGTGAATTAATATAAATATAATTAATTTAATAAAATATGAAGCTAATATATTACATGTAAGAGTAATACGTTTATGTAATGGCTTAATATATTATATTTAGCCAAGTGAATGTAAATGAGTATGAGAATGAAAAGAACCAATATAATTATAAATAAATATTGGCGTTAGATGAATTAAATAAATATTTTAGTTGGAATATTTATGGAATAAGATATATATTCGATGAAAATTGTTATGGAATAATTTATTCAAGTATGATAATATAGAATAAAATTATGTGGAATGATTTTGTAATCAGTGCGTATTTTATTACGCTAATGGAATAGAAATATTCTAATTTAATTAAATAATTGAGTTAGAGCGTTAATGATTTATTAAATAAAATAATAATTATATTAGCTAATTAAAAATTGTGTTGGCTAAATAGAGATTATAATTTAATTAAATAAAGGTGTGACAAATGGGCCTTATAATAAGAGAATTATAATAATAAATAGAAAGGAGTTCTAGTTGAGTAAGCCAAACAAGGCCTTGTGACTTTTGAAATTTTGTAACTGCTAATTAAACAATAATATTAAACACTAATTAGTTTACGTATTATATTATCAGTTATATGAGTTTACGAGTTGTGTTTTAAGCCTAAACTAAAAGAAGAAAAGAGAAAGGGAGAAATAGAGAAGAGAATGAGAGAAAAAGAGAAGAAATTCTCTGTGAGTTTGGAATTGGGTAATCAAGAAGGAAGTGAAGGATTGTCCAGCCTTACAACAATAATCTAAACAATAATCAAAGGTAATCATCTAACTTTTAGTTCTTAGTTTTATTTTCTTGAGTATTCCTTGAAAAGTTGGATTTCTATGGTTAATTCGTTAAGGAATTAGTTATAGATGTTAATTGGTATGTTTAATATGCTTTATATCATCTAAAAGTGATTTTTAAGAAATCAAATTCATAAAGATGTGTTGGAAGATGAAGAAATTTGGTTTATAGCTTAGTATATATATTTTGGTCTATTTTAAGGCTTAAATTGATAGTTAGATCATTTATATAATCTGAAATTGATGATGTATTATGATTGTACTCGAAAAAATGAAAACAACCCAAGTTGAACGAGTCAAAACGGATGTAAAACGAATTCATAGTGAATGAATTCACTAAATATGTGTAAAACATAAAAAAATTAGCATGAACACTGAATTGGAACCCTTAAAATGGATTGTTAATATTTTTGAAGTGTTATAGTTATTATGTAGATGAGTAGTTCAGTGTTTCACAAATCCATAGAGTAGAAAACGGACTCAATTGGATGTGTACAACTTAATTTACGAAGATTAGAAGGAGGAAAAGGTCAGAAAATTCGCAAGAACAACAACTGGGAAAAAAAATCGCGTAGCGTACTGCCAGTGGCGTAGCTGTGCTTCCCCCAAGGCTATTTGGGGCGTAGCTACGCTGGAAGAGTTATCAGTCCGGGACTATTTTGACCTCCTGTGGTAAAACAGCCATAACTTTTTCATACGAACTCCGATTGAAGAGATTAAAGATGATTCCGAACGAGCACGAGTAGACCTATAACTTTTATTCTTTAAAATTTTCAATTTGAGGTTAGTAGCAGGGGTCAAAATGGTCATTTTTGGGACTGATGTGTGTTCGGAGGCAATTGGAGGGCGTTGGGCATGCACGTATGCAAGTGTAGTGCTTCTGACGATTAAAGATGTTGTCCTAAGTTATAAAACATGAATGTTAGTAAATATAAGGATGCTTAACATTAATAAATGATATATTCGATAAGTTATATAAGCACACTAAGCATACACAAGAGAGACGATTCGGGCGTGTGACGAATGAACGTCGAAACGCCGTGACAAGTGTTAATGAACGTAAAAAGTGTTTTAAGTCAAATGAAATGAACATTATAAGATATGAAAGGGGGTTAATATAAAACCAATAAGTAGTCCTAGCAAGACTTAAACACTTGAATGAATTTAGAATATTACTAAAAAGAAATATAGTGAGATATACGTCGAAAGTTAACACATCAAATTGAACATTGTGTATTGATTAATAAGAAAGGTTATGGGATGTAGAGTAAAGTTTACATTAAAACTGCTATGTGTTGCTCTGTGACTAATAGTTGATGTGCATGATTATATAATTGTGTATGGCATGTGAAGTGCAGATAGCTATAAGCTGTTAATCTGTTATTGGTAAACAACGATCAAGGCAAGTCTTTTGGTTATTATTTGTCTACGTGAACTTGATGAACTGTTCTAAATTGCATAATATGTTATATGTGTTGTAAGCGAGCATGATAAGTTATATACGTTGTAAGCATGAATGTTAAAGTCAATTTATGACTACATTATTGAGCAAAGCATGTTGATTGAGTAAGGAACTCAATCTTTATATTTGTTATGTGAATTAAAACATGTAGGCCATGTTACTTTAATTATTATGAGATGTATGTTGAGTATGTTATTATGTGCTACGTGATGCATGAAAACTGTTAGAACTTGCTGAGCTGTCGAGCCCACTCTTGTAAATAATAACTTTTGTAGGTCAAGATTTCAAGGTAAGGATACATGCTAAGTGAGTTATAAAGATCCACATTCACGAAGATTACTTATGTTTTATGGGAAATGTATTTAATGTTTTGAATGTAACATGTTGTTGAATTATAAGTGGAGTTATCCAATGTATATGGATATTACTTTATAATGTAAGACTTGGTACAGTCATTGTATTGTAACGATTCATGATATAGATTTGAATCAAAGAGATGTAATGTAAAGGTTGCGATTCAGGACAATAAAGAAAGAAGTTTATAAAAGTTTTAAATAGTCCGCATTTTTGGTGATTTTAATATTGAATAATGATGTAAAGATAGATTATAGATGTATTATTAATGACCGAAGTTGAAAATTATATTGTTTGAATTTTGAGGTCGTTATAGTTGGTATCAAAGATGATAGGTTATACACCTTAGGTAAGAGTACCTTAGGCTATGACCTTAGGTTATAAGAAGTTAATTTACGTATAACGAAAAGGTGATTCTTTTCACATACGTAGATGTATAGGATGAGTTAAGTCCTAGAAATATTATAAGAAGAAGGTAAGAATAACGAGGAAGAAAACTCGAATAAAATGTTGAACTTTATGAACGAAGTTAGAAATTCTTAAAAGAAGAGTTAATAAATAAACAAGAAGATTCAAAGAATAATGTTGAAGAGATATGAAGATGAGAATCAGGAGTTACCTAACTCCAATAATAAAGATGACGAATAACAATGAATAGACAAAGTCTATAAGATTAAAAGCATAATGAAGTCATGATATAACATGATGAAAGGAAAAGATAAGAAGTTTTTAAAATAAAACGATAATGAGATAAGAAAGAATCATAAGGGAGATGATTATAGAATAAGATCATGGTGTGATCTTTTAAAGTTGAAAAACAGATGGTCTGTAATGATTGCATAGTTATAGTTTGAGACTATAACGATAATGTTCTATGATATGATACGAGATTAACTCACAAGGAGTTACAAATGATGAGATACAGGAAATCTGTATCGAGTATAGAGCGAGAAGTTAAGAAGAAGATAGAGTTAAGTGGGATTTCAACTGAGGACTCATGTGGTGGCTGAGTTGTATAAATCTTTGTATGGGCAGGGTTTTGTGCTTACACTTGGCTTATCATATTGATAATCATTGGAAGGTTGGTGTCACGCTATCGATATATATATGACGAAGAGGTGATTCTTTTCTCATATTATATTTGATAGTTAGAGTCAATAGAGATTAGATTAGATGATATTAAGATTACATTAGATGATCTTAAGGTTAGGCGAGTTCTTAAAACTCATACTTACGGTAAGATTGTGACTCATAATCGTACGTATATTTTGAACCCCTAAGCATATGGACAGTGTCTGATCAGTTCTTTGACTACGTATTGCTAGGACAAGTTCTTAAACTCATATTATTGTGGCAAGTTCCTAAACTTCCAAAGTGTGGTAAGTTTGATGAACTATACTGGGTATAGAAAAGTTATAGTGTAGGAAGCATTGATGTTGTTTAAGGTTGATAGAATGATTAAGTAATGATGGAGTAAAGATTTAATTGATGGAGAAAGTTTTATATTCTAAATCTCCTAGCTTTGCTAGATTTTCGAAATTTATTGACTTCGTGTTGATGTTGCACTTCTGTTTTCTTGAAAAATATTGGATCAAATGATGGAACCAATGATTTTTTTTTTAAAATAGTGCTATTATTTACATGTTTACACTAATTGCTTCAGCTAGACAAAAATGATTTTAAATTCTTCAAAATGTATTTTCTATACATCATTTGATATGATGTACAAACAAAATTCGAGGAAGTTATCAATGCAGTTAAACCTAGTGTTGGATGTGATCATATGATCGCCAGCCCACTATGGTATGATGTAGTATGACGACGTCATGTAATGATGAAATCCTCAACGTATCAGTACTACGATACGGTATCAGGATATTGTGAAAAAATTTATGTATTATTTTTAGTTTCCTTAAACTATATAAAAAAAGAAGATTTATTTACTTTTAGTTTCCTTAAACGAAAAAAAAATTATATTTATTTTATTAAGTTGGTTAAAAATATATATACATATATATAAATATATATATATTTCGATTGATGTCTGAATTATTGATAGAAGTCTATGCTACTTGATTCAGCTAGACAAATATTGAAAGATGTTTATGAAATTCGAGCGTTCTTGGTCAAACTATGCCAAACCAAATTGTTTCGGTGCGGATTCAGATGTTAAGAAGCTGAGGTGAACAACCCTATAAAAGGGAGACATGTTATCGGAGACTATAGTTCCGAATGTAACGCATATAGTCATTACGATGTACTACGTTTAGGCCCGACGTAGGGGTACGATAGGCTGGCCACCTAGAGTACCGATGTGATTTATAGTGTGAAGTACCGGGGGTGAAGCACTGTTAAACCTAAAAACAAAGTTCAAGGTCTTGCGACCACTCAGCATGATTTGGAATCTTTTAAATTTCTGAGTTATTTATATCGCTTCTCAATTATTGAGCAATTGTGGAAGATTCTTATTATTCTGAAGGAGAATGTGGCAAGGAGGATAGACCTTAGAAAGAAGTAGTTGTAGAACGCAAACAATCCAGTGTATATGATTAACATAAAAGCTATTTTGATAGATGGAATGAACAAAAAATTTTATTAAAATTTTGAGGACGAAATTCTTAGAAGAATGGGTGAATGTGATAACCCGAATAATTGTAGATGGTGAATTATGAAGTATATTTATTCGACGAGTAGAGTATATGGTAATGGTCCTTAGAAAGAAAATGAACGAGTTAGAGAATATATAATATTTGAAACATAATTGAGTTCAATTGAAGATTTTGAAATAAAACCTAAGAATTTGTTGAAGAACTAAATATAGTAGAATATATATATAACCTATATTAAGGTAATGTGTTGAAGTTATTCAACGATAAATATTTTAAAGGGATTTGATGAAAACCTAAGTAAGGTAGGGTTTCAGTAATTCCGAGGACGGAATCCTTATAAGGAGGGAAGGATGTGACAACCCGAATTTTCAAAAATTATTATAATAAGAATTTAATAAATAAAATTCTTATTACGAGATATTTTGAGTTTGGATATGTGTATATATGTGTTATATATTGTGAAGTATATGATTTGGTATGAATATAGAAGATATATATATATATATATATATATATATATATATATATATTCATATATTGGGATTGTGAGGTTTAATAGTTAATTTAACTATTGAAGAAATTAAATGAAATTATTATGAAAAGAAAATTAACTGAATATTATTAGTTAATTTAATAAAGTTAAATATTATATTATGAAGTAATATAATTTGGTTATTATTCCTTGTTGACAGTGGAATTATTATGAATTAAATCTCATAAATAATGTGAGTATTCACTTAATTAAAATAGTGAATTAATATAAATATAATTATTTTAATAAAATATGAAGGTAATATATTACATGTAAGAGTAATATGTTTATGTAATGGCTTAATATATTATATTTAGCCAAGTGAATGTAAATGAGTATGAGAATGAGAAGAACCCATATAATTATAAATAAATATTGGCGTTAAATGAATTAAATAAATATTTTAGTTGGAATATTTATGGAATAAGATAAATATTCGATGAAAATTATTATGGAATAATTTATTCAAGTATGATAATATGGAATAAAATTATGTGGAATAATTTTGTAATCGGTGCGTATTTTATTACGCTAATGGAATAGAAATATTCTAATTTAATTAAATAAGTGAGTTAGAGCTTTAATGATTTATTAAATAAAATTATAATTATATTAGCTAATTAAATATTGTATTGGCTAAATAGAGATTATAATTTAATTAAATAAAGGTGTGACAAATGGGCCTTATAATAAGAGAATTATAATAATAAGTAGAAAGGAGTTCTAGTTGAGTAAGCCAAACAAGGCCTTGTGACTTTTGGAATTTTGTAACTGCTAATTAAATAATAATATTAAACACTAATTAGTTTACGTATTATATTATCAGTTATATGAGTTTACGAGTTGTGTTTTAAGCCTAAACTAAAAGAAGAAAAGAGAAAGGGAGAAATAGAGAAGAGAATGAGAGAAAAGGAGAAGAAATTCTCTGTGAGTTTGGAATTGGGTAATCCAGAAGGAAGTGAAGGATTGTCCAGCCTTACAATAATAATCTAAACAAGAATCACAGGTAATAATCTAGCTTTTAGTTCTTAGTTTTATTTTCTTGAGTATTCCTTGAAAAGTTGGATTTCTATGGTTAATTCGTTAAGGAATTAGTTATAGATGTTAATGGGTATGTTTAATATGCTTTATATAGTCCAAAAGTGATTTTTAAGAAATCAAATTCATAAAGATGTGTTGGAAGATGAAGAAATTTGGTTTATGGCTTAGTATATGTATTTTGGTCTATTTTAAGGCTTAAATTGATAGTTAGATCATTTATATAATCTGAAATTGATGATGTATTATGATAATACTCGAAAAAACGAAAACAACCCAAGTTGAAGGAGTCAAAACGGATGTAAAACGAATTCGTAGTGAATGAATTCACTAAATATGTGTAAAACATGAAAACTTAGCATGAACACTGAATTGAAACCCTTAAAATGAATTGTTAATATTTTTGAAGTGTTATAGTTATTATCTAAATGAGTAGTTCAGTATTTCAAGAATCCATAGAGTCGAAAACGGACTCAATTGGATGTGTATAACTCAATTTACGGAGATTAGAAGGAGGAAAGGGTCAGAAAATTCGCAAGAACAACAACTGGGAAACAAAATCACGTAGCGTGCTGCCAGTGCCGTAGCTGCGCTTCCCCCAAGGCTATTTGGGGCGCAGCTGCGCCGGAAGAGTTATCAGTCCGGGACTATTTTGACCTCCTGTGGTAAAACAGCCATAACTTTTTTATACGAACTCCGATTGAAGAGATTCAAGATGATTCCGAACGAGCACGAGTAGACCTACAACTTTTGTTGTTTAAGTTTTTCAATTTGAGGTCAGTAGCAGGGGTCAAAATGGTTATTTTTGGGACTGATGTGTGTTCGGAGGCAATCGGAGGGCGTCGGGCATGCAAGTATGCAAGTGTAGTGCTTCTGGGGATTAAAGATGTTGTCTTAAGTTATAAAATGTGAATGTTAGTAAATATAAGGATGCTTAACATTAATAAATGATGTATTCGATAAGTTATATAATCACACTAAGCATGCACAAGAGAGACGATTCGGGCGTGTGACGAATGAACGTCGAAACGCCGTGACAAGTGTTAATGAATGTAAAAAGTGTTTTAAGTCAAATGAAATGAACATTATAAGATATGAAAGGGGGTTAATATAAAACCAATAAGTAGTCCTAGCAAGACTTAAACACTTGAATCAATTTTGAATATTACTAAAAAGAAATATAGTGAGATATACATCGAAAGTTAACACATCAAATTGAACATTGTGTATTAATTAATAAGAAAGGTTATGGGATGTAGAGTAAAGTTTACATTACAACTACTATGTGTTGCTCTGTGACTAATAGTTGATGTGCATGATTATATAATTGTGTAAGGCACGTGAAGTGCAGATAGCTGTAAGCTGTTAATCTGTTATTGGTAAACAACGATCAAGGCAAGTCTTTTGGTTCTTATTTGTCTATGTGAACTTGATGAATTGTTCTAAATTACATGATATGTTACATGTGTTGTAAGCGAGCATGATAAGTTATATAGGTTGTAAGCATGAATGTTAAAGTCAATTTATGACTACATTATTGAGCAAAGCATGTTGATTGAGTAAGAAACTCAATCTTTATATTTGTTATGTGAATTAAAACATGTAGGCCATGTTACTTTAATTATTATGAGATGTATATTGAGTATGTTATTATGTGCTACGTGATGCATGAAAACTGTTAGAACTTGCTGAGTTGTCAGCTCACTCTTGCAAATAATAACTTTTTTAGGTCATGATTTCAAGGTAAGGATACGTGCTAAGTGAGTTATAAAGATCCAAATTTACGAAGATTACTTATGTTTTATGGGAAATATATTTAATGTTTTGAATGTAACATGTTGTTGAATTATAAGTGGAGTTATCCAATGTATGTGGATATTACTTTAAGATGTAAGACTTGGAACAGTCATTGTATTATAATGATTCATGATATATATTTGAATCAAAGAGATGTAATGTAAAGGTTGCGATTCAGGACAATAAAGAAAGAAGTTTATAAAAGTTTTAAATAGTCCGCATTTTTGATGATTTTAATATCGAATAATGATGTAAAGATAGATTATAGATGTATTGTTAACGACCGATGTCGAGAATTATATTGTATGAATTTTGGGGTCGTTACAGGAGGTCAAAGTACAAAAAAGGTAGTCAAACAGTATTCTGGTGAAAAATTGGTCGGTCCGGCCAAAAGGGAACACATTTGTTGTTTTAAAATACTTAGAGGTATTGATTGAATATTCCCAAATTTTGAGTATCAAATTAATTTTCGTCCAAACTTGAGGAGACAATTTTGTCATTAGTCCAATTAAATATACTTAACGTATTTTTACGATTATGCCATTTACTTCTTTAATAAATATTCTTCATTTTATGGCGTGTCCCTTTTGGTTCTCCATATTAAATCGGTTGTGAATAAATCAATTAGAACAATTCTAATCTTATTTAAATAAATAAATAAAACTAATAATTCATTTAAATAAATAACATTTATTCTACAATAAGGATAAACCGCCTTAGCGATCAACGACTTTCCAAATAATATAGATTTCAACATTAATCATAAAAGAACATGTGAGTTAATAGTTACCGTACAATTCAATCCTTCCACCATACAATGTCCCAATTAAATATAAGACATGAAATTACTATCAAGTTATATTTTATTTAATTATATGTATTTCGATTCCAAAATGCACAACTCCAGATAATGATTCCACCTTGGCCCAGGATTCTTGGGTTGTCATTTATCAAATCATATATGACATATCTCTTCTTTTACTAGAAGCGGTAGATTTTTTATTGATCGTTCATTATCTCCATATATAACTTATTACAACCAAGCATACCCTTTGATATACCCTAAGGGTCTTAAGGAATAAGTCCAAGTATAATTCATTATACACAAGATACTATGATAATCTCAAGTCTAAGGATCACTTGTACTACTATCACATTAGAAATTCCTATTGACAGGCAAGTAAAACTCCATTAGGTATTCCTTAGCAAGCCACGTTCAACGAACTTATTCTCCAATAAGCACCTACATACTTACTTTAATGTCTCCACACAAATGATCATGAGATCAATCATCCTTATCCAATGAGTAAGCAACATTTGTACCAATCTATCCGAATTCACTAATCCCCTTTTTAGTAATCCAACGATTGGAAACTGTTTTAGTTTTAAGCTATCTAAGAATTTAGATCTCATTAGCATGATCATCATCATAATTCTAAAAGCAGTGCTTAAAACTATGGGCTTATCAAATATTATCAAAATAGCACTATGTAGATAAATAAATGCCTTTAATTAAATAATACTTTTATTAATAAATGAATAAGATTGTTACAAAGTAAATGTTTTATCATCAAACATGATTGGCTTGTGTGCATACTACTTTCATAAAGGATAAAGAAAAGTTCCTGCATGAAGGACGAGACCTATTTGCCAACATGTATTTTCTGATGCACTACGAGGGTATTAACAGATATCCCAGACAGTGATGAAGAAGATCATATCTGAATCCCTCTCATCAAAGGGTATAGGGGTAGCAGTTCAAAAAAGAACCCCGACCATGATATAAAGGATGTCTCAGTCGTCATCAGAGAGGAGACAGACGAGTACAAATTCTTTATCCTCCCTATTCATGAGGAATTAACGTTGGAAAATTGGAGCAGCACCCCATGCCTCATTAAAAAAGGGTAAAAGGACAGAAAGTCCATCTACCCTGAAGCGTGGTTTTATTTACTGCTTATTTTTGTTGTACAACGATAGCAGTTACTTTTGTCATGCTTTTGTTAAATGCTTTGTATGATTAAACAGTTTCATATATTAAAGTGAAAGCAATTTGTTTTTAGGACTCCAGAATTGGATTTGTTTGTCCCTGCTGATGAGATGCCAAATTTTCACAGTGACTACAACTTTGATGCAGAATAGAACTTCGACTTGATGGAGATTGATCAAGAGGAGATAGATGACTATGAGGTGCCGAGGAGATCAAAGAATGGGTAGAAGACAAACCCAAACCCAACCTCGATCAAACCACCATTGTCAATATCGGAACCTCAAAAAACCTTAGAGAAATCCAGATAGGCATAGACCTTACTCAAAACCAAAGAACGAACCTGATTGAACTCTTAACTCAATTCCAGGATGTGTTTGCATGGTCACATGAAGACATGATTGGGTTATCTACTGACATTGTTATCCATAGATTGCTCATCAAAGATGGATTCAAGCTAGTCAAGCAAAAGCTCAGGCGATTGAAACCTGAGTGGAGTCTAAAAGTTAAAGAAGAGGTTGTCAAGCAATTCAAAGCTGGTATCATCATGGTATCAAATTACCCTGAGTGGCTGTCCAACATAGTTCCCGTACCTAAGCCCGAAGGGAAGGTACGAGTATGCATAGATTATCGAGATTTAAATAAAGCTTGTCTCAGGGAGAACTTCCCAGTACCTTTTATCCATATCCTTATAGACAATACGACACAGTATGACATGTATTCTTTTGTGGATTACTTTGTCGGATACCATCAAATCATGCTGGCTGAAGAGGACAGGGAGAAAACCGCCTTCATCACTCCCTAGGGAACCTTCTATTATAGACCTTTGTCTTTCGGCCTTATCAATGTCGGTGCCACATATCAGCGAGCCATGATGGCCCTTTTTTATGACATGATACACAAAGAGATAGAGGTCTATGTGGATGACATCATCGTCAAATCCCGGGAGGAGGATGACCACATCAGCCATCTCAAAAATCTTTTCAACTGGTTGCGTAAGTACAACCTAAAGCTAAATTTGGCCAAATGTGCTTTTGGTATCAAATCAGGCAAGTTGTTGGGATTTCTAGTGAGCAATAGAGACATTGAACTGGATCCTGTCAAAATTAAAGTCATCACCGAGATGCCCCTGCCCCGAACAGAAAAGGAAATATAGGGGTTTCTGGGAAGAATCAATTTCATAAGCAGGTTCATCTCTCAACTCACGGCAACGTGTGAACCCATCTTTAAGCTGTTAACGAAGAATTTTTTCATGAAATGGAATGAAGATTGTCAAAAAGCCTTCTTTTCCATCAAGAAGCATTTGATTGAAGCACCTATCTTGGTACCCCCAAGGGAGGAGGTTCCCTTGTTTATGTACGTGTCAGTCAATGCCAATGCAATGGGCTGTATGCTAGGGCAGAAAGATGATAGAAGCAAGGAAAAAACTATATATTACCTTAGCAAAATTTTCAGCAGCGGCGAGCAGAAGTACACTTTGATTGAAAAGACCTGATGTGCATTAGCATGGGCCGCCATGAGATTACAACATTATCTGCATGGGCACATGACTTATCTCATATCCCGCATGGATCCACTAAAGTACGTATTCAACAAACCCATATTAAATTATCGGTTGTCCAAATGGCAATTAATTCTACAACAGTTCAATTTTATCTACGCGACTCAGAAGTCTATCAAAGGTAAGGGAATTGCAGATCAATTGGCCGAAGCACCATCAGAGAATTTTGAACCCTTGGAAACTTATTTCACGGATGATGGGATCATGATAATTCAACAAATCCCTCAAGAAAATACGGTCCAATATTAAAAAATGTATTTTGATGGAGACTCAAACATGGAAGGTGCTGGAGCTGGGTTAGTCCATATATCTTGTACAAGAGAATAGTATCCTGTGGCTACCAAGTTACAGTTTGTCAACACCAACAACACAGCTGAGTATGAAGGCTGCATAATGGGGTTGAAAGTAGCCCAGTCCATGGGTATCAAACGTTTACTAGTCTTTGGGGATTATGAGTTGGTTATCAAACAAACCACCGGGGCGTATCACACCAAAGAATTACATTTGCTGCCATATCATCAGCAAGTTATCAAGATATCTATGGAGTTTGAAGAAACAACTTTCATCCACATGCCTTGAGGTAGGAATGACTTTGATGATGCATTGGCAATGTTGGCTTCTTTATTAACATATTTGATATAATGGGAATTCCTGACATCAAATTTACAAGCTAAAAGGCCCCGACATATGGGAATTACATTGGAGAAATATCAGATGAAATACTTCCTATCCAACAGCCTTGGTACCAAGATATAAAAGAACATCTCTAGATGGATCTACGCACGCTGGGGCAAGTCAATCTGAAAGAAAGCGGATTCACAAGATGGCTATAAAGTTCTATTTAAGCGGAGATGCACTTTATAAAAGGGATGCTGGAATAGGCCTTTTAAGATGCTTGGATAAGGATCAAGCCCAAAGGCTGATGGATGAAGTCCACGGTGGGCTCTGTGGTCCACACATGAGCAGTCATTTGCTGGCCAGGAAGATATTAAGAACCGAGCATTACTGGATCTCTCTCAAAGTTGACTGTGATAATCACGTCAGAAGATGCTACCAATGCCAAGTACATGGGAATGCCATACACGCACCTCCAAACGAACTGCACAGCATGAGTTCGCCATGGCCTTTTTCTATATGGGGAATAGACATGATTGGACCAATAGAACCCAAAGCCAGCAATTGTCATTGATTCATCTTCACTATGATCGATTATTTCACCAAATGGGTTGAAGCTGCCTCTTTTCCTAAAGTCACCAAAGAGGTAATCATTGGTTTCATCAGAAATAATGTCGTCTGTCGATATGGACAACCAAAGGTGATCGTATCAGATAACGCCAAAAATCTAAATAACCAGATGATGAGAGAGTTATGCAGCAAGTTCCATATCAAGCATCTCAATTCCATCATTTATTGACCCAAGATAAATGGTGTTGTCGAAACTGCTAACAAAAATATCAAGATGATCATGCAGAAAATGTCTGCCAATCATAAAGGATGGCCTGACCTATTGCCTCTGACTCTGTTAGCATACAGGACGTCAATGCATACTTCTACTGGGGCTACGCCTTACTCATTGGTCTATGACATGGAAGCAGTACTTCCCATAGAAGTAGAAATGGAGTCCCTGAGAGTGTTAATAGACGCTCAGATGGAGGAAAACTAGTGGTTGCAAGAGCGATACCACCAGTTATCCCTGATCGATGAAAAAAGGGCTACAATTATTTTCCACTGGCAGTTATATCAGCAAAGGATTGCTCGATCATACAACAAGAAAGTTCGAATCTGGCAATTCAAAGAAAATAACTTGGTACTGAAAAAAGTCTTGGACAATCAAGATGTAGCCAAAGGAAAGTTTGCCAAAATTGGGAAGGCCCTTTCATTGTCAAGGAAATGTTGACAGGAGGAGCCATCAGATTGCAAGAAATAGATTGGAAAGAATTTCCCCAACTCATCAATTCAGACACTGTAAAGAGGTACTATGTCTGAAACACCTGCCAACCATCATCCTGGTCCTGCGAAAAAATCAAATCAATTCGGGCTTTCACAAAAGCCTGAACTACGAATGACCTGATCTCCCCTAACCCGTGAGTACGTAGGCAGCCATTTATGGTGCGGTTAAACCAAACAAAAATTTCAAAAACCCATCAAACCACTCTTAAACCCAAAATAAAACACTTCTCAAACCATTCAGGCAAAGCTTGAACTATGAATAACCTAATCTCCCTCAACCCGAGAGTACGTATGCAGCCATTCCTGGTGCGGCCCGACCTTCAAGAAAAAACAAAAACCAATAAAAAACAGTCCCAAGACACCAAAACCTTATAAAACCCAAATGCTATCAAGCCTCCCTGGTCAACACGCCCTGCTGAGGTACTCTCCGACATCTCAATGTCAATCCATCAAGGAAAAGCTCATGACATATCAAAACAGCAAGTCATAAAAGAAGGGCCAACATGGAATCCCTCTCAGAAGATGGAGAAGTAGCTGTAAGCTCATGTCCCACGGTCTCCATACAAGCAAGAAGATTCACAGCTAACTTCATAGTGTTGCTATGACCATCTATGAAGGCACTCATATCTGCAATAATGTTGTGTGTATATGATCTGAGTGTCGTGATATCAGCAATATAAATATCATGGGTAGCTATGGCCTCATCCCTCTCAATATAAGCAGCATGCTGGGCGACTAAAGCCTCCTCAATATCAACAAAAGCTGCATCCCGGGTAGCTCGAGCCTCGTCTCTATCAGCAAAAGCGGCATCCCTGCCAGAAAGGGCTGTCAATATCAGCGCTCTAGCTTGATCTCTCTCAAAGGTCATCCGAGATAACGAATCGATAAGAGCTGGATCTATCCCAATAGGAATGATGGGGGGGGGGGAATTACTGACTAAAGATGCTGTCAAACTAGCAAATAAATCATCCTCGGTGGGAGAATAAGGATCCTCTATAGGCTCCTCGTCATCAGAATTAATTCTCGGAGCTGAGTGGATAATCGCAACCAATGCAATATCTGCCTCCAACTATGTAGAATACTCTGGAAAACGATCTGGATGGCTAGTAGAAAAATCTGCTCTCTCCCTACGAGTCCAAGACTCATAAGTCCTGGTAAGGTCAGCTGACGACAAAGATGAAGCTGATATTCGCTGATCCATAGCTCCCTCAAAGTGGTGGATGCTCTAAAACTGATCAAACTGGCCCATGACTACCAGCGAATTATATGTGGTCACCCCTCTTAAACCTGCCAAGGGTAGGTAATCCATGCCGACTGCATTAGTAATAAAGCTGTAAGAGGAGCTAAACCCTTAGCAGGGCAAGATCGAAAATGGATGCTCGATCGCCATCAAAAAGGCCAAAAAGGATGCCGCATCTGTACACTCTGCTGACCGAAAAGAGTAAGACATTGTTATCTCATGAATAAAACAGTACCCATGATGTCTGGAAGTGCCAATAGGTCTCAAGTGTGTCATGAACCACACGTACAGCAAAACGGCACTGCCCTTGAAAAATCCCACTAGATGGGTATGGCAAAATGTGGCCGATCTCAAGGTCTCGGCTAATATCATCAGCAAGATAGTGCAACCCTGTCTGAGAGCACAAACCACTACCATCATACCAATGTCCAAGTGGTCCATATAAAGTGGTATGTTCAAATAAGTTGTGATGCACATCAACAGAACGTCCACGCGTGCAAACTACCACTCATCTACAGGGATGATAAAGTCTCCTGAATATTGCTTGTAGCTGTCCAGTCAGCCAAAGCGATCGATCAAAAAGTCCAGGGACACCACATGCCCCGCAGTAATCTCCTCAATGATGACTCTACGCCTCAAACCAATCATAGTCATGAACGATCGCCTTATATCACTAATGGTCGTCCTAGCGCAAGGTAGATCTAATGCCAAACCCGTGAGGCGCTCATGCTCCTCTAGCGTAGTGGTCAGCTCATGGAGCCCAAATCTAAAAACCTAACGCTCAGGTATCGAACAGGATAACATGCTATCCACAAAGCCTAGTGGAACCTGAAAAGATAAAATGGCCAAAGAATGCCCCATCATCTTATCAATTATCCCCCTATCTGTGGGAGGCAGACTGTCATACCAAGATTTCAAAGAAGATGCTATTAAAGAATGTGGCAGGTGCTCGATACGGTTGACGGTAGATGAAGACATCTGTATAACTGTGTCATGAGACAATCCAGGGGTCAAATCTAAACTCACCTGTCTAAGTGCATATCCATGACATAATACATGCATAATGACAATGATAAAATGATAATAGGATGCAATATATAGGAAATATCATGCATTTCTAAAATACACTATCTCATGAAAGTATCATCTCTGTCTGCTCATCAAATGCAAAATAAAAAGTATAGGGAAATGGGGCACAACCACCCAATGACTAACAGAGGACTATCAAAAGATATAACGAGAAATGGGACACAGCTGCCCAATATCTAATAGAGACCTATCAAAAGATATAGCAAAAAAGTTGTCCAAAGAAATCTATAATATTTGCATCCAGGCGATCAACCTGTTGCAGCTCCTCCTAAGTCACTAAATCTCTACTAGTAGGAATGTCTGGTCTATACAAAGGAGGATCGGCACCTGCATAGATGCCAGAATAAGGATCTGCTAAGGGGCCAGCTCCGAAGCTGGAAGGATCAAACGAATCTGCCTCTAATGGATCCCGGCCAAGGTGCCTGATAAAAAAACTGAGCCCGCTCGTCTACCAGTTTCTAGATCGGGTCTACTTGTTCTCTCTCATTGTTAACGGATTCTTCGGGTGCAGTCAATCTACGTCTGGGCGGCATTATCTGCATCATAATTTTTCATTTTTATTATTATTCAAGTATATCACTTAAGTATTTCTTTTAATACTAAAAGAATAAATTTATAACACGTTTCTAAAATCAACTCCATTTATATTCATATGCCATTTCATTTCATTACATCATTTTCCTAGCATACTGCTATAAATGTTATCACATATATCCCCTAATATCACAAAAGACGGGGAATATACCAACCTACTACCATACTACCCTTCTAACAAAAGCTAACTCGGGGTTTACATCATCATCCCACATCTTACACAAAAGATCGGGATTACAACATAGTATATACAATACATAAAGACACAACTAGTACTACCACTAGACTGACTAAGGAAATCTCATCCCATCATCCCGCGCTCCACTGCGCTCTTGTACTCCAACTGTGCTATATACGCAACCAGCTCTCGGCTCAAGGTATGTAGAGTCTGTCCCTGTTCTGCCGGGTAGTGGTACACACCATCAATCACCCTTTCAAAAGCTGAACGGAACACATACCCCATCTTGTTCATCTTTCTCTTCTTGCACCTGACCTCGTCCTCAAGGTCGTCAGCTCTCTCATTGGACGCTTCCCACTTCTCCTCGAAGTGTAACCTATCCATCACCTCCAACTCTAGCTGAGTACGGAGTGCCTCTTTCTCAGTTTTCTCACTCAGCTCCCTCTGCTCAACCTCTTCTAGCTTCTCTGCCAAATCTACATTCCTAGCCACTGACCTGTGAAATAGAGTCCCCATCTGGATCCCTGCCTCCCTACGGTAGGCAGTCTCCACCTCTAACTCTTGCATAGCCAGCTTCCTCTGGTGGTCCTCGTCCCTCAGCTTCTGGAACTCAGACTCTCTCTCGTGGGCCTCTGCCTCCAGCTCCTGGACTCTGCAGTCTAACTCTAGAATACGCTCCTCGTACTCGCCTAACATTTGTTCCTCTATAGTAGCCTCATCAGAGTCCTCTACTGGCTCATCCTCCATCGGCTCCTCCTCTGGATCAGACTCTATCTCAATCTCGTCCTCGTCGTCGGACTCGAATGGTGCAACAGCCTGCACTGGTGTAGCCTCTAGAGGTGCCTCGTACACTACATGTATATCCCTGGGCTCCTCCTTGGCCACTCTACTAGGTACTCCTGTGTCTGTCATCCTACACTCACAAGCAGAAGACAAACAAACAGCAACTCCATTAGAATGTTAAATAAAACATAAGTTCATTGTATAGAATGAAGTTACATTTCATAACAGACTAAGCCTCTCAAGGAAAACTCTACATGAGTTTTATCTCCTTCCTAACTTCTAAGTTTGCCTAAGTTATAGTCTAAGGACACTCGTTCCTAAGGTTTATAACTACGGCTCTGATACCAACCTGTGACGCCCCCAAATTCCAGGACCACCACTTGGTCTCTCGAATTCGGTTCATCACGTGCTCATGGTAATATATCGCAATAATGATAACTAAATATCTCACAACCACAGCGGAAAATCTATTCTAGAATAATTTACAATGATTTATTATAATTATTCCCCCAAGTCTCGCAACCTACAGTACTTAATAGATTACATAGCAATATCAATTAACGACTTGTTATATAATCTAACTTAAGCTTAAACATAAACAAATCCAGTCTTACTACATCATCATCACACAATATTAATATATTTGAAACATAACAGACATAAGCTAGTTGGTAGCCTTGCCCTTGCCCTTATCAATGCCCGAAGGTTCGCCATGCTCTGCCTTAACTGAAATGTTTTAGGGAAAGCAAGAATGAGCACAAATTGCCCAGCAAGTAATATACAATAAGGGTGAATAATAAGATTCTCAATTCTCGAAAGGGTGTAGCAAAATTTGATAGTTCAAGAATAACAAGAATATCAACAGTTCTCAATAACAGTCGCTAAGGACAGGATAATATCAATATGATTCAATAATAAGTCAATTCAAGATTTCAAATAATTGAATACTGAGTAGTCACTACGGACTATGAACTTCTACTAGAATTGACAGTAATAAACTGAAAATCCAACAAAAACAGGTACAACAGGTGATCAGCCTAAAGTACCATCGTTATGCATAACAATCAATCATACTCAAGTGTGCACGTCGGTTCTCCGATAATTATATATTCCCTTCAAAGAAGGTTGTTCTTCTCAGTCAAATACAAGATCCCGCACCAATCAATTAGTTTGGGTCGCTTTTCAATAATATAAGTCTAGCCGAATCAAATGGCATAGACACTTTCACAATATTCAAGAACAATACTAAGTTCAACATGAATAATAGCTTTAATGAAATAAGAGTTCAAGTATGCTAATTCAATTCAACCGATTAAATAGGAAACTAGTTCGCAATACACAAGATAGGATACTTGCATAGTAAAAGAGTATAAGTTAGGAAACTTTCACAATCATAGCTTTCCTTGCATAAAGTAAATGCGTCGGTTAGGATACTTGCACTTTAAAAGAGTGTAAGTAAGAGAACTTGCCTTTAGCGTAGTTTATCCACGAAAAGCAATCAACACTTTCAAATTCCTATCGTAATACAGTTACGTATATATATGATATTCATTAGTCATATAATTTAATTTCACATTTTCTCTTTGAATATACGATCAACACATAAGGTAAGTTTTACCTAGCTACACAGTTATATAGAATATAATTTCTATCCTTAACGTTCCTTCTTTAGAGTTTAAACGCATTCTCATATTATATAAGATCTCAACAATTAGCAAACACGCTTGCATATTATTAATATCACATAAGACCACAATCAATACTAAATATATTTCATTTTAGCAAGTTACGGCATCTCCTTAAGTTAACCGTCAAAATCGGGTTCAAGTAACATCATATAATATCACGTAGCATGTATTCATATTTAAAGGATACTTTACATGCTTGTATAACTTTTCCAAATCCAATCGTACATGGTATAGGTTCTTAAGTTAATACTTAAAGCCATTCAAGGACACGAACTCATATGGTCTAACATGGTCGTTTTTAAACACATAAGATATTCATATAACTTGTATTAGTCATGCTCATGAGTACTCGTATTGCATATATGTAGCTAGCATTGTTATTATCTTGAAAACATGCTTTGTTTATGCTAAGCTTAATCACGGCAACCAATCATGGTATATACATATGCATGACACATGAATGAGTCTAAGAGTACTATCACATGTGTCCATAAATATAGGAATTTAAATCTCCACGTATCGTGTTAATGCTTATGTGCAAGGCTTGTATTTCTATTAGTGAATCTTACTAATAGAGCCTAACATGTTCATGCTTCCTTACGAACTATATAAACACAAGTTAAGGCTTCATTCATATATTTCAAAGTTATCTAAACATGCTCATAACATCAAAATGACTATATAGCATTTACATGATCATATCCACCTTCAAACTTATATTTTTGTTAGGAATGAGCACTAGTTAGGTTCACATGTTCATATTTTATTACGGAACCAATATAGATAAGCTAACATGCACTTCATGTGTCTCTAGGTGGTACTAACGTGCTTGCAAGGTCAGTATGTAAACATGCTTTATAATGTTAACGTTCGTTTATGAAACTTTAAGTTTGTTTTCAAACTATATGTCGTTTGGTTAACCATGCATGCTAATATACTAAAACATGCTTACATTGCCTCATTAGGTTTATATATATGTATTAATCATGCTTTCATGCTTGTTTAAACAAAAATCAACCAATTAGTACATAACAGTTTTGTTGCAGAATGCAGAAAACTGAACATAGAGGCCGGCGCTGCGGCGCGGCAACAGCAGCATACTCTGGCGCTGCGGCGCAGGTGGCGCTGCGGAGCAGGCTGCTGCGTGGGTGGGGCTGCGGCGCGGGCTTCTGCGCTGCGGCGCTGCGGCGTGGGGACAGTTCCTGCAGTTCAGACTGCAGCGAAACCGACCCAAAACCTCCCATTTTATCGATCTCGACATACCCATAAGCTATTAGACTAACCTTTTTACCTTACTAACACATATATATTGTTATATAACAGTCAATCGTCCAAACGATTCCCAATTTGATGAACTCCAACTTATTTCACGAATTCGATGCTTTACAGAAATTACAGAGCAACAATGGAAATGAAAGTCAAGAAAGCTATATAGTGGTTCCATCACGTATGTATGTTCATATAACAACAATATAAGGGTTCTACAAACCAATCATGAACCAATTTGGCATAATCAAAAATTTGAAGGAATCTTCGGAAATAGAAAACGAAAATGAATAACAAGGAAACTGTATTATACCTTCTGTTAGATTCTGAACTTGCTGCTACTCAAGAACACTGATAAATATATATATAACTCTTAACTTACTTAGCCAAAATTCTCAGCAAATGAATTAGGAAGAGAATGAGTTATATTTATAGAAGAATTTCATAACCAGGCAATGCAATTACATCCAAAATCAAACTAACATATTATAGGAATGTTTGCTAGATAAGAGGGAGTTGGTAATTAGTTGGTGATCTCCACTATTCCACCCACTCCCTTCATGATCATGATGGCTAGAATGCTGAGTTTGAGAGAAGAGAGTAGGCTAGCTTCATGATGCATTTCACGTGTACAAGGTTTGTGTTTAATAATATGGGACAAGGCCATATACTCAGCATTTTATTAGTACACAACACTTAAATTATTACACACACATAACATACATCCTACTCTTATGTTATATTATATATACTTATTGTCCCTACATAGGTTATAACTTAATGTCACAATATAAATTTGCATAAGGAATACTTCAATATAGTGAAGGTGACTTGTACGCATATAATCCATGTACCTTCTGTTAATACCGGATATAATTTAATCAGATGTTAACACATTACACTGTCTCCTTTATTAAAACTAATTGTTTACAATATGTTCATGATATATTATACAATGTATACCCACATATTTATTGTCACACAAGTTATTAATCAAGTAGCTTACATGGTTTAATAAGCCTTACCATATAATAGTGTCATATTACACTTCACATAATACATAGTCAGCTAATATATGCTACACATTTAATTCGCATGCTTGCACATATAATTTCTCATCTTATAAATTGAATATTAATTAATAATATACACATATCCTACATCAATCAATATAATTGTTAACCTCCATCACAATTTAATTAACCCTTATATGATTAATTATCACTTTGATATAAATCTTATTATATTTATAAACACGTTGCTCATTATTATTATGTTTCTTGCAATAATAATAATCACATATTATTAATCAATCCTCATTAGTATTTTATAACAGTTAATTAATATTCTTCGATTAACAATTAATATAGATTAATTGTTCGCTTAAATTAATATAATCATTCTTATATTACGTCACTGTGCCACACAAGGCAATCAACGAGTTTATCACAAACTCCACCAATTTCTCAATTATTATAATTATTCAATTATATATAATTGAATCAATTCATCTCATAACACAAAATCATTTATATTCAAATAAATTCTCATTTCCATTAATATATTTATTTAATAATATATGGAAATTCTCGGGTATTACAAAAATACTGGCACAAATGGCGGAGGAACATAGAGCATTGAGAGATTATTCTATGCCAAACATCAATAAGCTACAATCGAGCATAGTTAGGCTAGCAATAGTCGCGAACACATTTGAGATTAAACTGGGAACAATTCAGATGGTATAGAATACAGTTCAGTTTAGGGGTGCGACTACTGATGATCCTAACGAGCATCTTTTGATTTTTATTGAAATTTGCAACACGTTCAAGTACAACAATGTGTCGGAAGATGCGGTGAAGCTTCGACTCTTTCCATTTACTTTGAGGGACAAAGAAAAGAGCTGGCTTCACTCGCTACCATTAGGATCAGTGACTACGTGGGAGGACTAAGCATAGAAATTTTTTGCAAAGTTCTTTCCTATGGCTAAAATAGCGAAGATGAGGAGTGCTTTATCTCAGTTTGAGCAACAAAAGGGAGAATCTTTGTATGGGGCTTGGGAACGATATAAGGAGATGCTAAGGAAGTGTCCTCACCACGGGATGCTAGATTGGATGGTGATCAATACATTCTATAATGGTTTGGGATGACAATCTAGGCCAATCATTGATGCCGCCACAACAGGAGCTTTATGGGCTAAAAGCTATGAGGAAGCTTATGAGTTGATTGAGACCATGGCGGCAAATGACTTCCAGAATTCGACAGCTAGAATGCCTCAACTAAGAGTTGTCGGGGTATTAGATGTAGATGCCATCACAACATTATCAGCTTAAATGGTAGCAATGTCGAAGAAAATTGACTCTATGGCTGAAAACAAGGTTAAGCAAGTTGCCTACGTTTGTGAGTTATGTGCGGGATCACACCCGATAGAACAATGTGCTATCACTACAGAGTCGGTTCAATTCATAAGCAACTACCAAAAGCCACAAAATCAATTTTAAAACTCGTACCATCCAAACAACAGAAATCATCCTAGCTTCAGTTGGAGTAATAATCAAGGTGCTCAACAACAACAATATCAATCACAACAATCACATCAACAGTATGCCCTTAAACTGTCTTACCCTCCTGGATTTCAGCAACAACAACATCAACATCATCCAGCTCAGTTGAAAAAGAAAAATGAAATAGAGGAAATGATGTTGAAGTATATGGCGAATACCAAAGTGTTGATAAAGAGCCAAGCGGTGGCAATTAAAAACTTGGAGAATCAGATGGGCCAAATGGCCAATATATTGACTAAAAGAATGCAAGGGGCTCTACCAAGAAATACAAAAGCCAACCTGAGAAGGGACGGGAAGGAATAGTGTCAAGCCATCACATTGAGGTCTGGGAAGAAAACTGAAGAACTGGAGCCTAGCGCGGCCGCGCCCTAGGAAGAAGGGGACATGGCGCGGGCATGCTAATCTTGATAAAAACCAGCACTAGTTTTGACTGAGGAAAAGGATGGGGAACATGCAGTAGAGGCAGAGAAGCATGAAACAGCTAAGAAAACCAATGCTACACCACCAGTTGTGTACCCTCTTGCACCATACCCTCAGAGAATTCAGAAACAAAAATTAGATAAACAGTTTGCCAAGTTCTGGGAGGTATTTAAGAAGCTGTAGATTCATATTCCTTTCGCAGAAGCTTTGGAACAAATGCTAAGCTATGCGAAGTTTATAAAGGCAATATGTCGAGAAAGAAGAAATTAGAGGATTATGAAACAGTTGCCTTAATAGAAGAATGCAGTGCAGTCTTGCAATGGAAACTACCTCCGAAGCTCAAAGATCCAGGCAATTTTACGATACCTTGCTCCATTGGAAGATTGTCCTTCAATAAGTGCTTATGTGACTTGAGGGCAAGTATAAATCTGATGCCTCTATCAGTATTTACACAGTTGGGATTGCATGCTCCTAAGTCGACAAACATATCATTGCAGCTTACCGCTAGGTCAATCACATACCCGAGGGGTATTGTAGAAGATGTCCTGGTGAAAGTGGACAAGTTTATCTTCCCTGCCGATTTCATTATTATGGACTACGAAGAGGACAAGGACATACCAATCATTCTTAGAAGAACTTTTCTAGCTACTGGACGAACACTCATAGACGTACAGAAGGGAGAACTGACAATGAGAGTTCAGGACCAAGAGGTTATATTTAATGTTTTCAAAGCTATGAAGTTCCCCACTGATGAAGAAGAGTGCTTCCGGATTAATGTAGTGGACAGAGTACTAAATGAAGAGACTGAGCAATTGATGACCATTAATCCATTAGAGAGTGCTCTACTAGGGGATTCTGACATGGAGGATACAGATGTTATGGAGTATGTACAAATTCTGAACACAGTGCCACAGATGAGAAAATTTAAGATTCCTATTGAACCACTCGGACATAAATGGGAGACATCGGAGCGACTTAAGCCTTCTCTTAAGATGCCTCCTAATCTTGACCTTAAACCTCTTCCGAATCATATAAGGTATGCATTTTTAGGTTAATCTTCAAAGTTGCCTATTATAATTGATGTTGCACTAACATCTTCTCAGGAAAGTAAGTTGCTGCGAGTGCTACAGGAATTCAAATCAGCTATTGGGTGGACCATAGCTGACATCAAGAGGATCGGCCCCTCATTCTACATGCACAAGATACTTCTTGAGGATGATAGTAAGCCGACAGTGGGGCAACAGAGGAGATTGAATCCTTTATTGAAAGAGGTCGTCAAGAAAGAAATCCTAAAGTGGTTGGATGCCAGAATCATATGCCCAATCTCAGAAAGTTCATGGGTGAGTCCGGTGCAATGCGTTCTAAAGAAGGGAGGTATAACAGTAGTGATTAATGAACTGATACCTACCAGAACAGTCACATGGTGGAGGGTCTGTATGGATTATCGCAGATTGAACAAGGCAACAAGAAAGGACTATTTCCCTCTCCCGTTCATTGACCAAATGTTGGATAGGTTAGTGGGACATGACTACTACTGCCTCTTGGATGGTTATTTGGGGTATAACCAGATAGTCATAGCCCCAGAAGATCAGGAGAAGACTACCTTCATGTGCCCATATGGTACTTTTGCATTCAGAAGGATGTCTTTTGGTTTATGAAACGCCCTTGCCATATTTCAGAGATGTATGATGGCAATATTCTCCGATATGGTTGAGCAAAATGTGGAAGTCTTCATGGATGACTTCTTAGTCTTTGGAGACTCTTTTGATATAAGCTTGGAGAATCTGGTTATGGTATTAAAGAGGTGTGTTGAGACAAATTTAGTGCTGAATTGGGAAAAGTGCAATTTCATGGTACAGGAAAGAATTATCCTAGGGCATAAAGTTTCAGGGAAAGGATTAGAGGTGGACAGAGCAAAGCTGGAGACTATTGAGAGCTTACCGCCACCAACATCAGTGAAAGGGGTCCGTAGCTTCCTTGGGCACGCGGGGTTCTATCGTCGATTCTTAAAGGATTTCTCAAAGATCACAAAGCCACTATGCAGTTTGCTTGAGAAAGATGTCCTATTTAAGTTCGACGAGGAATGTTTAGCCGCTTTCGAGCACATGAAGAAAAGATTGACTACGACACCCATTGTCACAGCTCCCGCGTGGTCTCTTCCGTTTGAACTGATGTATGATGCGAGTGATTTTGCTATGGGAGTTGTCTTGGGGAAACACAGAGATAAAGTTTTTTATGTCAATTACTATGCGAGTAAGACCCTGACGGATGCCCAACTGAATTACACTACCACAAAGAAGGAGCTTCTAGCGGTGGTATATGCATTTGATAAATTTTGTTCTTATCTGATTGACACAAGAGTAGTCGTATTCACCGATCATGCTGCAATTCGATATCTGGTTTCTAAGAAAGATGCAAAGCCTCGTCTCATTCGATGGATTCTTCTTCTATAAGAGTTTGATTTGGAAATCAAAGACAGAAAAGGGACCGAAAACCAAGTGGTTGACCACTTATCCCGATTGGAAAAACCGAGAAAGGACACGAACGATAGAGTGATGATTAATGAGTCCTTCCCGGACGAACAGTTGTTTGCGGTGTAAGGAGAATTTCCATGGTTTGTGGATTTTGCAAACTTTTTAGTGAGCAACATTATCCCTTCTAATTTGACAAGACCCTAGAAGAAGAAGTTTTTACATGATGTCAAATGGTATATGTGGGATAAGCCTTATCTGTTTAAGCAATGCGCAGACAGGATGATCAGACGGTGCATCCCAAACAGTGAGACGGACAACATACTTCAGGATTGCCATTCATCAGTCTACAAAGGGCACTATGGGGGCTAGAGGACATCAGCCAATGTGCTTCAGGCAGGATTTTATTGGCCGACTCTCTTCAAAGATGCTTACAACTATGTGCAAAAATGTGACCGGTGTCAGAGTGTAGGTAATATATCCAAACAGAATGAGATGCCTTTGAATATGATCTTGGAGGTTGAGATATTTGACGTTTGGGGGATAGACTTCATGGGGCCGTTTGTTTCGTCGTGCAAAAATTTGTATATCCTACTTGCAGTGGACTATGTGTCCAAGTGGGTGGAAGTAGCAGCTTTACCAATGAATGATGCTAGGCTGGTCTTGTGATTTTTACAGAAGAGTATATTCACAAGATTTGGGACTCCTAGGGCTATCATAATTGATGAAGACTTCTGCAATAGACAGTTTACTGCATTATTTGCTAAGTATTGGGTGAATCGTCTTGTCGCCATGGCTTACCATCCCCAAATGAACGGCCAAGCTGAGGTGTGCAATCGTGAGGTGAAAAGGATCTCAGAGAAAATTATCAATCCCACAAGGAAAGATTGGTCTCTCAAACTCGATGATGCAGTATGGGCATACAGAAATGGGTACAAGACACCATTGGGTATGTCACCGTATCAGCTAGTATATGGGAAAGATTTCCATCTTCCCATGAAACTTGAGCACAGGGCTTACTAGGCCATAAAAAAGATGAACTTTAACCTGAAAGTTGCAGGGGAGAAGTGCCTTCTCCAATTAAATGAGTTAGATGAATTCAGACTGCAGGCTTATGAAAACTCAAAGCTGTAAAAAGTGAAAAGGTGGCACTACCATAAAATCATGGAGAGAAAGTTTGAGCCGGGTCAAGCAGTGTTGTTGTTCAACTCACACCTTAGACTTTTCCCTGGCAAACTAAAATCGCGATGGTCTGGTCCTTTCACGGTGAAAACCGTGTTTCCACATGGTACAGTTGAGATTTTTGACTAATACCCGGACAAACTATTTAAAGTTAATAGCCAGAGGTTGAAGCACTACTTTGGGGACGAAGTCGATCGACAAAAGTCTCCTCAATCCTTTCCACTACATGAGCTTATCAGAGAAAGTCGATAATTGACTATAAACAAGCGCTCGATGGGAGGCAACCCATCATCTCTCTTCTTTCTCTAGTTTAATTTTGGTTACATATCTCTATTTCCCCCTATTTAATTCTAATAATCATGAAAATTCTGAACAATGTTGAGTTAGGAGCATATTGCATATAATCTAGAAAAGATTCAGATACATAGCATTTTTGAGGATACATACATATATCTGACATAGTCCAATTTTGATTATGAAATCATTTATATCATTTTTCAATGCTATTTGTGCAAGAAATAAAATACATGTTGGTTGGTTGCTTAAGTTCTTCACTATTGAAGAAAAATTCAGTTCTGGGCTCAGGGCAGCTCAGCCGCGCCATACTCAAGGCAAAATCCGGAGTGCCCGCGCCAATATACAGAGAGTCCAGAGAGCAGCTTAGGCCAGCGTGGCCGCGCCATCCTTAAGGACAAACATGGCACGCCGCGCCACCCTTCAGAAAACTATCGGTTTTAAATTTTAAAAACTGACCCGACCCCTCATCTCTTATATCTCCTTAACCGAATTCCTCACCTTAGCACATTACAATATATAAACCCTCCTTCTCCTTCTCATATACAAACTCTCTCTCTCTCTCTCCGATTCTATATACAAGCCCTAGCCTTACATCTTTCAATCCTACTTTCATCATCTTCGATTCTCTAGTCATAGCCATTAGCCCCTCCACAGAAATCACCTTCCCTCTTCTCTCCATTATAAATTAACATAAAACCTAACCATAGCCTCTACTATCATACAATTCGTCCAGTTCAAGTTCAACAGAGTAGGATTTGAAAAAAAGATTTTAGAGTTAAATTGGGAACTCTTTAGCAGTTAGGGTTTGTGCGAAGAAACAAGTTTGGGGGTTTAATTTGCACGAGTTAGGGTTTGCAAGGAAAATTTTTGCAAGATATCATGGGTCCGAAAAGAGCTCGATCCGCCACTCCTGAATCATCTTCTCACAGTAGCCAGGATGATAATACTGTGGACTTGACCAAGTTCATCAACCTTTCGGCATAAACTCACTATTACAGGATTACGGCCAAGACATTTGTGAAGAAACGGGGGCTGAAGCCGGCCAAGGAAGATGGCCAAATGCTTGATATGATCAGAGAGAGGTATTGGTTTGGGGTTGTGGCAACGCCTGTGCCTGCTCCGATGGCCATAATCTGAGAATTTTATGCAAACGCCAGGGAGTCAAAGAGTGGCATCTCGTTCGTCCGGGGCATACAAGTCAACTATCTTCCGCCGGCGATCCGCGAGGTCTTCCGTTTGCCTTCTCTCCCGGCTGGTCAAGTAAATTGGGTTGAGGCTGAGCGATTTGAGACAGACCTGGATATGGTAATTGCAGACTTGTACGTGCCAGGCACTCATTGGAATCTTAAGGCGGACATGGATACAAAGACTAATTTCCCCAGCGATGCACTAAACAAATATGCAAAGGCGTGGAATCTGTTCATATGCGCCAATCTGATGCCTTCCACTCACCAGCATGATGTCACAGCCGAGAGAGCCATTATTTTATGGGGCATCATCACGGATAAATACATCGATATTGGACATCTACTGCATCAGTCCATGTTATGCTTTATAAGAGGCAGTACCACCGGTGGGATTCCACATGCTTCAGTTGTGACACATCTGTGTGCCCAGGCGAGAGTTGAGTGGGACGACGAATAGGTGCAGATGCCAAGCCAGGGCATCAATCATGCCTCCATCAAGAAATTAATAGAGTGGAGTGGTGGCAAGGCACATCCGCTGGGCAAAGGATTCATTTTACCCAATCCTCCACTAGTGCCTCCACCACAGCCAGCAGAGGCAGCCGTCCCTCCTCCAGCCAGTTTAGCAAGTCAGGATCGCCAGATGAGACAACTGCAGGTGAGGATGGATGCTTTACATGGCAACTTCACAGCATATGCAGATGGCTTATCTTGTGCCCTGAGTGAGGCCTTTGCACAGCAGGGGACACTTGTGGAGTGGCCCGTCTTCGGTTTCGCCATGCCTTATCAGCCGCCAGATTCACCACCCTAGTCGGGTGGCCATGCCGATATATAGGGGAGTTTCCTTACCCTTTATCTCCATTGAGGACAATGCATATTTTAAGTTTGGGGGTATTGGGTTGTAGTCAGTAGTTAGTTGCATATAGTTAGTTGCATGTAGTATTAATTGCATGTTTAGGTTGCATAACAGTTTGCATTTTTAGTATCTTGTTAGTTAATTTTGGATAGAAATTTTTTTTCAGTTTTCTTTTGTTTGTTTATTTAGTTATGTGTTTAGTTACATTGCATAGAATAATCCCATGTTTTTGGTCTATTGAATTCCAGTATGGCCAATGATATTGAAATGTGATAGATTTTTGAACTCAGTTGATAACTTAAGCTTAGTTATAATTTCATACATGATGTAATCTCTGCCTGTTGCTTTGATGTTACCGGATAGCACGACATTGTTATTATCTGCTTGTTGGTTAGATTAGCATGCTTGTCTTCTAAGGGGAAAATTTGTTTTTAATGATAGAATTGTGTAAAAAATGAGTAATAACCATAATGACATAGAAATTCAAGTTTGGGGGAAAACACTGGGTATGCATGCTAAAAAAAGAAAAAGAAAAAATAGAAAAAATAGAATAAACACCTTGGCTAGCTAAGTCTTGTGGCCTTTGATACTCGAGCAAGTAAGCCCTAGGGGATTGTCTCTACACCCAGCACCCTAAGGCCTTATGGTTTGGGAGTCGTTGGTCTAAAGCTCGTTAAATAGGTATCATTGAAAAGCCTAAGAGGGCTTGGCATTGCACAGTCAGGTGTAACCATAGGAAAGTATGAATATCGCACTCGTGAGTGAATAAAAGCAGAATAAGCCCTTTGTCGAACCTTAGCTTGTATTGATGTGTTGGATTGGTTGTTGTTTCATATATATGCAAAGTTCTTGACTTAAAACCTCAATTTTCTTCCTTAGAAGTATAGCATGTGGAATTTTCACCTTTATCAAGCTTATTTGTAGATATAGCACACACAAACTACATCTTAGCCAACAGGTTATGATTTTTGGATTGTATGACCTTATGACTTTAGCTTGGGTTAATGCTTTGTTTATAGATCTTGTTATTTCTCTGAGGCACATTTTACTGGAATTCATAACATGACTGAAATTTTGGGATTCATCTTCATAGTAGTGTAGTTTGCATAGCATGTAGTTTGCATTTGTGTTTATTGCTTGAGGGAAAGCAATAGTTTAAGTTTTGAAATATTTGATAAGTAGGTTTTATACCTACTTATTGGCTATCTACTTGCTAGAATTATGGCTTAATCTCAAGTGTTTTAGTTTTTTTGATGCATTTTAGCTTTATTTTGTAGGTTGCATGAGGGAAACTCTAAGGTGAGCTAATGGTAAGCAATTGGCATAGAAATAGCATGGGTATGGCATGATGGCAAGATGGTGTGCTAGGGGTTTATTGAAGATGGAACCTGCATATGGAAATGGCATCTGAGCATTGGCAAGTGAAAGAAGAAAGAAGAGGAAAGCAGCAACTAAAGAACATAAGTGAACCTGCAATGCACGATCAGATAGCGTAGCGCGGCCGCGCCCTTGATAAGCTTAAGTACGTCGCGCCCGTGCCAGGAGGAAATCAGCCTGTATATCAGCGCGCCCGCGCCCCAAATGGCTTACGGGGTGGCGCGGTCGCGCCAATTAACTTTTTACCATAGTTGACTTTTACTTAAAAATACTGTTATAGCGTGTTTTCCAAAAGAGGGTGTATTTGCAAGTTACAAGACAATCTTTGAATCAATTTTATTTCCATTCTAGGGTTTTGGAGAGATGGAGAGAGTTCTTAGCTACTATTCTACTATTTTGGCTTCTCTCTTGGTTATTAGTAGATTTTACTTACTTAGGGTTTTGATTGGGTTTGATTGTGGATTTTGAACTTGGATTTGAATGTTTACTTTGGAGGCTGAATTATCAGATTTGCAATTGCTTACTCTCTTGATTTTCTTTGGTTTCATATTATACTTTCAATGCTTGGACAAAATTCCAGAATGGTTATTGCTTCAGTAATGAACTAATCACCATTATGTGATTCTAATGGAGCTTATTGCTTAGTTCAGATCTTTATGCGTCTTTGTTGCACTTGATTGATTATGTATGGATTTCCTAACATGGTTGTGTTAATTAATTAGATGCTTGATCACCATCTACCTTATTAATTTGTATGGAATTGAAAGAGAAAGTACAAATTCAGATTTGGCCATGTTAGCATGTGTTCATAAAATTTGCATGTGACAGATTTTGTGATTCGTAATCCGGATAGACATATACCGGCTTACCATGTGTAGTCAATTGAGAGAGCTTGCACTTAAATTGATATTACTTGTAAGTCACGTAGAAATATAGTGAGTTAGGTAATATTGATGTTCTCATGAATTCTATCTCTTTTGTGGATTTTATGTGATATGGGCATGGTGTATCGAAAGATAGCCATGTCTCACCTTTGTGCTCTCGGCTAGCAATCTGATGTAATTAATTAAGTTTAACAAGAGGTGTATAATCTGGATGATGCATTAAATGAAGTTAGGATCCTAGATCTTCCTAATTTGAATCAATCGCTTGTTAATTAGTTATTTTTAGTTGATAATCATTCTACTTAGTAATTCACATCTTATTTACTCGTTTAAGCAACCAGAAATAGCTACAAAGTTATTGCATGATTGAATAGAAATAATTACTTTTCTCCGTGGGAACGATACTTGACTTATCATATATTACTTGCTGACCGTGTATACTTGCACGTGTGCATGTCTATTTTGTTAACACCGAAACAAGCCAACACACCTACCCAAAAACCTGAACAGTTCATATATATGAAAAAAATCAAAATCAAACTCCCCATGGCAGCTAAATTACCATGTGTATTTTTAGTTGAAAATCTAGGCTCATTTGCCCTCAAATAGGATGAGTAAACTGGCCAAAAAGGGCGCCAAATGACTGTTTAGAAATCAAATTTTTTCACATAAAATATTCAGCATAGTAAAACATGCATATTTACTAAGTTTGAAAATTTTTATCAAGTCATATAAGTATGCCTATTTGATATATTGTGTTTAGAAGCATACTATATGAAATCTAACATTCTAACGGTCAAAACTTGAAAAGAAATGATGTAAACGTTAGCAGGGATGTGCAGAACAATTGTACGGTGACAAAATTTGAAAAAAGTAGCCCGAACTCAGTAGATCTGAAGAAGAAATCTCGAATTTTCTTTATAGTTTAAACTTGAAAATGAATTATGAAAGCCACGGGTGCCTAAGTTATACTCGAAGAGAGTAGAAACTCCACCTGCGGTAGCTGTAAGTGGACCTGCGGCTCCCTAAGGTGGGTCCCACCCCCTCTAGTTTGGTCCAATTAAAGTTGAAACGGAGTTTACAGAAGCTGAAAAGTTAAATAAGTGAAAAAATTGATACGCCATTGAGCAGAATGGCCTGAAACCCTGATTCTGAGCGTCAAGTTCTTGACAAAGGAAGAAACTCCTTGTAAGTCATTGGTAGAAGCCCCGATGTAGTATTCGGAATGCCGATGATGCAAACTGCTAAAAATTGCCTCTAATAGAGCCTCGGGAAGGTCCGGCTTTGTGAACTACGGGGTTTTAATACAGCTAAGTATCCAAATTTGTCCAAGGGTATGAGTTATCAAAAAGATACCCCCACATCGAGATCAATTAGGTCTGACATTACAAACCGTTGGCGACAACTCCACCAAAGCATCGGGGACGAACCGGTGGTAACAGCCGTTGAAAACTACTTCAACAAGGGTCAGATTGTCTGACAGTGCAAACCATTGGCGACAACTCCAACGAAGCATCGGGAACAAACCGGTGATGATAGCCATTGAAAACTACTTCAGCGAGGTTTAGATTGCCTAGCATTGCAAGACGTTGGCGATAACTCTAACAAACCATCGGGAATAAGCCAATGATGAAATTCGTTGAAAACTACTTCAGACATGGTCAGATGGCCTTACATTGCAGCCATTGGCTGCAACTCCAACGAAGCATCGGGAATGAGCCGGTGATGAAAGTCGTTAATAAATGCTTCAACAAAGGTCAGAGCATCTGACATGACAAACCGTTGGCTATAACTTTAGCGTAGCATCGGGAGGGATCCGATGAAAAGAATCATGGAGAAATGTTTCCCCACATAGGACAGATTATGGAATCTGTTATACAAATCCCCAGCAGGAGTGGCAAAAACAGTTAGTGATAAAGTACTGTAGCAGTTAACACCACAAAAGCTTATAACATTCATAACATGGCATATCATGCATTGCATTACATTTACATATTTCATGTTTCCAGTGTCTAGCAGTCTTTATCCTGTTCATTCCATTGCATTGCATAAACATGATAAAGAGGGGCATTTGTAGACACTCGAAATTTAGCATTTCTTTTACTAACCCTGTAAGAGGGTAAAATAGTCTTTTACCTTCCAGAGACAACCCTGGAAGTCCACATCACCAAAACTCAACCCCGACGACAACACCGGGATGTCAAGACAAGCCCCGATGACAACCCCGGAGGCACAGCAACCTTGAAAACAACACCGGAAGATCAAACTCAACCCCGGCGACAACAACGAGATGTCAAGACAAGCCCCAACGATAACCCCGGAGACACAGCAAACCCGACAACAACACCGGGAGATCAAACTCAACCCCGACGACAACACCGAAATGTCAAGACAAGCCCCGATGACAACCTTAGAGGCACAACAACCCCAAAAACAACACCAAGAGATCAAACTCAACCCCGGCGACAACACCGAGATGTCAAGACAAGCCCCGGCGATAACCCCGGGAGGTACAGAACCTCGACAACAACACCGGGAAATCAACCTGGATAGACCCAAAGCATCAAATAAACCCCAGAGATAACCCTGGGAGACCAATTCAACCTCGAAGATAACTCTGAGGAAGAACAGAGTCGGTTGGGATTAAACCTCAGAGACAACACCGAGAAAACAGTCAAAGACCTTGTAAATCCTGAAGACAACCCCTGGAAGGGCAAAATGGGTATTTTACCAACTTAATGCCAAATCAAGTTAAAATTAAGCCAAAATGATGCAATGAGGGTCAGAAAGAGCCATAACATCAATTCCGATTGAAAATAGCACAAGAAAGCTCAACGGACGGACTGTAAAAATTCAAAGATCTTGTCATGGTCCCATCTTCTTCGATTCAGAAAAGGTCAAATCCCATGTCATTGTGTAGTTTTCGGAAAGGGCTTTTTGAAAAGGTATAGCACGCCTCAAACGAACTCCCGAATTAAAAGTTTTGAAGGTTTAAAGCATATTTAACGTAGGTCAGAGTGCACGTACTTCAAGACAACGAGACCTACAGGAGCGGACCGCACTCGGGGAGCCGCACCTCTATCCGCAGCTGTCGTGGGAAGACCCGCTACCATCTAGTCTATAAATAAGACCCCCCACCCTTGCAAAAAATAGAAAAAAATAGAAAAAAGCAATGAAATCCCATTTTGACCTTTAGCCTTCTAGTACTCCAAACTTCAATTTTATTCTTCTAATACGTTTACATATGTATATTCTACAACATATCAAGTTTTTACCGGTGAAAACAGAGATTTGAAGTCCTCCAAGTGGCAAAAAGCTCGTAGAGTTGTCCATTGTAAGTTTTTTTACGATCAGAAACTATTTACTACTTTATCGCACATATATAAACGTACATATGAAGTTTTAGCTTTTGGTTTATCCCGGATCTTAAATTCGTGGCCTTTCTAGCTTACTTTTTAGTATATATAAGTATATATATAAGTTTTTCTTTGTTTGCACAGCCTGGATTGCTAATCCGTGACTTTTTACTACTTATATATATATATAACTATATATATATATTTAAACTTTTTTGTTGGCCTGGATTGCTAATTAGTGGCTTTTTATCATTTTTGTATATATATATTTACATTTCTCAGTCGGGTCTGGATTGAAAATCCGTGACCCTTTACAGCTTATATATATATATATATTTACATTTTTCAGTCAGTCCTGGATTGGAAATATGTGGCCCTTTACAGCTTTTATATATATATATATATATATATATATATATATATATATATTTTCATTTCTTAGTCGGGCCTGGATTCGAAATCCGTGACCCTTTACAACTTTTATATATATATATATATATATATATATATATATATTCTTTATTCAATGTGATTAAATATCTGTTTTAAATATTCATTTGATATGAATCTGTTTCAATGTAAATTTTGTGGATTAGATTCATCTAAATCTAGCCCTTTCTAACTTTTAAACGGTTCAAGATCGGTCAAACCGGAACCGGGGGAGCTAGAATGGCTAAGATTTATTTAAATCTAGCTTTCTTTCTAGTTTTGTAAATATTCAAGCGACTACGCGCCCCTAGATCAATATCTAGTGGGAACAGGAAACTTCGGCTACGCGCATGTAAAGATTTTACTGCTGAATCCTTTGTTTTGCGACGTCTAGAGTATAATTTGCACTATACGTCAATATTTTGCTGTGCAGGTTTTTTGATCACTTTTTGTAAGCCTAGGAATCATGGGATTAAGGATCAACCACACGGATCTAAATCTGATTCCCATGATGGACAACTCCACATTGTAAATACATCTTGTCGATTTTTTCTTGTAAATGTAAATCAGATGGACCTTAAAATGGTTATCTGGATTTAAGGTCCCGACATAGTGAAACGTGGTTTGAAGTGTCAGTGTCACTTGGATGGCTTTCATGCCCATAAGAAGACCGGTACTTGTATATACATTATGTGGTTGAGGATGCTTCGCATCCCGACAGTAAACATCCAAATCAAGCCGAAGACTGAATAGAATAAAAATGAAAGTATCAAAAGGCGTCAATTCCTATGCGAGAGCAAGGGTTTGAAAACCATCTTTCAAAATGTCATTTTCATATCTTGCCTAAAAAGGACTTTTCAAATAAATCAAATCCTTCGTATATAGGTCCAACAAAGCACGGCACTACTTTCAAATCAAACATGTAGGCTCAATTACTTCTAGCATACACACACATTGTAAATAAAAAAGGGAAAATTGAAAAGATGGGGTAACCGTGTTCCACGGAAGTCGGGGGGTGCCTAAAACCTTCCTCCCGCTTAACCAAGCCCCCGAACCTTATGAATCTTGGTTTCCAAGGCCAAGTTTTCACAGCGTCCAATAATTAGGCCTACTTGCAAACTTTTCAAACAAAACTCGGTTGAGTTGGTACAACCATTTCAAAATATACCAACTGCCAACTCTGTAAACCTTTTAAATCGTCGACATGATACATGTTGGCTTTTTCCTAAAAATTCACCCTTCATAAAACAGATAAGACAAACAAGGGTAGAAAACACTCAAAACAATTAGGGAAAGGAAGATCTGTAAAAAAAAAAAAATCTGACGTCGACAATAATAATAATAATATTATTAATAATAACAATAATAATTATAATTATAATTATATTAATAATAATTATAATAACAATAATAATAATAATAATTTTAATAATAATAATAATAATAATAATAATAATAATAATAATAATAATAATAATAATAATAATAATAAGATAGAACTCATTTTGAATCTTTTCATTTGGAAAAGCACAACAACGGTTCAGATTTCATCTCAATTCTTCTAACTTAATCTAGAGGCTCATATTTCATCTCACACTAAAAAAATCCCGCCCAAATAAAACTCACCCCTACACGTTATCCCGCCCAAATCAGCCGGAGGAGGGAGACGTCGGTCATGGCCGTCGACAACATCCGTATCGTCATCAGGAAAACTCAACATGGACGTCCCACCTCCCGATTCCTCAGCTGGCGCCCTATGTTTAATCACAACTCTCCTTTTCTCATTCATTCTATATGTGATTGTTTATTCAATTTTATGAAACTGGTATTGTGATTTATGAAGTTTATTTCAATATTTATGTTTAAATAAAGGTGGAAACTTTTCTTTTTAGAGTTCTTGGGATTTTGGGTTTTTCTAGAACTGAAATTATCTGTTAAATTTGATTGAAAATTTGCCAAGGGTTCAAGGGTTCTCTTTTTTTAAGGTGGAAACTTTTCTTTTCAGAGTTCAAGGTTTTTTTCCCTTGATTTTTTATTTTTTTTAGCCGTTTGTTCAAGTGGGTTGGCAGTTTTAGTGATTTTAGATGATGGGTTGGTGAGAAGAATTATCTTTTTCTTATTCCAAGGCCATGCTTGGGTTGTTGGATATATTATAGTTGAATTTAAGATTAGGGAACTGTTGATTTTATAATTGACTAGACTTCATCGCATTATCCTAACAAATGGAAGCTAACAAAGAATTTTTGGTCATAGTCAGCCAACCTTTTATTGACAGAGTTATCAAATGTGTGCCTTTCTTTTGGCATGTCTAAATCAATAGCAAGTTAATTGTGTTGGTGATACTACTTGAAAATCAATGATGTGCATATCAAAATTGGTCTTTTGATCAAGTGGGTCAGCCTCTAGATTTTTATATTTCCATTTTCGTTTCTTGATCATTGGTTAAATTTAATTGTCATATGAGTTGTTTATTTTGTTGCTATCAATCAAATGGAAGTGATTATATGGACTGATGGTTGAATTAGGTTCTATGGTTGTTTGTGCTCTGTTTGTTTTTTTGGTTTCTCAAATGGGGATTGCCCAATTTGAGCTTTAAAGAGCTCATCTTTTCCTTTCTGCCCAATTGAATTTCTTACTCTTTTCATTTCTTCGAAGTTCGATACATTTCCTAATAAATTTGTTTGCATTTTTAGCTTGACCATGCTGTTCAAATCTGGGTTTTTGCTTAAATATTTGTGGGGAGATAGTCTTTGTTTGTCATACGTGTAATCAAAAATATATTTTATATGTCAAATGGATCTGATTTCATGAGTTATGGTACTCCTGACTATTTAACATTTACCAGAATACTTTTGGAATACCTTTTCATGATCATTTTAGAAAAAGAAATATATACCAATATTTCATATACTTGCTTGAATGCTCTATTTGGATAGATCCATATTTCAAAGGTTTTAGATTAAAAGGGTTTAGAACCATGTAAAACCACCTATCTGAAATACAAACCATCTCTCTATTTTTGTGAACCTTTACCTATAAAAAAGTACCAAAGTAAGAAAGTTTTATTGGGGGGAAAAATATGGAAATAAATTACTTAAAGGTGTCTTGGGTTTTTTGGAACTGCTGATTATGGTATTAGGTCAATTGCTGAAGGCATAATTGTAAAGTTTTTGTGAGTTAGCTGAGGCTACCATGAACTGTTGATTATGGGCATCGTGTTTAATAATGGACTAGCTAGCTGAGGCTACCATGTACTGATCTGTGTTTTTATTCCAAGATGTTTAAAAGGCATGATTACATTGTGGTTCACCCTGAAGTGGCAAGTTTAAATTTTGGTGTAAATTTAACTTCCCCAAGTAAAAATCTAATTACATCAAATTTTGTTGTAGGAACGCCTTATCAAGGCGGGATATTTTTTCTTGACATAACGTTTCCAAGAGATTATCCTTTCAAACCTCCTAAGGTATGTTAAACAACATCTCGAAGTTGATCTGGCATATACTGAGAAACATAGTTTTCTTATCTGTCCTTGAAAATTAAATTGTAGTGGATTCAGGAGTTTCTGTACTGTGGCATATTAAGAGAAGCTTCAATTGTTGGTTTTTACAGCTCACTTTTTGATTGCTCTATTTTCTTTCATTTTTATGATATTTATTCAGCTATATGTGTGGATTTTTATGTCAAAAATAGCTCTTATTTATTATTTAGGGGGGTGGAATTGTGGACTTAGTTCAATTTCTCACATTTGAGAATTAAATATCGATTTTTGTGTTGGCATAGGTTTAAAATAGTTTTTGTTATAAAAAAAAAAATTTGGTCTGAGCAGTACTTGCTTTGTTATCTGATTGGTTGCAGAAATTGTGGACTAAATGATAGAAATAGAACCTATTTTATGCTTCTTTTGTATGCAAATTGAGAAAGCTGAAATGTGCACTTCAGCTTAGCTAATTACATAGCCTTTACTTAGCTGAAATGAGCTTTTGAAAGAAACCTAGACCACAGTTCACCCTTCTTAACGCCTCCAAAGCAACCATTAGATGTTCAACATGTTCTTCCTCTGTCACTGAATACACTAAGATGTCATCGATGAATATGGCTACGAACTTGTCCAAGTACTGCTTGAACACTCTGTTCATCATATCCATGAATGCTGCTGTTGCATTCGTCAGTCCAAATGACATTACTAGAAACTCAAAATGTCCATAACGAATCCTGAACACCATCTTTGGGATATCCTCATGTCTCACCTTTAGTTGATGATAGCCCGTTCTCAAACCAATCTTTAAAAAGTATTTCGCTCCCTTGAGTTGATCAAACAAATCGTTTATCCTGGGCAGCGGATACCTATTCTTAATCGTGACTTTGTTCAACGTGCGACAGTTGATACAAAGTCTCATCGAACCATCTTTCTTCTTTATGAGCAGAACTGGCGCTCCCCATGGTGACACGCTCGGTCTGATATAACTCTTGTCTAACAGTTCCTACAATTGAACCATCAGCTCTTTCGTCTCTACTGGTGCCATTCGATATGGTGTCTTGGATATCGGTGCTATTCCCGGTACCAAGTCAATTTTGAATTCTATTTCCCTATCCGGCGGCAATCCCGAAATTTCATCTGGAAGACATCAGCGAATTCACTAATGACAGGTGTCTGACCCAGCTTACCCTCGACACGTCGAGTATCAACCACGTGAGCCAAATAACCTATACAACCCTTCCTAAGCAATTTCTTTGCTTGCATCATCGTCAGACAACAAGAGTGTCTCGGTGATTTACTACCATAGAACACTACCTTTGACTTATTCGGAGTCTTAAAGTGTACACACTTCTTCTTACAGTCGATGACTGCTCCGTGAATCGATAACCAATCCATTCCAAGGATTACATCAAACTCCCCCAAACTAATCGGTATCAAATCCACTTTGAGCATAAATCCTCGCAATTCGGCATAACAGTTCTTATGAATGCATTCTACGGGGATAATTTCCTTGTTTTCTACTTGTATGTTCATAGGGTGTTCTAATTTCTCACGGGGTAGGTCTAACTGTTTAGCAAATTCTTCGAAAACAAAAGAGCAGGTAGCACCCGAATCAAATAACACATATGCATTTATATTATTGATTGGGATGATACCTGACACCACGTCCTTGGACTCCACCGCATCTTGTACGATCATGTTGAACGTGCGTGTCGCTGGTCTGTTGGCTTGACTGGCTGGCCCCCCAATGCTCAGCCCATTGTTGTTGTTGTAGGATTTTCCGCTGGCTGCATCGCCTTTTCCCTTCGGGCAGTCCTTGATCTGGTGATCTGGGGCTCCACACGAGAAACATCCTCCTTTCTGTTTATTCGGACACTGAGGAGCCATCTGCCCCGGTTGTCCGCAGCGATAACAAACGCTTCTCCCCTTCATGCACTCCCCGGAGTGATTCCTCCCGCAGTTACTACACTTTCCACTTTTATTGGCCTCTCCCCCAGACTTGCTGCCTCTGGAGGATTGGCTCTCCATCCATTTATGCTTGTTGGGGTTGCTGCCTCCGCTGCTTCCCCCCTTCGGCCCTTCCTGACCGATCTTCTTTCTGTCCTAGTTGAATCGTGCTATGGCTTCATTGCCTCGTTCTGCAATGATAGCCCTTTCCAGCAGTTCAGAGAAATTCTTAACCTTTAACATAGCTACTGCTTTCTGCACCCACGGCTTCAATCGTAATTCAAATCTTCTTGCCTTCCTGGCCTCTGTGTCCACCTGATGTGGAGCGAGTCAAGCCAACTCGTTAAATTTTGTTGCGTACCCTGCGACAGACATACCTCCCTGTTTCAGTTCCAAAAACTTAACTTCCATGTCCTGCTGCGTATTCTTCGGGATGTAATTCTCGAAGAATAGCTCCTTAAATTTGTCCCATAGAATAACTCCTTCGCCTGCTCGTCCCTTATTGGCTTTCCACCAATAGTTAGTTTCGCCTTTCATCATAAAGGTGGCAAATCCCGTCTTCTGTGCTTCGGTCACCCGTGAGACCTCAAACACTTTCTCCATCTCTTCTACCCATGTTTGGGCTTTGATTGGGTCTAAGGTTCCCCGAAACTCCGGAGGTCCTACCAACTTAAATTCTTAAAAGCTAGCCAAGTGATGCTCTAGCTGCCCTGCTGCTGGAGGGGGTCTATTTTGCATAGCCTCTGTTAACAGGTTAACAAAGTTCTGCATCGGATCGGCATTCCCTCCTTCATTGTTAATGGATCCTTCCTCCCTTTGGTTTTGTAGTTGTCTTCTAGGCGGCATGATCTGAGGAAAGGAAGAAAACTTAGGCTTATCATTTTTTACGTTCTATGCGATATGCTATTAGCATCTAAAAGTTATAACGTCCATCAATCATATTTGATTCAAATAAACAACTGGATTTATATTCACATACCACTATTTTAATACAACATGATACCACATTTGGCATACTACTATAAATGCTCAATGGCATAAACTGCCTACTGCTAACTATCCTGTATTAAGCAAAAAGGTGAGGATTCACTACTACCTGCCCCCTATATCACAACAAAAGTTGGGGTTGACTACCATCCTATGAATACATCACAGCATAAGGGTTTACAACATAAAACTGTCCCTATTAAAACAAAAGTGGGACTATATATGAAAACAAATCAACGCCTGCTTTCGCTGCCAGAGGGCAGCTCCATCCATTTGGCGTCGAACTGCACAAAGGCGTTGTCTAAAGCTCGTTCCAAAGTATATATTCTCACATCTTTGGCTTCCACTTCATCCCTCAATTGTCCTAGTTGTAGCTTTCTCTGCTCCAGCCTCCCTCGCAACTTGGCTAACTCAGCCTGGGCCTGATAAGCAGCGTCCTTGTACTGCTGTTCAATAATCTGAAGGGTGTGGTTCTGCGCCTCCACTTACTCAGCCCTAACCTCTAGCTCGACATTCCTCGCCAGCAAATCTCCTATCACCTCATGCTCCATGGGCTCATTACTAGAGTCACTCGACTCCTGGTCAACTGAATAGCTATCTTTACTCTCGTTAGCCATCCTATAACCATAATAAATCATCAAAACAATTTCAATACCACAATAAAATATATTCATTAATAAAATGAAATGATATTTTATTCAGTACAACTAAAACTCGATGGATCTCCTCAACCCATCACCTACATACTCTATTTGAGTTTTTGATAGTAGTGTGCATACAAGCCAATCATGTATGATGACAAAGCACATACTTTGTAAACAATCTTATTTATTTATTAATAAAAATATTCAATTAAGGCATATAATTATCTACATGGTGCTGTTTTTATAATATGTAAATAACCCATAGTTTTAAGCAATGCTTTTAGAATCATGATGAGATCATGATAATGAGATCTAAATTCTTAGAAAGCTTAAAAACTAAAATAGTTCCCAATTGTGGGATTACTAAAATGGGGATTAGTAAATCCGGATAGATTGGTACATATGTTGCTTGCTCATTGGATGAGGATGACTGATCTCATGGTCATTTGTGTGGAGACACTAAAGCAAGTATATAGGTGCTTATTGGAGAATAAGTTCACTGAACGTGACTCGCTATGGAATACCTAATGGAGTTTTACTCGCCTGTCAATAGGAATTCCTAATGTGATAGTAGTACATGTGATCCTTGGACTTGAGATCATCATAGTATCTTGTATGTAACAAATTATACTTTGACTAATTCCTTAAGGCCTTTTAAGGCATATATAGGGTATGCTTGGATGTAATGAGTTACATATGGAGATAATGAATGATCAATAAAGAATCTACCACCTCTAGTAAAAGAGGAGATATGTCCTATGTGATTCGTTAAATGACAACCCATGAATCCTTGGCCAAGGTAGAATGAAATTAGAAAGAGGTTTCTAATTTGCATTATTTGGAGTTGTGCATTTTCTAATCGAAATACATATGATTAAATAAATTAAGACTTGACAGTAAATCCATGTCTTATATTTAATTGGGACATTGTATGGTGGAAGGATTGAATTGTACGGTAACTATTAACTCACAGGTTCTTTTATGATTAATGTTGAAATCTATATTATCTGGAAAGTCGTTGATCGCTAGGGAGGCTTATCCCTATTGTAGAATAAATGTTATTTATTTAAATAGATTATTAGTTTAATTTGTTTATTTAAATAAGATTAGAATTGTTCTAATCGATTTATTCACAACCGGTTTAATATAGAGAACCTAAAGGGTCACACCATAAAAGGAAGAAGAAATATTTAAGAAGAAAATGGCATGATAGTAATAATGCATTAAGTATAATTAATTTAATCTATGATGATAGAATAAATTAAATAGCTTAATGTTTATTATTTAATATTTTAGAAATATTAAATATAAATTAATAAGAGGAGTTTTATTAATATTATTATTATTATTATTATTTTAATTCTAAAGGAGTTTAGGAATTAATATAATATCAGTACTCTCTCTCAATCCTAATAAAGATTAGGATATAAATTAATTAAAAGTAATTAATTAATTAATTAAATAAAACCCTATTCTAATTGGATTAGGAGGGTTTACCTAATATCTATATAAGAGAGTCTTATATCAGAAATAAGGTACGTGAATTTTTCAAGAGTTGGGAGTACACATATTCTATAGAGATAGAAACAAGGGTTAAGCCAATAACCCATCTTACTGAGTTCTTCATCTTCCTTGGTGGATCACCGTTAGAGGCCAAACATTTGGGTGGCTGACATTGATCAAGGGAAGGAGCCACTACAGAGGAATCAAAAGAATCAAAGGAGTAGAACTTGTACCTGAGGAAGCTTGGATCTTCAAAGGTATAATTCTGTTTTTCTCCTTCCTCATTCACTGATAATTGATGCATAAGAATGATCATGGTAATGGGTTTGTATAAATTTTTTTAAAACCTAATTTTTTACGCTTTCGCCCTATTTATGTGATTTGATTGCATGATTGCGTTACGTACAAACCCAATAATTTTCTGCTAAGGTTATAACCTAGGTTTCGCATTCCTAATGTTTACAACTTACAACTTTGATACCAACCTTTGACGCCCCCAAATTCGGGTCTCAAACACCCGGATTCGATCATCACGATCCAATACAAATAACCACCTCTAAACAACATACAATAACTAAATGCAGAATAAAATAAACGTATGTCGTTCATTCAAAAGGTGTTACTAATTCCAAGATTCAATAACCTTAATACACCCTTACAATCATACCATAGAATAATCATTAGGGTTCAAATTACATAAACCGTAATTAAACAAAGCATAAAACAAAGTCAGCTACTTGAAGTCTATTAATTCATCTTTTCTTTACCCTTGTCCTTCCCTGAAGTCTCAGGTTTAACTGCAATAAAAGTCATGATATAGCAAGGGTGAGAAACTAGTTTGCTCAACAAGTTTAAATACTGCAATAAAGGATATATCATGATTAAAGGAATATATACAAGAGGAATTCAACAATATGAATATTGGAAGCAATGAGAATAATTGCTTTTAGAATAACTGATAGACGAATAGACTTTGAACTATAAAGTCCAATGGAATCAATAGCTGAGGGGATCAGCCTCGCGTACGCAATGTATATGCATAACATTCAACTCTGCTGTTTGTATCTTATATTAGATACATGGGGTACTCCCCTACAATATAAGGGATGTTCTCTTCAGTCTAAGAATCCCTGCCATCAATTGGCCTAGGTAGCTTTTATAAAAATTTCATGCAATTGTCTGACCAAACAAGGTTTCAGACTCTATCCGAAGCAGTTCATGAATTATAGAACTTTAAACAATGTACAAGTCCAAGACTGTACGAACTCAAGTAAACCAAGTGCGAATATCAATAAAATCGATGTGGAATAATTGTTAAGAAATTAGACCACCTAAAGCATACTTGGAAATAAGGTCCAAGCGTCAATAAATAACTAGCAACACAATAATAACCTGTTTAATACAATATGAGAAGGATAGAAAACTTACACATTAAAGAGTGAAGTTCAGAAACTTGCACAATATTCAAAGTTGTGTAAGATAGGAAACTTGCACAATAAAGAGTGTAAGTCAGGGAACTTGCCTATATGCTCAGCTACAAATAATCTAGCTTTAATTAAATTGCGTTGAAATGACCTAACATTAACAAGCCGGTCTCTTAATTAGTGTTGTGTAAACTGATATGAGTCCACACTTACAAGAATCTAATCATCATACTACATCATCATTTCATATAATCATATATCAGTAGGGATCAGACTCTACTTAACAGTCTAGGTAGCCCTGCAAGTCAGTTGGAAAAAATAGAAAACAAACAGACTGCACCAATCCCGAAAACATACTGGCGCAGCTGCGCTGGTATTTGGCTTAGGAGTGGCGCAGCTGCGTCACTCACTGGTCAGACCATAAATGAGATTTCATCCTGCTGAAACTTCGAGCATATTCTCTAGCATTTAAACTACTGACATTAATCAATACACATGCTTTAAGGTTATAAATTCAAGTTCAAAACCTAGCACGCTCATTCCAAGTCCAATTCAAAGTCATATGCCGGTAAACCTTAAGCTAATCAAGCCCATGTTACTAATGGTCAATTACTAAAGTCTTATCACCACATAATGAGACTAAACAATACTTAATTTTCATGCTCGTGCGTATATCACATATGTATACCTTAACCACATATTTACACTTGGAATTTCCTTTTAATGAATATGTGTGCATAGGTGAATTCCACGTTTAATCAAATGATTCTCATGTTAACATGTCTATAGGTATAATGAATCCTTATATTCATGGTTGCATGCTCAGAACGTAGCTCACAAAACAATTGATGATATTAGTTCTCAAAATCTAAGTTTTCATCGAAAATTACACTAAGTCAACTTATTACATGCAAGGCATCTCGAAATCATAACTCACATACATTTGCAACACATATCTAAGCCACATATACATACTTAAAAGTCAGAACTTCAAAGACACAGTTTGTCAAGTTTGCTTTCAAGTTTCTTAAGTTTTTCCTTTAAAATCATTTGAACCTTCAATCATGTATGCTAGTGTGTGCTCAACACTTAAGACTTAGTTCTCATGTCAATATAGACCATATGATCATGTTCACAAAATCAGAACACACATATTACGTATATGTCAAAGTTCACTTTAACAATTCCAAGTTCATTTTGTAACTATAAATCTTCCTTCCATAATATATACTAACATGGTTCTACATGCATCATGCTACGCCAAGATACTCATATATGCATGTTAATCTAGTTCACATGCTTGCCTAAAGTGATACCTTATGTATGCACATAACAAAAACTTAACAGAAGAAGGAAACCAGATCCAGGGCCTAGCGCAGCTGCGCTGCATCCCAGCATAAAGCTGGCGCAGATGCGCCGGGGCTCAGCCAGACCAGAAGCTGTTTCTGCTTCGGCAGTTACAAACCCAACTTAACATTTCACAATGAATTCAATTGTAAATCGGCTATAAATCAATTCTATCATGCTTACTAACCCAAATAACACTTAACAATCATATTCCAATTCAATAATCATAGGATTCATGCTATTTATGGAATCAAGCAGTTAGCAAAATAAAGAAGATGAAGAACATGAAGTGAGAGATTACCTCTGCTAATATAGAATTGTACTTGCTGCTATATCAAATTCTCCCTCACTGATATCTCTCTCAATAAACTTGCTATTAATTCTACACTTAATGAAAATCTCAACAATTGTAATATAGAAGGAGAAGAGCTCATTTATAGGCAAATGTTTACACAGACATTTCAATTCTACCTCAACTTAAACCAAAGGAATGTATGTTTGTATAGTGGTTAAGGAATGGTAGTTGAGTAGTTGGTAAACTCATCATAAAACCCACTCCCCTCATAATCATTAGCTACAATTGTTGAATTTGAGAGAAAAGGTATAGAGTAGCTAGCCATGTGGTGTTCACGTGAAGAAGAAGAAGAAGAAGAGTGACTCTAATATTGGGACAAGACTACAGAACTCAGCAACTTGCAAATGTAGTATAATAAATACTTAGGTTATAAATAAAGTCACAAATAAAATTTCTAATTACAATGTATCAAGTAGGGGTACACATATGTATTAACATATAATCCATGTACATCTCATTAATACTGAATATAATACAATTGGGTATTATTATTACTCATTATCCTAACGGTTATTATTTTAATTTTAATAACTATTGAAATCATTATCAATTAACAATTGTTATTGATATTACTATATGTTAATAGGGTATACATTAATGTCCACCCACACACATATTATTACATAAGCACTCTTATTATGTAACTCACATAATATAATTAATCTTACTATATAGTCTATATATATAATATATAGCCACATTAATGCGTCACGTTGCACTTTACACAATATAAAGATAACTACCATGCATTATTGGTTTAATTATCGCATGCTTACGTAAAATAATTAATCGAGTAAATATAATCTTATTATATTTATTAATCCTTTACTCGTTAATATACTATTTATTCACAATAATAATTAATCAACACGTTAAATTCTTTCACTATATTCAAGTAATTTGAATATTTAATTACTAACAATTCTATCAATTCTTCTGATATAAAACCTTAGGGTTGGTCCACTAATTTAATAAATCATTAGTGACTCCCTTAATATATCCTAGCAATTTTTGGCATAGGCTCAATTCATATAGCCACACAAGGTTTAAATAAGCATACAAAACTAACTCATTAAAATTAAATCATATATATTTAATTAATAATGGAGTTTAAAATTCACGGTCATTACAGTTGCAGCTGCTCCTCCATCTCCAGAGATAGATGTCATGTTGGCACTGTTATCCCGCTTATCCACGGGTTCATAAACTAGCTTTATTTTTCCAGCATATACTAGATCAGCCATTTTTATCATGTGCAGGACACAGTGTATATATCAAACAGTATTTTATATCAGAGAAATATATTTTGATTCACTTCCCTATTAGATATGTATTGACATTGCTGAGTGATTACCACTTCTTTCATGATTTGCTGTTGTTGATGTATCCTAAGCTTCTCCTTGATGGATTGACAGTGAGATGTCAGAGAATATCTCAGCAAGGCCTGTTGACCAAGGAGACTTAATAGTATTTGGGTTTTATAGGGTTTTGGTATCTTGGGACTGGTTTTTTTATTGGTTTTTTGTTTTTCTTCGATGGTCAAACTGCACCATGAATGGCTATCTACGTACTCCCGGGTTGAGGGAGATCAAGTTATTCGTAGTTTAGGCTTTGCCTAAATGGTTTAAGAAGTGTTTCTTTTGGGATTGAGTTTGGTTTGACGGGTTTTTGAACTTATTATTTGGTTTTAAGGGTTTTTGAACTTTTTGTGTGGTTTGACCGCACCAGGAATGGCTGCCTATGTACTCCACGATTAAGGGAGATAAGGTCATTCGTAGTTCAGGCTTTGTGAAAACCCAAACTGATTGGATTTGATTCTCATAACCAGGATGATGGCTGGCAGATGTTTTAGACATAATACCTTTCCACGGTGTCTGAATTGATAAGCTGGGGAAATTCGTTCCCATTCATTTCTTGCAATCTGATATACTTATATGGTATGAAATCAGATTATATGTTATTACGAATCAAGTACATAGATATAACATAAATGATACTATAGCAACTCATCATGTTCAAGTAGCTATGATCCTTTGACCCATGGGCTTCCATTATATAAGTTAAACATTATCTTGTTACTTAATCATCACATATATACACACCAGAGGGTACAGATCATTTCTAGCAGTTTTGAACAACAATTTACACTAACTGACTGACCAGAACAAGCAGATTTCAACAATTTAGATTCCAGACTGGCGCAGCTGCGCCATGGCTAAGCCTGGGGCCAGCGCAGCTGCGCAGCCCTCTGGCCAAGCCAAGGCTGAGCTGTGCCTTATGGTTTCTATCCGGACATGCAAGCCAACAACACCACATAGCATATAAACATATTAAAAGATACTTTTATGTTTGTACAACCTTTCCTCGTTTCGAATATATGTGATATAGATTCTAAGTCAATACTTTCAATAACTTAAAGCCATTCAAGGTTATGAAACCACGAAGCTATCATACTTGTCATGTACACACATAAGGTGGTCGTGTAACGTGTTCTAGGCATGTTCATGAATATCTTTTTCACATACATATTACTAGCATTGTTATTGGTTTTGAAATCATGCTTCATTTAGTCTTTACGGCACCTAGCATGGTATGTCCACATGTATATATATGTATGACACATTAGTGAGGTTTAAAAACATTATCCAACATGTTCACAATGATCAGAATCTAGACTTCGATATAATATGTCAAGATTTACGTTCAAAACTTATACTTTCACTAGTAAAGTTCATTTAACGCGATCCACGTGCTCATGTTACCTTACAAAACATGTATACATCTATTAACATGCTTTTCATGCCTTCCTAGATCATAATAATATGCTTGCAAGGTCAAAATACCGACATAAGTCAGAACATTGATATCATACACACATGTCAAAGTCTTTTATTAAAGTTCTAAGTTTGTTTTGGAAAACTATACTTTTCATCAACCATGAACACAAGCGTAATAGAACATGCTCATTTTAGGTCTACGTATCTATACATGTAAGTTACTCATGCTAGCATGCTTCATCTAAGTCAATGCAAGAAACTATCACGTAGCATAAAGCAAGCAAAAAATCAAAAACTGCAGACAGTGTCTTGCGCAGCATACCAAGGCCAAATCGGCGCAGCTACGCCATCACTGGTTCTGGTCGAACTGCAGTCTGCTTCGGCAGTTATCAACCCAATTCACAAAATTACTTCACGAACTTGATTGTGATCAGTCACATTGTCTCATTAACACATGTATAAGACTATATAACAACTAAATAAACATCCTTTCATCCAATTGCAATCTAATTCATCATAGTCAAGAATTTGGACTTTGACAAAAAATAAGAAATGGAGTTTTGATAGAAATGAAAATGAAGAACATGAATCATGGAATTATTCCTTTGCTATGAATTAAGCTTGCTAAATTTGAATTCCCAATTCTATGTGAATTCTCTTGCTATCAACTCACAGTATACTCTCAATCTAATACTTAGACAAAAATCTCAGCAAATGAATAGAGAGGAGAAGAGCCATTATTTATAGAAGAATTTCATAACCAGACAATGCAATCTACCCATGAATCAAACCAACGAAAAATTGATTTGTATGGAGGTTAAGAGATGGTAGGTAATTGGTTGTTAGAACCCATCATGATTCCCACTCCATTGCTCATCATGAGCTATGAAATTCTGAGTTTGAGGAAGAAATAGGGAGTAGACTAGCTTGGAGCATTCACGTGTGCAAGGATTATGACTATCAATATGGGACAAGCCAATTAGAAGCTCAGCATTCTAGCAACATGAAGTGTATTAATACTAAGGCTTTGTACAATTTCATGCAATATATGCATAGGTTATAATTTAAATGTCCCAATGCAACTCACGTAAGTAGTACTTCAATGTAATTTGTACATATATAATTCATATACATTTTATCTTACCGACATAATTTAATCGAATACTATCACATTATTAAATTCTACAATCAACAATTGATTACAATATATTCATAACATAATATTTACATATTGTCACATAAGAATCATGATGCATTCATAACACATATTTTCAATATAGTATAGTCACATTAATATTGTTCTACACTATATAGTTACATCCCATATACTTTATATTTAATTATTGCATGCTTGTACAATATAATCTTATTATATTAATAACTTACTTATTTATTTTATTATTCATAATGTCAAATAAATAAATTATTCATCTCATTGATTAATTAACGATAATATTAATTTCCACAACCATTGCTCATTTATCACGCACAGTATATGAATATAAATCTTATTATATTATAGACACGTTGCTCATTATTATTATTATATTTCTTGCAATAATCACATATTATTAATTAATCACCATTAATATTCTATAATAAATATTATACGATGACAATTAATTAATATTCTACGATTAACAATTAATATAGATTAATTGTTCGCTCAAATTAATATTAATATTTCTCATCACTGTGCCACACAAGGCTCCCAACGAGTTTATCGCAAACTCCACAAATTTCTCAATTATTATAATTATTCAAATTTTATATAATTGAATTTATTCATCTCATAACAAAAAATTATTTATATATGAATAAACATTCACTTCCATTAATATATTTATTTATTAATATATGGAAATTCTCGGGTATTACATCCTCCCCCCTTATAAAAATTTTATCCCGTAATTTCTACAAGGTTACACAAATAGATGGGGATAATCCCTCATCATCCTATCTTCTAACTCCCACGTTGCCTCCTCGACATCGTGGTTACGCCAAAATACTTTTTACAGATGAAATAATTTTATTTCTCCAAGTTTGTTCTTTCCTATCTAATATCTGGACAGGAATTTTTTCATATGCCAAGTTCTTCTCCACTTGAATGGGCTCGTAAGAAATCACGTGCTTGTAGTCGGCCTTGTATGGTCGCAACACAGAAATGTGGAACACATTGTGGATGTTCTCCAATTCGGGTGGTAATGCAACTTTGTATGCCACTTCGCCCACTCGCTTCAGTGTCTCGAACGGTCCTATGAATCTCGGACTCAATTTTCCTTTCTTACCGAAACAAAATTTTCCCTTCCATTGAGATACTTTCAAGAAAATAAAACTGCCGACTTTATAGTCTCGGTCCTGCCGATGCAAATCTGCGTACCTTTTCTGGCGGTCTTGAGCTGCTACTAATCTGGCTCTTATCACTGTCACCACGTCTGCGGTTTGTTGAACTAACTCTGGTCCGAGTATTCGTCGCTCTCCGACTTCATCCCAATATAATGGCATTCTGCACTTTCTTCCGTAAAGAGCTTCGTACGGTGGCATGCCGATACTCGCATGGTAACTATTATTATACGCAAATTTAACTAAGGGTAGGTGGTCGTCCCAATTTCTCTTAAAATCCATCACGCAAGTCCTAAGCATGTCCTCCAGCGTTTGTATCGTTCGCTCACTTTGTCCGTCGGTCTGAGGATGGTAAGCGGTACTCAACCTCAACTGTGTTCCCATTCTTTCTTGCAAACTCTTCCAAAAATTAGACGTGAAGCGCGAATCTCGATCAGAGACAATAGATACCGGCACTCCATATTGTGAGACAATCTCCTTTACGTACAGACTCATTAACTGATTTAAACTGTAGCGGATCTTGATTGGTAGAAAATGTGCGGTCTTCGTTAGTCGATCCACGATAACCCAAATGACATCATAACCTTTCTGCGTAACTGGAAGTCCTACCACGAAGTCCATGGTAATATGCTCCCATTTCTACTCTGGTATTTTTAACGGTTGTAGTAAACCACTCGGCTGTTGATGCTCTGCTTTAACGCATTGGCAAGTCAAACATCTACTGACGTACTCTGCGACTTCCCATTTCAAATTGGGCCACCAAAAATGTTGCCTTAGATCTCGGTACATCTTCGTGCCTCCCGGATGAACGGAATATGTCGTATTGTGTGCCTCGTGCAAAATCTCTTCCCTCAACTCGGTTACCGCTGGTACCCACACTCTTCCTTCGAATCTTAAGATACCGTCTTTATCCATTTAAAATTTCTCTTCCTCATTTTCTATGATCCTCTTTCGAATTTTCTCACACTCTTCATCCTTTTCTTGTGCTTCCTTCACTCTATCCAACAACGTCGGACAAGCTTCCATTACAATTAACTTCTCACTAGACTTTTCTGGTTCTTTTACTTCTATCTCCAATTTCTCCATCTCTCTTATCAATTCTTCCTGAGTCATCAAATTAAATAATTCCTCCCTTCCTTTCCAGCTCAGAGCGTCGGCGACCACATTTGCCTTCCCCAAGTGATAAAGAATATCGCAGTCATAGTCTTTGATTAATTCTAATCACCTTCTCTGCCGCATGTTCAACTCCTTCTATGTGAAGATATATTTCAAACTTTTGTGGTCCGTGTATATCTCACATTTTTCCCCGTACAAATAATGCCTCCAAATCTTTAACGCAAAAACTACTGCCGCTAACTCTAAGTCGTGAGTAGGGTATCATTTTTCATAATCCTTCAATTGTCGTGATGCATACACAATGACTTTGCCATGTTGCATAAGCACACATCCAAGTCCCTTGTGCGATGCATCACTATACACCACAAAATTTTCCGCATCATCTGGTAATGATAATACAGGTGCTTCGCTCAATCTCTTCTTCAACTCCTAAAAACTCTCTTCACATTTGTCGGTCTATACAAATTTCACCGTCTTTCTAGTCAAATTGGTCAACGGGGTTGCTATATTAGAAAAATCTTGGATAAATCTTCGATAGTACCCAGCTAATCCTAAAAAACTTCTTACCTCCGTCAGTGTTCTCGGTTGTTCCCAATTACTTACCGCTTCTACCTTCGCAGGGTCTACAGCGATTCCATTCTTATCCACCACGTGGCCTAAGAATTGAACCTTCTCCATCCAAAATTCGCACTTTGAAAATTTTGCATACATCTTCTCCTTCCTTAGTGCCTCCAAAACAATCTTCAGATGTTCGGTGTGTTCTTCCTTTGTCTTCGAGTAGATCAAAATGTCGTCGATGAAAACCACTACAAATTTATCCAAGTATGGCTTGAAAACTCGGTTCATCAAGTCCATAAATGCTGCTGGAGCATTAGTCAATCCAAATGACATTACCAAAAACTCGTAGTGTCCATAACGGGTTCGAAACGCAGTCTTTGGTATGTCCTCATTCCTCACTTTCAGTTGATGATATCCTGTTCGCAGGTCAATTTTAGAGAAACACTTTGCTCCCTTCAGTTGATCAAACAAGTCGTCTATCCTCGGTAGAGGATATCGATTCTTGATCGTTACTCTGTTCAATTCTCGATAATCGATACAGAGCCTCATCGATTCGTCCTTCTTCTTAATGGATTGTACTGGTGCTCCCCAAGGAGAAACACTCGGTTGAATGTAACCCTTATCCAACAACTCTTGCAATTGTATCATCAATTCCTTCATTTCTACTGGCGCCATACGATATGGAGCTTTCAAAATCGGTGTCGTTCTCGGTGCTAAGTCTATTACGAATTCGATTTCCCTGTCTGGCGGAAGACCAGGCAGATCGTCCGGAAACACATCTTGAAATTCATTAACTACGGATATATCCTTAATTTTTACTCCCTTTTTTCGAGTATCAACGATGTAAGCTAAATAACCTACACATCTTTTCCTTAACAATTTCTTGGCTTGCATCATCGTAACGCAACACGATTGCTTAAGTGATGAGCTACCATAAAACATTACCTTAGACTTACTCGGAGTCTGAAGGTTCACACATTTATTCTGACAATTAATTATCGCAGCATGGTTATACAACCAATTCATCCCCAGTATTACGTCAAATTCTCCCAGTCTAATAGGAATCAAGTTTAAGCTCAGTTCATGTCCTCTAATGTTTGTGCGACAATCTCGATAAACGTATTCTACAGGGATTATTTCCTTATTCGCAACTTCTATGTTCAAAGGATTTTCTAATCGTTCTCGGGGTGTACTAAGTTTACTACCAAATTCTTCAGATATAAAAGAACAGGTGGCACCCGAATCAAATAATATATAAGCATTTATATCATTGATTGGGATTATACCTGACACCACGTCCTTCGCAGCCACGGCGTCCTGGACGGTCATGTTAAAGGTTCTGGCGGTTGGGCGGTTGGATTGTGTCGGTCCACCGATCATCAGTTTGTTTCCTCCCCCTTGTTGGCTACCACATCCGCCACTTCCCTTCTTCGGGCAATCCTTAATACGGTGCTCAGCTGAGCCGCAAGCAAAACACCCTTGGATCTTCTTTGGTTTCGGACAGTTGGGCGAGATGTGCCCTTCCTGTCCGCAGTTGTAGCAAGTGCCACGTCCCTTCCAGCACTAGCCCTGGTGATTCTTCCCACACTTTGAGCATCCTTCAGCCCTCTTCTTGAAACCTCCATGAAAATTCCCTGATTGATTATTATTGTTTTTGTTGTTGTTGTTGTTGTTGTTGTTGTTATTCTCCCATTTTCTCTTTCCCAAGTTGCTTCCTTCGCTACTGCTTCCTCTGGTACGGTTCTCTCCTCCAGTATTCTTTCCTTTCTTCTCCTTGTTATACAGACTTAAGGCGTCACTGCCACCTTTTGCAATGATTTCCTTCTCCAGCATTGTTGCAAAAGAATCGATCTGAAGAACGGACACCTTATTAAACAGCCAAGGTTTCAGTCTTTGTTCGAATCGTCTAGCCTTCCTCTCTTCATCTCCTACCTGGTGTTTCGCAAATCGCGCTAGTTCATTAAACTTAGTTGCGTACTGCCCCACCGTCATGTCACCTTGTTTTAGTTCTAAGAACTTCACCTCCATCCGATTCTTCATACTTTTCGGGAAGTAATTCTCGAAGAACAACGTCTTAAACTTATCCCAAGCTATTATCCCTTCTCCAGCTCTTTGTTGATTAGCCTCCCACCAATAGTTCACTTCTCCCCTCATCGTGTATGTGGCAAATACCGTCTTCTGATCTTCGCCTACGCGAGCTATAGTGAAAGCTTTTTCGATCTCCTTGATCCACGTTTGTGCGACGATTGGGTCGGTAGTTCCCTCGAACTCCGGGGGTCCTACACTTTTAAAGTCTTTAAAGGTTGTTACTGGCACAGTCTGAGGGTTTGGGTGAACGGGTTCATTGTTTCTTCCCCTTAATGCCTCTCCTAACAGGTCTACCAATTTCTGGATCGGGTCCACTTGTTCCCTCTCATTGTTCACTGACTCCTCAGGTGCAGTCAATCTACGTCTGGGCTGCATTATCTGCTTCATAATTTTTAATTTTATTATTATTCAAGTATATTACTTAAGTATTTCTTTTAATACTAAAAGAATAAATTTATAACACATTTCTGAAATAAACTTCATTTATATTCATATGCGAAATCGTTTCATTACATGATTTCCCTAGCATACTGCTATAAATGTTATCACATATATCCCCTAATATCACAAAAGACGGGGAATATACCAACCTGCTACCATACTACCCCTCTAACAAAAACTTACACGGGGTTTACATCACTATCCCACATCTTACACAAAAGATAGGGATTACAACATAGAATGTACAACACATAATGATAAATGCTACTAACTACTACTAGACCATTTAAGAAAATCTCATCACATCATCCCGCGCTCCACTGCGCTCTTGTACTCCATCTGCGCTATATACGCAACCAGCTCTCGACTCAAAGTATGTAGAGTCTGTCCCTGTTCTGCCGGGTAGTGGTACACACCAACAATCACCCTCTCAAAAGGTGAACGAAATACATACCCCATCTTGTTCATCTTCCTCTTCTTGCACCTGACCTCGTCCTCTAGGTCGTCAGCTCTCTCATTTGCCGCTTCCCACTTCTCCTCGAAGTGTATCCTATCCATCACCTCCAACTCTAGCTGAGTACTGAGTGCCTCTTTCTCAGTCTTCTCACTCAATTCCCTCTATTCTACTTCTTCCAGCTTCCCTGCTATATCTACATTTCTCTCCACCGACCTGTGAAATAAGGTTTCCATTTGGATCCCTGCCTCCCTGCGGTAAGCGATCTCTACCTCTAGCTCCTGCATGCCCGACTTCCTCTGATGGTCTTCGTCCCTCAGTTTCTGGAACTCGAACTCTCTCTCTTGGGCCTCTGCCTCTAGTTCCTGGACCCTGCAGTCTAACTCTAGGATTCGTTCCTCATACTCTCCTAGAATCTGCTCCTCTACTGTAGCCTCATCAGAGTCCTCCACTGGCTCATCCTCCATCGGCTCGTCCTCCATCGGCTCCTCCCCTGGATCAGACTCTATCTCAATCTCGTCCTCGTCGTCAGACTCGAACGGTGCAACAGCCTGCACTGGTGTAGCCTCTAGAGGTGCCTCGTATACTACATGTATATCCCTGGGCTCCTCCTCTGCCACTCTACTAGGTAAACCTGTGTCTGTCATCCTATAATCACAAACACAAGACAAATAAACAGCAACTCCATTAAAATGTTAAATAACATATAAGTTCATTGTATAGAATGAAGTTATATTTCATAACACGCTAAGTCTCGCTCTAGGGAAAACTCTATGTGAGTTTTATCTCCTTTCCAACTTCTAAGTTCTCCTAAGTTATAGTCTAAGGACACTCGTTCCTAAGGTTTATAACTACAGCTTTGATACCAACCTGTGACGCCCCCAAATCCGGGACCACCACTTGGTCACTCGAATTCGGTTTATCACGTGCTCATGGTAATACATCACAATAATAATAACTAAATATCACACAATCACAGCGGAAAATCTAAACTAGAATAATTTACAATAATTTATTATAATTATTCCCCCAAGTCTCGCAACCTACAGTACTTAATAGATTACATAATAATATCAATTAACGACTTATTACATAATCTAACCTAAGCTTAAACATAATCAAATCCAGTCTTACTACATCATCTTAATACAACATTAAGATATTTAAAACATAAAAGAGACAAGCTAGTTGGTAGCCTTGCCCTTGCCCTTATCAACGCCCGAAGGTTCGCCATGCTCTGCCTTAACTGAAATGTTTTAGGGAAAAGCAAGAATGAGCACAAATTGCTCAGCAAGTAATATACAATAAGGGTTTGTAATATAATTCTCAACTCTCGAAAAGGGTATAGCAAGGTTTGATAACTCAAGGATAACAAGAATATCAACAGTTTTCAATAACAGTCGCTAAGGACAGAATACTATAAATGTGATTCAATAATAATAAATCAATTCAAGATTTCAAGATAAATGAGTACTGAGCAGTCACTAAGGACCATGAACTTCTACTAGAATTAACAGTAATAAACTAAAAATCCAATAAAAAATAGGTACAACAGGTGATCAGCCTAAAGTACCATCGTTATGCATAACAATCAATCGTACTCAAGTGTACACGTCGGTTCTTTGACAATTATATATTCCCTTCAAATAAGGTTGTTCTTCTCAGTCAAATACATGATCCCGCACCAATCAATTAGTTTGGGTCGCTTTTTAATAATATAAGTCTAGCCGAATCAAATGGTATAGACACTTTCACAATATTCAAGAACAATACCAAGTTCAACATGAATAATAGCTTTAATGAAATAAGAGTTCAAGTATGCTAATTCAATTCAAACGATTCAGTAAAGAAATTAGCTTGCAATATACAAGGATAGAATACTTGAATAAGTAAATGCGTCGGTTAGGATACTTGCATTCAAAGAGATAAGGTTTAGATACTTGCCTTTAGTGTAGTCTATCCACGTAAAGTAATTCAACACTATTGAATCCTATTTATAGTGTATTATAAGTATAGGATTTTCATTAGCTAACTCATTCATTACACAAACTTGTTACTCAATATACATACATGTTGCTACCTTAGTCACATGTCATACTTATACTCATATGGTATGAAATCAGATTATATGTTATTACGAATCAAGTACATAGATATAACATAAATGATACTATAACAACTCATCATGTTCAAGTAGCTATGATCCTTTGACCCATGGGCTTCAATTATATAAGTTAAACATTATCTTGTTACTTAATCATCACATATATACACACCAGTAGGGTACAGATCATTTCTAGCAGTTTTGAACAATAATTTACACTAACTGACTGACCAGAAGAAGCATATTTCAACAATTTAGATTCCAGACTGGCACAGCTGTGCCATGGCTAAGCCTAGGGCCAGCGCAGCTGCGCAGCCCTCTGGCCAAGCCAAGGCTGAGCTGTGCCTTATGGTTTCTATCAGGTCATGCAAGCCAACAACACCACATAGCATATAAACATATTAAAAGATACTTTTATGTTTGTACAACCTTTCCTCGTTTCGAATATATGTGATATAGATTCTAAGTCAATACTTTCAATAACTTAAAGCCATTCAAGGTCATGAAACCACGAAGCTATCATACTTGTCATGTACACACATAAGGTGGTCGTGTAACGTGTTCTAGGCATGTTCATGAATATCTTTACCACATACATATTACTAGCATTGCTATTGGTTTTGAAATCATGCTTCATTTAGTCTTTATGCCACCTAGCATGGTATGCACACATGTATATATATGTATGACACATTAGTGAGGTTTAAAAACATTATCCAACATGTTCACAATAATCAGAATCAAGACTTCGATATAACATCTCAAGATTTACGTTCAAAACTTATATACTTTCACTAGTAAAGTTCATTTAACACGATCGACGTGCTCATGTTACCTTACGAAACATGTATACATCTATTAACATGCTTTTCATGCCTTCCTATATCATAATAATATGCTTGCAAGGTTAAAATACCGACATAAGTCAGAACATTGATATCATACACACATGTCAATGTCTTTTATTAAAGTTCTAAGTTTGTTTTGGAAAACTATACTTTTCATCAACCATGAACACAAGCGTAATAGAACATGCTCATTTTAGGTCTACGTATCTATACATGTAAGTTACTCATGCTAGCATGCTTCATCTAAGTCAATGCAAGAAACTATCATGTAGCAGAAAGCAAGAAGAAAATCAAAAACTGCAGACAGTGACCTGCGTAGCTGCGCATCATACCAAGGCCAAACCAGCGCAGCTGCGCCACCACTGGTTCTGGCCGAACTGCAGTCTGCTTCAGCAGTTATCAGCCCAATTCACAAAATCACTTCACGAACTTGATTGTGATCAGTCACATTATCTCATTAACACATGTATAAGACTATATAACAACTAAATAAACATCCTTTAATCCAATTGCAATCTAATTCATCATAGTCAAGAATTTGGACTTTGACAAAAAATAAGAAATGGAGTTTTGACAGAAATGAAAATGAAGAACATGAATCATGGAATTATACCTTTGCTATGAATTAAGCTTGCTAAATTTGAATTCCCAATTCTCTGTGAATTCTCTTGCTATCAACTCACAGTATACTCTCAATCCAATACTTAGACAAAAATCTCAGCAAATGAATAGAGAGGAGAAGAGCCATTATTTATAGAAGAATTTCATAACTAGACAATACAATCTACCCATGAATCAAACCAACGAAAAATTGATTTGTATGGAGGTTAAGAGATGGTAGGTAATTGGTTGTTAGAACCCATCATGATTCCCACTCCATTGCTCATCATGAGCTATGAAATTCTGAGTTTGAGGAAGAAATAGGGAGTAGACTAGCTTGGAGCATTCACGTGTGCAAGGATTATGACTATCAATATGGGACAAGCCAATTAGAAGCTCAGCATTCTAGCAACATGAAGTGTATTAATACTAAGGCTTTGTACAATTTCATGCAATATATGCATAGGTTATAATTTAAATGTCCCAATGCAACTCACGTAAGTAGTACTTCAATGTAATTTGTACATATATAATTCATATACATTTTATCTTACCGACATAATTTAATCGAATACTATCACATTATTAAATTCTACAATCAACAATTGATTACAATATATTCATAACATAATATTTTATTGTATACTTACGTACATATTGTCACATAAGAATCATGATGCATTCATAACACATATTTTCAATATAGTATAGTCACATTAATATTGTTCTACACTATATAGTTACATCCCATATACTTTATATTTAATTATTGCATGCTTGTACAATATAATCTTATTATATTAATAACTTACTTATTTATTTTATTATTCATAATGTCAAATAAATAAATTATTCATCTCATTGATTAATTAACGATAATATTAATTTCCACAACCATTGCTCATTTATCACGCACAGTATATGAATATAAATCTTATTATATTATAGATACGTTGCTCATTATTATTATTATATTTCTTGCAATAATCACATATTATTAATTAATCACCATTAATATTCTATAATAAATATTATACGATGACAATTAATTAATATTCTACGATTAACAATTAATATAGATTAATTGTTCGCTCAAATTAATATTAATATTTCTCATCAATGTGCCACACAAGGCTCCCAACGAGTTTATCGCAAACTCCACAAATTTCTCAATTATTATAATTATTCAAATTTTATATAATTGAATTTATTCATCTCATAACAAAAAATTATTTATATATGAATAAACATTCACGTCCATTAATATATTTATTTATTAATATATGGAAATTCTTGGGTATAAATGGCCAGCGGCGCAGTTGCGCCGGGCCTGGATCAGAGTTTCCTGCTTCTGTTGCTTAGCTGTTATGTACTAACCTATGGTACCCTATTTGGCAAGTATGTGGATATGGTTAATATGTATATTTGAGTACATGCATGTAGTATGAACAAGTATAACAACGTTAGTACACATGATTGACGCAACACTTATGGTTTTGAACTGAAAATTATAGTTTCGATTGTGAACTTAGACACATACGTAGCATGTGCATATTCTGATATTTTAAACATGAAAGTATGGTTTATATTGACATGAAGAGTATATTTAAAGTGTTAATCATGCACTAGAATACTTGATCGTAAGTTAAGACATTTTCAAAAGAAAAACTTAGGACTTTCAAAGTGAACTTGACCAAGAATTTTGTCTTGAGATTTCTGACCGTATGAGAACGTTGATGTGACTTAGCTATGTGTTCAAAGACATGTGAGTTATGATCACAAGACACTTAACATGTACTATGATGCCTTTATTGACTTTGTGTGATTTTTCAACGAAAAGCTTAGAACGTGAAAGATTATACCATCAATCACCATGTGGATTGCGTATTGATCATGCAAGCATGTATATTAGAGTTTATTATGCCTATAGACACATTAACATGAACCCCATTTGTTCATAGAAAATAAATTTCTAAGGCATAACCTATGTAATTTAAGTATATATGAGTAATATACGCACAAGCATGCTTACTAAGTATGGTTAGTCCGTGATGTGGTAATATGACTATATAGCTAACCCTCGTAACATGGAATTGATTAACTTAAGGTATGTGAATTACTGGCACGAAGACATATGATTTTGAATTGAATAGGGTAAGCATGCTAGGAATTAAACTTGAAAGTATATTCTTGAAGCATGATTACTTGAAATGCTAAATGTTCAAACTTATGTTGATGTATAGAAACTAGATATTCTAGCACTATTAAATCAAGGACAGAGTTAATTGTTTATAGACCCAGTCAAAGTGATTGACTTACGTGAATGACATGATAAATTTATATGATGATTAGATTCTTGTAAGTGTAGACTCGTATTAGTTTACACATGCTAATTGGAGTACCGACTTATTAATGTTAGGTTATTTTAACGAGATTTAATTAAAGCTAGAACTTATTCGTAGCTGAACAATCAGGCAAGTATTCTAAATTCTTGCACTACCTTATTCAATGAATCGTGTAAGCGAGTTTCTTAACTTCACTTGATTTGAATGCAAGTCCTCTTACACTCTTTATTGTGCAAGTTCCTATCCTTCTCATATTGTATTGATCAGGTTACTATCGTATTGACAGTTAATTATTTAAAGCTTGAACTTTATTTCCAAGCATGCTATTAGGTGGTTTAATTACATTACAATTATTCCACATCGATATTATTGTTATTCGCACTTGGTGCACCTGAGTTCGTATAGTATTGGACTTGTACATCATTAAAAGTTCTATAATTCTTGAACTGTGTCAGATAGAGTCTGAACCCTTGTTCAGTCAGACAGGTATATTAAATTTTATAAAAGCTATCCAAAACAATTGATGGTAAGGATTCTTAGACTGAAAGAACACCCTTAAATTATAAGGGAGTAGCAGGTATCTAATATAAAATATAAACAGCAGAGTTGAATAATATGCATATACATGGCATACGCGAGGCTGATTCCCTCAAGTACTTATTCTGTAGCCAGTAACCAAAGGGTCAATCAGCTATTGATTCCGTTAGAGTTTTATAGTTCGAAGTCTACTTGACTATCAGTTATTCTAAAATAAATCTTTATTCTTACTTCCGATATTCATATTGTTGAATTCATTGTCAGATATTTTCTATTCATCATGATACATCCTTTATTGTTGTATTTAAAGTTGCTGAGCAAACATATTGCTCATTCTTACTATATCATGACTTATATTTTAGTTAAGCCCGAGACTTCAGGGTAGGACAAGTTTAATGGGAAGATGTAGGATTAGTTTGCAAGGAGCAGACTTTATCTTTATGTTTAATTAAATTACTATTATGTAATATGAACCCTAATAACTATTCTAGGGTATGTTTGTATAACTGTATTAAGGTTATCGAATCTTGGGACTAGTAACACCTTTTGAATGAACGACATACATTTATTATATTTCGCATTTTTAGTTATCGTATGTTGTTAGAGGTGGATGTTAGTATTGTATCGTGGCGACCGGACTGGGGTCAGAGAACCCGGATTCGGGGGTGTCACAGGTTGGTATCAAAGCTTTAGGTTATAAACGTTAGGAATACAAAACCTAAGTTATAACCTTAGTAAAAAACTCTAGTAGAATATGTAAGTGATGGGTTGAGAATATCCATCGAGTCTTATTGTGATACTGAAGTTGTTTATTTAAATCAGCTATGATTGATAGACATCCTAAACTTCTTAATGCTAACATAAATACCATATCACATAAAGTCTAATGTTTTCTTCCTTTCCTCAGGATCATGCCGCCTAGGAGACTACTGTGGAACCAGGGGGAGGAAGGATCCGTTAATAATGGCGGAGGGGGAAATGTCGACCCTATGCAGAACTTCGTTAACTTGTTAACTGAGGCAATGCAGAACAGACCCCAGCAAGCAGCAGGGAAGCCAGGACATCACTTGGCGAGCTTTAAGGACTTTAAATTGGTAGGACCACCGGAGTTCCGGGGAACCTTTGACCCAATCGAAGCCCAAACCTGGATATAAGAGATGGAGAAAGTGTTTGAGGTCGCACGAGTGGCCGAAGCACAGAAGACCAGTTTTTCCACTTTCATGATGAAGGGCGAAGCTAACTATTGGTGGAAAGCTAATAAGGGACGGGCAGGCGAAGGAGTTATTCCTTGGGATAAATTTAAGGAGCTATTTCTAGAGAATTTCTTCTCAGAGAATACGCAACAGGATATGGAAGTTAAGTTTCTGGAACTGAAACAAGGTAGTATGTCTGTCGCAGAGTAAGCGGAAAAATTTAACGAGTTGGCCCGATTTGCTTCACATCAGGTTGACACGGAAGCCAGGAAGGCAAGGAGGTTCGAATTAGGACTGAAACCATGGGTGCAGAAAGCATTTGCGGTATTGAAGATTAAGACTTACTCTGATCTACTGGAAAGGGCTATCATTGCCGAAGGAGGCAATGAAGCCATTGCTCGATTCAAACAAAAAAAGAAGACCCGTCAGGAGGGACAAAAAGGGGGAAGCAGCGGAGGCAGCAACCCCAACAAGCGTAAATAGACGGAGAGCCAATCCTCTGGAGGTAACAAGTCCGGGGGAGAGGCCAAGAAAAGTTTAAAGTGCAACAACTGTGGGAAGAATCACTCGGAGGAGTGCATAAAAGGAAAGAGTATTTGTTAACGTTGTGGACAACCGGGGCACATGGCTCCTCAATGTTCGAATAAGCAGAAAGGAGGGTGTTTCTCATGTGGAGCCCCAGACCACCAAATCAAGGATTGCCCAAAGAAAAAGGGCGATGCAGCTAGCGACAACCACAACAACAACAACAACAACGGACTGAGCATCGGAGGGCCAGCCAGTCAAGCCAACAGACCAACGGCACGCATGTTCAACATGACCGTTCAGGATGCGATGGAGTCTAAGGACGTGGTGTCAGGTATCATTCCAATCAATGATATTGATGCTTATGTGTTATTCGATTCGGGTGCTACTTGCTCTTTTGTTTTCGAAGAATTTGCTAAACAGTTAGACTTACCCCGTGAAAGATTAGAACACCCTATGAACGTTAAAGTAGCCAACAAGGAAATTATCCCCGTAGAATACATTCATAGGAACTGTTATACTGAATTGTGAGGATTTAAGCTCAACGTGGATTTGATACCGATTCGTTTGGGGGAGTTTGATGTAATCCTTGGAATAGATTGGTTCTCGAATTATAGAGCAGCTATCGACTGTAAGAAGAAGTGCGTACACCTTAAGACTCTGATTAAGTCGAAGGTGGTATTTTATGGTTGTAAATCACCGAGACAATCTCATTGTCTGACGATGATGCAAGCGTAGAGATTGCTTAGGAAGGGTTGTGTAGGTTATTTGGCTCACGTGGTTGATACTCGACGAGTCGAGGGTGAACTGGGTCAGATACCTATTGTAAGGGAATTCGTCGATGTCTTCCCAGATGAGATTATGGAATTGCCACTGGATAGAGAAATTGAGTTTGTTATTGATTTGGCACCTGGGACAGCACCGGTATACAAAGCGTCGTATCGTATGGCACCGGTAGAGATGAAAGAACTGATGGCTCAATTGAAAGAGTTGTTGGATAAGGGATACATTCGACCGAGAGTATCACCGTGGGGACCGCCAGTCTTATTCGTGAAAAAGAAAGATGGATCGGTCACACTTTGTATCGACTACTGTGAGTTGAACAAAGTCACCATTAAGAACAAGTACCCATTGCCTAGAATCGATGATTTTTTTGATCAGTTGAAGTGGGCGAAGTACTTTTCAAAGATTGACTTGAGGACCGATTATCATCAACTGAAGGTGAGGCCGGAGGATATTCCGAAGACAGCATTCAGAACTCGGTATGGACACTTTGAGTTTTTGATAATGTCATTCGGATTGACGAACGCGCTGGCAGCATTTATGGACTTTGTTGAACAGAGTGTTCCAACAGTATTTGGATAAGTTTGTTGTCGTATTCATCGATGACATTCTGGTATATTCAGAGACGGAGAAAGAACACGCCGAGCATCTTCGAATAGTGTTGGAGACATTAAGGAGAGAGAAGCTGTATGCAAAATTCTCCAAGTGTGAGTTTTGGTTGCAGAGAGTGCAGTATTTGGGGCACATTATCGACAAGAATGGTGTTTCGGTGGATCTAGCAAAGGTAGAAGTGGTTATCAACTAGGAGCAGTCGAAGACGCCAATAGAAATCAGGAGTTTCTTAGGATTAGAGGGATACTATCGGAGATTCATCCAGGATTTTTCAAAATTAGCATCGCCATTGACCAATCTTACTAGAAAGACAGTTAAGTTCGTTTAGACAGAGAAGTGTGAAGAGAGTTTCCTAGAAGTAAAGAAGAGGCTTAGTCAAGCACCTGTGTTAGCTTTATCGGACAACACGGGAGGGTTCGTAGTGTATAGTGATGCGTCACACAAGGGTCTTGGCTGTGTAGTGATGCAGCACGGCAGGGTCATTGCGTATGCTTTACGTCAGTTAAAGGACTATGAGAAGGGTTATCCGACTCATGACCTGGAGTTAGCAGCGGTAGTTTTTGCCTTTATGATTTGGAGGCATTATTTGTATGGCAATAAGTGTGAGATATACATAGATCAAAAGAGTCTGAAGTATATCTTCACACAGAAAGAGTTAAACATGAGGCAGCGCCGATGGCTAGAATTGATCAAAGATTATGATTGTGAGATTCTGTACCATTCAGGCAAAGCAAATGTGGTGGCAGATGCCTTGAGCAGAAAAGGCAGAGAGAAGTTATTGAAGTTAACAATTCAAGAGGAATTGGTGAAAGATTTTGAACGACTAGATTTGGAGGTTAAGTATCCGATGGAGACCAACGAGAAATTATTATAGTGACAGTGAGTCCGACTTAATTAGATAAGGTTAAGGAGGCACAAGAGAAGGACGAAGATTGTGATATTATCAAGAAGCGGTTAGCTGACAGTGATGAAATGAAATTTAAGATTAATAACACCGGACTGCTAAGATTTGAAGAAAGAATTTGGGTACCGTTAGTACAGGAACTAAGAGAAGAGATTCTACAGAAGCACACAGTACGAGATACTCGATACACCCTGGAAGCACGAAGATGTACCAAGACTTGAGTCATCACTTTTGGTGGCCAAGCATGAAGAGGGAGGTTGCAGAATGCGTAAGTAGGTGTTTAACTTGTCAGAGAGTCAAGGCAGAGCACCAACGACCAAGGGGGTTATTACAACCGTTAGAGATTCTAGAATTGAAATGGGAGCACATCACGATGGATTTTGTGGTGGGGACTTCCGGCAACGCAGAAAGGGCACGATGCCATATGGGTAATTGTAGATCGTCTTACGAAGTCAGCTCACTTTTTACCGATTAAGATTAAGTATAGTTTGGACCAGTTAGCCAGATTATATGTCAAGGAAATTATCTCGAGACATGGGGTGCTGGTATCTATTGTATCTAATAGAGATCCGCGATTCACGTCGAATTTCTGGAAGTCTTCAAGAGAGATTGGGGACACAGTTACGAATGAGTACCGCGTATCATCCGCACACTGATGGGCAAAGCAAAAGAACAATTCAAATACTTGAAGACATGCTCCGAGCTTGTGTAATGGACTTCAAGGGTAGTTGAGAGGATCACCTTCCATTGGTAGAGTTTGCGTACAACAATAGTTATCACGCCAGTATTGGAATGCCGCAGTACGAAGCACTGTATGGGAGAAAGTGTCGAACACCGTTGTGTTGGGACGAAGTAGGAGAACGTCGACTGTTAGGACCTGAATTGGTACAACAGACAGTAGAAATTATCAAGGTGATAAGGGCACGGCTGGTAGCGGCTCAAGATCGCTAGAAGAAGTATGCGGATTTGCATCGCAAGAAGAAAGAATTTGAATTAGGAAGCTATATTTTTCTGAAAATATCTCCCTGGAAGGGGAAGATTCATTTTAGGAAGAAGGGCAAGTTGAGCCCTAGGTTCATAGGACCGTTCGAGCTTCTGAGGCGAGTCGGTGAAGTGGCGTACGAGGTGGCGTTACCTCCTGAACTTGAGCACATTCATAACGTGTTTCATGTGTCAGTATTACGGCCATATAAACTAGACTACAAGCATGTTATCTCCTATGAGCCGATCCAAGTCGAGAAAGACTTATCAAATGAAGAGGTTCCTGTCCAGATACTCGATAGGAAGGAATAGAAGCTGAGGAATAAGATCATTCATTCCGTCAAGGTTCTCTGGAGAAATCATGCAGTTGAGGAGGCTATATGGGAGCTAGAGGAGAAAATGAGAGCGAATTATCCATTTTTATTTAAGTAACCTTATTTTTACAATTTCGAGGATGGAATTTTTATAAGGGGGGAGGGATGTAACGACCATGAATTTTAAACTCTTTATTAATTAAATATGTGATTTAAATTTTTAATGAGTTAGTTTGTGAGCTTATTTAAACCTTATGTGGTTATGTGGATTTTTGAAACGATTAAAGGAAGTCACTAATGAGAAAAATAAATTGGTGGACTAACCCTAAGGCTTTAATTTCAGAGCATTGATAAGATTATTAATAATTAAATATTCCACTTATTTGAATATAGTGGCATAAATTGAACATAGTGATTAATTTTAATATTGAGTAATTAATCGATAATGTGTTGTTTAATTATTATTATGAATAAATAATAATTAATGAGTAAGAGAACTAATAATATAATATTATTATATTTACTTGATTTACTATTATACACAAGCATGCGATACTAAACCTTTACTATATGGTAGCTATCTATATTATACATAATATAATATGACTTTTGATATGGCTATGTATATTATATATAGACTATATAGTAAGATTTATTTGCATTAGTAGAGTTACACAATAATATTGTTTATGTGACATGAAGTGAGTGAGTAAACATTTATGTATACCTCATCAACATATATTAATATCAATAAACATTATTAATTGATAATGATTTCATTAAGTTATTATGATTATAATAATAACAGTTATGGTAATAAATAATGAGCAATACACAATTATATTATATTTGGTGTTAATAGAAAATGTACTTGGATTATATATATATACACTACTTGATACCTTGTAATCAAGAAATAACATTGTAGCACCCATATAATTGTATAACTTAAGTATATACTATGTGTATATATATAGTATACAACTTAGTGTATTAGCAAGTGCTGAGTTATTACATTGTCCCTAAATGAGAGTCCCACCTTCATTTCTCCTTCACGTGGCTACACTACTCTACTCCTTTTCTCAAAATCAGCAACCTTAGCTAGCAATGATCATGGGGGGAGTGGAGAATATGATGAGAATCACCAACTACTCAACCACCACTCCTTAACCATTATACAAACATGCATTCCTTTGGTTTAATTTGAGGTGGAATGGAAATGTCTGGGTAAACATTTTCCTATAAATTAGCTCTTCTCCTTCTCATTTTTGAAATGCTGAGATTTTTATGTAAGTGTAGAATTGCTAGTAAGTTATTGTGAGTTATCAGTGAGGGATATTTTGATATAACAGCAAGTTTAGTTTCCATTACAAAGGTATATCACTTCCCATTCTTGTTCTTCAATTTCTGTGAATTTCTAATTCTTTGATTCTTGATTTCAATTGAATTGGATGTTAATTGATTTGAGAAATGGTTGTTATGTGTTATAAGCCTGATAGAAATGTATTGTAATATGTTTAGATTGGTTTTTGTATGAAATTTTTTGACTTGGGCTAAGTTTCTGACGAAGTAGTGCAATGTTTATCTTTGGCCTGCACCTGCGCAGCTGCGCCAGTTTTGTACTGGCCAGCGGCGCAGCTACGCCGGGCCTAGATCAGAGTTTCCTGCTTCTGTTGCTTAGCTGTTATGTACTAACCTATGATACCCTATTTGGCAAGTATGTGGATATGGTTAATATGTATATTTGAGTACATGCATGTAGTATGAACAAGTATAACAACGTTAGTACACATGATTGACGCAATACTTATGGTTTTGAACTGAAAATTATAGTTTTGATTGTGAACTTAGACACATACGTAGCATGTGCATATTCTGATATTTTAAACATGAAAGTATGGTTTATATTGACATGAAGAGTATGTTTAAAGTGTTAATCATGAACTAGCATACTTGATCGTAAGTTAAGACATTTTCAAAAGAAAAACTTAGGACTTTCAAAGTGAACTTGACCAAGAATTTTGTCTTGAGATTTCTGACCGTATGAGAACGTTGATGTGACTTAGTTATGTGTTCAAAGATATGTGAGTTATGATCACAAGACACTTAACATGTACTATGATGCCTTTATTGACTTAGTGTATTTTTCAACGAAAAGCTTAGAATGTGAAAGATTATACCATCAATCACCATGTGGATTGCGTATTGATCATGCAAGCATGTATATTAGAGTTCATTATGCCTATAGATATATTAACATGGACCCCATTTGTTTATACATGAGTTTCTCATGTGCACGTATATTCATAAAAAATAAATTTCTAAGGCATAACCTATGTAATTTAAGTATATATGAGTAATATACGCACAAGCATGCTTACTAAGTATGGTTAGTCCGTGATGTGGTAATATGACTATATAGCTAACCCTCGTAACATGGAATTGATTAACTTAAGGTATGTGAATTACCGGCACGAAGACATATGATTTTAAATTGAATAGGGCGAGCATGCTAGGATTTAAACTTGAAAGTATATTCTTGAAGCATGATTACTTGAAATGCTAAATGTTCAAACTTATGTTGATGTATAGAAACTAGATATTCTAGCACTATTAAATCAAGGACAGAGTTAATTGTTTATAGACCCAGTCAAAGTGATTGACTTACGTGAATTACATGATAAATTTATATGATGATTAGATTCTTGTAAGTGTAGACTCGTATTAGTTTACACATGCTAATTGGAGTACGGACTTATTCATGTTAGGTTATTTCAACGAGATTTAATTAAAGCTAGAACTTATTCGTAGCTGAACAATCAGGCAAGTATTCTAAATTCTTGCACTACCTTATTCAATGAATCGTGTAAGCGAGTTTCTTAACTTCACTTGATTTGAATGCAAGTCCTCTTACACACTTTATAGTGTAAGTTCCTATCCTTCTCATATTGTATTGAGCAGGTTACTATCGTATTGACAGTTAATTATTTAAAGCTTGAACTTTATTTCTAAGCATGCTATTAGGTGGTTTAATTACATTACAATTATTCCACATCGATATTATTGTTATTCGCACTTGGTGCACCTGAGTTCGTATAGTCTTGGACTTGTACATCATTTAAAGTTTGTATAATTCTTGAACTGTGTCAGATAGAGTCTGAACCCTTGTTCGGTCAGACAAGTATATGAAATTTTATAAAAGCTATCCAAACCAATTGATGGTAAGGATTCTTAAACTGAAAGAACACCCTTATATTATAACGGTGTAGCAGGTATCTAATATAAGATATAAACAACAGAGTTGAATGTTATGCATATATATGGTGTACGAGAGGCTAATCCCCTCAAGTACTTATTCTGTAGCCAGTAACCAAAGGGTCAATCAGCTATTGATTCCGTTGGAGTTTTATAGTTTGAAGTTTACTTGACTATCAGTTATTCTAAAAGAAATCATTATTCTTGCTTCCAATATTCATATTGTTGAATTCATTGTCAGATATTTTCTATTCATCATGATATATCCTTTATTGTTGTATTTAAACTTGCTGAGCAAACTTGTTGCTCATTCTTGCTATATCATGACTTATATTGTAGTTAAGCCCGAGACTTCAGGGAAAGATAAGGGTAAAGGGAAGATGTAGGATTAGTTTGCAAGGAGCAGACTTTATCTTTATGTTTAATTAAATTACTGGTATGTAATATGAACTCTAATGACTATTCTAGGGTATGTTTGTATGACTATATTAAGGTTATCGAATCTTGGGACTAGTAACACCTTTTGAATGAACGACGTACGTTTATTATATTCTGCATTTTTAGTTATCGTATGTTGTTAGAGGTGGATGTTAGTATTGTATCCTGGCGACCGGACTGGGGTTAGAGGACCCGGATTCGGGGGTGTCATAGAGTGAAATCAAGCTTCCCTTGCTATCTTTTCTGTCCATCTTCTCTGCTCATGGAGATGACTCTGATCTCTCTTCGGAAATGGAATAATTTTAGGAGGTGGAACGCTGATATGCTATTGTAGGACTTGATCAATCAACTGACGAGTCAACTGATGTTGGTATACAACTAGCTCCACTAATTGATCCACTTGCACCTTGATTGAGGCCAAGCTCTGTTCCATAGTATACTTTTCTTTTGGGTAATCCCATATAGAAGGATCCGTCATCGCAAGAGCTTCTTCTAACCTTCTCAGATACTTGCGGTTCTCCCGACCTCCCGCACTGATCATGTTGACTCCCTCTACATTATGTTGAGGTAAGGGGTTGTTATTAACATTGGGTTGATCTGGCTCTTTTACTACATTCTCCCCGCTGTCGATCAGGTTTTGAATCTTGTACTTTAAAGTCCAACAGTTCTGAGTGTCATGTCCTGGTGTTCAAAAATGATATGCACATTTCTTGCTGGGATCAAATTGTCTGCCATTAGGGTCAGCAGGTGGATCGAGCTCAGTGATCTTCTTCTATGCTACCAATAATGCCAATATATTCTCCAACGAGTCCCCCAAAGGAGTGAATATCGTTCTTTGCTTGTTTTCCCTAACTCTTGATGCCGTAGGATTTTGGATGTTCGCAGGTGCGAGGTAATTGCTTTGTTTCTGTATAGGTGGACTATTGCTCTTTCTCGCTGTTTGCCCTTGTAATATTAAAGAGACATCCTCCTCGTTCCTTTTATGTACCCTCTTGAGAGCGTTCGAGTAATTGCCCGATTGTATATGCTCCGTTACTGCCTCCAAGTCGGTAAGGTCTTTAATTTTGCCGGATTTCAAACCCAGTTATGCCATTTCCCCATATTTTATCAATTTAAAAAATTATTAGCCTATCTCGGCCATGACTCTCTCGTAATATGGGGTTCCTTGGATGTCAATAAAAGTTATCACCATCTCACCTTCATCAATTGGTGGGCTAACTTGGGTGGCTATTAGCCTCCACCTCTGTGTATATTCCCTGAATGATTCATTGCTCAGTCTCTTAATTTTGGTCACTTGGTAACGATCAGGGGCCATCTGGGATTGGAAGCTATATTGATTGAGAAATGAGTGGGCTAAATAATCCCAACCCTGGAATTTAGAGTTATCAATCCGGGCATACCAAGTTCGGGCTTCACCGGTAAGGCTCTTCTGAAATAATTACATTCGAAGGTTCTCATCCTCGTCATAAGATCCAAGTTCACCTATGTAGTCCTTTAAGTGGGTATATGGGTCACCCAATTCATTATACTTCTCGAATTCTGGGACTTTAAATTTATCGATATACCTAGCCTTTGGGAAGATACATAAATCCTAATAGTTCACGCTTCCATGGGTTCCTGTCCCTTTAAAGCATCAGATAACATCATCCATCTGTCTAACCTTCTTCTTGATATCTCCGGTTTCCTCTTCTTCTCGTAGGTCTGTTATCTCCCTTGTCCGAGTCTTATCGAGGACTTCTTGTGTTGATCTGACAGTGAGTGGTGAAACAGGGGTGGATATCTGGGTATCACTGTTGTTTTTTCTTATATTCGCACATCTCCCTGTACAGAGGGTTCAGTCTAAGTTTTAAGTTTAGGTTCCTGAGTGACTTTGCACTATTCTTTTAACAAGATGGTCATCTCAGCAATCTGCTTCTTAAATTCCTCAAATTCTTCTCGAGATAAGGGAATAGGTTAAGACAAACTTCCTTTTGCCATTTTGGCTGGAGGTGATCGTGCCTTTTTGGCTCGAAATCGAGTTCTAGGGCCAATCTGCACAAAGTTTCTGTGTGAGGACTTAAAACCCTAAGGGTTAGGGAAAGTAAAACCTAAGAATAAATTGGTTAAGTATAATAACAAATGATTATTATACAGAATGAATACGAGTATAATACTAGATATTATACGAGTATAATACGAAGAGGATACGAGAATTAATACGACATATAATACGATTGTTATATGAAGTAAATATATTCAATTTGAATTAAATTTTATAACCAAACCCGTGGATCGAACCGTTGGGTAAACGGGTAGGTTAAACCCATGGGGTAGCCCATGAGCACATGTTAGCACATGGGCTTCACATGGAAAGAACATGGCAAGAGGAGGGTTGATCTTAATGACCAAAGTGCCCATGGTCTTGCAAAACCTATAAATAAGAGGCTTGGTTGCTTCATTTGAAGGTTTAACAAGTTAATAACATATTGAGAGAGAGAGAGAAGCTAGTAAGAGAACCAAGCAAACCAAAGAGCAAGAAGTTCACTAGTCTCTTTGTCAATCAACTAAGCACTCAAGAACACGAGAGGTATAACGTTCAAACCTTAAATTTCAACTTCCTTCAATACATAATTGATAGAGAGGTGAATTGGTGGAGCATTATTGATAAGAAGTGATAAGGTTGGCGTTATAGTGGACTTGGAACACTAATAAGCCATGAAGAAGTGAAATCATAATAATTAATTAAGGACTTAATGAAGAAACTATCAAAATCATGAGAGTTTGAATAATAAGTATGTGAAACCATTAAAACATAGTAGTTTGAATTGGTTAGAATCACTAATGAATAACTGATTCCATTTGGTTCGAAGCAAAAATATTGAATAACGAAGATATGGCGAAAGTTACGCGATTAGACGTTAAGCGTCGAAATTGTGAATTTTCTTAGAATAGAAGTCAAAAGTCACCGTTTGAATCAGTAACCTTGGTTTTCGATGGCGTAACTTATAATTAGGTAAATAAGACTTGCGTAAGCAAGAACGAACGAATTCAGACTTAAAATGAAGAATTGAGCGTTGAACGTTCACGAACGTTTAACGAACGTGTAAAAATGGACTAATTGGCGAATTTCTTGACAACAGATTCAGAAATAAATTACGATTGGATAGAATCGTAGAACATGGAATTTATGAACTAATGGCTTTGGAATGAGTCAATTCTGAGTTCTAACAATTGTGTTACGAGCTTGTGAATCTCATTAATTGAAATTTTTTTCTGAAGAACAGGGTTGGCGTTGTAGCGCCGCGCTAGTAGTATTACTCAGCACCGCAGCCCCAATCTTGAGATGGTTCCCTGCATGGTGGGCACCACAGTGCCGCTTAGTAACTTAAACCTAGTGCAACAGCGCCAGGCCAGGGTTAAGGTTTTGAGATAGCAGTGCTGTAGCACCGCTTTGAGAGGCAAAGTTGGCTGATAAGTGGTTTTATAACCACTTATTCAGATATCAACTCACTTCGATTGTTGCTTAAACTCATGTGTTATCGTAGCTTTTCATGCATTTTTACTTTATTTTACAGATTTCTGTTTAGGAACTCTCCAGGTGCATTTTGAGTTTAAAAAGATGAAAAGGTGCTAAAAAGGGACAAAACATAAAGAGCTAAGCTGTGGCACAATATGGGCAGCATAAGAAGGGACCAAGAAGTAGTGAAATGGGTGATGGAATGAGGATATGAGCTACATGAATTAAGAAAGGAGTGAAAAGATTGACAGGGCAGTGCAACAAAGCAAAACTGCAGGATTTCCAGCATTTTTCCATGCGCAGCTAAGCAGGCATTGGTCAGGGAGCCGGCATAGCTGCGTCGGTCAAATTTTCCAGTTGACTCATTTTTTAATCCGGCTGTTTTGGAATTGGCTTGGGCAGTGAAGGCACTCGGCTGGGGGAATGATATAAGGGCATTTTTGGCATGCATTTGAAGACATCCTCCCATTGGGAGTTCAAGCCCTAACCTTCTCCTTCTATTTTCATTTTCCTTTTCATTTTCTTTTCTAGGTTAGGAGTAAAGAGTAGATTAGGCTAGTTTAAAGTTGTTAATATTCTAGGGTTTCATTAGACTTGATGGTTGAAACAAGTGGGTTGTATTGAAGATTCAATAGTGGATGCTTGGAGATTCAGATTTGCATTTCTTATTATTAAACTCTCTCTTTGCTTTCTATGTTGTAATCTTATGATGTGTATTCTATTTGTGGATGATAGATGTGCTTTATTATGATATCTTAAATCTATTTTGAGGTTTTAATGGAACCCGACACATAGTTTATATTGATTTCTCTCTCTTTGCTATTAATTGATTACTTATGGATTGGTTATCATAACTTATTCTTATAGATTAATTGCTTGGCTTGTAATTACCTTGGGAACCTATATGAACTTGACAAACAGATTATAGGTTGAGATCTAGTTATGATATAATGCTAAAATTAGAGATTCTTGTGGGTAGTTTATGAGATTATGTGACGTCTGTCTTATTCATTATCCTCGAGAATAGATAATTTGATAGTATTTAGGATAAAAATATACCTAACTACCGTATGCAACCAAATTGAGAATCTAATCTTAATGATTGCCTATGTGAAAGTTGGTAATTGAAGGAGTAGTTAACGAGATTTTCCCGTGACATGTGTCTTGTTAATTATTCTTGATATTGTTCTCTTGTTAGTGTGTAGGATAGACATATACCTACATGCCGCATTAGGAAGATTCATAGTTGTCCATCGATAGAGGCTTTTATGTAATCATGATTTCTCAGTTGTCAATTCTATGTTGATTAATTATTTCTATTGAGAGAGTTAAGAGATTCAAATGAAGTGTTGCGGGAAATTGTAATCTCAAGCCTTCATTATCTAGTTTTACTCTAGGATTAATTAGTTTAACTTAAATTCCCTGCCTAGTTTAACTTAGTTTTAATTCTCTCTCTTTGCCATCCGTATGATTATGTGCTAGTGGTTTGGTATCTTTTATCCATTAATTCTCTATGGGACGATATTTGTACTTTCACTTTATTACTCGTTGGCTGCGTATACTTGCGCGTTAATTGTGTCATCTAATCGGACCAACATTGGCGCCGCAACGCCCTTAAGTAAAAGTTTTTCGACGTGAATGTTTATTAATCTAACTTGTTGCATGGTAATTATGGGGAAAGTATATGGTTAATATTCATGAAGAGAAATCACTTAAACAACCTGTTTAAGAATGGTTTAAGAATTAAACGTTGACAAAACGTATTTAAATTTAAAACTCGAAATCTGATAATGTAAACCGTGAATCGTAATCGAGTTGTGAGCATGCCTTAAGGTTACATGACATGTAATAGAGGTGCATGGTATATGAATGATATCAAGTGAAGTTAAAATTTACTTAACTTCCATACGGAGTTCGAGAACAGGAATTCAATGGAAATGTGTTTGACGTATCGAACCGATTAGGGTTTCGTCGATCGGTGTGCATAACGATGATCGACGAGAGTCGGTTTATGACATATAAATGTTAATAAGCTGTGAAGAATGTTAAATAACTTGAACGGATGTTATTAGTTTAACAATTCGGCTAAGTTATACAAGAAGGTGAAGATAACTACACAATGTATATCGGTTATGTTAACCTAATTGGTATGCTATATGTTTATATCTTGTAGAGGTGGTAAAGATTCAAAGTAAAGTAAACTTAAAGGTTTAAAGACGCAGATGCAAGTTTTCTAATCTTGTTCAAGTTCTCCTTTATACAAGTTTTCTTATCTTTTTCAAGTTTTCCTTGATGCAAGTTTCTAACTCTTGTATTAACGTTACGTTATGCAAGTTTTCTAAACTCTTGTCTATACTTCATGTTGGACAAGTTGTCAATATGCATGGTTTCCTATACATAAACTGTTATTAAATAGTCGATGCCACTTGATTCGGCTAGACTTATATGTAAAGTATTTTGATTGATTTTTCACAAATCTATTAAATATTCTTGATGTTGCTATCATATGCCAATTGCTTTGGTATGGCTTCAAAGGTAAACCTGAGTATATATACACAAAGGTTTTAACGTCGTTAACTCGACAGGAACTTGAGTTGCCACAAAGCTTAAACGTGAAAACGTTTAAGGAATGGAGTGTTAATCAATACAGAGTACTGTAGGCTGATCACCTGGACGTGCTCGTAAGATATATCGGGCTTACGGTCTTAGTACAGGTTTGTCTTTTTATGAATGAAAATGGAAAAGAATGTTCATGATCTTTGACCAGCTCAGATTCTTAAGTGACTATATGTCCTTAAGAATGATTTTAAAAGAATTCAAAATGCTATTTTGATTATTCCTACTACTTCATAACTATTGTACAGTTATGGAATATGAAGTCATATGATTCTTGATTTTATGGTTGCAGAATAAAATGTTAAACTTGCTGAGCTAGTTATGCTAATTCTTACTTAAAATTATATGATTTCAGCTAAGAGTTATCGGACCGAAGGATCCGATAAAGACAAGGGCAAGTCCAAGATGGATAACTAGTTATCCTTGTAATAGCATAATATTATTTCTGTAGTTAATGATATTATGACACAGAACGAATGTAAAGGTTATAAAGAACTTGGGAAGGGATTATTATTATGTAACATTTAGTAATCTTATGCATGTTATTGAAGTATTCAATTAAATGTATGAGTAGATAGTAACACCGTGTAGCACCATATCTATGGGTTGAAAGTACCCAGATTTAGGGGCGTCACAGCGCCGGTCATACGAATCTGATGCAAATTTTGTCTAATTAAATGCTAAAGTTGACACAAAGAAGGATTGAGACTTACCATATATAATAGGGTTTTGCTACGACTATAAAGACTAATTTTTTGACTTAGTTTTAGATATCTTTAGACTGACAATCAATTGGGGCTACTCCCTTGGAGCTCTTGGATTTTGCAAATGGAGATTTTTGCGAGACGAATTTTGGAAGGAAGATTAAAGATCATCGATAGAGTTTTTCCTTCTTCCTCTTAATTTAATTTCCGTACTCATTATGATTATCAATTGTTATATTCTAGTTTCTTTTGTGATGATGAACTAAACTTATATTAGGAGTACAATGGAACCTTTTAGAAAGCCTTAATTTAATTGCCATTATTTTTACTTGATAATTCTATTGGATTTGATTTTTATATTATGTGCATAATTTAATGATTGTTTGGCCAACAATTACTCTTATATCGTTGATTAAATTGAAAGAAGACATCTTGGATTAGAATTGAATATAATAACTCATGAATTTTTTTATTCTTATTTAGAATAACATAACAGTGTATAAGACGAACGTACATGTATGCCATACACAATTGAAATGTGCACTTGCACGTATTTGTCATTGTATAAAACGAACAATAAGTTTTTGTACTCATGATGATCTTCAATTGCTATCTTCTAGTTTCTTTTGTGATGATGAACTAAACTCCTCTTAGGAGTACAATGGAACCTTTTCCAAAGCTTTAATTCAATTGCCATTATTTTCACTTGGTAATTCTATTGGATTTGATTGTTATATTCTGTGCATAATTAAATGATTATTTAGCCAACAATTACTCTTATATCTTTGATTGAATTGAAAGAAGACATCTTAGATTAGAACTGAATATAATAACACATGAATTTGTTGATTCTTATTTAGAATAACATAACAGTGTGTAAGACGAAAGTACTTGTATACAATGCGCAATTGTAATAGGGTATGAATTTAATGAATCTATTTTAAGTATTTTGCACGAAAGTAGTAAAATAACTAAAATTGGTATTTTTACTAGTCATTGAAAAGTGTTAGTAAATTGTGAGGTAACCCTAATTGTCAAATCATTGGAATAAATCAAGTGGGAATAAGGAAAGAGAATTATTGCGGAGTAATTGAGGAAATTGTATTCCTATGCTTAAATTATCTTGTATTCAATATTTGTTAGTTTAATTGATTCTTAATCACCTTAACATTAGTTAATTCTCTCAAAACAATTGGAGTGGCTGTTTAAATAGGATAGATTAGTAGAAATTGGATAATTAAAATAGTTGTTTGTTAACTGTTCCTTGTGGGTTCGACACACTTCTTACTACTTTATTATTGATTGACCGTGTGCACCTGCGCGTATTTGTCATTGTATAAAACGAACAAGTTTTTGTACTTATGATGATTTTCAATTGCCATCTTTTAGTTTCTTTTGTGATGATGAACTAAACTCCTATTAGGAGTATACTGTCACCTTTTCCAAAGCTTTAATTCAATTGCCATTATTTTCACTTGATAAATCTATTTGATTTGATTGTTATATTCTGTGCATAATTAAATGATTGTTTGGCCAACAATTACTCTTATATCTTTGATTGAATTGAAAGAAGACATCTTAGATTAGAACTGAATATAATAACGCATGAATTTGTTGATTCTTATTTAGAATAACATAACAGTGTATAAGACGAAAGTACTTGTATGCCATGCACAATTGTAATAGGGTATGAATTTAATGAATCTATTTTAAGTATTTTGCACGAAAGTAGTAAAATAACTAAAATAGGTATTTTTACTAGTCATTGAAAGGTGTTAGTAAATTGTGAGGTAACCCTAATTGTCAAATCATTGGAATAAATCAAGTGGGAATAAGGAAAGGGAATTATTGTGGAGTAATTTAGGAAATTATATTCCTATGCTTAAATCATCTGGTATTCAATATTTGTTAGTTTAATTGAATCTTAATCACCTTAATATTAGTTAATTCTCTCAAAACAATTGGATTAACTGTTTAAATAGGATAGATTAGTAGAAATTGGATAATTAAAATAGTTGTTTGTTAACTGTTCCCTGTGGGTTCGACACTCTTCGTACTACTTTATTATTGATTGACCGTGTGCACCTGCGCGTATTTGTCATTGTATAAAACGAATAACAAGTTTTTGTACTCATAATGATTTTCAATTGCTATCTTGTAGTTTCTTTTGTGATGATGAACTAAACTCCTATTAGGAGTACAATGACACCTTTTCCAAAGCTTTAATTCAATTGCCATTATTTTCACTTGATAATTCTATTTGATTTGATTGTTATATTCTGTGCATAATTAAATGATTGTTTAGCCAACAATTACTCTTATATCTTTGATTGAATTGAAAGAAGACATCTTAGATTAGAACTGAATATAATAACGTATAAATTTGTTGATTCTTATTTAGAATAACATAACAGTGTATAAGACGAAAATACTTGTATGCCATGCGCAATTGTAATAGGGGTATGAATTTGATGAATCTATTTTAAGTATTTTGCACGAAATAGTAAAATAACTAAAATAAGTACTTTTACTAATCATTGAAAGGTATTAGTAAATTATGAGGTAACCCTAGTTGTCAAATCATTGGAATAAATCAAGTGGGAATAAGGAAAGGGAATTATTGAGGAGTAATTGAGGAAATTGTATTCCTATGCTTAAATCATCTGGTATTCAATATTTGTTAGTTTAATTGAATCTTAATCACCTTAATATTAGTTAATTCTCTCAAAACAATTGGAGTGACTGTTTAAATAGGTTAGATTAGTAGAAATTGAATAATTAAAATAGTTGTTTGTTAACTGTTCCCTGTGGGTTCGACACTCTTCTTACTACTTTTTATTACTTGATTGACCGTGTGCAGTTGCGCGTATTTGTCATTGTATAAAACGGACAACAAGTTTTTGGATCCGTTGTCGGGGAACGGTTTTAATAATTATTTTATTACTAGTTTTTATTAGTTTAGATTATTTAAACAGATTTTTATTTTTATTTATTATTTTCTTCTATAGGATTAAATTCTTTTCAAGTCTGTTCGAGCAGCGATAAGGGATTTGTGTGTGCACCTTGGTAAATTCAGTGGTTTATGCAAACACGGTGCAAGGGGTCCAATTTAGTTCCTTACGACAGCGAAATTGAAAGAACTTTTCGACAAGGACTAAAAGTTAAACAGGTTACAATGGAAAATCAATCTAACATGGATGAAGAAGAGAACAAACCGCTTCGGGATTATGGAATGCCAAAGGTTAAAAACATTCAGTCTAGCATAGCACGGCCTGCAATTGCAGTAAATAGTTTTGAGATCAAATCAAGTATGATTCATATGATTCAAAAGTCAGTACAGTTTGGGGGAGTATCGACGAATGACCCCAATGATCACCTTATGAGCTTTCTAGAAATTTGTGATACATTTCAATTTAATCAAGTGTCGAAAGATGTAGTTAGGCTAAGGCTATTTCCCTTTACACTGAGAGACAAAGCCAAGAGTTGGTTATCATTCATTGCCATCGGGATCCATCACAACATGGGATGATTTGGCGCAAAAGTTTCTTGCCAAATTCTTCCCGCCAGTAAAGGCGGCTAACATGCGGAATGATGTCCTCTCATTCAGACAGTTTGATTCAGAGTCGTTATACGAGGCTAGGGAGAGGTATAATGTTCTGCTTTGAAAATGTCCAAACCATGGGTTACCATTATGGCTGCAAGTGCATACCTTCTACAATAGTATTGACGGGCAGTTAAGAACCAGTATCGATGTTGCTGCAGGCGGAGCTTTGAATGCCAAAAGTTGTGAGGAGGGATATGATTTGTTAGAAACTATGGCAGCCAATAACTACTAATGGCCAACGAGTAGGATATCTCAACCAAAGGTGGCAGGGGTATTTAAATTGGATGCCGTAACCGCACTATCAGAGCATGTTTGCATTTTGACCAAGAAAATTGACGCTTTGGGTGTACAGAATGTTCAAAAAATGGAAGTGGTATGCGAGTTATATGAACGGGCCCATCCATCAGATCATTGTGCTATCAACACCGAGTCAGTTCAGTTTGTGGGAAACTTTGGTAAGAAGCAGCAGTACGGGATAAACTTGAACAGTTATAATTCGGGTTGGAGAAATCACCCAAACTTTTTGTGGAGTAATAATTAGAATCAGCAACAAGCTCAACGACAAGCTCCACGACAAGCAACACCCTCGGGATTCCAGGCAAGACAACATCAACAACAACCTCCCCAACAAGAAAGAAAACCAGAACTTGAGGAGTTATTGGTAAAATATATCAAGGATAAAAGGACATGGAAGAATACTCATGAGGTAACTTTGTGAAACATTGAAAATCAGATCGGACAGTTGGCTACAGCTATGAATTCTCGCCCTCAAGGCTCATTGCCCAACGACACAGAAACGAACCCAAGGGATGGAAAAGAGCACTGTAAGGAAATTACTTTGAGGAATTGAAAAGAGTTAGAGGATTCATCGAAAGACAGTTCAACTAAGAAGTTACCCCACGAAGAGAGCAATGAAAACCAATCAGTGCAAGAGGAAATGGAAGTAGGTAAAGCAACAGAGAAAGGTAATTCAGGCAATAAAGCAGAGATATAGAAACCTGACTTATATATGCCATCGGTCCCCTTTCCATAAAGACTCCGCAAGACTAAGGAAGACAAATAATTTTTGAAGTATTTGGAGGTGTTCAAGAAGTCACACATCAATATTCCCTTTGTCGAAGCTATAGAGCAAGTGCTGAGTTATGAAAAGTTTATGAAGGAAATCTTGTCGAGAAAAAGAAGGTTAGAAGATTTTGAGACTGTTGCACTTACAGAGGAGTGTAGTGCAAATCTGCAGAAAAAGTTACCACCAAAGGTCAAGGACCCATGTAGCTTAACTATGCCTTGTACAATTGGGGAAAATTTTTTCAGAAAAACACTGTGCGACTTGGGGGCTAGTATTAATTTAATGCCGTTATCCATTAACTCATAGTTGGGTTTATCGAGGTAAAGCCCACCAATGTAACCCTCCAGCTAGCAGACAGGTCTTTAACTTATCCGCGGGGGATAATAGAGGACATATTAGTGAAAGTGGACAAACTTATTTTCCCAGCTGATTTTATTGTCTTCGACTTTGAGGAAGACAAGGAAATTCCACTCATACTTGGGCGTCCATTCTTAGCCACGGGAAGGACGATGATTGATGTTTAAAAAGGGGAAATCACAATAAGGGTACATGATCAAGAGGTGACCTTCAATGTGTTCAAGGAAATAAAGTTTCCAAAAGAGACCTAAGATTGTTTTAGAATCGACTTGGTTGAATCTGTGGTAAATGAGTTCTTGACGAGTAATGTATTTCGGGATCCGCTCGAGACAGCTTTGGGAAATTCACAAGTAGTAGATTTCCTAGCTTCTTTGGAGTATTTGAACATGTTGAACGCATCGCCGACATTTAGGATATAATGGAAGAGATTCGAAGCATTGGATACACCTGAGAAATCGTCGTCTAAAGCGAAGACATCTATCGAAGAACCACCAAATTTAGAGTTGAAACAATTACCGAGTCATCTCAGGTATGCTTATTTAAGGGATTCCTCCACTCTACCAGTTATTATCTCTGCATCACTTGATAAGGCGCAAGAGGATAAGCTATTAAAAGTATTGCGAGAGTTCAAAACTACAATTGGTTGGTCGATCGCTGACATTAAGGGAATCAGTCCCTCGTTTTGTATGCATAAAATCTTGTTGGAAGATGAGGCTTGACCGGTAGTGGAACAACAACGTAGATTGAACTCGATAATGAAAGAAATGGTAAAGAAGGAAATCATCAAATGGCTTGATGCGGGTATCATTTACCCAATATCTGATAGTTCATGGGTAAGTCCAGTGCAGTGTGTGCCAAAGAAAGGGGGCATGACATTATTACCAAACAAAAATAACAAGTTAATTCCAACAGGGATAGTTACAGGTTGGCGGGTGTGCATGGATTACAGAAAATTGAACAAAGAAACTCGCAAGGACCATTTTCCCCTTCCTTTGATTGATCAGATGTTGGATAAACTAGCAGTGCATCGATTTTATTTCTTATTGGATGAATACTTAGGTTACAATCAGATAGTCATAGCACCCGAAGATCAGGAAAAGACTACATTCACGTGTCTGTATGGTACATTTGCTTTTTGACGTATGTCTTCCGGATTATGCAACGCACCAGCTACTTTCCAACGCTGCATGATGGCAATTTTTTCTGATATGGTGGAACAAAGCGTGGTGGTATTTATGGATGATATTTTGGTATTTGGGGATAGATTTGATATCTGTTTGGCAAACATGACGTTAGTACTTCAAAGGTGTGTGGACACTAATGTGATTCTTAACTGGGAAAAATGACACTTCATGGTATGAGATGGGATCATACTAGGCCACCGAGTTTCAACAGAGGGCTTAGAGGTTGATCGAGTGAAAATTGCAACAATTGAGCATTTACCTCCTCCAACTTCTGTAATACCCGTGAATTTTCATATATTATTAAATAAATATATTAATGGAAACAAGAATTTATTTGAATATAAATGATTTTGTGTTATGAGATGAATTAATTCAATTATATAAAATTGAATAATTATAATAATTGAGAAATTGGTGGAGTTTGCGATAAACTCATTGATTGCCTTGTGTGGCACAGTGACGTAATATAAGAATGATTATATTAATTTAAGCGAACAATTAATCTATATTAATTGTTAATCGTAGAATATTAATTAATTGTCATCGTAGAATAATTGTTATAAAATATTAATGGTGATTGATTAATAATATGTTATGGATATATTATAATCAATTGTTGATTGTAGAATTTAATAACAAATGTGATAGTATTCGATTAAATTATACCGGTGTAATAAAATGTACAGGGATTATATGTGTGTAAATTACATTTACTACATTGTATGAATTACATAGTAGTATTATTGGGATTACATTGTAATTTTAATTGTAATCTAAATATACAGTATGTATATATATGAGCTAACCTAAGTGTATAATATATGTTATAACATTGCATTGTACAAATTGATAGAGTGCTGAGAGTGATATCGCCTTGTCCCATATTAATAAACACAAACCTTATACACGTGAAATGCATCATGAAGCTAGCCTACTCTCTTCTCTCAAACTCAGTATTCTAGCAAATCATGATATGGGGAGTGGGCACAACAGTGTTCTTCAACCACTCTACCAACTCTTCCTTAGCTGATATACAAAGCTTCAATCTATTGGTTCAATTTAATGGACAATTGCATTGTCTGTGTAAGGATTTCTCTATAAATAAAACCCATCTCTTTCATATTTTCAATTGTTGAGATTTGCTAAGTGTTGAAAGGGAGAGCATATACATATATCAGTGATAGCATTCTCTGAGGCTGAGAGAGTTCTTATTAGCAAGTTCAATTCACAAACTAACAGAGGTATAATTCCTCTCCTTGTTCTTCATTTTCATTTCCTGTTTCTGTTACTGCAATTGCTTAAATTCTTGATTATGCAAAATTGGATTGCAATTGGATTGTAGAGCACTTATAATGTTGTTATATGAACATACATACCTGATGGAACCACTATATAGCTTTCTTGACTTTCATTTCCATTGTTGCTCTGCAATTTTTGTAAAGCATCAAATTCGTGTGAAATTAGTTAGGGTTCATGAATTTGAGAATTGATAAATGCGATTGACTGTTATATAAGCATATATATATCTGTTAGTAAGCTAAAAACGTTAGTGTAATGGCATATGGGTATGTTGAAATCGATGAAACGGGAGGTTTTGGGTCGGTTTCGGCTACAGTGTGAACTGCAAAAACTGTCCCCACGCCGCAGCGCCATTGTCCGCGCCTCCCACGCCGCAGCGCCAATCCCCACGCCGCAGCGCCACCCGCGCCGCAGCGCCAGATTGTGGCTGCTGTTGCCGCGCCGCAGCGCCGGCCTCTGTGTGCAGTTTTCTGCATTTTGCAACAAAACTGTTATGTACTAATTGTTTGATTTTTGTTTAAACAAGCATGGAAGCATGATTAATACATATATATAAACCTAATGAGGCAATGTAAGCATGTTTTTGTATATTAGCATGCATGGTTAACCAAACGACATATAGTTTGGAAACGAACTTAAAGTTTCCTAAACGAACGTTAACATATATGAAGCATGTTAATATTCTGATTTTTCAAGGCATGTCGGTATGAGGTAGAGATGTATAAAAGACATATTAACTTATGTATATATGGTTCGTAGTATAACAAGAGCATGTTAGACCTCACTATTGAACATATCTAACAAAAATACAAGTTTTGAAGGTTGATATTGCCATGTAAAGACCATGTATACATTCTGACTTTTCGAGCATGTTTATAGGGCCTTGAAATGCATGAAAAACATGTTAACTTATATATATAGGTTTCATAAGGAAGCTGGACATGATAGACCTTATTAATGAACTAAACTAACAAAGTATAAGCTTTGAACGTAAACTTTGGTATGTTATGACGAGAGTTAGAATCTGATAATTTGGACACATGTGATAGTACTCTTAGACTCATTCATGTGTCATGCATGTACATATACCATGATTAGTTGCCGTAATTAAAGTTTAGCATAAACGAAGCATGTTTTCAAGATAATAACAATGCTAGCTACATATATGCATACGAGTACTCATGAGCATGCCTAATACAAGTTATATGAATATCTTATGTGTTTAAAAAGCGAGCATGTTAGAACATATGAGTTCGTGTCCTTGAATGGCTTTAAGTATTAACTTAAGAACCTATACCATGTACGATTGGATTTGAAAAAGTTATACAAGCATGAAAGTATGCTTTAAATATGAATACATGCTACGTGATATTATAGGATGTTACTTGAACCCGATTTTGACGGTTAACTTAAGGGGATGCCGTAACTTGCTAAAATGAAATATATTTAGTATTGATTGCGATCTTATAAGATATGAGAATGTGTTTAAACTCTAAAGGAGGAACGTTAAGGATAGAAATTATATTCTATATAACTGTGTAGCTAGGTAAAACCTAGCTTATGTGTTGATCGTATATTCGAAGATAAAATGTGAAGTTTAATTATATTACTAATGAATATCATATATATACGTAACTGTATTACGATAGGAATTCGAAAGTGTTGATTTGCGTTTCGTGGATAAACTACGCTAAAGGCAAGTTCTCTTACTTACACTCTTTTAAAGTGCAAGTATCCTAACCGACGCATTTACTTTATGCAAGGAAATCTATGATTGTGCAAGTTTCCTAACTTACACTCTTTTACTGTGCAAGTATTCTATCCTTGTATATTGCGAACTAGTTTCCTACTTAATCGGTTGAATTGAATTAGCATACTTGAACTCTTATTTCATTAAAGCTATTATTCCTGTTGAACTTAGTATTGTTCTTGAATATTGTGAAAGTGTCTATGCCATTTGATTCGGCTAGACTTATATTATTGAAAAACAACCCAAACTAATTGATTGGTGCGGGATCTTGTATTTGACTGAGAAGAACAACCTTCTTTAAAGGGAATATATAATTGTCGGAGGACCGACGTGCACACTTGAGTATGATTGATTGTTATGCATAACGATGGTACTTTAGGCTGATCACCTGTTGTACCTGTCTTTGTTGGATTTTCAGTTTATTACTGTTAATTCTAGTAGAAGTTCATAGTCCTTAGCGACTGCTCAGTATTCAATTATCTTGAAATCTTGAATTGATTTGTTATTGAATCACATTGATATTATTCTGTCCTTAGCGACTGTTATTGAAAACTGTTGATATTCTTGTTATCCTTGAATTATCAAACCTTGCTATACCCTTTTTTTTAAGAATTGAGAATTATATTACAAACCCTTATTGTATATTACTTGCTGGGCAATTTGTGCTCATTCTTGCTTTCCCTCAAACATTTCTGTTAAGGCAGAACATGGTGAACCTTCAGGCGTTGATAAGGGCAAGGGCAAGGCTACCAACTAGCTTGTCTCTTTTATGTTTTTAAATACTTTAATGTTGTATTAAGATGATGTAGTAAGACTGGATTTATTTATGTTTAAGCTTAAGTTAGATTATGTAATAAGTCGTTAATTGATATTATTATGTAATTTATTAAGTACTGTAGGTTGCGAGACTTGGGAGAATAATTATGATAAATCATTATAAATTATTCTAGAATAGGTTTTCCACTGTGATTGTGTGATATTTAGTTATTATTATTGTGATGTATTACCATGAGCACGTGATGAACCGAATTCGAGAGACCCCGTGACGGTCCTGGAATTTGGGGGCGTCACAGGTTGGTATCAAAGCTGTAGTTATAAACCTTAGGAACGAGTGTCCTTAGACTATAACTTAGGCGAACTTAGAAGTTAGGAAGGAGATAAAACTCATGTAGAGTTTTCCTTGAGAGGCTTAGTATGTTATGAAATGTAACTTCATTTTATACAATGAACTTATATTTTATTTAACATTTTAATGGAGTTGCTGTTTGTTTGTCTTGTGTTTGTGATTGTAGGATGACAGACACAGGTGCACCTAGTAGAGTGACAGAGGAGGAGCCCAGGGATATACATGTAGTATACGAGGCACCTATAGAGGCTGTGCCAATACAGGCAGTTGTACTGTTCGAGTCTGAGGACGAGGACGAGATTTAGATTGAGTCTGATCCGGAGGAGGAGCCGATGGAGGACGAGCCGATAGAGGATCAGCCAGTAGAGGACTCTGATGAGGCTACTATAGAGGAACAGATGTTAGGAGAATACGAGGAGCGGATCCTAGAGTTAGACTGCAGAGTTCAGGAGCTGGAGGCAGAGGCCTAAGAGAGAGAGTCTGAGTTCCAGAAACTACGGGACGAGGACCACTTGAGGAAGCTGGATATGCAGGAGTTAGAGGTGGAGATCGCCTACCGTAAGGAAGCAGGGATCCAGATGGGGACTCTGTTTCACGGGTCAGTGGCTAGGAATGTAGATTTGGAAGAGAAGCTAGAAGTGGTTGAGCAGAGGGAGCTGAGTGAGAAGACAGAGAATGAAGCACTCCGCACTCAGTTGGAATTAGAGGTGATGGATAGGATACACTTCGAGGAGAAGTGGGGGGCTGCCCATGAGAGAGCAGATGACCTGGAAGATGAGGTCAAATGTAAGAAGAGGAAAATGAACAAGATGGGGTACGTGTTCCATTCGGCATTTGAGAGAGTGCTTGATGGTGTGTACCACTACCCGGCAGAACAGGGACAGACCCTACACACCATGAGTCGAGAGCTGGTTGCGTATATAGCACAGTTGGAGTACAAGAGCGCAGTGGAGCACGGGATGATGGGATGAGATTCCCTTAGACAGTCTAGTAGTAGTTAGTAGCATTTATCTCTATGTGTTGTACATTCTATGTTGTAATCCCGATCTTTTGTGTAAGATGAGGGATAATGATGTGAACCCCGTGTTAGCTTTTGTTAGAGGGATAGTATGGTAGTAGGTTGGTATATTCCCTGTCTTTTGTGATATTAGGGGATATATGTGATAACATTTATAGCAGTATGCCAGGAAATCTTGTAATGAAACGATTTGGCATATGAATATAAATGAAGTTTATTTCAGAAATGTGTTACAAATTTTGTTTTCTTTTAGTATTAAAAGAAATACTTAAGTAATATACTTGAATAATAATAAAATGAAAACTTGTGATGCAGATAATGCCGCCCAGGCGTAGATTGACTGCACCTGAGGAGTCAGTAAACAATGAGAGGGAACAAGTAGACCCGATCCAGAAACTAGTAGACTTGTTAGGAGAAGCCTTAAAGGGAAGGAACAATGAACCCGTTCGCCCGAACCCTCAGACTGTGTCAGTAACAACCTTTAAAGACTTTAAGAGTGTAGGACCCCCGGAGTTCGAGGGAACTATCGACCCAATCGTCGCACAAACGTGGATCAAGGAGATCGAAAAAGCTTTCACTATAGCCAGCATAGGCGAAGATCAGAAGACGGTGTTTGCCACGTACATGATGAGGGGAGAAGCAAACTGCTGGTGGGAGGCTAATCAACAAAGAGCTGGAGAAGGGATAATAGCTTGGGATAAGTTTAAGACGCTGTTCTTCGAGAATTACTTCCCGAAGAGTATGAAGAATAGGATGGAGGTGAAATTCCTAGAGTTAAAACAAGGTGAGATGACGGTGGCGCAATACGCGGCTAGGTTTAACGAACTAGCGCAATTTGCGGAGCACCAAGTTGGTGATGAAGAGAGAAAGGCTAGACGCTTCGAACAAGGGTTGAAGCCGTGGCTGTTCAATAAGGTATCAGTTCTTCAAATTGATTCATTTGCAACATTATTGGAAAAGGCAATCATTGCGAAAGGTGGCAGTGAGGCCTTAAGCCTGTATAACAAAGAGAAGAAAGGAAAGAATGCTGGAGGAGAGAATCGTACTGGAGGAAGCAGCAGTGGAGGAAGTAATTTGGGAAAGAGAAAGTGGGAGAATAACAACAAAAACAACAATAATCAATCAGGGAATTTTCGTGGAGGTTTGAAGAAGAAGGCTGAAGGATGCCCGAAGTGTGGGAAGAATCACCAGGGCGAGTGCTGGAAGGGACGTGGCACTTGCTACAACTGCGGACAGGAAGGGCACATCTCGCCCAACTGTCCGAACCAAAGAAGATCCAAGGGTGTTTTGCTTGCGGCTCAGCTGAGCACCGTATTAAGGATTGCCCGAAGAAGGGAAGTGGCGGAAGTGGTAGCCAACAAGGGGGAGGAAACAAACTGATGATCGGTGGACCGGCACAATCTAACCGCCCAACCGCCAGAACCTTTAACATGACCGTCCAGGACGCCGTGGCTGCGAAGGACGTGGTGTCAGGTATAATCCCAATCAATGATATAAATGCTTATATATTATTTGATTCGGGTGCCACCTGTTCTTTTGTTTCTGAAGAATTTGCTAGTAGACTTAGTACACCCCGAGAACGATTAGAAAATCCTTTAGTCTTAGAAGTTGCTAATAAGGAAGTAATCTCTGTAGAATACGTTTATCGAGATTGTCGCGCAAACATTAGAGAATATGAACTGAGCGTAGACTTGATTCCTATTAGACTGGGAGAATTTGACGTAATACTGGGAATGGATTGGTTGTATAACCATGCTGCGATAATTGACTGTCAGAACAAATGTGTGAACCTTCAGACTCCGAGTAAGTCTAAGGTAGTGTTTTATGGTATCTCATCGCTTAAGCAATCGTGTTGCGTTACAATGATGCAGGCCAAGAAATTGTTAAGAAAAGGATGTGTAGGTTATCTAGCTTACATCGTTGATACTCGGAAAAAGGGAGTAGAAATTAAAGATATATCCGTAGTTAATGAATTTCTAGATGTGTTTCCGGACGATCTGCCTGGTCTTCCGCTTGATAGAGAAATCGAATTCGTAATAGACTTAGCACCTGGAACATCACCGATTTCGAAAGCTCCATATCGTATGGCGCTAGTAGAAATAAAGGAATTGATGATATAATTGCAAGAGTTGTTGGATAAGGGTTACATTCGACCGAGTGTTTCTCCTTGGGGAGCACCAGTGCTATTCGTTAAGAAGAAGGACGGATCGATGAGGCTCTGTATCGATTATCGAGAATTAAACAGAGTAACGATCAAGAACCGATATCTGCTACCGAGGATAGACGACTTATTTGATCAACTGAAGGGAGCAAAGTGTTTCTCAAAGATCGACCTACGAACAAGATATCATCAACTGAAGGTACGGGATGAGGACATACCAAAGTCTGCGTTTCGAACCCGTTATGGACACTACGAGTTTTTGGTAATTTCATTTGGATTGACTAATGCTCCGGCAACATTTATGAACTTGATGAACCGAGTTTTCAAGCCATACTTGGATAAATTTGTAGTGGTTTTTATTGACGACATTTTGATCTACTCAAAGATAGAGGAAGAACACGCCGAACATCTGAATATTGTTTTGGAGGCACTAAGGAAGGAAAAGATGTATGCAAAATTTTCAAAGTGCGAATTTTGGATGGAGAAGGTTCAATTCTTAGGCCACGTGGTGGATAAGAATGGAATCTCTGTAGACCCTGCGAAGGTTGAAGTAGTAAGTAATTGGGAACAACCGAGAACACCGACGGAGGTGAGAGGCTTTTTAGGGTTAGCTGGATACTATCGAAGATTCATCCAAGATTTTTCTAAGATAGCCACCCCGCTGACCAATTTGACTAGAAAGACGGTGAAATTTGTATGGACCGACAAATGCGAAGAAAGTTTTCAAGAACTGAAAAGGAGATTGAGCGAAGCACCTGTGTTATCATTACCAGATGATGCGTGAAATTTTGTGGTGTATAGTGATGCATCGCACAAGGGGCTTGGTTGTGTGCTCATGCAACATGGCAAGGTCATTGCGTATGCATCACGACAATTGAAGGATTACGAAAAACGATACCCTACTCACGACTTAGAGTTAGTGGCAGTAGTTTTTGCGTCAAAGATATGGAGGCATTATTTGTACGGAGAAAAATGTGATATATACACGGACCATAAAAGTCTGAAGTATATCTTCACATAGAAGGAGTTGAACATGCGTCAGAGGAGGTGGTTAGAATTGATCAAGGATTATGACTGCGATATTCTTTATCACCCGGGATAGGCAAACGTGGTTACCGACGCTCTAAGCAGAAAAGGAAGGGAAAAGTTGTTTAACTTGACGACTCAGGAAGAATTGATAAGAGAGATGGAGAAATTGGAAATAGAAGTGAAAGAACCAAAGAAGCCTGGAGAAAAGTTGTTTGTAGTGGGAGCTCATCCGATATTGTTAGATAGAGTAAAGGAAGCCCAGGAAAAGGATGAAGAGTGTGGGAAAATCCGAAAGAGGATCACAGAAAATGAGGAAGAGAAATTTCGAATGGATAAAGACAGTATCTTAAGATTTGAAGGAAGAGTGTGGGTACCAGCGGTAACCGAGTTAAGGGAAGAGATTTTGCACGAGGCACATAATACGACATATTCCGTTCATCCGGGAGGCACTAAGATGTACCGAGATTTGAAGCAACATTTTTGGTGGCCCAATTTGAAACGGGAAGTCGCAGAGTGCGTCAGTAGATGTTTGACTTGCCAACGCGTTAAAGCAGAGCATCAACGGCCAAGTGGTTTACTACAACCGTTAGAAATACTAGAGTGGAAATGGGAGCATATTACGATGGACTTCGTGGTAGGACTTCCAGTTACGCAAAAAGGTTATGATGCTATTTGGGTTATCGTGGATCGACTAACCATGACCGTACATTTTCTACCAATCAAGATCCGCTACAGTTTGAATTAGTTAGCGAGCTTATACGTGAAAGAAATTGTCTCACGACATGGAGTGCCGGTGTCAATTGTCTCTGATCGAAATCCGCCCTTCACGTCTAATTTTTGGAAGAGTTTGCAAGAAAGAATGGGAACGCAGTTGAGGTTAAGTACTTCTTACCATCCTCAGACAGACGGACAGAGTGAGCGAACAATACAAACGCTGGAGGACATTCTTAGGACTTGCGTGATGGATTTTAAGGGAAATTGGGACGACCACCTACCCTTAGTAGAATTCGCATATAATAATAGTTCCCACGAAAGTATCGGCATGCCACCGTACGAAGCTCTTTACGGAAGAAAGTGAAGAACGCCATTATATTGGGATGAAGTCGGAGAGCGACGAATACTCTGACCAGAGTTAGTACAACAAACTACAGACGTGGTGACAGTGATAAGAGCCAGATTAGTAGCAGCTCAAGATCGCCAGAAAAAATACGCAGATTTGCATCGGCAGGACCGAGACTTCAAAGTCGGCAGTTTCATATTCTTAAAGGTATCTCCCTGGAAGGGAAAAATCCGTTTCGGCAAGAAAGGAAAATTGAGTCCAAGATTCATAGGACCGTTCGAGATACTGAAGCGAGTGGGCGAAGTGGCATACAAAGTTGCGTTACCATCCGAACTGGAGCACATCCACAACGTGTTTCACATTTTCGTGTTGCGACCGTACAAGGCCGACTACAAGCACGTGATTTCTTACGAGCCCATTCAAGTGGAGAAGAACTTGGCATATGAAGAAATTCCTGTCCAGATATTAGATAGGAAAGAGCAAACCTTAAGAAATAAAATTATTTCATCTGTAAAAGTACTTTGGCGTAACCACGATGTCGAGGAGGCAACGTGGGAGTTAGAAGATAGGATGATGAAGGACTATCCCCATCTATTCGTGTACCCTTGTAGCAATTTCGGGACTGAATTTTTATAAGGGGGGGGGGGGAGGATGTAATACCCGTGAATTTTCATATATTATTAAATAAATATATTAATGGAAACAAGAATTTATTTAAATATAAATAATTTTGTGTTATGAGATGAATTAATTCAATTATATAAAATTGAATAATTATAATAATTGAGAAATTGGTGGAGTTTGCGATAAACTCGTTGATTGCCTTGTGTGGCACAGTGACGTAATATAAGAATGATTATATTAATTTAAGCGAACAATTAATCTATATTAATTGTTAATCGTAGAATATTAATTAATTGTCATCGTAGAATAATTGTTATAAAATATTAATGGTGATTGATTAATAATATGTTATGGATATATTATAATCAATTGTTGATTGTAGAATTTGATAACAAATGTGATAGTATCCGATTAAATTATACCGGTGTAATAAAATGTACATGGATTATATGTGTGTAAATTACATTTACTACATTGTATGAATTACATAGTAGTATTATTGGGATTACATTGTAATTTTAATTGTAATCTAAATATACAGTATGTATATATATGAGCTAACCTAAGTGTATAATATATGTTATAACATTGCATTGTACAAATTGATAGAGTGCTGAGAGTGATATTGCCTTGTCCCATATTAATAAACACAAACCTTATACACGTGAAATGCATCATGAAGCTAGCCTACTCTCTTCTCTCAAACACAGTATTCTAGCAAATCATGATATGGGGAGTGGGCACAACAGTGTTCTTCAACCACTCTACCAACTCTTCCTTAGCTGATATACAAAGCTTCAATCTATTGGTTCAATTTAATGGACAATTGCATTGTCTATGTAAGGATTTCTCTATAAATAAAACCCATCTCTTTCATATTTTCAATTGCTGAGATTTGCTAAGTGTTGAAAGGGAGAGCATATACATATATCAGTGATAGCATTCTCTGAGGCTGAGAGAGTTCTTATTAGCAAGTTTAATTCACAAACTAACAGAGGTATAATTCCTCTCATTGTTCTTCATTTTCATTTCCTGTTTCTGTTACTGCAATTGCTTAAATTCTTGATTATGCAAAATTGGATTGCAATTGGATTGTAGAGCACTTATAATGTTGTTATATGAACATACATACCTGATGGAACCACTATATAGCTTTCTTGACTTTCATTTCCATTGTTGCTCTGTAATTTTTGTAAAGCATCAAATTCGTGTGAAATTAGTTAGGGTTCATGAATTTGAGAATTGATAAATGCGATTGACTGTTATATAAGCATATATATATATATATATGTGTTAGTAAGTTAAAAACGTTAGTGTAATGGCATATGGGTATGTTGAAATCGATGAAACGGGAGGTTTTGGGTCGGTTTCGGCTGCAGTGTGAACTGCAGAAACTGTCCCCACGCTGCAGCGCCATTGTCCGCGCCTCCCACGCCGCAGCGCCAATCCCCACGCAGCAGCGCCAGATTGTGGCTGCTGTTGCCGCGCCGCAGCGCCGGCCTCTGTGTGCAGTTTTCTGCATTTTGCAACAAAACTGTTATGTACTAATTGTTTGATTTTTGTTTAAACAAGCATGGAAGCATGATTAATACATATATATAAACCTAATGAGGCAATGTAAGCATGTTTTTGTATATTAGCATGCATGGTTAACCAAACGACATATAGTTTGGAAACGAACTTAAAGTTTTCTAAACGAACGTTAACATATATGAAGCATGTTAATATTCTGATTTTTCAAGGCATGTCGGTATGAGGTAGAGATGCATAAAAGACATATTAACTTATGTATATGTGGTTCGTAGTATAACAAGAGCATGTTAGACCTCACTATTGAACATATCTAACAAAAATACAAGTTTTGAAGGTTGATATTGCCATGTAAAGACCATGTATACATTCTGACTTTTCGAGCATGTTTATAGGGCCTTGAAATGCATGAAAAGCATGTTAACTTATATATATAGGTTTCATAAGGAAGCATGGACATGATAGACCTTATTAATGAACTAAACTAACAAAGTATAAGCTTTGAACGTAAACTTTGGTATGTTATGACGAGAGTTAGAATATGATAATTTGGACACATGTGATAGTACTCTTAGACTCATTCATGTGTCATGCATGTATATATACCATGATTAGTTGCCGTAATTAATGTTTAGCATAAACGAAGCATGTTTTCAAGATAATAACAATGCTAGCTACATATATGCGATACAAGTACTCATGAGCATGCCTAATACAAGTTATATGAATATCTTATGTGTTTAAAAAGCGAGCATGTTAGACCATATGAGTTCGTGTCCTTGAATGGCTTTAAGTATTAACTTAAGAACCTATACCATGTATGATTGGATTTGAAAAAGTTATACAAGCATGAAAGTATCCTTTAAATATGAATACATGCTACGTGATATTATAGGATGTTACTTGAACCCGATTTTGACGGTTAACTTAAGGGGATGCCGTAACTTGCTAAAATGAAATATATTTAGTATTGATTGCAATCTTATAAGATATGAGAATGTGTTTAAACTCTAAAGGAGGAACGTTAAGGATAGAAATTATATTCTATATAACTGTGTAGCTAGGTAAAACCCAGCTTATGTGTTGATCGTATATTCGAAGATAAAATGTGAAGTTTAATTATATGACTAATGAATATCATATATATACGTAACTGTATTACGATAGGAATTCGAAAGTGTTGATTTGCTTTTCGTGGATAAACTACGCTAAAGGCAAGTTCTCTTACTTACACTCTTTTAAAGTGCAAGTATCCTAACCGACGCATTTACTTTATGCAAGGAAATCTATGATTGTGCAAGTTTCCTAACTTACACTCTTTTACTGTGCAAGTATTCTATCCTTGTATATTGCGAACTAGTTTCCTACTTAATCGGTTGAATTGAATTAGCATACTTGAACTCTTATTTCATTAAAGCTATTATTCTTGTTGAACTTAGTATTGTTCTTGAATATTGTGAAAGTGTCTATGCCATTTGATTCGGCTAGACTTATATTATTGAAAAGCAACCCAAACTAATTGATTGGTGCGGGATCTTGTATTTGACTGAGAAGAACAACCTTCTTTAAAGGGAATATATAATTGTCGGAGGACCGACGTGCACACTTGAGTATGATTGATTGTTATGCATAACGATGGTACTTTAGGCTGATCACCTGTTGTACCTGTCTTTGTTGGATTTTCAGTTTATTACTGTTAATTCTAGTAGAAGTTCATAGTCCTTAGCGACTGCTCAGTATTCAATTATCTTGAAATCTTGAATTGATTTGTTATTGAATCACATTGATATTATTCTGTCCTTAGCGACTGTTATTGAAAACTGTTGATATTCTTATTATCCTTGAATTATCAAACCTTGCTCTACCCTTTTTTTTAAGAATTGAGAATTATATTACAAACCCTTATTGTATATTACTTGCTGGGCAATTTGTGCTCATTCTTGCTTTTCCTCAAACATTTCAGTTAAGGCAGAGCATGGTGAACCTTCGGGCGTTGATAAGGGCAAGGGCAAGGCTACCAACTAGCTTGTCTCTTTTATGTTTTTAAATATTTTAATATTGTATTAAGATGATGTAGTAAGACTGGATTTATTTATGTTTAAGCTTAATTTAGATTATGTAATAAGTCGTTAATTGATATTATTATGTAATCTATTAAGCACTGTAGGTTGCAAGACTTGGGGGAATAATTATGATAAATCATTGTAAATTATTCTAGAATAGATTTTTCGTTGTGATTGTGTGATATTTAGTTATTATTATTGTGATGTATTACCATGAGCACGTGATGAACCGAATTCGAGAGACCCCGTGACGGTCCTGGAATTTGGGGGCGTCACAACTTCTGTAAAAGGGATCCGTAGTTTCTTGGGCCATGTAGGGTTCTACCGACATTATATCAAAGATTTCTCCAAGATCACAAAACTATTGTGTGATTTTCTTGAGAAAAATGTGCCGTACAATCTTGATTCTGAGTGTCTCAAGGCATTTGAATTGTTGAAAGAGAAGTTGGTTACCGTACCGATCATCATTGCACCAGATTGGACTCTTCCCTTTGAATTAATGTGCGACACTAGAGATTATACCGTGGGAGCTGTATTTGGGCAAAGAAAGGATAAAATCTTCCGTGCAATTTATTATGCAAGCAAAACGCTAAATGATGCACAGGCAAACTACACAACAACTGAGAAAGTGCTCATCGTCGTGGTGTTTGCATTTGACAAGTTTTGAGCTTATTTTATTGGAACAAAGGTGGTGGTATTTACAGATCATTCAGCAATAAAATATCTTATCTCAAAGAAGGATGCCAAACCAAGACTCATTCGCTGGATCTTACTGCTTCAAGAATTTGATCTAGAGATTCGAGATAGAAAAGGGACAGAGAATCAAGTTACTGATCCCTTGTCAAGGTTGGATAATGAACAACAGCAGGGAACCGATAAAACCATGATCAATGAATCTTTCCCGGATGAACAACTATTTTTGGTGCCAACGGAAATCCCTTGGTACACAGATTTTGTGAATTACATCGTAAGCAGGATTGTGCCATTTTACTATAGTTTTCAACAGAAAAAGAGGTTCTTGTTTGAGGTTAAGCAGTATATTTGCGATGAGCCTTTTCTTTTCAAATAGTGTGCCGATCAGATGATATGGAGATGCGTGGCCGAATCAAAAATTGAAGGACTTTTGTAACACTGCCACTCTTTTTTGTATGTAGGAAATTACGAGGGTGATCGAACAGCAGCGAAGGTACTCCAATCTGGCTTCTTTTGGTTAACACTGTTTAAAGATTCTCCTGCATTTGTCAAAAGATGCGACAGGTGACGAGTGGGGAATATAACGAGTCGCCATGAGATGCTGCTAAATACAATATTGGAAGTGGAGTTATTTGATGTATGGGACATCAATTTCATGGGGCCGTTTCCATCATCCTTCAATAATAAATACATCTTGGTTGTAGTGGATTACGTCTCCAAGTGGGTGGAAGTAGTGCCTCTACCTACCAATGATGCTAAGGTAGTTCTGAACTTTCTCCGCAAGCACATCTTCACCAGATTTGGGACACCGAAGGCCATCATCAGTGACGAGTGTACACATTTCTATAACAAGTTTTTAATAGCTCTCTTGGCTAAATACAGAGTTCGACATAAGGTGGCCACGGTGTATCATCCACAAATAAATGGACAAGTGAAAGTGTCCAACCGGGAGGTGAAACTAATTTTGGAGAAAATAGTGAATCCATTACGGAAAGACTGGGCAAACAAGCTGGATGAAGCACTATGAGCATATCGCACAACTTACAAGACACCAATCGGCATATCTCCATATCGATTAGTGTTCTGTAAAGCTTGTCACTTACCAGTGGAACTGGAACACAAGGCTTATTGGGCAATAAAGAAGTTAAATTCGGATCTCTAAGCAGCCGGTGAAAAGTGACTCTTGTAACTAAACGAATTGGATGAGTTCCAAGTGCAAGCGTATGAGAACGCCAAGCTTTACAAAGAAAAGACCAAGAGATGGCATGACAAGCAAATTGTCTAACGTTCATTTAAGCCAGGTCAATCGGTGTTACTCTTCAATTCTCACCTTAAACTTTTCCCTGGTAAATTGAAATCAAGATGGTCTGGGCCATTCACGATCACAAAAGTGTTTCCATATGGAGTAATCGAAGTGCAGGAACCGAACAGTCAACAACCATTCAAAGTTAATGGACAAAGACTTGAGCACTATCTGAGAGGAGAGTTGGATCACGAACAGACCTCAATCACTCTCGAGGATAAAAACTAGACCAAGATATTAAGTCAGGCTGACAACTCTAAACCAAGCGTTGTGTGGGAGGCAACCTAATTTCTATCTTAGTCTTTAGTTTTCTTTTTATTTTTCGTTTAACTCAATAGTTACATCTAGATTTTCTTCTAGTCAAATTTCCAAGTTAATAAAATATTCATTTCATAAAATTGTAGGTGTCATAAGGAAGCAATTGAAGCAACAGATCAGTCAAGCAATCAGACTAGCGCAGGTCGCGCTAGGAAAAAAAAGCTTCAAGCGAGGGGCGCCCCCTATTCTCTTCACTTAATCCAACCCTAACTCAAGAGCCCTTTCATCCTCTCTTTCTCCCTCAATAGAAATCAGACTCCTATACACCTCTACATTCGTTACCATCTCAACATATAACTCAAAACCCATTCACTCCACCAATCTTATTCCCTATCCAAATTTCTCTCTCACCCCCATACAGCCTAACACCTAAATTTCAACCCACAATCGAGTATCTTTGTTATAAAGGATCAGAGCTACAAGCAACAAGGACCAAGGCCATCTCAGATTGCAACTCAAATTCGTGAAGAGAGGTATATAAATAGATCACATGCGCCTTCACAGTCTATAATTTCATTAAGTGATCAATTTTGTGCAATTCCTCGTATATTATATTGTTATTGGGGAACCTTGGGTTACTGATGGTCCAAGGATATTATTGAATTGCATAGTTGGGAAATTGACTAGCAGCAAAGGAAAGTAGGTTTGGGGGATTTTGGCATTCACTCGCTAGTTGTTTGAGAAATTTCCACAACCATTTGTGCTTAGGATTTTGTCTCAACACCCACTAGTTGACATCCCATATGGCCTCCAAATGAAAAAGGGGATCCAGTTCCATAGCTAGGCCATAATTTGACAGTTCAAAATTCGTTAGGGAGGCCACCGAAACATGCTTTAATACAGTGCTAACAAAGAAAACATTGGTTCTCGAAAGAGGTTGGAACCCTGATGCGAATTTGGATGGCGACATGGCCCTTATGATTGCCAAATGCGGTTGGTTTCAGTTGGTCGAGAAACCACAACCAGCCGTGCTTTCAATAGTCAAAGAATTTTACGCCAATGCCATTGTGCATGTGGGGCGAGCTGTGATGGGTAGGGGAAAACCTGTATCGTTTTATGCCACATCCATTAATGATTATTTCAGGCTGCAAACACATATGGGTGATCGATATGAGGACAACCTCCCAGACTTGGATGAGCTTATAGCATGCCTTTGCAAGCCCGGCACTCAATGGGTAACCAAGGCTGGGACGAAAATAAAAATCAGTTTTCCACATTCGACCCTCAGTAAATATGGCAAAGCATTGTACGCGTTCATATGTGCCAAGCTTATGCCCACAAGCCATCAGAACGACGTAACTAAGGAACAGGCTTAACTTATTTATGGCATCGTTCACCACTGGTTTGGCATAAATAACTCAATAGAGATACTAGAGGTCGACGTGGGTTTATGTATCCATGAATCTATTGACCGACTATTGTGAAAGTAGTATACATACAAGCCAATCATGTATGATGATAAAGCATATACTTTGGAAACGATCGTATTTATTTATTAATAAAAGTATTCATTTATTAAAGGCATTAAATTTTCTACATGATGCTGTTTTTATAATATGTAAATAACACATAGTTTTAACGAAGGCTTTTAGAATCATGATGTTGATCATGCTAATGAGATCTAAATTTTTAGAAAGCTTAAAACAAAATTAGTTCCCCATCGCTGGATTACTAAAAATGGGATTAATGAATCCGGATAGATTGGTATATATGTTACTTGCTCATGGATGAGGATGATTGATCTCATGATCATTTGTGTGGAGACATTATAGCAAGTATGTAGGTGCTTATTGGAGAATAAGTACACTGAACGTGAGTTGCTAAGGAATATCTAATGGAGTTTTACTCGTCTGTCAATAGGAATTCCTATTGTAATAGTCGTACAAGTGATCATTGGACTTGAGATCATCATAGTATCTTGTGTGTAATGAATTATACTTTGACTTATTTCTTAAGACCCTTAGGGTATATCAAAGGGTATGCTTGGGTGTAATAAATTATATATGAAGATAATAAATGATCAATAAAGAATCTACCACTTCTAGTAAAAGAAGAGATATGTCCTATGTGATTCGTTAAATGACAACCTAGTAGTCCTTAGCCAATGCAGAATGAAATTAGAAAGGAGTTTCTAATTTGCATTATTTGGAGTTGTATATTATCTAATTGAAATACATATAATTAAATAAAATAAGACTTGACAGTTATTCTATGTCTTATATTTAATTGGGACATTGTATGATGAGAGAATTGAATTGCACGGTAACTATTTACTTTCAAGTTCTTTTATGATTAATGTTGAAATCTATATAATCTGGAAAGTCGTTGATCGTTAGGGAAGCTTATCCCTATTGTAAAATAAATATTATTTATTTAAATAGATTATTAGTTTAATTTATTTATTTAAATAAGATTAGAATTATTCTAATTGATTTATTCATAACCGGTTTAATATGGAGAACCTAAAGGGTCACACCATAAAAGGAAGAATAATTAATTAAGAAGGTAATGGCATAATTGTAATAATATGTTAAGTATAATTAATTTAATCTATAGTGATAGAATAAATTAAATATCTTAATGTTTATTATTTAATATTTTAGAAATATTAAATATAGATTAATAAGAGGAGTCTTATTAATATTATTACAATTATTATTTTTTTAATTTTTAAAGGAGTTTAAGAATTAATTTAATATTAGTACTCTCATTTATTCCTAATGAGTTTAGGTAGTAAATTATTTAAAGGAGTTTAATTACTTAATCCCAATGTGTTGGGAAGCCTAATTAATTAAAGGAGTTTAATTAATTAAATGAAACCCTATTTCTAATAGGATTAGAAGGGTTGACCAATATCTATATAAAAGGAGTCTTATGTTAGATATCAGTTGGTTCAATTTCAATTGTTGGAGAGTACTCCTTTTTTATGAGAATAAAAAACTAGGGTTTAGCCAACCACCCTCCTTCTTGAACAATTCCTCTTCCTTGGTGGATCACATCTAGAGGCCAAACACTTGGGTGGCTAACATTGATCAAAGGAAGGAATCAATCCCGAATATTCAAGGAGACCGCGAAGAATAAGGAGTTGAACTTGTACCTGTGGAAGCTTAGTTCTGCGAAGGTGTGAATCTAATCCCTTTCTATTTCGTTTTAATTAATAACTATGCATAAAGGATGATCCGGGTAAATGGATTGTGGATTTTTTTTAAAACTTTGATATGCCATGCTTCTACTATTTTACAATTTGATTGCGCCATGATTTCATGCAAAACCTAACAGTGGCATCATAACCAAACCTTTATGCGAGTTATTAATTATCTAGATTTGATATATATATTGATATGTGTTTTGAACAATTTAATTGGGCATAATGGTTAGCTAGAAATTTTGTTTTTGGAGAAAAATTGCTCAATTCGCGAACCAGGAAAACGAACACTGCCCAGCGGTGCTGTAGCGCCGACCACAGGCCTTGTAGCAGCGCCGGCTCCTTGTTCCTGAAGGTGACGTGGTGCTGCAACACCGAATGCTAGCTCATTAGCATTGCAGCAGTGCTTGCTCCGTGTCCCAATTGATGATGACATGGCGCTGCAGCGCCGGATGCCAGTTCACTAGCAACGCTGCAGCGCTACCCCACTAGGAAAAAATTTATTTCATTTTTTTTAAGATAAAAGGTTTATTTTAATTAAAAATTAAATATTAAATATTTTCTGTAATTCCAAATTAATAAATGAGTTTATTAGATTTGGAATTGGATTAAAATAAAGATGTTTATTTTAATTAGATTTGAATTTCATGCTAACTAATAAGAGTTGGAATTGAATTCCATGATAACTAATTAGAGTTGAAATTGGTTTCCAAAACTAACTAGGATTGCCCATTAAATTGATATCAGTGTATATGTTAAATGTTTTATTTATTGATGCATATATGGTGATATGTATAAATTATATTGATATCAATGTATATGGACTATTGACCAATGTGATTGAATTTTATTTTAGTTGAATGCTTGAATGAATGTGTTTTATTAAATGGGATCTGTGTAACTCGTCTTCTCTAATTTTTTTTGATGTAAAAATCTATCTCCCTCCTATGTACTTCCCCTTGACTGCTGATCAACATTTCTATTTAAATTAAATAGTTTATGTAATAGGACTAGTTAGAATTATCTTGAAGAAATTGGAGACCAAGGAGTAAGAAGCGCATGAAGACCCGTTTGTAATGGAGCCCGGGTTTAAATGTAATAGTTACTTTTAAATTTAATTCTTGCACTCCTAGGTTTGACCTTTTGGTTCACTTGGCGGCTCTAGTGAACCAAACTAGAATAAAAGTCCATAATCAATCTGGGTAGAATATAGTATTCTATATTTGCATGCTAAGTATAATATATATTATATTTTATGCAAACATGCTTCGCATATTTTATAAAATGACGTGTATTATATACATATATATATATATATGTGTGTGTGTGTGTGTGTGTGTGTGTGTGTGTGCGCGCGCGCGCGCACTAAACAAGATGAGACTAATAACAACAAACCCCTCAAAGAAATTATATTAAGTATAAAGCGTTCAAAGATATTTGGAATATCGAACGTCGCCTTCTAGCATGATAAAATTAATGGAGTATTAAATATATAATATGAGTTTGTTGTGCACACACAAAGCAAATATTAAATATTTAAGATGTTAATTTAAACACATTTGATGCTTATAATGAAAATTGAACAATATTATTTTGTTGTGCACACATAAAGACAATATTTTTATTTTTTGAATATATGGAGTGCTAGGTTGGACTTAACTTAAATCATTTTAGTTCGGATGTACACACACTTGACCATTATGATCGAAGAGGCAAAATACAAGGAGTTACATGATGATGTAATTGACAAAGAGTTGTGTACCTATCTATTTATATATAGTTTGTTGTACACACATAAGGCTATATACATTTGAAATAGGATCCTTAATCTCACTAGCAAATCTTTAATTAGATTTTGCCAAACTATTTAAGTGAGTGTAATATAGTTTTTAGAAAATAGTTGGAGATACCAATTTAAAATAAGACCTAATTTATCTTGGTATGTAAATAATTAATTAAATGAATGTTTGCTAAAATGTTCTTTTTTCACATGCAGAAATTTAAAAATGTCGAAATCACTAATTTCACTGCGTATCATACTTGATGCTAACAAACTGATCGGACCAAATTACATGGACTGGTTAAGGAATCTGAGAATAGTTCTCACTGGTGAAAAGATTTCTTATGTCCTAAATTCACCTGTCCCTGAAACTGTTCTAGAAATAGCCTTTGAGGAAGAGATTTCCCCTATTGTAAAGTGGCAAGATGATGCATCTGTGGCTCAATGCATCATGCTCGCATCCATGAATAACGAGCTTCAGTGTCAGCATGAAAACATGGATGCTCCTACTATGTTGATTCACCTCAAGGAGTTGTATGGTGAACAAAGTAGGACTGCTAGATATGAGATATCTAAGGAGCTCTTCCGATCTCGGATGACCGAGGGCACTGCCGTTGAGACTCATATCCTAAGGGTGATCAATCTAATTGAAAGCCTTGGACATCTTAGGTTCGTCATGGATGGGGAGTTGAGTCAAGACTTAGTCTTGCAGTCACTCCCTGAGACCTTCTCGCAATTTGTTGTCAATTTTCACATGAATAAGTTGGATGCCAGCTTTCCTGAATTATTTAACATGTTGAAAATTGCAGAAGGTCACTTCCCATCCAAGAAGAACCATGTTTTAATGGTGGATGATTCTTCCAAGAAAAGGAAGAGGCCCAAGGTATCTTCTGAAAAGAAGAAATCTAAGAAGGCTAAGGGCATAGCGAAAGTGAAGGAGCAAAAGAAACCTGATCCAGCAAGCAAATGAATGTGCTTCCATTGCAACGAACTGGGTCATTGAAAGAGGAACTACAAGAAGTTTCTGGCAGAGAAGAAGTTTGGAGAAGCTTCGACTTCCAATTAAGGTTTGTTCATAATTAAAATTTATTTTTTCAAAAAGTAAAAATTCTACTTGGGTATTGGATTCCGGTTGTGGTTGTCACATATGTAATACCGTGCAGGGACTGGTCTGAAGTAGAAAGCTGAATAAGGATGAGGTTGTCCTACGAGTGGGAAATGGAGCAAATGTTGCTGTATTAGCTGTAGGCACTTATTGTTTAGCACTACCTACAGGCAAGTCCATTTATTTAAAATATTGTTATTTTATTCTGAATATCATTAGAAACATTATTTCTGTTTTCGTATTAGATATGAATGGATTTGACATTATAATAAAGAACAACGGTTGTTCTATTTATAAGAACAATGTTTTATATGGTGTTGGTAATTTGTGAAATGGACTTTATATACTTGACTTGCATGAAAATATATTTTAAATAGAACAAACTAAGAAAAGAAAAAGAGATGATGTTAATTATACCTATATGTGGCACTGTAGACTCAGTCATATTAATGAAACAAGATTAACCAAGTTGCATGAAGATGGCCTCTTAGAGCTATCTAATTATGAATCATATCCAACTTGTGAATCTTGTCTCATAGGTAAAATGACTAAATCTCCTTTTAGTGGAAAAGGAGAAAGAGGTAGATAGTTGTTAGCGTTGATTCACATTGACGTTTGTGGACCTATGACAACGAATGCATGGGGAGGGTATTCTTATTTATTGCTTTCACTGATGATCACTCAAGATTTGGATATATGTATTTAATGAAATATAAATCTGAATCATTTGAAAAGTTCAAAGAGTTTAGAAGTGAAGTAGAGAAACAAACTGGCAAAAGTATTAAGATTCTTCGATCGGATTGAGGTGGGGAATAATTAAGCGGTGAGTTTCTCAATTGTCTCAAAGATAATGGTATAATCTCACAATGGACTCCACCAGGCACACCACAGTTAAATGGAGTATCTAAAAGGAGAAATCGAACATTGTTGGACATGGTTCGTTCTATGATGAGTTTTACCGATCTTCCAGTATCATTATGGGGTTTTGCTCTAAAAGCGGCTGCATATCTACTAAATAAGGTCCCCTCGAAATCCGTCCCCAAGACTCTATATGAGATGTGGACAGGGAGGAAAGCTGGTCTTAAGCATGTTAAGATTTGGGGATGCACAGCTTATGTGAAAACGTTTCAAAATGATAAGCTTGGGACAAGATCTGATAAGTGCACGTTTGTGGGAAATCCAAAAGAAAGTTTGGGATTCTATTTCTACAATCCTACTGAGCAAAAGGTGTTTTTTGCGAAACACGCTGCCTTCTTGGAAAAAGAGTTTATCCTTGAAGGGGCTAGTAGGAGAAAAATAGATCTTGAAGAAATTCAGGAACTACAAACCACTACAGATCAATTGTATAAACTTGTCCAAGTAGAGACATGTTCTTGTACAATACCCTATTTGTAAATCTAGAAGAGTAAAAAAGATACATGATAGGTATGGATTTGTCATAGAGGATGACGATGAGGTACACGTCATGAATGATGATGATCCATTGAATTATGAATAGGCTATGAGTAATAAAGACTTAGGAAAATGGCTTGAAGCCATGAAATCCGAGATAGACTCCATGGATGAGAACCAAGTATGGGCTTTAGTTTCACCACCTGAAGGCATTAAGCCTATTGGGAGTAAATGGGTCTTTAAAAGAAAGACTGGAGCGGACGACAAGGTAGAAACCTATAGGTCTTGACTGGTTGCAAAAGGTTTCAAATAAAGATAAGGAGTTGACTATGATGAAACCTTCTCACCAGTAGCAATGCTCAAGTCCATTCGGATTTTGCTTGCGATTGCAGCTTATTACGACAATGAGATCTGGCAGATGGATGTGAAAACGGCCTCTTCAATAGGAAACTTGAGGAGGATGTGTATATAACACAGCCAGAGGGATTTGTTTCAAAGGTTGGAACAAATCAAGTCTGTAAGCTACAACGATCCATTTATGGATTGAAGCAAGCTTCTCGTGGATGGAACATCCATTTTGATGAGACAATCAAAGAGTTTGATTTTATGAAAAAAGAGGATGAACCATGTGTGTACAAGAAGGTTAGTAGGAGGGCTGTTTTATTCCTTGTATTATATTTTGATGATATATTACTAATAGGGAATGACATTCCTATGCTACAACCAATTAAAATCTGGTTTCTAAACACTTCTCCATTAAGGACTTGGGAGAAATATCCTATATTTTGGGGATAAAGATCTATAGAGATAGATCTAAAAGGATGCTTGGCTTATCACAAGGAACATACATTGACTCGATGCTAAAGTGGTTTAGCATAGAAGATTCCAAAAGTGGTCTCATGCCGATGAGCCATGGAATACATCTCTCCAAGAAACAGGCCCCAAAGACACTTGAGGAGAGAGACCGTATGAGTAAGATTCCTTATGCTTTAGTGATAGGATCTATCATGTATGGTATAATATGTACTAGACTGGATGTCGCTCAAGCACTTAGTGTAACGAGCAGATATCAGTCGAATCCAGGTGAAGAGTACTGGAAGATAGTGAAAAATATCCTAAAGTACTTACGAAGAACTAAATATGTATTTCTTGTCTACGGTGGATCTGAATTAAAACTCGAGGGCTTCACAGACTCAAGTTTTCAAATAGACCAAGATGACAGTAAATCTATTTCAGGGTATGTATTTACCTTGAACGGAGGCGCAGTGAGTTGGAAGAGTTCCAAGCAGCAAACAGTTGTTGATTCAGTGACAGAGGCAAAGTACATAGCTGCAACTGAAGCTGCAAAGGAGGCTGTTTGGATGAAGAAGTTCATAACAGAACTTGGTGTGGTTCCTAGCATTGGAGGAGCAGTCCCCTTATACTGTGACGACACTGGAGCTGTTGCATAGGCTAAGGAACCCAAGTATCATCAGAAATCCAAACACGTGTTGCGACGCTTTCACTTGAACAGGGAGATCATTGAAAAAGGAGACTTCACCTTGGAGCGTGTAGACTCTCAAGACAACATTGCAGATCCATTTACTAAAGCTTTAATACAACAGCAATTTGATCGTCACTTAGAGAAGATGGGTATGAGATACCATGGCGATTGACTTTAGTGCAAGTGGAAATTGAAAGTAGTATGCATACAAGCCAATCATGTATGATGATAAAGCATATACTTTGGAAATGATCTTATTTATTTATTAATAAAAGTATTTATTTATTAAAGGCATTTAATTATCTACATGATGCTAGTTTTATAATATGTAAATAACCCATAGTTTTAAGCAATGCTTTTAGAATCATGATGTTGATCATGCTAATGAGATCTAAATTCTTAGAAAGCATAAAACTAAATTAGTTCCCAATCAGTGGATTACTAAAAAGGATATTAGTGAATCCGGATAGATTGGTACATATGTTGGTTGCTCATTAGATGAGGATGATTGATCTCGTGATCATTTATGTGGAGACACTAAAACAAGTTAGTAGGAGCTTACTGGAGAATAAATACACTGAACGTGACTCACTAAGGAATACCTAACGGAGTTTTATTCGCCTGTCAATTGGAATTCCTATTGTTATAGTAGTACAAGTGATCCTTGGACTTTAGATCATCATAATATCTTGTGTATAATGAATTATACTTTAACTTATTCTTTAAGACCCTTAGGGTATATCATGGGTGTAATAAGTTACATATGGAGATAATGAATGATCAATAAAGAATCTACCACTTCCAGTAAAAGAAGAGATATGTCCTATGTGATTTATTAAATGACAACCCAGTAGTCATTGGGCAAGGCATAATGAAATTAGAAAGGAGTTTCTAATTTGCATTATTTGGAGTTGTGCATTTTCTAATCGAAATACATATAATTAAATAAAATATGACTTGACTATAATTTCATGTCTTATATTTAATTGGGACATTGTATAGTGGAATGATTGAATTGTACGGTAACTATTTACTCACATGTTCTTTTATGATTAATGTTGAAATGTATATTATCTGGAAAGTCATTGATCGCTAAGGAGGCTTATCCCTATTGTAGAATAAATATTATTTATTTAAATAGATTATTAGTTTAATTTATTTATTTAAATAAGATTAGAATTGTTCTAATTGATTTATTCACAATCGGTTTAATATGGAGAACCTAAAGGGTCACACCATAAAAGGAAGAATAATTATTTAAGAAGGTAATGACATAATTGTAATAATATGTTAAGTATAATTAATTTTATCTATGGTGATATAATAAATTAAATAGCTTAATATTTATTATTTAATATTTTAGAAATATTAAATATAAATTATTAAGATGATTCTTATTAATATTATTAAAAATATTATTATTTTAATTTTTAAAGGAGTTTAAGAATTAATTTAATATTAGTACTCTCATTTATTCCTAATGAGATTAGGAGGCAAATTAATTAATCCCAATGTGTTGGGAAGCCTAATTAATTAAATGAGTTTAATTAATTAAATAAAATCCTATTTCTAATAGGATTAGAAGGGTTGACCAATATTTATATAAGAGGAGTCTTATGTTAGATATCAGTTGATACAATTCTAATTGTTGGAGAGTACTCCTTTTCTATAGAGAATAGAAAACTAGGGTTGAGCCAACCACCCTTCTTCTTGAAAAATTCCTCTTCATTGGTGGATCACCTCTAGAGGCCAAACACTTGGGTGGCTAACGTTGATTAAAGGAAGGAATCAATCCCGGATATTCAAGGAGACCGCGAAGAATAAGGAGTTGAACTCATACCTATGGAAGCTTAGTTCTACAAGGGTATAAATCTAATCTCCTTCTATTTTGTTTTAATTAATAACTATGCTTAAAGGATGATCCGAGTAATTGGTTTGTGGAATTTTTGTTTAAAATTTTGATATACATATTTTCTCTATTTTGCAATTTAATTGCGCTATGATTTCATACAAACCCTAACATGTTGAGAGGGGGTACCACCGACGGCTTATTACACGGGTTCCTTATCACAGATTTACGTCGTAAAGTCGGGGTTCATTGGCATACCTCTGAGTCAATCCAACGACCTATGGCAATTATTGATCACGCGATGATTGACAAGTACAAAGCATGGGAAAGAGCAATTTCACACCCACGTGGCAAAGGATATATCATGATTCCACAGGCACCTCCTCTTACTAGGGATGAGCCAATCGCCGAAGCCGAACCGTCTAGCAGATTTCAACGAGAAAAAAAACAAAAGATGAACTTGCGACTCGCTCAACGCCAGGCTATAATGCATGAATACAATGTTGGTGCTTTCACTGTGTTGGCAGATGCTTTCTCGAGAGTCAATCCCAACTCTGACCCAGTCCAGCTGCGCATTCCACCCATCCTTCCTACATATCCCCCTTCGGATGATAAAGGCATATATGACAAGCTTTGACTCGTCTCTTAGGGAAGTCCTCGTGCTTTAGTTCTTTTATTTCTACGTTATGAGGACATTACTTGTTATAAGTTTAGGGGGGGGGTCATAGTTATTAGTTTGCATTTTTAGGATTCATTAGTAGTTGCATATAACTTCATTCATTAGTATCATAGTTATTAGTTTGCATTTTTAGGATTCATTAGTAGTTGCATATAGCTTCATTCATTAGTATATATATATATATATATATATATATATATAAAAGAAGTTTTCTTCGTGCATTCACGTAAGATTTGTGTTAATAGATGCTTGCATATAGCATTTTCCATTGAGATTGAGCATGTATGCCTTGGTTCTTTAGGTAATGGCAAATGATAATATTGGTTTACCCTTTACGTGCATAAAATTGACTATCATGTTCTGATTAATTACGAACATAGGAACCTCATAACATAATTCTGGCCATCTTTTAATTTCAAGCACACCAAATGAATATCAATAGCAATTAGGAAATTTATGTGGGATAGACCATGGACATTCACTTGATCACTGTTTTAACTTAAGCATTAGCATATACATAAGTTTAGGGGAATCTTGGTTCGAAGTAAATATTTATATAAAAAAAGGAAAAATCATAAAAAAGTAGAAAAATACTTACATATGGAATAAAAACTGACTTAGTTCCACTTCGTGGCCTTTGTTACTCGGACAAGTAAGCCCTAGGGGATGTCTTTACACCCAGCGCTCTAAAGCTTTTGGGTTTGTGAGTCGTTGGTCGAAAGTCCGTTATATGGGTAACATTGAAAAGCCTAAGGGTGTGGACATTGTACAAGACAAATATGGGAAATAACTGGCGAGAAGGAGCATTAAAATGAACCTACGATGCATGATAACTTAACTCTTAATATTCTATTGCTTAGTAACCTGATTTCCCTAGTACTTATGTTGATGTCATATTTGGTTGAAAATTGGTAGGAAGGGTGAGTGAATGCATGAGCTTGATCACATAGATGAATTTGAAACTGCTGATACGATGTTGGTTACACACACACAAGAAGGGGCAAGAGTTGTGTTAGAAGGGTGAGGATGTGCGAGGTTATGAATGTATATGATGTCATATTGAATGCAAGTTATGTGTTTATCTGAGGCGTAAGTGTTAACTAATTTCCATGGTTGTTGCTTGATTTTTTTTAGTTGCACTCATTTTGTTTAGTTTGTTTAGCATAGTTGTGTTTGCTTGAGGACAAGTAATGGTTTAAGCTTGGGGGAATTTGATGAGTAGGTTTTTAACCTACTATTTTATTTCAATTAGCTTGATATATTGTGAGTTTTTGGGTATTATTTATGTTACTTGTGATGGTTTTGCTTTGCTTTGCAGTAGGAAGGGATGGATGGATTAAACTAAAGTCAAGAAAAAACTTCACAAATTGGCAGCATGGCGCGGGCCGCGCTGAGTTCACAAAGAGAAAGGAGTGGGGCGCGATGGAGGAGAAGAAATTTCTTTATGCTAAGCGCGGGTCGCGCCGCGTTACAAAGGGACAGGGAGCGGTGCGCGCTGGTCGGACGAAATTGATGCAGATTTTGTCTAGTTAAATGCTGAAGTTAACACAAAGAAGGCTTGAGACTTACCATATGTAGTAGGGTTTTGCTAGGACTATAAAGACTAATTGTTTTACTTAGTTTTAGATATCTTTTGACTTAAAATCAATTGGGACTACTCTCTTGGAGCTCTTGGATTTTACAATTGGAGATTTTTGCGAGATAAATTTTGGAAGGAAGATTGAAGATCATTGATAGAGTTTTTACATATTCCTATTAATTTAATTTTTGTACTCATGATGATTATCAATTGCTATCTTTTACTTTCTTTTGTGATGATGAACTAAACTCCTATTAGGAGTACAATGGAACCTTTTACAAAAATTTAATTCAATTGCCATTATTTTCACTTGATAATTCTATTGGATTTGATTGTTATATTATGTGTATAATTAAATGATTGTTTGGCCAACAATTACTCTTATATCTTTAATTAGAACTGACTATAATAACACATAAATTTTCTTATTCTTATTTAGAATAACATAACAGTTTATAAATCAAAAGTACTTGTATACCATGCGTAATTGTAATAAGGGTATGAATTTAATGAATCTATTTTAAGTATTTTGCACGAAAGTAGTAAAATAACTAAAATAGGTATTTTTTACTAATCATTGAAAGGTGTTAGTAAATTGTGAGGTAACCATAGTTGTCAAATCATTGGAATAAATCAAGTGGGAATAAGGAAAGGGAATTGTATTCCTATGCTTAAATCATCCGGTATTCAATTTTTGTTAGTTTAATTGAATCTTAATCACCTTAATATTAGTTAATTCTCTCAAAACAATTGGAGTGACTGTTTAAATATGATAGATTAGTAGAAATTGGATAATTAAAATAGTTGTTTGTTAAATGTCCCCTCTGGGTTCGACACTCTTCTTACTACTTTATTACTTGATTGACCGTGTGCACTTGCGCGTATTTGTCATTGTATAAAACAGATAACAATTTTGGCAGATGATATGGATGCATGATATGTTATGCATCGGTTAGGATTTTTTTTTAATCTTTTCCTGTAAAACAAGGGGTTAGTTGCCGTGATTATAAGATAAGAAGGATATACAAATGATAATTTAATATGGATGACATTTATATATTCAAGAAATTTATAGGTCATGAAGAGACATCCTGCGTGTTTGGTTTATCAGAGGCTGTACTATCTTTGGTTATTCTCACGGGCTTTTTGAAATTGGTTCCCAGATCTTCATAATTTAATTGATAAAAACATCCATCTTTCAATTGGAGCTGATCTAAGGGGTTAATTTCCTAAGCCTCATAAGAAAACATCCATAAGAGTTTAGTAATAAACAACTGACGGGATTGCCTCCTAATGGAGTAACCACACAACATACATTCACATACATTCACGTCCTCACTATATGCAATATGACGACATTGTGCGAGGCTCTAATATATTGTGTGAGGCACTAATATGAAGTGCTTGAAAATTGAGATATTTATCACACACAAAGATCATTCATACAAATGCATATGCAGAATGAAAATCAAAAGATTGAACGCGGCTTAAGCCTTTTAAGTCCCCAGCAGAGTCGCCACCTATCGACGCCGGGAAAAAGATTAAGATCATGTTTGTATCTTTATTCTTTGAAATTTTTTTCCTTGTTTTCATTGCTTCTACCTTTTATCTTTCGATGTGTCGATTTGATTTGTTAAAAGGTGATTTTTTATGGAAAAGAACGACATTAGTCGACTTATTTTACAAAGTTTAATTTATTGATGATGATTGGACCGAATTAGATAGAGCCGCTAATTGGTATAATTTTAAATGGATGTACCAACTCATCCGAATTTTTAAGGTTTTGCAATATGGTCCATTATGTGAGTCCGTAGGATTGGTCTGGAAACCTTAGATTCATAGAGTTCGAGGGCTTAGTTAAGTGATGGGAAAATGTTGGACACCCCGACCTTCATGAAAACACGGTTATCGTTTCTTATTGATTTTCTATGCATAAAGTGTGTGTGTGTGTGTTTATTTATTAATTTATTCTAAGTCTCATTTTAAGTTTATTTTAAAGTAGTACTGTATCTTTTTTGCACCTAGGTACGAAGGATTTAATTTAACAAAAGTTTATTTTTAGACAAATTATATATAATTGGAAATAATTTTTTTGGAAAAAAGGTTTTTAAATCCTTTGCTCGAATAGGAATTGAGGACTTCGATACTTTCTTTTATCTTTATGTTGATTAGGTGATCTACCCAAATCGCTTTATTCTTCATAAAAGCTCTTTGTGGTGTTATTTGAAAATCATTTTTAGGGTGATAATGTATGCAATAAGCGCCAAAAAAGGGTCAAATCATCATTGAGCATGAAAGCCATCTCGATGAACCCGAACACCCACAAATATAATTTTTACTATCACGGGATCTTAAATAAAACTTCTCGGGACTAACCCTTCGAACTCATTTTAAGATCCAATATTATATGTACAATGATTTAGCCTTATTTAAACATTACATCGCAAAGGAAAAGTCCATCATGAGAATCAAGTGAAGATCTGATCATTAGATCTCGACACTGGGATTCCTAAACTCACATTATTAAACTTAAACGAATATATACAACATGTCCTAAACTCGAGATTTGGTGATTTCATCGGTTGAAATCCCCATCACGAGCCATTTAGGAACCCTCACCTCTAGATATAGATCTAGGGCTCTACGGAGTGACCGAGACTGACCAAAAGCAGTAAAACATCTAGATCTACCATGGATCTAAACCAATATAGCATATAGGTTAGGGCTTCAGGCTCCATAACCATCCAAAAGGCTAGATCTAGCTTAGATATAGGTAGATCTAGTCTCCGGACTTGATTTACAACTAAATATGCACAAAATAACCTGTATAAACTCTAAATCTACCAACTATTACACAATATATGTAAAAAACAACAAGTTTAACTAGATTTAAGCAATATATAACATAAATCTAGTTTACTGAACAAAGTTTACAAAGAAAGTGATTAAAAGTGAGTGTTTTTCACCTTGGGGGACGCGTAAACAAGCTTCTTATAGCTCGAGATCACTTTATATCACTCACACTCAAAGTATACAAGATATGAGATTAAACAACTCAAATGTGAAGAAATAGCTCAAGATCCGAGCTTTCCTCTCTTTAGAACTGCTTTCTCTCTCTAACTTCTTTTTTTTTTCCAAATGAGCTACTGCTGATTTAAAGATCATGTGGTAGCCGCAGGTACACCTGCAGCCAGCCACAGGTACACTTATAGCTGGGCCCCGTGGGTCCCGCTGTCTCAAAGTTTGTTCCTTCGGTCTCGGTCCTGTGAAAATTGAGCTCCGTACCAAAAAATCTCGAAAAGTCATTGCGGAAGGCTGCGAAATAAGGTCGAGTTTGATTGAATCAGAGTCAGGGAAGATGAAGCAATAAGTTGAAAGGTATTTTTCGGTTCCTGAGGGTCGTTAATCGGCTCATTTTTGATAGCACGTAGTTTAATGATTGTTGCGGTGACTTCTTACGGCCACATCCTTAGTTTTGTGATCCTTGTTCGATCTACCTCGCGTTTGGGAGTCGTTGCACTTTTATTACTCCACGGGGTTGTCTCCGAGGTGAAATGATGCCTCTGCCCTACCTCGGGGTTGTCTCCGAAGTAAAATTATGCTTTTACCCTAGTGAAAGGTTAGTCCAAGGAAAGCAAAATTTTGAGTGTCTACACGGCTTTAGCATCGAATGAATATACGTTCCTTGGGTTAAGCTGAGCATCCTTGTCAATATATGTATATATATATATATATATATATTTATATACCCAACTAAGAGGATGCTCCTCCCAAATCATTCATGGAGGAATGTTTAGACAACTTTATATTTACTAATTGTAGCACTGGTATGTCATTCTTTATCAGTAGTATATCAACATAAAATACTAGGAATGTCACAGCGCTCCCACTGACCCTGTTGTACAGACTAGGATCATTCTCATTTTTGATAAAATTAAACTCTTTTGATTGTCTCATAAAAGGAATTTTCCATGTTTTAGAAGCTAACTTCAATCCATAAATGGATTGTTGCAGCTCATATACATGATTTACTTCAATCATTGAAAAAAATCCATCTGGTTGTATCATACATACACTCTCCTCAAATAATTTATATTTGAGAAAGGGCGTCTCCACATCCATTTTCCAGATTTTGTAATAATAAACAACAATCGGAAATAAAATCCAAATGGACTTGAACATTTCTACCGGTAATAAGGTTTTATCATAGTCAACTCTTTGAATTTATTTAAAACCTTATTCAAACCAGTCTGGCCTTATAGGTCTCCACTTTGACATTTGCTCCAAATATCCATTTTAGAGTTTATGGCCATCTGCCATTTCTCTGTGTGTCTAAAACTCGTAGCCTCATCGTATATAATTGGATCATCATTCCCTACGATGCGTACCTCATTATCATTATCTATGATGAATCTATACCTCCCAAGTATCTTCGGCACTATTCAAGATTTACAATTCGGTTGTGGTACAATAGGTCTATCTACAGGTTCCTCTATTTAACTAATAATGCTTTGTGGTTTTTGAAATCCTTCAAGATCTATTATTCTCCCACTAGCCCCTTCAATGATAAACACCTTTATCTATGAAGGTAGGGTGTTTCGTAACAAACACCTTTTGCTAAGTAGAATTATAGAACCTATACCTTGACCACAAATCTGCACTTGTCAAATTTAATCCCAAGCTTATCCTTTTGAAACATTTTTTACATAAGCCGGACAACCCCTTATCTTTATATACTTAAGATTAGGAATCCTCCCTATCCATAACTATTATGGAGTCTTGAGGCCAGATTTTGAGGTTACCTTATTTTGTAGATATACAGTCGTTTCTAGGGCATAACCCCAGAAGGATATTGGAATGTCGGTAAAAATCATTATGGATCGCACCATGTCCAAGAAGGTACAATTTTTCCTTTCAGATACACCAATCAATTATTATGTATTAGGAAGCGTCCATTGTGAGAAAACCATTTAAGATGATCTAGAAACACATTGCAGAAGTATTCACTTCATCAATCCAATCAAGGAATCCTAATACTTTGTCAATTAATTTCACTTCTGAATTCTTTGAACATTTCAAATGATTTGAACTTGTATTTCATCAAATACCAATATTAAACTCTTTGAATAATCATCTCCTTTTCTTTTACTAGTTTGTTTAATTTGTAAAATTATTTTCATGTAAGTCAAGTACGTAAAATCCATTAAGTTATCTTCCAATTCTATACAAACATTATTATTATAAATAGAACAACAATTGTTCTTAAACATAATACCAAAGTTTCATTGTCCAACAACAAAATGGAAATAATGTTTCTAACGAGAACTGGAATACAATAACAATTTATTGACTTAATAGGCTTGCCCATAAGCTGTGCTAAAAAATAAGTTCCTACGGATAATGGACCAACCTTTGTTTCATTCCCCACACGCAGGATTACTTCTCCTTTGTTTAACTTTTTACTTTTGCTTGGTCCCTTCATAAATCTATATTTATGAGAACCAAAGTCGGTATCCAATACCCAAGTAGAACCTTAACTTACAGAAAGATTTATTTCAATCATGAATAAACTTGTATCTGTAACCGAAGCTTCATTAAGCTTCTTCTGATTAGCCTTTGCAAAATACTTCTCACAAATTCTTTTCTAGTGTCTAGACTTATTGAAGTGGAAGCAAACTCCTTTGCTATCCTTATCATTTTTGTTCTTATTATTCTTTGTTTATGCCTTTCATTATACCTTCTTTAAATTATTCTTCTTTTTAGAAGATATTTTGACCCTCTTCCGTTTCCTGGAAGAATCATCTACCAGTAAGACTTAGTCTTTCTTGGTTGAAAAGTGACTCTTAACAGTTTCAACATGTTAAGAAAATCAGCGAGGCTGACATCTACCTTGTTAATGTAAAAATTCACAACAATTGTGAGAAGGAGTCTGAGAGTGACTGCAAGATCAAATCTTGGCTCAACTCTCCATCTATGAGAAAGCCTAGTTTTCCCAATTGTTCAGTCAAATTGATCATTTTAAGGGCATATGTCTTAACTGCAGTGCCATCGGTTATTCTAGATTGGAATAGATCATTAGATATCTGATATCTAGCAGTCCTACTTTCCTCACCATTCAACTCTTTGAAGTGCTGGAATATAGTAGAAGCATCCATATTTTCATGCTGACGCTGAAGATCGTTACTCATGGATGCGAGCATGATGCATTGAGCCAACTGTGCATCATCTTGCCACTTTCTAAAAGTAGCAATGTCTTCCTCCGAGGTATTGTCTGCAACCATTGCAGGGATAGGCATATTAAGGACATAAGATAGTTTTTCAGCTAGCCTTAAAAACTATTCTCAAATTCCTTATCCAATTCGTTAATTCAGTCCAGTTAATTAGCATCTATATGCTCCGCAGTGATAATAATTTAGACATTATAAAATTCTATAAATAAATTTGTAATTTAACAACATTTTAGCATATATTCATTTTATTAATTATCAAAATAAATTAGGTCTTTATTTAAATTGATATCTCTCAATAGTTTTATCAAACTATTTTATCCTTAATATATAGTTCGACAAATCTAATTAAAGGTTTGCTAGTAAGAATAAGGATCACATTTCAAATATATATAGCCTTGTGTGTGCATAACAAACTATATATAAATAAATAGGTAGACAACTTTTTTCAATTACATCTTCATGTAACTCTTTTTATTTTTCATGTTAGATCATAATGGTCAAGTGTGTGCAAATCCGAACTAAAACAATCTAAGTTAAGTCAAACCCATCATTTCCATATAAGTGAAGAGAAAACTACAGCCCTTGTGTGTGCACAACAAAACGACAATGTTCAATTTCTTATAAATATTTAATGTAATAAAACAACATCTTAAATATTGAATACTTGCCTTGTGTGTGCGCAACAAACTCATATTAAATATTTAATACTCTATTGGTTTACCATGCTAGAAGGCGACGTTCGATATTCCAAATATCTTTGAACGTTACAACTTAATATAATTTATTTGAGGAGTTTATTATTAGATGTCTCATCTTTTTAGCGCGCATGCACACACACACACACACACACACACACACATATATATATATATATATATATATATATAAAATACGCGTTATATTAATTAACATGCGAAACATATTGTATAATATATAATATATATTTAGTAAGCATGCACATATATAATACTATATTCTATCCGGATTGATTATGGACTTTTATTCTAGTTTGGTTCACTAGAGTCACTAAATAAACCAAAAGGTCAAACCTAGGGTGCAAGAATAAAATGTAAATATAACTATTACATTTAAACCTGGGCTCCATTACAAACAGGTCTTCAAGCGTTCCTAGCCCCTTTGTCTCCAATTTTTCTTCAAGTAATTCTAACTAATTCTATTACATAAACTATTTACAATAAATAGAAACTTTGATAAGCAATCAAGGGGAAGTACATAGGAGGGAGATAGAATTCATATCAGAAAAATTAAAGAAGACGAGGTACGGAAACCCCATTTATAAAAACACATACATTATCCATCAAAAATAAAATTCAATCATCCATTAGTCAATAGTCCATAATCAGTCTCATTTATTTTCATACATATCACCATATACATCAATAAATAACATTCATCTCATGAATAAAAAAACTATTCCATGTATGCATTGATATCATTTAATGTGCAATTAAAAATTTATTACAAATCCAATTTTGAAACAAAAATAAACTTCTTTTATTTTAATCAAAATTTAAATCATAATAAACTTATTTATTTTATGTTATCCATTTTTAAATAAAAATAAACTATATTTTTAATCAAATTCCAAATCAAAATAAACTCCTTTATTTTAATCAACATGTAATCCAATTTCAAGTACAAAATAAACTCCTTTATTTTAACTTAAAATTGCTGAAAAAATAAAATATGTTGAATTATATTCCTTATGAAAATAAACATCTTTATTTTTTAGGAAACAAGGAATCATATTTCATATGTGAATAAAATCCTTTATTATAGGAAACATGGAATCATATTTCAAATATGAATAAACTCCTTTATTATAATTAACATGAAATCCAATTCCAATTCCAAGTTAAATTTTATTTTTAATCATATTTCAATTCAAAATAAACTTTTTATCTTAATTGAAATAAATAAATAAAAATTTCTTTTTCTAATTCTGATGTTGAGCGCGGCCGCGTGGCATATCAGAATAAAAAAACTCATTTTTGCCCAGAAAATTCGATCCAATCGCATACCAATTCTTACATAGAATCATAATAATTGATAATTTGCACAAAGTTTAGCTTTGATACCACTATTAGGATTGTATATAGCGCAATCATGCAACCAAATCACATAAAAGTAGTGAAAGCGCGATGAAATAGTAATTTAAAATTTTATTCAAACCATCACCATTATCATCCCTATCCATAATTATCAATTAAATGAAAGAGACGAAGATACAGAATCATACATTCGTATATCGAAGCTTCCTCGGGTATAAGTTCACCTCTAATTCCTTCGCGTTCTCCTTGAATTCCACCGATGAGATTCATTTTTTAGATCAATGCAAGCCACCTAAGTGTTTGGCCTCTAGAGGTGATCCACCAAGGAATAATACGTATTCAAGAATATGGGTGTTTGACAAAACCCTAGTTTTCTCTCTTTAGATAATATGTGAGTACTCTACCAACTATTGGGGAATCACGTTATGTAAAAAACATCAACCTTTACCCATAAAAAGATCATCTTATTTATAGATGTAGGCAACCCTCCTATAATATTTAGGAATAGAGTTTTATTTAATTAAACTATTTTAATTAATTAAACTCCTAATCCAATTAGAAATTTATGAGAGTACTCTTATTAATTAATTCCTAAACCATTTAGAAATTAAATAATAATAACAGTAATAATATTAATAAGACTCTTCTTATTAATTTATATTTAATATTTCCAAAATATTAAATAATAAATATTAAGCTATTTAATTTATTCTATCACTATAGATTAAATTAAATATACTTAATATTTATTCTACAATAAGGGTAACACTACAAGAAAATGGTCCATCAGCGACCGCTTATCTGCGACCATAGAAGGTCACAGATATATATCATCGACCGATATGGGTCGCTGATAGTGGTCGCATATAATCTGGTCATTGTATCCACACCAGCGACCACTTTTAGCGACCAATATGTCAGCGATCGCCATATAGCGATTGAATCCATCGCTAAACTGAGTCACCATCAGTCAGATCGTTTTGGTGACGTGGTCCACGTGTCAGCGACTAGTACTAGCGACCGCATCGTTCGCTAACATCCTGGTTTCATAAATAGTCGCTGATAAATATTAGCGACGGTCTGCAGTCGCTGATGTCTAATTTTTTAAAAAATATTGGCTATTTGGTGGATTTCCCAAAAAAACTGTACCTATTTGTACCTGATTTATATCCCAACACACAATAATATCTATATATAAACTAACATCCCTACAAATCCATCGAGATCCATCCATATATATATAACTATAAACCAACACAATATATATAAACATCCACGCACGTAACATAAACAAATAACGTCTGACTAAAACTTATTTGGTTTCTTCATCATACTTTCGTAAGTGTCATGTCTAAAGTGTGCTAAACTAAACATGCAAAACTAAACATAAAGCTAAACAATGACAAGATTACCTCAGAATCATCATCCTGTTGTTGTGCTGCTCTCGCCACTACATAAGCTAACTCCTTAGAACTCGGAGATTGCAAATGCCCGCCTAGTGCAAGAAGAATATTATACGATCTTGATAGTCGGTCGTCGTCAATAAAGTTTATCCCCAATACTCCTTGAGAAGTGTAAGATAATTGTGACCCACCTCTCTATGAAATCGGAAAACATCCTCGATTTTAAAAGCCCTAGGCCTTTCAGCTGTTACTCCTGTTTTTGCAAAATCAACTGCTATAGAGTGAAGGGTTTCCAACTGAGATATTTTTTTCTCATAGTCTTATTTGACTCAAGGTCTGCATGTAGTAAATGTGCGGTAGAGATTGTACCCAAGATATCATTGATCAGAAGGCTTATCAACAAATAACTTTTGAATTTCTTGCAAAATTAGAATTATTGGGATATAAGAGAACAATAGAAGAGTTATAGGAAATTTAACTGTTCCTTAAGTGGTTTACCATACTATACTTCCTCTTGAATTCTTGAACAAAGTGGATCACCGGCATTGAACCACTTTGTTCAGAAATTCAAGAGGAAGTATAGTATGCATGGGAAAACACTTATTGTCATTCTATACTGTTGAATTTCCTGCAACTCCATTTGTCTCTCATATTTCCCAATAAGTCTGATTTTGTAAGAAAACGATATACCTTGAGTCAAATAAAGCTATGAGTAAAAAATATCTTCAATTGGCAACCATTCACTCTATGGTAGTTGATTTTGTAAAAACAGGAGTAACAACTAAAAGGCCTAGGGCTTTAAAACCGAGGATGTTTCCCGATTTTATGGAGAGGTGGCAAGGAGTATTGGGGGGAAACTTTATCGTGCTATATAGTCTTGAATCTATAGTGCATGAGAGGTCGCAATTTGTTTTTTCAAATAATATAATATCATCAAGAAGTTTATGTAAAACACTGAAAGATATATATCTTAATATATTAAAATGACAATGATTTAATTAAAAAAAATAGAATGACAATGATTTAATTAAAATAATTAAAAGAGAGAACATACTCTATCAATAACTCAACTGGAACATGCTTAAGACCGACTTTTTTTGAATGTTTTGTAACCAAATATCAACATCTTCTTGGCAAATAGTTTCTATCACAATCTCTATCATGAAAGTATACTATATATGAATATGCGATCAACCAGCCTCGTCTTGAATTTGAATCCACAAATTAAGCATTTTCCTCGAAATATATACAACATATTGGAGAAAGATGAAAGTGTGCATTTACTGAAAGATAACTTGTCACAATTAGGTGTAAACTTCATGTTATAATGTAAAACAAATACCTTCATCATCGCCCATGAGTAATGACTACTAGGAGAAGAGTCAAGGACTGCCTTGTATGCACTATTCAACAACAGTTGCAGCAAATACTCCAACTGGTTCCTCGGCAGCAAAAAGAGTATGGGTTGTAGTTCTTGTGAAGAATGCATGCAGTAATTCAATTATTCAATTCGAGTATAGGACACAAACAGGGACTACGACCCATATTTTTTTTACTACCGAGGAACTAGTAGGAGTATTAGCTGTAACTGCTATGTCGAATCTTGCGTACAAGGCAGTCCTTGACTCTTCTCCCAGTAGTCATTACTCATGGGGGATGATGAAGGTATTTGTTTTACATTATAACATGAAGTTTACATCTAATTGTGACAAGTTATTTTTCAGTAAGTGCACACTTTCATCTTTCTCCAATTTGTTGTATATATTTCGAGGATACTGCTTAATTTGTGGATTCAAATTCAAGACGAGGCTGGTTGATCACATATTCATGTATAGTATACTTTCATGATAGAGATATTGATAGAAACTATTTGCCAAGAAAATGCTGATATTTGGATACAAAACATTCAAAAAAAGTCGGTCTTAAGGATGTTGCAGTTGAGTTATTGATAGAGTATGTTCTCTATTTTATTTATTGATTTTGTATTATACTATATTATATTATTAAAATCAATAAATTTAAGGATTGTAATTAAGTTAATTAATTTATTTCATTTTATGTTACGTAATGTTATGTTATGTTATGATATATTATGATAAATTATTTTATTCTATATTATATTATCTTATATTATACAAGTAATATAAATTTATGTTATTATATTATTTTATTTTATTTAGTAGTAAAAACTAAGTAAATGCTATTTAATTTATTTTAGTAGGGGAAAATTAAATAAACTAAGGAAATTTATTATTTTATTTTATTTTCTTTACTTCGTATTATTTTTTGTTATTTATTTTATTTATATGCTATTATATTTAATTTAATTTAGTTTAATATTTAATTTATGTATTTTATTAATATTATATAATAATGAAAATTATATTATTTTAATTATAATTTATGTCTTACCACTATAAACAACCTACAAATTATACTATAAATTTATACACTACGTAAAAAAAAAACCCAAATTGAAGCAATTATCCGATTCAATTTACTAACATAAGCCTCAATATCAAATTATGAACATGTGTGACACCCCCAAATTTGAGTACTTCATTTTCACAAGATTTGGTGTTCACTGTCCAATTAAATCACATCTAGCTACCCATGAATAAGGATATAAATGAAACTCATAAATTAAATAGAAATCCTCCCAATAAAGGGTTGCAATATCTTAAATAAATCCTAGGTTATCTAACCATAAATACATCAAATGCGAAAACATAACATAATTAATATAAGTCTTATACATAAACATCTTTCAAATAATCAAACAAGTCTTCATCACTTGAGCTCGAGTCTGGCGCTGCGGCGCCAATTCCTTAGGCTTGGGCGGCGCCAGCTCTGTGCCTTTGAATTTTTTTTTTTACATTTTTCAATTAGATTCCTTCCCAAGCACGTAACGCGATCGTTATAACTTGGAGTTGGCTCATTCCAAAGCCATTAGTTCACATATCTCATATTCTTCGAATCTATCTGGACAGAATAAGTTTCTGAATCCGTTAGCAATAAATTCACAATTTCATTCCTTTTTACGCGTTCGTTAAATGTTCGTGAACGTTCGACGCTCATTTCTTCGTTTAAGTCAGAATTCGACCATTCTTGAGTCCGCAACTCTTAAATACATAGTTCAAAGATACGCCATCGAAAACCAAGATTTTCGAGTTAAACGACGATTTTTGACTATCATTCCGGGAAATTCTACGATTTCGACGATTAACGTCTAATCCCGTAAATTTTGCTATAACTTCGGTACTTGAGATTTTTACGCCAAACCAAATGAAATCAATCCATTGGTTATTCATCTATGATCCTAACCAACCATAAGCATCTAGCTTACGATGGTTTTCAATTTAACCATCAACAACTTCTTACCGCGTTCTTCGCGTTCTTCGTTTGTTCTTCGTTTTTAATCGATATTATGATTACGATTTTACGTTTTCTCGCATTTTAACGTTATAAGTTTGATAATTCATCGTTATAACATCGGAGAGTTCATATAACTCATCTGAATCGTCCATTAACATCAAGAAATTCATAGTTCTTATGAAAGGCTTTTTAAGAAAGTTATAAACTAACTTTTATTTTCTTTTTACTTCATTTCCTCTTTATTTCAACCATATGAAATTCATTCCTAACATCTTTTACTTTCCTTTTCATTAAGCTATGTGTTTAACATAGAAAACTTAAAGAAAATTGGATTAAAGGTAGGTTTTGAAATAGCTTTCTTCATTAATCTTTTTTCTCTTGACAAAGCTTGCGATTTGTAAGCTTTTCCATTTCACGATCTTCTTCGATCCAAGCTATTAAGCTCTTTTTCTTCCTTATTGCTCTCTTTCTCAATGAGTTTTCTCTTGGATTTCAAATCCAAGAGAATGAGCTAGTATATATAGATTTTTAAGGCTAGGGGTATTTTGGTCATTTGGCAGCTTTTTACCATTTTACCCCCATCTCCTTAACCAAACCTCCTTACTATTCTCACCTCCTCCACCAAGCTTCTCCTAGAAGCTTCGTGTTCCGTCTCTTCGAATTCGTCCGACAGTTAAAAAAATTGTGTTTCTCGGAATCCAAATATTTTTGGATATTTTACGCGCTCTTCGAAACTTCAAAAAACTGAAAAACACTTTTTGACCTTAAGCGTTTTCCTTCACGTTTTCGCCTAACGTAGTTAAACGAAAGAAAGGTACATAAAAGTACTTTTCGTTGTTTTTATTTCGTTTGATTTCTGCGCCTTTTTCGAGAAAAACTTTTATCAGCTAACTTAAGTTTTCACGGCATATTACCGTCAAATCTTTCGATAGAACATCATTTCGACATCCCGATCTCCCAGAAAGGCCTAGGGTTTTCAAACCTTAACCCTTAGGGTTTCGTCATGTGAATATTACATATTTCGTATTTTTCTCGGAAATACTTTTGTTCCCGAAAATCTTTTATTCTCGTCTTAAAAATTCTTACTCGTTCATTCTAGCTCGTAGCCAGAATCCTCCTAGTTTCTAATCATCCTATGTCATAGAATGACTAACAAACACATAACACATAATATAATCAATAAAAATTTATTTTATTAATTAATAATTCTTTAAACTTAATTTCCGGACAATCCAATTTTCTAGTTTGTCACACTTCATCCCGAAGTTGTGTTTCCTTAACCTTATGCACTAAAGTTGGGCCGGTTCCTATTTGGAATAGTTTTTCGTCGGACTCCTTTGTATATTTTACCTCTAACTCCAGCTTTGCCAATGCTGAGATTTGTTAAGTTTGTAATAATCAAAATAGCGGGAGCATGGTAAAAAAACGAATGTTAAAATTTTTTCAAACCTTATACCTGGATCATTCTTTATGCACAATTATTAATTAAACGAAAGAGAAGAAATTATAGAATCATACCTTTATAGAACTAAGCTTCCACATGTACGAGTTCAACTCCAAATCCTTCCTGATCTCCTTGAGATCTCCGGGATTGATTCCTTCCTTTGATCAACATTAACCACCCAAGTGTTTGGCCTCTAGAGGTTATCCACTAAGGAAGAAGAGTTATTCAAGAAGGTGGGTGTTTGACTAAACCCTAATTCTATCTCTATAGAATGTGTATACTCTCCCAACTCTTGGAATAGTGTAAAGTGTGTGTCCTTGTTCCATAATAAGACTTTTTTATTTATAGATGTAGGTAATCCTCCTAAACCATTTAGGTATAAGGTTTCATATTAATTAGTTAAACATTTTACTTAATTACGCTTCCCAATCCTATTGAAAATAATTAAACTCTTTTAATTATTTAGCCTCCTAATCTTATTAGGAATATTTATGAGAGAGTATCTTATTAATTAATTCCAAACTCCTTTAGAAATTAAATAATAATAATAATAAGACTCCTATTATTAATTTATATTTAATATTTCCAAAATATTAAATAATAAATATTAAGCTGTTTAATTTATTCTATCACCATAGATTAAATTAAATATGCTTAACTTATTATTACGATTATGCCATTAGCTTCTTTAATAAATATTCTTTCTTTTATGATGTGACCCTTTAGGTTCTCCATATTAAACTGGTTGTGAATAAATCAATTAGAACAATTCTAATCTTATTTAAATAAATAAATAAAATTAATAATTCATTTAAATAAATAACATTTATTCTACAATAGGGGTAAGCCCCCCCTTAGCGAGCAACGACTTTCTAGATAATATAGATTTTAACATTAATCATAAAAGAACCTTTGAGTAAATAGTTACCGTACAATTAATTCCTTTCACCATACAATGTCCCAATTAAATATAAGACATGTAATTACTATCAAGTCTTATTTTATTTAATTATATGTATTTCGATTCTAAAATGCACAACTCCAAATAATGTAAATTAGAAACTCATTTCTAATTTCATTCTACATTGGCCAAGGACTATTGGGTTGTCATTTATCAAATCACATAGGACATTCTCTTCTTTTACTAAAAGTGGTAGATCCTTTATTGATCATTCATTATCTCCATGTATAAATTATTATACTCAATCTTACCCTTTGATATACCGTTAGGGTCTTAAAGGACATGTCAAAGTATAACTTATCATACAAAAGATACTATGATGATCTCAAGTCTAAAGATTATTTGTACTACTATCACTTATGGAATGTGTAACACCCTAACTTTTTATGAATAAAATTTAATTTCCTCTATATATTATTTTAAATAGTAAGGTGTTGATTTAATGTGATAAGTTATGGGGTGATATGTGCAAGTGTTACAAAATAAGCAAGTGGTCAGAAAATATTCATTGTGTTGGAGAATATTCGTTTAGTAAGAAAATATTCTTATTGTCGGAGAATATTCGTACGACGATGCAGTCATTTGTGGGCCCCATAACAGAAAACTGTCGGATGAAGAAAACGACAAGAATAAGTTTTCTAAATATAACAGCAAAACTGTTATCGTTAAACTGTTGAAATACCCGGTGGTTAAAGAGCAGTAATACGCATTGTTGCACAGTAGCACACGGTATTGCACGGTATTCCAAATTATTGGTTTTTATGTAAGAAGTCACTTACTCAAATACTGCTCATTATCTTATATTATTGATTCAATATTTGCTACGTTGATATTTTATATTATTGATTCAATAATTATCACTGCATAATATTTTATATTATCAAATCAATAATTCATATTATTTGAATAATATTATTAGATAACATTATTGGCAATATCTAGGAAGTTCTGTCTAGGAAAGGGGTTTGGTCATCTAATTGCGCGCTATTAAGGAGAAATTCTTATCGGAAAGCCCCCTCTTTCTTGGGAATGACCTGGTTGTCAATATTGTGATTCTGTAATATTATTTATGAGTAATAATTGATTATTGATAAAAATGATAAGTAAATATTTATTCAATTTTGATATAAATGGAGGAATTTTTAGCAAAAAAGATATTTGTTGAAAGTTGACATTTTATCTTTTCTGATAAAATAATTCAGTCAAATATATTATTATAATATTACATTATAATAGTATAATGTGATAATATAATAGTATAATTTAAATGGTAATATTTTTACAATAAATTCAAGGTATAAGAATAAAATGAGGTGAAAGAGAGCAAATTGGATTTGAATTGTTTTTGTGTTATAAATGTTTTTGTTACTTAAAACATGGGGTGGAGGTTTTTTAAATGTAGAAGGTGGTTGTCCTTTTTTTGTATGCTGAGAGTTGTTTTTCAAAGTTAACATCTGTAGGAAATGAATTGGTCAGAGATGGCGTGCTAGCATTTTCCTATAAATAGGGTGCTTAGTTAGAAATGAAAATCATACCAAAATCAGAAAATTCTTTCTCTATACTATTGAGCGTATTTCTTGTGAGTATAAGGATAGTTTGAGTGTTGATAACAGTGCAAGAATTCTTCAGCATAATATCCGATATTCCAGAAAGATCTAGTATTCTACTGAGGTAAGGAATATTATTGTCGACGTTTGTTTAAAAAATATACGGGTCGGGTCACAACCCGGATCTTTTAATCTCTTTTCCTATGTTCTCTCTACCCTAACTCTTTTTGTTTAGGAAAAAGGTTTTGAGGGGTCTTTTAGGAGAAAGGCTAATATGTATCATGTCGACGATTTGAACGTTTTAGAGAGTCGCTAGGTGGTAGATTTAAAATGGTTGTACCAACTCAATCGAGTTTTGTTTGAAAGAGACCCAATTGCTGGACACTGTCGAAACTTAATCTTTGAAAACAATGTTTAAGCTCGGGGGCTTGGTTAAGTGTGGGGAAGGTGTTAGGCACCTCACAACTCTCGTGTAAACATGGTACCGCATCTTTTGAATATTTTCCTTTAAAACTGGAATGCGTGAGTGAATGCTCTTTGAAAATTGGGCCTATTGATTTGATTAATTAAAAGTAGTGCTTTGCTTCGTTGAACCTATATACGAAGGGTTTGATTTGATTTGAAAATCAATCTTTGATTTGATTTTCAAAAGCATTTAATTTGATTTTTCTTTGAAAATCTTTTCTTTTGATTGATTTGAAAATGATGTTTTGAAAGCTGGTTTATCAAACCCTTACATTGCCATAGGAATTGAAGCCTGTTGATACTTCTAATTTTATCTTTATAGCCTTTAAGGCTGCATGTGAATGGTGATTTGTCAGGCGGCGAAGCATCCTCGACCACAGAATATACAAGTGTCAGTCTCCTCATGGGTATGAAAACCATCGGAGGGACGCTGACACGACAATCCATATTTTTTCATTATCTTGAGACTTTAAATTCGGATAACAGTTTTAAGGTCTGTTTACTTGTACATTTCTACAGAAAAATTGGCAGGGTACATTTGTAAATCGAAGTTTGTCCATCATGGGAATCAGATTTCGAAAGTTTTGATCACGAATCCAAGGCTCACATATGAGTATCCAAAACCTGCACAGTTCAAATTTGTACAGAAATAAATAAATATCCCAATATTGCCAGCACTAAGGATTCATTTAGTAAATCATGGTCCGCACGACTGAAGCATTCTCGTTCCCACTAGATAGCGATCTAAGGGACGCGACGTTGCTTTTAAAGCTGAACTAGAAATAAAAGCTAGATTTAAGAAAATGTCAGCCATTTTAGCTTCCTGGTTCAGTTTGGAGGTTTTGAACCGTTTAAAAACTAGAATTGGCGAGATTTAAATTAATCTAGTCCGCCTGTAGATATGTCAGTGCCAATTCATATAAGATGAATATTTAAAGCAGCAGTTGAATAGAAAGCGAGCAAAATATATATATATATATATATATAAATATATATAAAAGTTGTAAAGGCCGATGAGTTTTCACGCCGGTGCCCGGACTGGAATTGAAATATATATATATATATATATGGGGAAAATGGATGTACACAGCCTTGTAAACTTTTTTTTACACAGTATATCAAAGTGACGTCGTATTGACACATTTGTTCTAAAATGAAAACACGGATCCAGGCTCTCCCCTCCCAAATCCATTGCGCATAAGGGCTCTACTCTTCTCTCCTCCAAAACATGGTTCCATTTACTTTGATTCTCTACTCTTCTCTCCTCCATTTTCTCCGATTCTCACGCTCCAGTCTTCTCCCCTCCCAACTCCAGACTTTTTCCCTCCCAAATCAGAGCTTCTCTCCTCTCAAAAATCGCTCAAGCCCAAAATGAGAAATCGATCCGGCATATTCTTCTACCCAAAATGAGAAATCGATTCGGCATGTTCTTCTCTGATCCAGTTATTGCTCACCTCCGTTTCTTAAATCATAAATCGCTCAAGCTCTTCTCCCCAAACAGGTTTCTTTCTTCCACCCTCTCTCTACATGTATGTATATATACATATGTTTGTCAAGTTTTAGGCTTCTTCTCGTTGTTGAGTTTATGTTATATATAAGTCTCATTGTTGTTTGTTGGTGTGAATTGGGTACCGGGTATTGTCTAATTTTATGCTATTTAAATTTTATTAAATTATGGTGTTTTACAAGCTAGGGTTTTTTGTGGTGTATTTTATTGATTTGGGCGAATTACTTGTAACTCAGCTTCATGGTTGTGTTTTTGTGTGGTTGTGAATTATGGTTCTCTCTAGGGATTTTTTCTAATAAATCAAGAATAAGTATATATATATATATGTGCTTAAATTAATTAGAGGCCAGGGAATTGAGTAAAAAGAAGTGAGACTAGTATAGTAGCTTGGTAAGGGTTTGGAGGAGAGATGATGTGATCGAGAATGTGAATAGAGGAAAATGATGGAGTAGAGAATCAATTATTGAAGAAAAGAAAAAGAAAAAAAGAGAGGGAAAGATGAGGTTAATAGCTAGCTCTACTATTGGAGGTGGGGTGCTTTATCATATTATCTATTTCAGGAATTTCCAAGAGTATTGGTCCATGTGACCTACTCCCCTTATTAGCATCTACTAGAGAGAAAGAGATATACATATATATATATTGGCATTCATAATGGGACACATAATTGTGAGAGTAGCCACGATGATTTGTACCTTACAAAAATTTTAAGTAATCCAAAATGTACAGTTCTATTAATTTTACAGAAACGTGTTGCATTTATATAGTAGACGGTTGTTGACTTGCTGCATTTTTGATGACACTTGTAGATAGTTATATACACAAGTATTATATATATAATTATACATAATTATTTTCCTATACAAATGCAACTTAATTATATAAGATTGACAAAATGGGCGACCTATTTGGACCAATCCAAATCCTATGTGGTATGTGTTCATTGTTCAGTTTAAGCAATTGCCTTGTGATGTAAAGGCCTGCATGGATATGAATGAATTGTTCACCAAACAAGTAGTCACTTCCAGTCTAGTTGGAGTTAATTATATATAAACTATTAGAAACTATATTGAGCATGATGACCCACTTGCATGACTAGTTTTCCCGTTTATATTTCAAGTCATATATATTTCAGGCATGCACTCATATAAATTCCTTTATTGAGCTGAAACACGAAGATAAATTATAATTTCAGGCATGCACCCATATACCACAATATCATTGAGCATATTGTTTGACTTGAACTTTATGACAGGTCGTTGGAGTAACTGGTTTTGTTTTGACACTCTACTGATTTGGCAACACTTCAAGGATGACACTCTATCGATTTGGTAACACTTCAAGCAGCTCCCTTTGGTATGAATTGGCATATTCAGAAGCCAATGGTAGGATTAAAAGGGGAGACAGAGCATGGTGGATTGCATTTGGGTCCGGGTTCAAGTGTAACAGTGCAATTTGGAAGGCTATAAGGACTCTAAATCCGACAAAGGAGAAATGGGCAACGGGTTCAAGTGTAACACTGCAGTTTGTTTGTGGGTTTTCAGAAGTGAGAAATAGGCAATTTTTATTCATGTTGTTAGAATTTAGCAATTTATGATATGTAATTTGACTGAAGTATGCATGTGTTTTAGTGGGTAGGAATTGAGGGTGTTAATTTTAGATTTTATAGTGTAATCTGGTGGTTGCCTAAAATTAATTTTACTTAGCGAGAAGACGCGATTCATTGTCTTGGGATTATTTCATGATTACTTCTGTATGGTCATACTATCAATGACTATTTTTTAGAGATCAAATTATTCAAGATTCTAGATTCAGAGGAATTAGGCTGGTCCATGTCCATTGATCAAATGGCGTATTTTCTCCTATTTATTTATATTTACGAGCTATTATTATTGTTTCTTTGTAAGTGGAATGTCTGATTGATGATTGATTATATTTTGAAGAGTCCAACATGGGTACTCTTCAGTATTTTACACTAAATGAAGTGTTTAGTACATATATCCTTGTTTCAGATACTCTAGGACACAGTGAAAATTCCATGTAACATAGGTTGAAAAACATCACTTGTGTATTGAGTTAAAAATATTAACTTGTATAAATTTCCTTGTCTTCTGACTTTAGTGGTTTTTTTGTTGTTGCTAAATAGCTTTACTTTAGTGGTTTTGCATTAACCATTACCTACACAATGCAATTAACAAAAATATTTACAGTGCAATTACAAATTCTCTCTCTTTTCTCAAAAAGAGCTCACCTGACTGTATGCCAAAGTCTTCAACATTCTTGAAGAAACAAATTCATGTATCTAGCAGTCAACTAAATCTGACAACAAATTTGAAAATTAAAAGAAAGCCAAATCGAGATGCAACCAAACAATCATTTTTCCATTCACATTTCATTACCATTAGTACTTCCCAAAACATCAAGAATAGAAATTGAAATCAATAAATGCTTCTGCATCGAAGGGCTGGAGGTCTTCTCCACCTTCACCTTCACCAACACCCACAAACTTCACAGGAATGCCGAGCTCGTCAACTACACTAACCTGCAGTCCAAATTGATCACACAGATTAGTTACTTTAACATCTAATAATTTAAAAGGCCAGAGTCCAAGGACCATAGAGTATCAAATATGTGAACAAAAGAGAGTTTGTAAAAAAACATGCATACCACACAACCACCTCTGGCTGAACCATCAAGTTTTGTCAAAACAAAACCAGTTACTTTGGTGGTCAAGAATAGAAAATTTCATTCAAGAATAGAAAATTTCATTCAAGGGTCATGTTGATCATGTTTTCGTAGTCAGAATAAGAAGAAAATATCTTTGGTGGTTTTGTCTTTTCCTTTATTCCCTTTCTCATTATCGTTGTCTTTGTTATGTTGATTTGCTATTAATAAACAATAATAAAAATAAAAATTAAATATTTATAATAAAAATAAATAAAAAATATAACAAAATGAACTGTTTGTACCTAGTTTTGGACAAGTAGTCCTATAATGGTTGGCTTCTCCACACTCTCCACAATAACGAGTTTGTTTACCCTTTACTTCTTGAGCTATCTCTCTACCCGATTGAAATCTCGAGGCTCCCCTTGGTCTACCTTTAGTACTAACTGGTCCATTGGGATCACACACTGTTATTTCTAGAATGTCAACAAAGGAAGCAACTGGACTAGATGTTTGAGTTGAATCCATTTGACTAATCACATCTTGCAATTTTTGCTCCTTTATCCTTTTTATTATATCATCCAACAAATATTCAACTTCATTAAAAATTGTCAGTGATGAAGTAGCATCTTGTAACACTTTGGACATTTTTGATTTGAGGGAAAACACCATCATAGGAGTTACATCAACCTTGTTTGATGACCAACCAACAATATCAGGTCGATACTTAGCATCCGTAGTCCATCTTTTCAATATATATATTTCTGGAATGGAAACAAATGTTTTAAATCTCATAACACAAATGATATGCTTGCATATCATTCCTTCCATCTCGAACTTTACACAAGAATAGTTAAGAGCCTGTCCACAGTCATACAAAACAGTTCTCTAATTTGCTTTAGGACTCGTGCTCTTTCCAACTTTGTATTCAATTATATCTACATCCTTCCTAACCTTATCCTTCTAATAGGAATAACTAGCCTTAAATTCAGTGTGAAATATGTCAAATATTTTTCTAGTGTAGAGTTGTCCAGCTTGTTTCTCAATCTCCAACTCAGTCTCGTATATCGGGTGAGAATTTTTTATCCTGAAATCTTCTTCCTTCTCTGCTTGCCGACGAGATACAAGAGCATTTTCATATTGCGTCACAAACCTATTCAATGGAGTTAACACATGAACAAATCCATCAAAAAATGAATTAATACTCTCACTACGTTGGGTAGATGTCATTCCAGCTGTAAAGATGTCTCTGAAGTATGCAGGAACCCATTGATGTCGCATTTCATACAAGTTCATCAACCAAATATTATTATTCAAATCATACTTCTTCTTCAAAAGTTCCCAACGGCTCTCTGATTCTAATATGGTTTCACTATAAAACCATGCTTTATACTTATCACAAAATGCTTGATTACTAGAATGAAGGAGATGAAGTCTCTCTGTGATATGCTTCTCAATGTGCCATGAACAGAATCGGTGTCGAGTATTAGGAAAGACTTTCTTTATAGCATTGCAAATAGCATGATCTTGATCTGTTATAATTACCCCAGGATGTTTTCCACACATGCATTTCTTCCACTCTTGAAACAACCATGCAAAAGATTTCTCTTTCTCATTTACAAGTAAAGCACAACCAAACAAAATAGATTGTCTGTGGTGATTAACCCCCGTGAATGGAGCAAATGGTAATGAAAATTTATTGATTCGATATGTAACATCAAAAGAAACTACATCACTAAATTGTAAATATGATGATATCGACCTCACATCGGCCCAAAAAACACTTTTAAGACTGTGACCCTTCTTCAAATCTATGGCAAAAAAAATGACGGGTCACTAACTTCTTTTGCTAGAAAATGATGAACTACTAAAATGCATCCGCGACCAACCATATTCTTTCTTTGTATGCGCAAATGATCTACACATTGTTGTGTTGTTATCATCACATCCTCACCATTCCCATGAGCAGTAACCACCTTTGCAATTGTTGATGGGCGCAATCCAGTTTCATACATCTTCTCCATCAAATTTTTGACAGTTTAACTACGATGATATGTCTTATGAGAGCGATGTTTCCATGCTGATGAAGGGCTAGTAAACTCGTGATTATGTTTATCACAAAAACTATTATCACGCTATGTCTTCGTTTTTTGGTTTAAATGGATCTACATCCTTGCATAACAGTCAGATCTTACTTGTCTTTGTCGTTTCTTTGGTTTCTCTTTAAGTGCCTAATCTTTATCTTTTGAAATTCCACCTTTACTACAAATAATTAATCGACCTATTGCCTCCCTCGAAGTTTTAGAATTGTCAAGATTCGACAAACGGAGTCCGAATCCTTTATGCCTTGCATATGTATTGTACATCTCATATGCGTCGTCCTGACTAGGAAACGATAATCCAACATATGGAACTTCTATCGAAGTTTTTGTATTGTCATCCTCTCCAATAACACTGGAACAAAAAAGAGAACATATAATTCAAAATTCAAAATGTTGGGTGGCAAATTTTTTACTTTGTGTCATGAAGGTTTAACGCCGACTCTGAGTGTTGTAATGGTAAGGTCGTCTCAGATTGTCGTGACTTAGCATTATCCGCTTGAGAAGAAGCAATAGGAGATGGCTGCTGAAAAGACATGATTTTTCTGCGAATTTACAAATAAAATTAATACTTGCTCCTAAGGGTTGCCATGGTATACTATATGACAGTGTCTGCATAATATTAAGTGGCCATTCAGAATTAAACAATGAAACATACCTGATTGAGTAAATGATGCTAAGAAAATGGACTATTGCTAAGAAAAAGCATAAAGTTGGAAATAGTATCAATGTCAACAAATTTGGTCGAAAATCAACATTCGATTTCATGAACAAGCATGAGTATTCTGTTTAGGCGTGCTACGACATTTGAAAAGATACAATACCCATTTGATGTAATTAGGCCTTTGGGCTTGAACATCAAAATTGGCACACATTTAGTACCCAAGAAAAAACAGTAAACAGTATTTAAAGAACAAGAGGGAGAGACCTTATCATTTTTTGAAGTAGCTGGATAAATTAAGAAGTTAACGTTGTTCTTTTTCCTAGATTCTTTATTTATTTATTTTTTCTTTTTAAAATTGTCACACTTTAGAGAATGAGAATCCATTAATTATAAAGTTAACTCATTCCTCCAAAAAACCCATTCCCAAAAAAATGATGAAATTGAGTTGAAGAGTGAATCCCAGGTGGTAGAAATCAAAGACCCAAAAGCCTCAGACACAATCATATAAAACCAGATTTAAACACAAAAAGAAATTAGGAATATTTGTTGTTGCCCACTTTATCCTTTGGCATTGGGCTCGAAAAGGATGGATTCACATAAAACAAATTAAAAAGAAATCACATTTTTCTCCCACTAACATAAACAAAACAATTGAATATATACATACAAAATCCTAAATCTCATACCACTATATTTAGACAAAAGTAGAAGGGGAAGAAATATAAGGCAAACTCCATAATCTGAATTGAAGAAAATACGGAAGAGTGAGCTTACCCGCCTGTACGATGGCGGCAGCCTCTCGATCCAACACTTCTTTGCAGTTGGAATTGAAGCAAAGTTTGGGCAAATTGAAGCAAAATCTTGGGCAAAGTTTTTCCTAATTGAAGCAATTGCTCTTATTCGGTGTTGAAGATGAACAAAAATGAAAGGACTTAAACCCTAGAAGCATGAGAATCAGATAAAATGGAGGAGAGAAGAGTAGAGAATCGAAGTAAATGGAACTGTGTTTGGGAGGAGAGAAGAGTAGAGCCCTTATGCGCAATCGATTTGGGAGGGGCGTGCCTGGATCCGTGTTTTCATTTTAGAATAAATGTGTCAATACGACGTCACTTTGATATACTGTGTAAAAAAAAGTTTACAAGGCTGTGTACATCCATTTTCCCATATATATATATATTTATATATATATATATATACATATATATTGATAGAAACGTAGTCAACCAAGACTGGGAAGAGGACCACTGATGGTGAAGGCTGCTTATATATGTATATATATATATATATATATATATATAAAAGCAGTAAAAATGCCACAGAATGATCCAGGTTGAACTGGAATGTAAATATACAGAAAAGTAGTCAACCAGTGACTGGGGAGATCACCTAGTATGGCAAAGTGTGCAAAAATAGTATAAAGGCCACGAAATAGTCCTGGCCAGACTGGAATGTAAATTATAAAAAAGTAGTCAACCAGTGACTGGGGAGATCACCTAGTATGGTGAAGTGTACAAAAATAGTATAAAGGGCGATGGGTTTTCACGCAGGTGCCCAGACTGGAATTGAAATATATATATATATATATATATATATATATATATTGATAGAAATGTAGTCAACCAATACTTGGAAGAGAACCCAGTTATGGTGAAAATCGCTCATATATGCGTAAATATATATAAAAGCGATAATCTACCTCGGATTTGACATCCGGGCTTGATAGAATTGAAATGTTAGTAGATATATAGTTAAATATATACAAAAAAGGGCCAAACCCGGACTGGGAAGATAACCAAGTTCGACGAAGTTGCCAGAACGTGTGTGCTAGTGCATTGAAGCTACTGGAGATGACGGATCGACAATCCGAGTTGTAGAAATGCCAGAAAATCAGTTTATGTATAAAAATGTACATTTTGATGAAAACGGCCAGAGAACTAAGTTTCGGTCAATGTTAGAAAACGAAACTTAACGTGCAAGTGTATAAAAGTATGAAGAATTAATATTCACTTTCTGATCGTGAAAATACTAATAATGGACTGGTACACGGGCTTTTTGCCAAATCGTAGGCTCTATACGTCCAAATCTACCTGTTATTTTCTGATATGTGGTAGTATATTGGTATATCTACGTGTTAGAGTGAAAATATTTGGGTTTGGAAGAGGTGTAAAAGTCAAAAAATTGAACTGGTAGAGCTTCATTGCGTTTCTGGTTTTTTTGAAATGAAAGGGGGCCACCTTTATTTATAGGCCAAGGAGCCTCCACTCTACCTGCTGCTACCGCAAGTAGAGGTGCGGCTCTCCTTGTGGGGCCTGCGGTTCTGGGTTTCATCATTTCAAAGTACGTGCACACCAAGCAACGCGCAATCAAAGTCAAAACTTTCTAATTTTTGATCAGAGCGTTCGTTTGAGGCGTGTGATACCTTTTTAGAAAGCCCTTGTCGAGAGTGCCGCAATGATATGGGATAAAACATTTTCCAGGTCCCAGAAGATGGGTTCATAACCAGGTCTTCGATTCCCCGCAGTTTGTCCGTTGAGCTGTCTTGCGTCATTTACACTCGGGATCGTCGTTATGGTTCATTCTGACTTTGATGGCATCAATTCGGCTTAATTTTGACCAAATCGACTGAGAGTTGATAAAATAACCATTTTGCCACTCCTGGGGTGGTCTTTGGTGGATTTGGCTTCCCAGGGTCATCTCTAGGGCTGACTACACTTCCCGGACTTAGACCGGGATGACTCGACATGTCCTGGGTTGATGTCGAGGTTGACCTGTACCTCTCGAGTTGATGTCGGGGCTGACTTGAATGCCCAATATTGAGATCGGAGTTTGAACTGATGGTCCGATTGGAGATCAGAGCTGGATGGACGGTCCGATTGGAGATCGGTGCTAAATAGACAGTCAGATTGGAGATCAGAGCTGGATAGACGGTCCGATTGGAGATCAGAGCTGAATAGACGGTCCAATTGGAGATCAAAGCTGGATAGAAGGTTTAATTGGAGATTAAAGTTGGATAGACGGTCCGATTGGAGATCGGAGCTGGATAGACGCTCCGATTGGAGATTGGAGCTGGATAGAAGGTCCGATTGGAGATTGGAGTTGGATAGACGATTCGATTAGAGATCAGAGCTGGATAGATGATCCGATCGGAGCTGGATAGACGGTTCAATTAGAGATTGGAGCTGGATAGATGGTCCGATTAGAGATTGGAGCTGGATAAACGGTTCGATTAGAGATCAAATTTAACTGGAGTACCAATATTGGTGATCGAATTTGGGTGGAGTACCGATATTGGGGATCGAATTTGACTGGAGTACCGATATTGGGGATCGGATTTGACTAGAGTTCCAATATTGGTGATCGAATTTGGGTTTACCGGCATTGGTGGCCGAATTTATGTTTATCGATATTGGGGGTCGGATTTAACTGGAGTACCGATATTGGTGATCGGATTTGGGTTTACCGGCATTGGTGGTCGGATTTAGGTTTACCGATATTGGGGATCGAATTTAACTAGAGTACTGATATTGGTGATCGGATTTGATTGGAAGCCTGGTATCGGTACCGGGGGTTGATTTGATTGACAGTTTTGCCCTCCTACAGTGTTCGTATTAGCGCAAGAAAAATTTTGAGTGTCTACAGATGCCCCTCTTTATCATGTCCATACAAGGTAGTGGAATTGACAGGATAAAGATTAGTAGACACTGGATATAAAACAAATGCCAGAGACGTTTTGAAGGCTAGGTGTCTTTGAGTTGAACGGGGCTGCTCTCGGTTACTTACGTCATCTATCTGTTAGGGATAACATTTTTATGGACAACCCTTGATATTATTGACAGGTTACTGCGAACTATTCTTGTCATTTTATATTGGGGATGACGTTATTTACGATAGCCTGCTTAAAACTGATGAGGATGCTATTATGCTACCATGGTTTGAAACCCATGGTTTCCTGCATCTGTCAGCATTATTAGGGGGCAGGTTTCATCTCGGTTGATGTCGTTTGTGTGTTTCTGAAGGTTCCTCTGACGGGCATATCCCTCAGGTATCGAGTCACCTTGCTAAGACTTTTGATGCTTATCCGAATGATAGGTTTCACTTGGCTGCTTGCAGTAGGGAGCTGAATATCCAATCTTTTACCTCATTCTCTTTTAAGGATGTGTATAACAGATTCCATCATTGACGATGGATTACTAAAATTACCTCCGTCACCGGATCATTTCCGATGCTTTGCTGGGGCTGAGCAATCTATTAAACTGTATCGGTCAATACCCGACGCTTCGCTGGGGTTATGCCAACGGCTGAACTGTCATCGCTCAGTACCCGACATTTCGATGTGGTTATGCCAACGGTTGAATATGACTTCGGTCTGTACCCGATCTTCGCTGGAGTTGTGCCAATGGTTGACCTTGACTTTGGTCTGTACTCGAATTTCGCTAGAGTTGAAACAACGGCTGAACCTGACTTCGGTCTGTACCTGAACTTCGCTGGAGTAGAACCAACGGCTGAAATTGACTTCTGTCTGTACCCGAACCTCGCTGGGTTTGTGCCAACGATTGAAATTGACTTCGGTCTGCACCCGAACTTCGCTGGGGTTGTGCCAACGGTTGAACTGGCTTCGGTCTGCACCCGAACTTCGTTGGGATGAAATTAACAGTTGAAATTGGCTTCGATTTGCACCCGAACTTCACTGGGATGGAACCAACGGTTGAAATTAACTTCGGTCTGTACCCGAACCTCGCTGGGATTGAACTAACGGTTGAACTTAACTTCGGTTTATACCCGAACTTCGCTGGGGTTGTGACAACAGTTGCAATTGACTTTGGTCTGCACCCAAACTTCGCTAGAGTTGAACCAACGGTTGAACTGGCTTCGGTCTGTACCCGAACTTCGAAAATGGCAGTTTTCGACAATTTTTTGCGCAATTTTTTCATAGTTTGCTTTGTTGATCCCTGGACATGGCTCCGGGATGAATACCAAGGGTCTTGTGGGACTTCCCTTTCTGTCAGATTCCCGCTACTTAAACGCAGATTTTAAGGACAAACCACTCAATCGCGTTGCGATTTTTCTTCAGATTTGACTTGGCAGCACATAAGAACTCCGTTTCAACCGGAACTGAACTGAGCCCGGAGGAGTGGGACCCACCCTGGGGTGCCGCAGGTAGAGGTGCGGCAGCCACAGGTGGGCCCTCTTCCACCTGGCCTATTTAATAGGCTGCGTGATTTTCATTTTTCAAGTTTCAGTTTTGAGTTCCAAACGGATTTCGATCTTCTTTTTTAGATCTATGGAGCTTGGACAGCTGTTTTCTGAATTCGTCTGTTCCTACGTGATCAGCGCAGTGTAGGTAACGTTTTACGTCCTTTTTTTTTGCAAGTTTTGACCGTTAAAAGCATGCGAACCACTTAGGGGCCTTTCAGACGTAATGTATAAAGAATGTATACCTATATGACATGCTAAATTTTTTTTGATTATATATGTATGCATATCTTACTGTACTGAACGCTTGGATGAAAGAAAATTCAGGTTCTGAGACAGTGCTATTTTGCACTTTTTGACCAGTTTAGTCATCCTTTTTAAGGCCCAGTGCGCTTGGATTTTCAACTAAAAATATCCATGATAATTTGGCTACCATGTGAGGTTGACTTTTGATTTTTCTTCATAAATATGAATTGTTTCTATTTTTGGGTAGGTGTGCTACTGAATGGCCACCTAGACATGCCTGTGTGCATGTGGATAGTCCATTTTACAAAGGAGACTCTAGAATTTTTTTTCCAAAATCTTAGGCATTGAAAAACATGCATTTTTAATTGTACTATGGATTTTTGACTTACCCATGTAGGTTTTTAGCTTCTAAGTTTTGATAACATGCAGTTTTAACTTTACTAGGTATTTTTGACCTACCCATGCATGTCTTAGGACCTAGAGATATATGCTGGACTGATTGAAAATGTTCAGCCACAGGTTTTAAGCTTACCACACCCTTTCTGAGGTGATTTAAAGTATTGGTGTATGAAATGGATCGTGATAGACCTGGAAGTTCTAGCAGGGTATCATCAGGTATCAGGCGGAGGAGGGCTTCTGATGTTCCCCAGCCTCGTCCAGCTTGGACGCCTCGTAGATTAGTGGAGGCGGTGATTCATCCATCACAGGACGAACATCCACTTGATATTGACGATGAGGAGGCTCCTTTTTCTACTCATGTTCCCGCTCAGGCTCCACGTGCGGAGGTTCCTGGCATTGTTGTGCAGACGCAGGAGTTGTTGGGCGACTTGAGTCACCATCCATTGAGATATCTTAACGCCAACGAGGTGACTTGAAGTTTTTCTCTTCTTGGATTCTTTTTCTTCCTTTTTGCCATTCTCGGAGCACAGGTTTTTAACATGGGTTGATTTTTGATGCAGGTTCCCGGCTTTACGCAGCCCCGAGGGAATTAGTTTAGTGTGCACTCCCTATATTATACTTTGCACTAGGATTACAAGGAGATCGTAGATGGCAGGGGCTTTCATGCCTTTTTCTCGATCATTCCCCGCCGTTGCCACTGGGGGTATATGAGAGCTTTGTCTGAGCGCTGGTTCCACCAGACTCAGTCCCTTCATCTGCTAAATTGCGATTGATGATGACTTCTACGGATTAGAGTTTTATCACGGGCATTGAGTTTGAGGGCGAGCCAGTGCCTGTCGTGGCTGACTTTATGCCCACTATAGTTCAGTCCCTACTGGGAGTCCATACGACGACATTCAAGGGTTGGACGGTCTGATTTGGTCCCTTGAGTATGGATGCCCAGGATGGGACTTTACAAGAGGCCCTGCCTGATGATCAGAGGGCTAGAGATAGCATTCTGATGCGATTGTTTTTGTCGATCATTAGGGGTAGTTTTGTAGCAGACAACTCGTCTACTGTGTCCTTTGCCTTGATTAGCACTATTCGACATGTAGAGTGCCTCAGTGACTATGATTGGGGCTCCTATACCTTTACCTATTTTCTCCGTGGCATGCACATACTTTCAGAGGGTGTGATGGAGGCTTGGTTAGGATTTAACCGATTTCTGCTGGTGAGTACATCTTTTTGTACTTTTTTGATTTCAGCATCCATTTTTGTCAGTCTTGGTCACTGAGGACTTTTGATATTTGCATGATCAGCTTTGGACATTTGAGAGGCTTCCTTGCCTACGGCCCGCTTCTGCCCTAGATCTGGCCACCTATCCTCGGGGACGGAGATGGCATCACTCCACTTTGATGGAGGTCCCTGTTGCTAAGGGATTCGAGGGAGGCATCCCTACAGGTCAGGAGTTTGTTTTGTCGACCCGCAGAGTCCCTTTGTTGACGGTGGGTGGCTGGGAGCTCTATCTTGGAGAGCGTGCCATTAGGAGCGTTACGGGGGAGATCCGCATTCCCATTGCTCCTCCTGCTTGGCATCATTGGCCATTGACCGTGCCATTGACAGATATCCTTATGGAGGGCATAGATGGCTCCGCCTTATCAGAGGGCCCGTACAGTCAGGAGGCCTTTAGCAGTTGGTGGAGTCGTCACACTATTGGAGCTCAGACTCATGCCACCCAGTTTATGGCAGACATGGTGCTAGGGTCCGTGATGATGAAGGATTGGATAGCTTGCCCTAGGGAGACTACTCATGCAGACCAGATAGCAGATCTGACCAGGGAGTTAGAGCAGGCCCATTTCATTATTAGGCACCTTGGCCGAGATCCGTCAGAGGCATCTTCTTTTTACCCATCCAGCTCAGGAGCGGGTCCTTCTTCCACTTCATTTAGCAGTAGCTATGCAGTGGCAGATTCTCCCTTATACCGCCCAGACATGCTTGATAGCAGCGGTTTTGTATCCACTGAGGAGATGGAGCAAGTCGATCGCTTTGACACTGATGTCTTCGACTTCCTCTGATAGCTTTTGGAGCTATATTTTTGGTCAGCCATTGTTTTGGCTATTTGGCGTTTGTGCCATCATTTTGCTAGACCACTGTATTAGTTGGGTGGTGGTGCCCCCATTTCCCTGTATTTTCCTTTTTGCTTTGTATTATCAAACAGGGATGATGTCCTGCAATAGATAGTTTGTTGTAGATATTCATGATCTTTTCTATCTATCGCATCATATTTATATTTTTTATCATATCTATATTATGTCATGTGTATGCATTCAGATAGCTGCGACTTGATTTGACCTCTGGATGGTCTTGTGGTACGGTGCTACAGATGACGTCGTCTGCGGTCAGCTGTATTGAGCATTCACCACCGTCTGAGGTGGCTACATCATTGAGGTCGTGGTATGAGAGCCTGCCCTACCTAGTCAGAGGGACAGTGGACCACATGCTGGGGTATTTGTTGTCCCTTGCAGATTTTCGGGTGCCATATTGATTTATTGATGGCATTTTACCCTTCTGGATACTTGAGAAATAGATGTTTCGCTTCGGGCGGCATGAGTTGACGCCGACTCTCTAGAAGTACGAGCGATTTACTGGGTTGGCTCTGGATCTGCCGTGTGCTCGTACGGCTATTAGTGATATGAGGAGACCGTTTACCAGTATGTCCGGTCTTCGTCAGAGCTTGATCAGGGATGAGATTGTATCTGGAAATGTGATCTTGATTGATTTCCTGATCGATCGATTTGGCTAGCTCGACAGCTATGATCGCTATGTTAGAGATTTTATTATTTCAGCAGAGGCATGACATCTGGCCAGAGTAGACATTCTGCTGATGTGGATTGTGGCATACGTCTATATGCCTCTTCGCTTGGATTATTTGGACCTGCGATTAGTAGTTGTGGTTCGGGCCCTTAGACAGGGTAGCACCATCGTCCCGATGATATTGGCTGAGACATTTAGATCCGCCACACATTATAGTACCCATCCAGAGGGGTTATTTAGGGGCAACTCGGTCTTGTTGTTAATATGGTTGATGTCCCATATACGACCGATTGGATTCTTTAGGCCTCGGGGTTTTCTCTTTACTCACGAGACATCCACAGTTTACTCTTTCCAGCCTGCGGAGTGCATTAATGCAGAGTCATATTTGGCATTTCTGTCGGATATTGAGCATCTGTTCTCGATCTTACCATGCTCAGGGCTAGCGTCCCCGAATAACTTTATCACCCATGCTTCTGGCCTGGATTATTTTCCCCTAGAGGGATTGAGGGGAGTGACTACCTATCATCCCCTGGCAGTCATGTGTCAGTTCGATCAGCTGTAGAGTCTGCACCATTTTGAGGGGTCTGCTGATCAGAGGACGTCGGCTTCTTCTATGTCATCCACCAACTTGGTTAGAGTATATGAATGTTGGACTCATCGAGAGAGGGCTGATTTCTCTAGTAGCCATTTGGGTTGTTCTCATGAGTATTCTGCATGGTTGGAGGCAGAGACAACAGTTACAGCAGCAGAGCCTCATTTATCTCTAATTGTGGACTCCGACAAGGAAGAGCTTACGGAGGATCCGGATTCTCCTACCGAGGATGAGCTGTTCATGAGTTTGACAGCGGCTCTAGTGATTGATCTGTTGGTTATTCCTGTAGAGACGGATCTGGCTTTACCAGACTCACTATTCAGGATGACCTTTGAGCGAGATTCAGCTAGAGCACAGATGTTGACTGCCTTTTTTGGTAGAGACTTAGCTTTTACTAAGAGAGATGGACTCAGGGTCGCTCTAGATGCTAGCTTGATTGAGCGGGAGGAGCTCCGATCTGCCAGAGATGCAGCTGTTGTAGAGCGAGATGACATTCGCTCGGCTAGAGACGCAGCATATGTTGAGATCGAGGAGACTTTGATTGCTCGAGATGCAGCTTTTGCGGAGAGGGATGAGGCTATAGCTTCCCGTGATTTGCACATTCCTGATAGTACTGCTCTTTGATCTTACACTCATGGTTTGGTCACCAAGATGAGTGCGTATATGGATGACCACAGTGTCACCTTGTAGATGACCATGGAGGTATTGAGCCGTATGGAGGCTGAGTGGATTGCACTTACAGCTGCTGCCCCATCTTTAGAGAGAGATGCCATGCTGGCATTACTGACCCGCTTGTCCTTGGGTACATAGACTAGCTTTATTTTTCCTACACAGACTAGATCAACCATTTTTGTCATGTATAGGGCATTATGTATATATTAAATAGTGTTATATATTAGAAAAATATAGTTTTGATTCACTTCCCTGATTGGATATGTACTGTCATTGCTGAGTGATTACCACTTCTTTCATGACTCGCAGTTGTAGATGTATCTTGAGCTTCTTCTTGATGGACTGACAGTTGAGATGTCAGGGAGTATCTCAGATGGGCTTGTTGACCAGGGTAGCTTGATAGCATTTGGCTTCTATTTGTCTTTGTTGTCTTGGAACTAGTCTTTTATTCGTTTTTCATTTTTTCTTGAAGGTCAAACTACACTGTAATGGCTGCTTACGTACTCTCAGGTTGAGGGAGATTAGGTCATTCGTAGTTCAGGCTGTTTGGTTGGAGAAAGGTTTGAAAAGTATTTATCTTAGGTTTTGAGTTTGGTTTGATGAGTTTTTGAGTTTTTTATTCGGTTTGACCGCACTAGAAATGGCTACCTACGTACTCCTGGGTGTAGGGAGATCAGGTCATTCGTAGTTCTGGCTTTCTAATGAAAAACCAAAATTGATTTGATTCGTAGGACCAGGATGCGGGTATACATGTGTCTCAGACGTAGTATCTTTTGATGGTGTCTGAATTGATGAGTTAGGGGAATTCATTCCCATCTATTTCTTATAGTCTGATAGCTCCCCCTGTCAACACCTCCTTGACAATGAAAGGGCCTTCCCAATTTGGGGCGAGCTTTCCTTTGGCTTCATCCTGATTGGCCCGGACTTTCTTTAGCACCAAGTCGTTTTCTTTGAATTGCCAGATTCAGACATTTTTGTTGTAGGATCTGGCGATCCTTTGCTGGTATAACTGTCCGTGGAAAATGGTTGTAGCCCTCTTTTCATCTATCAGGGATAGTTGATGATACCGGTCTTGCAACCACTGATCGTCGTCTATCTTAGCATCGATCAATACATGCAAGGATTCCATCTCTACCTCTATGGGAAGTACTGCCTCCATGCCATAGACCAACGAATAGGGGGTAGCCCCAATAGAGGTGCACATTGATGTCCTGTATGCTAACAGGGTGAGAGGCAGCAGGTTAGGCCATTCCTTGTGATTGGCGGACATTTTTTGCATGATCTTCTTGATGTTTTTATTGGCCGCATCGACCGCACCGTTCATCTTGGGTCGATAGATGACGGATTTGAGATGCTTGATGTGGAACTTACTATACAATTCTTTCATTATTTGATTGTTCAGGTTCTTGGCATTGTCTGATACGATCACTTTTGATTATCCATATCGACAGACGACATTATTTCTGACGAACCTAATGATGACCTCTTTTGTGACTTTGGGAAAGGAGGTTGCTTCAACCCATTTAGTTAAGTAATCGATAATGGTGAAAATGAATTGATGACCATTGCAGGCTTTTGGTTCCACTGGACCTATCACATCCATTCCCCACATGGAGAAAGGCCACGGTGAACTCATATTATGCAGCCCATTTGGAGGAGCGTGGATGGCATTTCCCTGTATTTGGCATTGAAAACATCTCTTAACGTGATCATCGCAGTCAGCCATAAGAGAGATCCAATAATGTCCAATTCTTAATATTTTCTCGGCCAGCAGATGATCGCTCATGTGTGGACCACAGACTCCACCGTGTATTTCATCCATAATTCTTTGGGCTTGCTCTTTGTCGAGGCATCTCAACAGGCCTATTCCAGCATCCCTTTTGTAAAGTGCATCTCCGCTCAAATAGCACTTCATGGCCATTTTGTGAATTCACTTTCACACAGATTGACTTGCCCTAGTGGGTGTGGATCCATCATGGAGATATTCCTTGATGTCTTGATACCAAGGCTTCTTGACAGGATGTATTTCATCTGATACTTCTCCAATGTAATTCCCATATGTCAGGGCTTTCTGAATTATGAACTTGATGTTGGGAAATCAACTCTTATCGGATATGCGGATTAATGAAGCCAACATAACTAATGCATCAGCGAAGTCATTCCGACCCCGAGGAATATGAATGAAGGTTATGTCTTCGAATTCCTGGGATATTTTGAGGACCTGCCGATGATAGGGCAGCAAATACAGTTCTTTGGTGAGATACGCGCCGGTGGTTTATCTGATGACCAGCTTGGAATCTCCGAAGATGAGTAGGTGTTTGATAGACATGGATTGGGCTAATTTTAACCCCATTATACAGCCTTCATACTCGGCCGTATTGTTGGTGTTACCAAATTGAAGTTTGGTAGCCACAGGATACTGCTTTCCTGCACCAGAGATGAGGACTGCCCCAGCTCCTGTACCTTCTATGTTTACCGCTCCGTCGAAATACATTTTCCATGGTTGGACTGTATTCTCTGACCGGAGTTGTTGAATTGTCATGATCCCATCATCTGGGAAATATGTCTCCAGGGGCTCGAACCCTCTTGAAGGTGCTTCAGCTAATTGATCTGCAATGCCTTGACCCTTGATTGACTTCTGAGTCACGTAAACAATGTCGAACTGCTGTAGGATCTACTGCCATTTGGACAGTCTGCAATTTAGCATTGGTTTGTTGAATACGTATTTGAGTGGATCCATGCGGGATATGAGGTAGGTTGTATGCCCATACAAATAGTGTTGCAACCTCATAGCGGCCCATGCTAATGCACAACATTTCTTTTCGACCAGGGTGTACTTCTATTCACCACTACTGAATCTTTTGCTGATGTAGTAGATAGCTCTTTCTTTACTACCATCATCCTTCTGTCCTAACATACAGCCCATTGTGTTGTTATTGATGAACAAGTACATGAATAAGGGAACTCCATCCCTTGGGGGTACCAAAATAGGTGCTTCAGTCAGCTGCTTCTTGATGGCAAGGAAGGCTTGTTGACACTCCTAATTCCATTTGGTGGAGGAATTCTTTTTTAACAGCTTGAAGATGGGTTCACATGTTGCTGTGAGTTGTGAAATGAAATGGCTTATGAAGTTAATCCTTCCCAGGAATCCCCGTATCTTCTTCTCTGTACGAGGTACGGGCATTTTAGTAATGGCTTTGATCTTGGAAGGGTCGAGCTCGATGCCCCGATTACTCACCAAGAATCCTAACAGCTTGTCTGCTTTGATGCCGAAAGCACATTTGGCGGGATTGAGCTTGAGGTTATACTTATATAACCTGTTGAACAGCTTCCTGAGATGGTCAATGTGATCATTCTCCCTTTGGGATTTGATGATGATGTCATCCACATAAACTTCAATCTCTTTGTGCATTATGTCATGAAAGAGGGCCATCATGGCTCACTGATACGTGGCTACGGCATTGATGAGGCTGAAGGATAGTCGTTTATAGTAGAAGGTTCCCCAGGGAGTGATAAAAGATGTTTTCTCCTGGTCCTCTTCAGCAACCATAATTTGATGATAACCAGTAAAGCAATCCATGAAGGAATACATTCCAAACTACGCAGTATTGTCGATCAGGATGTGGATGAACGGTACCAGGAAATTGTCCTTGAGGCAGGCTTTGGTCAAATCCTGATAATCCATGCAGACTCGTACCTTCCCTCCGGGCTTAGGCACGGGAACTATGTTTGACAGCCATTCTGGGTATGTCGATACCATGGTGATTTCGGCTTTGAATTGTTTAACAATTTTTTTCTTTGACTTTTAGACTTCATTTAGGTTTTAATCTCCTGAGCTTTTGCTTGACTGGTTTGAATCCTTCTTTGATGGGCATTCGATGGATGACAATATCAGTGGATAAGCCAATCATGTCATTATGTGACTATGTAAATACATCCTGGTACTGTTTTAAAAGTTTGATCAGGTCGGCTTTTTAATTGGGTGTGGGGTCTGAACTTATTTGGATTTCTTTGATGTTTTCGGAGGTTCCTTTGTTGATGGTGATGGTTTGGTCGAGGTTTGGTTTGGGTTTTTCTTCTACCCATTCTTTGATCTCCTAAGGCACCTCATAGTCATCTTCTTCCTTTTGATCAATATCCATCAAGTCGAAGTTCATTTCTACATCAAAGCCATAGTCATTTTGACAGGTTGACATCTCATCAGCAGAGACACACACATCCAATGCTTTGGTCCTGAAAACAAAAATGCTTTCATTAATATATACAACTGCTTAAACATACAGAGCATTTGTAAAGCATAACAAAAGTTACTGCTATAGCTGTGCAAGTAAAAGTAAGTAGTAAATGAAAGCATGATTAAAGGGCAGATGTACTCTCTTCCCCTTTACCCTTTTCGACAAAGGCAAGGGACACTGTTCCAGTTGTCCAAGGTCAGATACTCATGAAACGGGAGGATCAGGGATTTGTGATTATCTGTTTCATCTTGGATGATGACTGAGACATCCTTTATAATAGGGCTAGGGATCTTCGTTGAACTGCTCCCTTTTCCCTTCCTGATGCGAGGAATTTGAACTTAATCCTCGTCGTCGCTGTCTGGGAGTTCGTCATTCATGCCCTCGTAGTTGATAATGACCCTTATGTTAGCGAATGGGTTTCATACATGATCTTTTCTTTTCCTTTTTCGCTGTCTACCTCAGGCTTAAGGGCTTTTCTTTCATGGACAAGTATGATTGGAGGGAATAGCATGGCTGATACCATAACTGGGATTTTTCTTGTAGGTTTCACCCATCTGGCATTTGTGAGGTTTGGCAGCAAAATTATGGAGGAATGAGCCTTGGGATGTTTATGTGGGTTCCGACGGCTTGACCCGGATGAATATCCCAATCCTACTATCCCAGTCTGACTTGGGATTTGGACTGGCATCTTGATACCTTGCTTATCCTTTCCCAACCCTACTCCAAGTTGGAAACCCGAAGATACCTTTTCTTGCCCCACTGTCATTACTTTGGTGGAAACTTTAGGTTTTAGGGCTGGTGCCCAAATTGGTAGATACTGAGTATCGCTCACCTCTAGAGCTTAAAAACTGGCAGGTTCAATCCCCGCATCCAGGCTGATCACTGGCATATCCCCATGTATGTAGGCAGAGTATTCTGGTTCGGTATTCACTGTGATGAGGGTGCCGTTAATAATGTACTTGAGTTGTTAATGGAGGGTGGATGGCACTGCCCCTGCCATGTGGATCCATGGTCTGCCCAGCAATAAGTTGTATCCGGCGGCGATGTTGAGCACCTGGAAAGATACGTAGAAAGTGTGTGGGCCAATCTCTAGAGGAAGCTCTATTTCCCTCATAGCCTGTCGGCGAGATCCATCGAAGGCCCGAATGACCATATGACTGGTTTTGATCCGGTTCGAATTGATCTTCATCCTTTCCAAAGTATCGTATGGACAAATATTGAGGGATGATCCTCCATCGATGAGCACACCTCCGATCATATATCCGGAGGACATTACAGCTATATGCAGGGACTTGTGGTGGCCCGTTCCCTCTGCCGGGATATCATCATCAGTGAAAGATATCACATTGCTGTTGAAGATGTGCTCTATCATGTGACAAAATTTCTCTGTGTCCACTGTACGTGGAAAATGAGCTTCTTCTTGTACTTTCACTAGAATGTTGCAATGATCCGCTGAGGATAGGACCAAGTCGAGGATGGACACTTGTTTAGGTGCGTCCTCCAAGATTTGCACTATTTTGATTTCATTGTGTCCCATTTTATTGAGGAATTTTTTGATTTTCTCTTCAGCCACCTTCTCTTTTACTTTGATGACCAGTTTGATTACCCGTTGAGGTAGGTATAAGGGATTGTCCTTCGGCACAACGATAATGTTGTTTGAAGTGGAGCCTTCATTGTTCTTGTAGTTCCATGGGACACACTTTAGGCTACTGATTGGATACTGAGGTCTGAAGGGTATGATTAGAGGCTGAGGTGTAGCCACCATCACAGGATCTGATATTTCTTGAACCCCTTTCCCTGGCAGTACTAAGGGTTCGAGAGTCGACTCCCTATCGCAGGATATGACAGCCACTGTGTTCTGGTTCCATATAGTGGGGATCTAGAGAGTGTCATTGTCTGGGAGATCGAGGATTTGATTTCCCCTTATCAGGTCCTCATTTTCAATCATGTCTTGAATCAAGTTTATGTAGTGCCCAGCAATCTTCAGTATCATGGCCGGGTGAATTTGAATGGTACTGACATATTTGGTCAGGTTTGAATTTTCTGGCTCAAGGGTTCAATGAAGGTAACAAGTCCGTAACCATTTCTTCATTGATTAGCATTTGAAGGATTTCTTCCATTGCTTGATTTAGGTTGGTGAAGTTTTTCTTGAATAGGAATTTCCCATCTGCTAGGAGATTCCCCTCTTCAGCCACCCTGTTGGCCTAAAGATCATTCTCATTAAACTGGTATTGATTTCTCGGGGAAGTGATCTCCGGTGTGGGAGGACGATCGATAATGGACTAGTTGATTTGTTTCACCATCTTCCTAGTGTGCTAATGCTGGTAAACGACCAGTTTTGCTAACTGCTCGATCTGCTCCTTGATAGACTTGATCTCCTGCTCTATCAAGAACCGCCTTTCAAAAACTTCCCAACTATCTGGGCTGGTGTTGTTGGATTGAATTAATTCTCCCATGTAACGAAGGTAATTGGATCCTTCTCCATTTGTGGTACTGATCATGTTGACATTCTCCTCTTTATGCTGTGTCAGAGGATTGTCCTGCACATGGGGTTGCTCATACTTTGTGACCACAATCTCTCCGCTGTCAATCAAATCTTGTATTTTATGCTTGAGAGACCAACAGTCTTGGGTGTCATGGCCTGGAGATCCAGATTGATAAGTACACTTCTTGTTTGGGTCAAAATTTCGACCATTAGTGTTGGTTGGTGGAAGGAGTTAGATAATCTTCTTCTGGGCTGTCAGAAGTTTGAATACGTTCTCGAGTGAATCCCCTAGACGGGTGAAAGTTCTTCGACGCCTAACCTCCATATTTTTCTAGGGTGGAGGGTTTGAAGGCTATGCTCGATTTTGAGAAGAGGTATAATTCCTCCTTTGAATGGGCATACTGTTTGACTCGCCCCTTGGATTTTGTCCTTGTAAGACTAAGGACACTTCTTCGTTTTTCTTTTTGTGCACCCTTCGGGGATTACTCCTGTAATTTTCAGACTGGATATGCTCAGCGACAGCTTTGAGGGCGATTAGATCTTTTATCTTCCCGGATTTGAGCTCTAATTCGGCTATTTCACCATGTTTGATCATTTTAGAGAATGGTTTTCCTATGCTTGCTAGGACCCTCTCATAATAAGGCGCTTCTTGGATGTTGATAAAGGTCATGACTATTTTATATTCAGTCATGGCTGGGGTAACTTGTGTTGCGACCCGTCTCCATCGCTGGGCGTGAATGATTCAGTGTTATTCTTCCTGATCTTTGTAATTTGTTATCTGTTTGGAGCCAGCTGAGATTGGAAGCTGTATTAACCGAGGAAAGCGTGGGCCTGTTCTTCCCAACTGTGGATTTTGGAGTTGTCCAGACGGGTATACCATGCTCTCGCCTTTCCGGTTAGACTCTTCTGAAATAGCTGCATTCAAAGCTTCTCGTTCTTTGCATAGGATTTAAGTTCTCCAATGAATACTTTTAAGTGTGTGTAAGGATCTCCCGTTCCATCATACTTCTCGAAGTCAGGAGTTTTAAATTTTTCGGGATAACGAGCCCCGGGTAATATACAGAGGTCGGAGTAATTAACACTACCGAATGCCCCAATCCCTTTGATTGATCATAGAGCTTCCTCCATTTGTTGTACTTTCTTCATAATGTCACCAGCTTCCTGTTCTTTAACGAGGGGGTGATTTTTGTTGGTCGTGTCCTTGTTTTGTGGTCCAAGAATCTGAGTTTCGGCCTTTTCAGTCTCTTGACCGCCAGTTCTACCACCAGATGCTCCTGGTTCTGTGTGAGCTTGAGATTGTTTCCCTTTAAGGTCCTTGCTTTGTTCTCGTAGGAAATCGGCTAACTCGGCTGTCTAATTTTTTAGACCTTCGAACTTTTCCCGGGATACCGGGGTGGATTCTGGTTGAGCACTAGAAGCTATGTCCGTGGATGGAGTGGGTGCTTTAGATTTAGACCTAGTAACAGGACCAATTTTTACCTACAACAAAACGTAGGCTTGTCAATTCTCTGATGTAGGTAAGGACAGGATGCATGATGTGTTTTTTAGATTTTATCCTGCAAAACCCAGGTTAGTTATTTTGATGGCAGGATGACATGGTATTTTGACAAGGAAAGTAAATCTTTCATTATGATATTTACATTGTGCTCCTAGATAATTGGAGACTTAACATGGAATTGAAGGAGGAAGGCCTGAAGAAGCTTCCTTTCGAATTTGGTTAATCAGAGGCTGACCTATCCTAGGTTACTCTCGCGGCTTTTTTTTCGGCATGAAGGTTCCTAGATCATCGCAATTTACTGGAGGGGAAATTAATCCGATCGTTCAACTTGAGTGAATCTGGGTGGTGCATTTTTATGAGCCCCAGAGACTTAGTCGTTCCCAGAGACATTACTTATCATCGAACGGGTTTTCCACCTTGTGAGAGGGACACACAATATATATTCACACACATCGTGCCTTACCGTAGTGTGTATGATGACATGGGTGCGAAGCACTAATTATGGGTGCGAACCACTAATTATGGGTGTGAAGCACTAAAAAGCAGGAAAGCATTCATTTACATTCATTCAATGTAAAGATCCAACATTCACTCATTCATTGACTATGGAGACGCAGAATTTCACGCATTCAATAGTTTTGAAAGGGAAATGTTTGAAAAGATTTGAAAGCGGCCTAAGCCCTATACTGTCCCTAGCCGAGTCGCCACCTGTCGATATTGGTTTAAAAAACCCGCGGGTCGGGTCACAGCCCAGATCTTTTAATCTCTTTTCCTAAGTTCTCTCTACCCTCACTCTTTTTATTTAGGAAAAAGGTTTTGAAGGGTTTTTAGGAGAAAGGCCAACATGTATCATGTCGACGATTTGAGCGTTTTATAGAGTCGCCAGTTGGTAGATTTGAAAAGGATGTACTAACTCAACCGCGTTTTGTTTGAAAGAGGCCCAATTGCTGGACACTGTCGAAACTTGATCTTTGAAAACAAAGTTTGAGGTCGGGGGGCTTGGTTAAGTGTGAGGAAGGTGTTTGGCACCCCACAACTCCCGTGTAAACAAGGTACCACATCTTTTCAATATTTCCCTTTAAAACTGGAATGCGCGAGTTAATGCTATTTGAAAATTAGGCCTATTAATTTGATTAACTGAAAGTAGTGCTTTGCTTCATTGAACCTATATACGAAGGGTTTGTTTTGATTTGAAAATCAGTCTTTGATTTGATTTGCATAAGCATTTAGTTTGATTTTTCTTTAAAAAGCTTTTCTTTTGATTGATTTGAAAATGATGTTTTGAAAGCTGGTTTATCAAACCCTTACGCTACCTTAGGAATTGAAGCCTGTTGTACTTCCAATTTTCTCTTTATAGCCTTAAGGCTGCATGTGAATTGTGATTTGTCGGGCTGCAAAGCATCCTTGACCACAGAATATACAAGTGTTGGTCTCCTCATGGGTATGAAAACCATCGGAGGGACGCTGACACGACAATCCACATTTTTTCATTATCTTGAGACCTTAAATCCGAATAACCATTTTCAGGTCTGTTTATATGTACATTTCTACAGAAAAACTGGCAGGGTACATTTGTAAATTGGAGTTTGTCCATCGTGGGAATCAAATTTCGATCATTTTGATTGCGAATCCCACGATTCCTAGGCTCACATATGAGTATCCAAAACCTGCACAGTTCAAATTTGTACAAAAACAGATAAATATCCCAATATTGCCAGAACCGAGGATTGATTCAGTAAATCCTGGTCCGCACGGTCGAAGCATTCTTATTCCCACAAGATAGCGATCTAAGGGACGCGAGGTTGCTTTTGAAGCTGAAACTAGAAAAGAAAGCAAGATTTATGGAAATCTCACCCATTTTTGCTTCTCGGTTCAGTCTGGAGGTTTTGAACCGTTTGAAAACTAGAATTGGCAAGATTTAAATAAATCTAGTCCTCCTGTAGATATGTCAGTGCCAATTCATATAAGATGAATATTTAAAGCAGCAGTTGAATAGAAAGCGAGTAAAACAATATATATATATATATATAAAAGCTATAAAGGGCGATGGGTTTTCACGCCGGTGCCCGGACTAGAATTGAAATATATATATATATATATATATATATATATATATATATATATAATAACAGAAACGTAGTCAACCAAGACTGGGAAGAGGACCAGTGATGGTGAAGGCTGCTTATATATGCATAAATATATATAAAAGTAGTAAAAAGGCCATAGAAAGATCCAAGACGAACTAGAATTTAAATATACAGAAAAGTAGTCAACTAGTGACTGGGGAGATCACCCAGTATGGCGAAGTGTGCAAAAATAATATAAATGCCACGAAATAGACCAGGTCAGACTAGAATGTAAATTGCAGAAAAGTAGTCAACTAGTGACTGGGGAGATCACCCAGTATGGTGAAGTGTGCAAAAATAGTATAAAGGGCGATGGGTTTTCACGCCGGTGCCCGGACTGAAATTAATATATATATATATATATATATATATATATATATATATATATATATTGACAGAAATGTAGTCAACCAATACTGGGAAGAGAGCCCAGTGTAGGTGAAAATCGCTCATATATGCGTAAATATATAAAAGCGATAATCTACCTCGGATTTGACATCTGGGCTTGACAAAATTGAAATGTTAGTATATATACAGTTAAATATATGCAAAAAAAGGGTCAAACCCAGACTGGGAAGATAACCCAGTCCAACAAAGTTGCCAGAATGTGTGTGCTAGTGCATTGAAGCTGCTGGAGCTGACAGATCGTCAATACGAGTTGTAGAAATGCCAGAAAATCAGTTTATGTACAAAAATGTACCAAATTTTAACTAAAACGGCCACGAAACTAAGTTTCGGGCATTGTTAGAAAATGAAACTTAACGTGGAAGTGTATAAAAGTACGAAGAAGTAATATTCACTTTCTGATCGTGAAAAAACTTATAATGGACTGCTACACGGGCTTTTTGCCAAATTGTAGTCTCTATACGTGCAAATGTACTGGTTATTTTCTGATATGGGATAGTATATGGATATATCTACGTGTTAGAGTGAAAATATTTGGGTTTGGAAGAGGTGTAAAAGTCAAAAAATTGAACTGGCAGAGCTTCGCCGCGTTTCTAGTTTTTTTGAAATGAAGGGGGCACCTTTATTTATAAGCCAGGGAACCTCCACTCTACCTGCTGCTGCCGTAGGTAGAGGTGTGGCTCCCTTGGTGGGGCCCATGGTGTCGGTTTCTGTCCTCTTGAAGTACCTGCACTCTTGACAACGCGCAGTCAAAGTCAAAACTTTCTAACTTTTGATCTGAGTGCCCGTTTGAGGCGTGCAGTACCTTTTCAGAAAGCCCTTGTCTAGAGTGTCGCAATGACATGGGATAAAACATTTTTTGCGTCCTAGAAGACGGGTTCATAACATGGTCTTTGATTCCCCGCAATTTGTCCATTGAGCTGTCTTGCGTCGTTTGCACTCGGGATCATTGTTATGGTTCATTCTGACTTTTATGGCATCAATTCTGCTTGATTTTGGCCAAATCGACTGAGAGTTGATAAAATAACTATTTTGCCCCTCCCGGGGTGGTCCTTGGTGGATCTGGCTTCCCAGGGTCATCTCTAGGGCTGAACTACACTTCTCGGATTGAGACCGGGATGACTCGACATGTCCTGGGTTGATGTCGAGGTTGACCTGTATCTCCCGGGTTGATGCCGAGGCTGACTTACAGGCTTAATATTGATATTGGGGTTTGGATAGACGGTCTTAGTGGAGATCGGAGCTGGATAGACGGTCCGATTAGAGATCGGAGCTATATAGACGGTCCCATTGGAGATCGGAGCTGAATAGACGGTCCGATTGGAGATCGGAGCTGGATAGACGGTCCAATTAGAGATCGACGCTGGATAGACAGTCTGATTGAACATCGGAGCTGGATAGACTGTCTGATTAGAGATCGGAGCTGGATAGATGGTCCGATTGGAGATCAGAGCTGGATAGACGATCTTATTGGAGATCAGCTGGATAGACGGTCCGATTAGAGATCGGAGCTGGATAGACTGTCCGATTGGAGATCGAAGCTGGATAGACTGTTCGATTGGAGATTGGAGCTTGATAGATTGTCCGATTGGAGATCAGAGCTGGATAGACGGTTCGATTGGAGATCGGAGCTGGATAGACTGTCCGATTGGAGATCGAATTTATCTGGAGTACCGATATTGGTGATCGAATTTGGGTGGAGTACCCATATTAGGTTATAGGATTTGACTGGAGTACCGATATTGGTGATTGGATTTAGGATTACCGGCATTGGTGGCCGGATTTAAGTTTACCGATATTGGGGATCAGATTTAACTAGAGTACCGATGTTGGTGATCAAATTTGAATTTACCGACATTGGTAGTCGGATTTAGGTTTAACGATATCGGGGATCTAATTTAACTAGAGTACCGATATTGGTGATCGAATTTGATTGGAAGCCTGGTATCGGTACCATGGTTGATTTTAGTGACAGCTTTGCCCTTCTACATTGTTCGTATTGGGGCAAGGAAAAATTTGAGTGTCTACAATTATTTTTCACATAATTGATGCTACTTTCTTTCAATATTCATAAAGAATATTATTTTCCTTCATATTCCATATTATGAAAGTAACAATATTTCAATTCATATCCCCAAATTCAAACTTACTACGGTAAGTATTGCCTCTATATAATTCCTGCAATGATCACAAATTCCTTGAGTTTTGCATTTCATCTAATATCATTTCACCGGAATGTTGGTATGAACTTTCTTATGTAATTTCTACCTTTTCATGTCGGGGTTACTATTCATCCATACGGTACTATTCATAAATACGATACTATTCATACGTACGACACTATTCACGAGTACTATTCAAAGAAAAATTAAATTTTCTTTTCTTTGTCCAAGCTATCTGTTATGGTTCTTATATTTGATTGGATCAATGTTTTGAACTTCATTCTTGAATTTTGCTCCACAATTGGTTATTATTGAACATTCCTGAACTTGGATAAATTAAATTACGAATATCTAAAGTTTGTCCTTTATCTCACTGGATTCGTTCTTTATATTATTTTTTATCATCCTCAGTCTTAAATTGTGGTGAAAGTTATCTTTGGCACGTAGTGCAAAGATGAACTGTTGATTGATGAATATATTTGGCCTGTAATGCAAAGATGAATGATTATTGAATATATTTGGCCCGTAGTGCAAAGATGGACATGTGTTGGTATGATCATGACCATTGGTGATACAAATGAATATCTTTGGCCCGTAGTGCAAAGATGAATATTTGATTTGAATATATTGATTGATGTTACAGGGATAAAATATTAAAGATGGACTTTAAATCATAGAAGATAGTAGACATCATTCTCTACTTAACTCTTCTAATGAATTGTTATTTTCGCTGCAGTTGTTGATCTAAAACTTGTTGTCCATAATATTTTATCTGATTTATTGAAGACTAACAATAATTTATTCTTCATTATCTTAGTCATAATATTCTTTATTGGGCTAGTTGAGCTCACTCTTTTTCTTCCATTTTTCTCTTCTGGAAAGGAGAATGTCGCAGGGACTAGTCCGTGGACAGAGTGATGGTCCGAGTTAGAGCAAGAGTAGTCCTCACTATTTTGTAAAATAGTGTGATAATAATTTTAATGAGGACTTAGTTGAGTGTTTATATTTTCTACATGTTTGTATTGACACTCACAGTTGTGTGGTCATATTTTTACCGACCGTTTGATATAAAAGATTGTATTTGGATTCGGTACCATGTAGTTGACGACTTAGAATGGGTTGAGTATTGAATCTATTTTGGCGGCGTCACAGTTGGTATCAGAGCTTAGGGATATGAACTCTGGCAAAGAACTGGGAATAGAACTAGGAGGGGAGAGACGAGTAAAACCTTCGATAGTGTATCCTACCTAAGCTTATTTGGTATTTAATTGGTAGGTCAGAACATCGGGTTAATATGTGATATGTCAATTTGTTTAATTAACCCTTGTTTTATGGCATTATTTGAGAATAACAACTGAAAATCAAAACAATGGAGCATTTGAGACCACTGAGACACCGCTAAACACCAACTAGGATAATGTGCAACAAGAAGGCAATAATCCTCCTGTAAAACAATACCACTGATCAAGCGACGAACGATGGGATGTTTAGAAGTTTTTTGCAGTTCATGCAAAACCAGACGAGGGAGACTCGTGTTCAAAACACAGGTAGGAATAACGGTAACTCGCGGCTTGTCACTGCCAAGCAATTCAAAGAGTTGGGACCACTAGAGTTTTTGGGAAAGCCAGATCCAATCAAGGATGAAACATGGGTTAAGCAAATTACCAAGATATTTGATATCTTGGGATGCACGGAGGAGCAAAAGGTACCATTCGCCACCTTTATGTTCCGTGGAGAGGCAGATTATTGGTGGGAATCTATGACTCAGCCTTCCGCACTCCAGATGTCTTGGGAAGAGTTCCAAAAATTATTCAATGACAAGTACTATCCATAAAGTATTCGTTATATGAAGGAGGTAAAGTTCATCAAACTGGAACAAAATAATATAACGGTATCCCAATACGAGGCTAAGTTCGCAGAGTTATCCCAGTTTGCATCTCATTTGGTGGATAATGAGGAACGTATGACATGGATGTTTTTGAGAGGTTTGAAACCCAAAATTTGTCAATACCTCATTTCTCACAAACTTTACTTTTATTCAGATGTTGTGAAAAGGGCTTAATTATTGGAGCGGGATAATGAGTCTGTTCAACTAAGGGAGAACAACCATTGTCGTACCGGTGGCAGCAGTCATCGGAATAATGATAATCAGCATGGAGAAATTTATCAGGCCAGAAGTGGTAACCACTCCGGTGGTAATCGTTGCCGTAATAATAGAAGAAGTGAGTCGGGGGAAGATTTTAAAAAGAGAAGGTACAATAATAACAATGTAAAGACGTTAGCAGCAGCACCAGCACCAACAATTGCGTCTAGGGGAGGAGAACGACCATCGGTCGTATGTTATAAATGTGGACAAGAGGGACACATCAACCCAAACTGCACACAATAATCCAAGGTGTGCTATATCTGTGGAAAGGAAGGTCACATAGCTCGAGTGTGTCCTATAGCAAAATCAAGTCCAGTTGGGATGGTGGCAATAAAGGTTGTCCTAGACAAGGCAAAGTCGGTGGTTCCAGGGAGAGCATTTGTCGTGACTACCCAACAAGCGAGGAAACCGAACGAGGTTATCACGGGAGTTAAATTTCAAACTAAAGGAGTTGTTAGACATCAGCTTTATACATCCTAGTACATCTCCTTGGGGTGCCCCTGTTTTGTTCGTAAAGAAGAAAGACGGGAGTATGCGACTTTGTGTTGACTATCGGGAGTTGAACCACGTCACCATCAAGAATAGGTATCCGTTACCTCGCATTGATGACCTGTTCGACCAGTTTCAAGGTGGGCAATTCTTTTCAAAGATCGATCTTCGTTCTGGATATCACCAGTTAAAGATTAAAACTGTTGACATTCTGAAGACTGCCTTCAGAACTCGATACGAGCACTATGAATTCTTAATCATGTCTTTTGGATTGACTAATGCTCCTGCTGCTTTCATGGATATAATGAACAGTGTATTCAAGGAATATTTGGATTATTTTGTGGTTGTCTTTATTGATGACATCCTCATTTACTCCAAAAGTCGTGAAGATCATGAACAACACTTGATGCTGGTACTCCAAAAGCTTCGTGAAAACAAGCTATATGACAAGTTGAAGAAATGCGAGTTCTGACTTGAGAAAGTAGCATTCCTTGGACACGTGGTATCGAAACATGGAATATCAGTTTACCCGACGAAGATTGAAGCAATACAAAGTTGGGAGCAACCTAAGTCGGTAATCTAAGTATGTAGCTTTTTGGGCTTAGCTGGTTATTATCGGAGATTCGTAGAAGGATTTTCTTGAATCGCTACTGTCGACGTTGGAAAATTTAAGAAATACCGAGGGTCGGTTTATAACCCGATTTTCTACCTTTATTGCAAAAAAAGTTTTGAAGGGTTTTTTAGGAAAGAGGCCAACATGTGTATATGTCGACGATTTGATTTAAATAGAGTCGCCAGTTGGTAGTTCTAAAAATGGTTGTACCAACTCAACCGAATTTGATTTGAAAAGAGGCCCAATTTACTGGACACTGTCAAAACTTGATCTTCGAAATTGGAGTTTTGAGTTTGGGGGCTTGGTTAAGTGTGGGGAAGGTATTAGGCACCCCACGACTCCCGTGTAAACACGGTACCGCAATCTTTTCAATATTTCCCTTAAAAATGGAGTGCGCGAGTGAATGCTATTTGAAAATTGGGCCTTTGGATTGATTGAAAGATTTGACAGGATTCGTTGAGCCTATATACGAAGGGTTTGATTTGATTTGAAAATCAATCTTTGTTTTGCAAAAAGCATCATTTAATTTGATTTGAAAAAGCTTTTGAATTGAATTGATAATTATGTTTTTTGAAAACTGGTTTTATCAAACCCTTACGCTGATATAGGAATTGAAGCATATCGCTACTCTGAATTTTATCTTTATAGCCTTAAGGCTGCATGCAATTGGTGATTTTCTCGGGCTGCGAAGCATCCTCGACCACAGAAATATAAAGTGGTCTCCTCATTGGTATGAAAACCATCAGAAGGACGCTGACACGACAATCTATATTTTCACTATGTTGAGACCTAAAATCCGGATAACCGTTTTAAGGTCTGTGCATATACATTTTTTAGAAAAAAAACTAGTATGGTACATCTATAAATCGAAGTTTGTCCATCGTGGGAATCAAATTTTGATCAGTTTGAGCATGAATCACACTATTTTTAGGCTCACATATGAATAGCTAGAAAACCTGCACAGTTCAAATTTGTACAAAAATAGATAAATATACCAAGATAGCCAGAACCAAGGATTCATTCAGTAAATCTCGGTTCGCACGGCCGAAGCGTCTCGTTCCCACTAGATAACGATCTAAGGGACGTGAGGTTGCTTTTGAAGCTGAAACTATAAAAATAACTAGATTTAAAGAAATCTCGGCCATTTTAGCTTCCAGGTTCTGTCGGGACCTGTTTGAACCGTTGAAAGTTAGAATTGGCGATATTTGGATAAATCTAGTCCGCCCGCAGATATGTCAATGCAGATTCATATAAAAAATGAATATTAAATGCAGTAGTTGAATAAATTGAGTAAAGCAATATATATAGTTAAATATATATACAAGCTGTAAAGGGCGATGGGTTTTCGCTCGCAAGCCTGGACTAGAATTGAAATATATATATATATATAAAGAGTAAAAAAGGCAATGGGTTTTCACGCCTGTGCCCGTATTGGAATTGAAATTGATAGAAAAATAGTAACCCAGTGACTGGGAAGAGCACCTCGTATGGGGAAGTGTGCAAAAGCAATAAAATGGCAACGAAATAGTCCAAACCGACTGAAAATATATAAATATATATATATATATATATATATATATATTAACATAAATGTAGTCAACCAGGACTGATATGAGTGCCAGAGATGGTGAATGTCGCTTATATATGTGTAAATATATATAAAAGTTGTAAACTAACTCGGATTTAACATCCGGGCTTGACAGAATTAAAATGTTAGTACATTTGTAGTTAAATATATACAAAAGAGGGCCAAACCCAGACTGGGAATATAACCCAGTCCGGCAAAGTTGCCAGAATGTGCGTGCTAGTGCGATGTCTGGTCTATCTGCGGCTCCCCTAGGTGGGGTCCAATTGCCTGGCTTGGTCGTCTCAAAGTACGTGCACTACGAGCTATGTGATGTCTGGTCGGAAACTTTCTAACTTTTGATCGGAGCGTCTGTTTGAGGCGTGCGATATCTTTTTGGAAAGCTCTCGCTGAGAGTGTTGCAATGACATGGGAAAAAACATTTTCTGGGTCCAGGAAGATAGGTTCATAACCAGGTCTTCGATTCCCTCCAGTTTATCCGTTGAGCTGTCTTGAGTAATTGCCACTCAGGATCGTCGTTAGGGTTTATTCTGACTTTGGCGGCATTAATTTGGTTTGAGTTTGACCAAGTTAGTTGTGAGTTAATGAAATAACTGTTGTACCCCTCCTGTGGCTGCATGTAGTGTCGGCATGGTCGCTGGTTGACTTCCGGGAGCTGATTCCAAGACTTGGATCCCAGTCGAGTCTTTTGACCTCAGGGTTGTCTCTGAGGCTGATGTGGTCATTCCAGGTTTTTCTCTGGAGTTGTTGTGATGCTTCAGGTTGATGTCTGAAGTTGACTTGACGTCTCGGGTTAAGATCGGGGATGACCTGCACTTCCCGGGTTGAGACCGGGGTTGAGTTTGACTTCCCGGGTTGTTGCCGGGGATGAATTGTGTTTCCCAGATTGAGACCAGAGATCGCTTGACATGTCCTCGGTTGATGTCGAGGTTTTCTTGAATTTATAAATTGAGACAAGGGTTGACTTTGACTTCCCGGGTTGACACCGGGGTTGATTGATACCTCCCGGGTTGCTGTCGGGGTTGAATTGACTTCACGGGTTGAGACCGGGTTTGAGCTTGATGATCCGATTGACTGTGGTAACTTGATTGATGGTCCAATTGACTGTCAGAACTTGATTGATGGTCCCAATTGACTGTCAGAACTTGATTGATGGTCTAATTGACTGTCAGAACTTCATTGATGGTCCGATTGACTGTCGAAACTTGCTTGATGGTCCGATTGACTGTCAAAACTTGATTGATGGTCCGATTAACTTTTAAAACTTGATTGATGGTCCGATTGACTGTCGAAACTTGATTGATGATGTGGGGGATCAGATTTAGGTTGAAGGACCGGCGTTGGTGGCTGGATTTGGATTGATTAACGATTTTGCCTTTCTACTAGGTTAGTATTGGGGCAAGGAAAATTTTGAGTGTCTACAGATGCCCCTCTTTATCATGTCCAAGTAACGTAGTGGAATGGACAAGAAAAATATTAGTAGACACTGGAAATAGAGAGTGCCAGATTTATTTTGAAGTTGGGCGTCTTGAAGTAGAATGGGGCTACTTTTGGCTGTGTGCGTTATCACTTTGCTGGGGATGACGCTATGCAGTATAGCCATTGATGGTATTAGGAAGTTATCATGAGCCAGTTTTGTCATTCTCGACGGTGGATGACATCATTCATGATAATTTGTTTTACTCTGATGAGTTTGTTGAAGATGATTTATCACAGATTTTCCTATCTTGACCTGTTAGGGATGGCGTCCTCTGCAATAGCTTTGTAGATTCTAAGGGGGTGAGCTATCACAAATTTTCCCATCTTAATCTGCTGGGGATGACGTCCTCTGTGATAGCTTTGTAGGTATTTTGGAAGTGGCCAGGATTAATACTACCTCAATGATCTTCTTTGAGGATGTGTGTAACGGATTCCATCATATGTCCTTTGTGAAGATGGATTATTATGTGACTCTCAACCGTAGATCGTCTCCTGACATCTCATGGGACTAGTCTGAAGGTTGAAATTGACTTCGGTCGGCACCCGAACTTCGCTAGGGTTGCATCAACGGCTGAGTTATCATCGGTTAATACCCGATGCTTCGCTGGATTAGAACCAACGGCTGAGTTGTCACCGGTCAGTACCCGATGCTTCGCTGGACTAGAACCAACGACTGAGTTATCACCAGTCAGTGCCAAATGCTTCGCTGAATTGGAACCAATGGCTGAGTTATCACCGGTCAGTACCCGATGCTTCGCTAGACTGGAACCAACGGCCGAGTTGTCACTGGTCAGTACCCGATGCTTCGCTGGACTGGAACCAACGGTTGAGTTATTACCGGTCAGTACCCGATACTTCATTGGACTGGAACCAACGGCTGAGTTTTCACCGATCAGTACCCGATGCTTCACTGGACTGGAACCAACGGCTAAGTTATCTCCGGTCAATACTCGATGCTTCGCTGGACTGGAACCAACGGCTGAGTTGTCACCGGTTAGTACCCGATGCTTCGAAAATGGCAATTTTTGGCAGTTTTGTGCAGCTTTTCCGTAGTTTAATCTGTTGACCCCCGGTCATGGCTCCGGGCTGAATGTCAAGGGTCTCTGCGGAGTTTCCCTTTTTATCAAGATTGCACTGCTTGAACGCAGGATTTAAGGACAAACCGCTGAATCGCGTAGCAATTTCTCTTCAGATTTGATTCGGCGGCCCGTTTAAACTCTATTTCAACTCGAACCAAATCGGGCTCGGGCAGGTGGGACCCACCCTGGCTGCGGCTGCCTGGGCTACTTAATGTGCTGCGGGATTTTTCATTTTGCAAGTTTCCCGTTTGAGTAGCGAAAGGATTTTCAATCTTCTTTTTCAGATCTACGGAGTTCTGGCAGTCAGATTCAAAATCCATCAGTTCCTATACGTTTAGTGCGGCGCAGGTAACGTTTTTCATTCTTCTTTTGTAGTTTTTGACTGTTAAAAGCATGCAAATCACCTAGGGTGCTTTCAAATGCAATGTATGAAAAATATATGTCTATATGACCTGTGAAAAATTTTATGTCTATATATGTATGCATATCTTACTGTAATGCACGTTTGGATGTAAGAAAATTTAGGTTCTGAGAAAGTCAATTTTTCCACTTTTTGATCAGTTTAGTCATTCTTTTTGAGGCCTAGTGTGCCTGGACTTTCAACTAAAAATGCCTATGGTATTTTAGAGACCATGTGAGGCTGGTTTTCGATTTTTTTGGATATATATGAACTGTTTCTATTTTTTGGGTTGGTGTGCTACTGAATGGACACTTAGACCTTCCTGTGTGTATATGGACAGTCCATTTTACAAAGGAGACTTTGGCAAAAAAAATTCAAAATCTTAGCTTTTGAAAAGTATGTCTTTTTGACTCTGTGGGGAGTTTTTTACTGACCCAATGCAGGTTTTGAGCTTATGGGATTTTGAAAACATGGAATTTTGACTATACGGGGTTTTTTTGATGGACCCATGCATGTTTTAGTACTTAGATATGTATGCTGGATTGATTAATTAATAAGCCACAGGTTTTAGGCTTACTACACCCTGTCTGAGGTGATTTCGGAGTACTGGTGTATGTGATGGATGGCGATAGACTCGGCAGCTCTACCAGGGTTTCATAAGGCGTTAGACGGAGGAAGGCTTCTGTCGTCCTACAGGCTCGTCCAGCTAGGACGCCTCACAGATTGGTAGAGAGCAGGATAAGTCCAGTATAGGACGAGCAGCCCATTGACATTGATGACGAGGAGGCTATTTTTTTTGCTCCTATTCCAGCTCAGGTTCGACATGCGGAGGTCTCGGGCATTGCTGTGAAAACACAGGAGTTGCTGGGCTACTTGAGTAGCCATCCTTCGAGATATCTTCAGGCCAACGAGGTGACTTGAAGTCTTTATTCTCTTTGGATTCTTTTCCCATCTTTTGGCCATTCTCGAGGCACGGGTTTTTGACATGGGTTAATTTTTGATGCAGGTTCCTGGCTTGACACAGCCACGAGGGAACTGGTTTAGTGTGCACTCCCTCTATTAGACTATGTACGAGGATTACAGGGATATCGTAGATGGCTGGAGATTTCAGGCCTTCTTCTCGATCCTGCCCCGCCGTTGCCGTTGGGGGTATATGAGGGCTTTGTCTGAGCGCTGGTTCCACCAGACTCAGTCCCTTTATCTACTTGATTGCGAGGTGATGATGACTCCTATGGAATGGAGATTTATCACCGGCATTGAGTTTGAGGGTGAGATAGTGCCTGTCATCTCTGACATTTCACCCACCTCAGTAAGATCCCTGTTGGGAGTCCCTCAGTCGGCATTCAAGGGTCGGGCAGTCCAATCTGGTCCTGTGAGAACCCATAATTTCACATAATTCAAATTTTTTGAATAATTTTTTTTTTAATTTAATATTGATATTGATTATCAATATTGTGCTGAGTATCTGTGATACGAGTTTATCAAAGTTGTCAAACTGTGTATTGACTGAGAAATATGAGTACAATTTTGTTTAACAGAGAATAGAAACCCTAACCCTAGTTACGGATAGGGATTCGATAGAAAATACAGTTATAATAATTGTATTGATTAATATGTGAGTGTGTATAACTTATTAAGTCAATTAGGGCTATTAAGTTAATACACTAGGGGAATATGTTATGACGTACGTGAATTATGTATGTGATTGAATACATGTGTATTATGTAAGGTGTATATATATTATTTTGTATATACAGAGAATTAAGATTAAAATTTTGTGACCTAATATATAAATTAAGTATAGTAATTAAATATCCTAAGGGTTATGGTATGGGAGAATATTAATATTATTGATATATGTGAATGTGTATATATAAATAATAATGAATAATAGTCCAAGAGATAATTTATTCAATGGACTAATGTGGATAAGTGAGTTAAACAAGCGCAATAGTTTATTTAAGCATTGGACTTGTAGCTAATTGATTTAATATCAATTAAGTTGTTAAGCTAGCCCAATACTAGATTTAATTATCTAGTATACTAGTAGCCCATAGCTAATTATGTATGGGAGCCCAAGTAATTTTAATTAGTAGCCCAAAGGAATGCAAGGAATGACCCAAATATTTTAATTTGGAGCCCAAGACTTTAACCCAATAGAAGAGGGACATGTTGGACATTAGTTAAACTAATTATTGAGCCCAACAAGGCCTTATGGCCGGCCCACTAGGAGGAGATAAGAAGGAGCATATGAATTAAATATATGGATAGATTTGTGAAGATATGAAAGGATATGATAAGATTTGGAAAGATATGGATAGATTTGGAAGGATATTTGGGAGATATTGAAAAATATTGTAAGATTTGAGAAGATATGGATAGGATATGGGAAGATATGAGAGAAAAAGAAAAGATGAGGATAGGATGGCCAAGTGGCCGATTTTTGTAGAGAAAGGGAAAGGGAGATGCATGTAATTATTTGTGATTACTTTAGTTGGTAGAGTAACTTTTGAGTTGTCAAGTAATTATTGAGCTAACCCATTAGTTATTACTTGCAAGCAACATCATAATTATGATGAGAGAGAGAAAGGATAAGATATGAATTGGACATGAGAAGTTAAGCAAGCCAAGTGGCTGGGTGAGGAGGAAAAGAAAAAGGAAGAGAAAAATAAAGATAAGAAGAAAGATAGAGAGAGAAAATCAAAACCAAGAAAGAGAAAGAGAGGGCTTCGGCCAAGAGAGAAGAAAGAGAGAGAGTGTTTTTGCTTGTTTCAAAGTTCTTTAACTAAAACTTAGTAAGAAGAAGGAAGAACAAGCTAAGGTATAAAGGTTTCTATTTAATATAGTTTAATTTCCTCTGTGATTTGATTTGAGTTTGATTTTTGTAAGGTTTTGATTTGGTGGTTCAAAAATATTTGATCTATATGTTTTTAAGTGTTATATGTTTGGATCTATCACTTTTAAGTGTTAAAAATTGGATTAAAAGTAAGAATAATGAAACTATGTTTCAAAAGGTTGAAAACCTTGATTTTCTTAGCACAAATTATGTTTTGTTTGTGTTTGGTGGGTTTTAATATAATAGATTATGGATCATGATAGATCCATGAGTTTATGATATATGGGTATGTATTATGATGGTTTATTATGGCCAAAATTAGATTAATCAAGAGATCATGCAAGATTTCTTATCAAACACAGTTAAAAAAATTAGATTTTCGAGAAAACGGAACTGGAAATTCAAACGACCATATCTCTCATTCTACTTTGAATTTTTGAGTGTGGTCAAATATTGGAGTTAGGTATATGAGTCTTCTAACGTTTTTAAGTAGAATCACTGAAAAAGGAGTTGTAGATCTTTGTGTGGACTGATTTTTGCAAAGTAGGAAAAATCTGAAAAATGACAAAAGTAGGCTGTCCGGGATTTTGAAGGGCAATTTCGGCCACTTATTTTATGTAATAAATTCCGGCCTTTTGGGACATGCAAATATATGGAATGAAGTAGCTTGTGTCCAAAAATTAGCTCATTCCAACTTAGATTGAGCAAGTTATGGCCATTTAAATTTTTGGGATTTTTCGACAAAAAATGCTATAAACGGAGTTGTATAACACCGATGGCCATGAAATTTAAACTGGAGACTCACATTAACATGTGTAAGATCCCGCCAAGAGTTGGGAATTTCTAGAGTTAAGCGTGAGGTAGTTATTTTCTTAAGGAATTAACTAGAAATGGATTTTTGGAAAATACTTAAGGAAATTAAAAAATTCCTAAAAAATTATTTTTGTTTATAAAATACATGTATTCATGTGTGGACAAAAGATAAAAAAATAATAAGATGATTAGAAGAAAAAAAAGGTAATCCAGCTTGCTGGATTGGCCATCAGGTTGCTGAATTGCAATCTAGTTTGCTGGATTGGCCATCAGGTTGCTAGATTGCAATCTGGTTTGCTGAATTGACCATCAAGTTGCTGAAATAGAAATTGAAATGATATATAACTTATCTAAAATAATATTGAAGCTTTGAGATCGAGTTAATTAACAATAAATGTGTTAATTGTCGAATAGGGTGACCAGAACACCGAATTGAGACCGAAGTCCAACCAAACCGAAATAGTTAGACTTGATAAGTGTTAATTACAGGTTATAAACACTGATGTGACTATGTGATGATGTGTCTATGAGATATATTACCTGTAAATTACAGTGCTATGTGTTGTGATTTGTTGTGCTAATTGTGAGACCGATATTGTTAATTATAGGTCTTTCAAACGCAGATAGAATATATTGTGTAGCAATAATCAACGAAGAAGGCAAGTTTCCTTAACTCAATCTCGAATTATTACTTTTCAAATATAGTGGTGGTTATTTATTGCTGATTATACCACGTCTGAGAATTATTGTTGATTATTCGCAGTTAATGCATGTTGATTAATTCAAATTGAATTATTGATTTTAAGAATATGCTTGGGGAATAACTGTTGTTGGTTATTCACATCCGTAGAAGTTATTATTGATTGCAAATAGTACAGTTAATTTCTGTCTATTATTGAATCGTGTTGAGATATGTCGTACCTATTTTTTTTGGCTAAACAAACATTTGGTGAAACTTGATAGGTTTGAGAAGAAACCTCAATTATTATTGACAGGTCAATGCCAATTATTCCGGCTAGATCGAGAACATGATTAGATATTGAAATCATTATATTTCGTTGTTGTGATTCGAATTCTGGTTATAAGACTGAGAAGAACAACCTTTTTATATAAAAAGGGGCTTTGTGGTCGTATATTTGGCCGTTGTGCGCATGTAAGTATTATGCATAATATAGGGTATAATGAAGCTGATCACTTTATATACTTGCAAAGAGATATGATTTAATTTTTATGGTTATCTGATACACCTGGGTACTTAAAAGTAAAACCTTTGATAGTTACTCGAGAAGTTCAAGATCCTGTAGGGTCGCTCAGCATAAAATCTGGATAATATTCCACTTTGTTATTGCGTAGAATTAATTCTTGTTATTCAATTGAGAAATTTTGAAAGCGTTTTACTCTTTCACTATCGAATTATTGTTTTGCCTAAAATGCGAGAAAGTCTTGTTATTGATTAACGATTTGTTCAGCTATTTCAAAGTCCTTTGAACTTTGGTGATATTCTATCGAATCGATAGTCTTATATTCTTGATTCTTATACTTTATTGTATAATTTAACTTGCAGAGCAAATTTGTTGCTCACCCTTGCTTAATTATAATATTTCAGCTAGGAACGAGGTAGCCGGAGGGGCAGAGAAGAACAAAGGCAAAGGTGTATTGCTAGAGTAGTTATAATGAACATATTTATTGTGTTGTTTTGTATAACCCTTTTTGTATATCTAAGGGTATATTTGTTATGTTAAGGTTATAAAACCTGGGACAATGTATTAACAATATCAGTTAATGAGATGTATATTTCTATTCATAAATAAATGGGTAGTTAGATGGTATTTATATGTTGGATCGTGAGCACCAAACTAGGGGGTCAGGTAACCCGGATTTGGGGGCGTCACAAGTTGGTATTAGAGCTATAGGTTATAAACCTTAAGTGGGGGGGGGGGAACCCTAGGATTATAACCATAAGCGAGATAGAGAAAACTCATTTAGAGTACTAAGTGAGGGATTGCCAAAGTACATCAACAGAAAGATGTGTGGACACATAGTGAGTATGAAATTCGTACTGGTAAAGTATTAAATAAGTTGTTTAAACTGATTGTAGAATGTCAGGAGAAAATGAAATGAGTACAGAAGTGTTGGCAGCTGTTGCAACAATGCCAGTAGCCGAGGTGCCAGTGCAGAGTGAGTCTGTGATGCCCAAAAATTCAGAACCGTCACAGGGTCGCTCGAATTCGGTTCGTCAGGTTCTCATGGTAATACAATACTAACTAAAATCACACATTCACAGCGGAAGATCTAATATAGAATAATATACAATGATTTATTATAATTATTCCCCCATGTCTCGTAACCTACAATATTTAATAGATTACATAATAATATCGAATAAAGACTTATTACATAATCCTAGTTAAGCTTAAACTTAGTCTGAAGAAAATCTTAATACAACATTAGAAATTTAAACGTAAAGGACCAAGCTAGTCAGTAGCCTTGCCCTTGCCCTTATCCTTCCCAGAGACACCACCCTGTTCTGCCTTAACTGAAAGGTTTTAAATAAGCAAGAATGAGCAAAAATTGCCTAGCAAGTAATATACAACAAGGATAAAGAGTTTTATGTCACTATTTTGAAATATCAAAGTGAAATCTCTAAGATAGTCCAGGGTTTCAGAATAATAATATGAATAACGAGTTTCAACAATTCTCGAATCAATCTTTGGAATATGAAACAATAATCCAATATAGATCAACAAATATATATGAATTAAAATGCTATCAACGTATCCAACTGGATAAACAATTTATACTGAGCAGTCACTAAGGACTATTGAACATCTACTAGAATTATCAATATTAAACTGATAACCCAAAAGAAACAAGTACGATAGATGATTAGTCTACAATACTCTATGTTATGCATAACCACAGTAATATTCACGCGTGTGTTGGGGCTTCCAACAATATACACTCCCCTTACCATAAGGGTTGTTCAACTCAGTTTTCATATTTTCTACACCAATAAAAAGGGTTGGACAGTTTTATAAACATGTATATAATCTAGCCGAATCAAATGACATAGACACTTTCACAATATTCAAGAACAATACCAAGTTCAACATGAATAATAGCTTTCACAAGAGTTTAAACGTACTAGCTCAATTAACGAGTAAGTAAGATAACTTGCATTATAAAAGGATAGAATACTTGCACTGTAAAAGGGTGTAAGTTAGGAAACTTGCACAATAAAGTAGGGTTCGGATACTTGCCTTTAGCGTAGTCTATCCACATAAATTAATCAACACTTTTCGAATTCCTATTACCACATAGTTATGTATATACGACCTTCATTAGCCATATATATTAAAATCACCAATAATGTTGAATGTACACGTGAATAGACCATATGAGAATGCTCAAGGTCATAAGTCAAGGCTATTAAGTTCGTTTGCTTTTGTTTATCAAGTTAAGGTTCCCTTGTAATGTCGTCAACCAAGATAAGGTAGGTGTTAACATGCAAGGTTACCTCTGTCAGCGTGTTATTGATGGAAATAAGCATAATGAAGTCATACTAGCACGCTACATATTTCAGAAATCACAAAAGTCATTATCCAAGTCTGCAGAAGGGCGCGACCGCGCCTGATTTGAACTAGGGAGTGGCGCGGCCGCGCAGCTCCCAGTTCAAACCAGGGTTGAGCAATCAGCTTGCTTGGCCTAACTTGCCCATCTTCACACTCCAATGGTAACATGTACAGAAACACACATAAACGTATATGTTATAATGAGTTTGATTCTTGTACTTTCAATGTAATCTTAACACTTTGTAATTAATAAGGATTAACGTGCTTTATTACAAGGTTCGTTACGTCTACTCAATATACACATGCAATTATGGCAATAAGCTTCATATACACATGGTCAATGATTTTGGCCATGCACTTCAAGCTATATAGTCTATCTCATTTAGACACGTCCTAACCATGCTCAACTAGTTTACGATACAGAAGATTAGCTAGGCATTCACATCGATCATGTCTAGAGGCATACAATATTCTATCATGATGTTTATAAATTTTAGGATGCTCATAATATAGTTAGCAACAACTAGATTTCAAACTCTTAAGGTTTTTCTTGAAAATCTTATATTAACCTACTAAGCATGCAAAGCTACTACACATATCATACTTCATATTTGTGCATATATAATCATACCACCTAAGCATGCTCATAAGTTCAGAATTTAAAAGGGCATATAATTTATCAAGTTCGTATTTAAAACTTTACGTTTCCTCTTAGAAGGTTGTCAAAATTGTTCAAGTATGTAAAGTAAGTCTATACAACTCATATCAGGCTTTCATATACATATAAATGGATCATATATCATGCTTGAAATCTCGGAACTCGAAATGTTGTAATTTAACAAACTTGTTTCTTTGAAAGCTTTAAGTTTTCTTTGAAATACTCAACTAAAACAACTAGTATGACTTACTATAAACATAGTAACCTTATTCCACATGTTAGGGTGAGGTATATGCATATTTTAACAAACACAACACGCTCAATACGTTAGAAGATATAACAAAACTGTCAACAGAATCTGCATAAGGGCTTGGTCGCGCCCCATTTTTACTAGGGAGACGCGCGGCCGCGCGGCTTCATTTCCAGACCAGAAAGTCTTCTGCTAAAGTAGAGCATCAGGCCAAACCCAATACACTTCATGAAAAATGCTTGCTAGTTATCACATTGTACATATAACACATCTATATACTGTCCTAGCATGTTAATCATCTTTTCATATCACCAATTCCAACTAAACATGGTAATTCTATGAATTGAATTTCAAATGGGTTTAGAGATTATACCTCTAGAAACCTTGAATTAGCTAAGCTTGCTTCCCAAAATCAGATTACTCTCACTTCACTCTTTCTATAATACTTAGAAATTAGTCTAGCAAAATGAAATGAGAAGGGGAGCACTCAATTTATAGGGAAATGAATAACCATGCCAAGCCATTGTCCATGAAATCAAACCAAGAGGAAGAAGAAGAGTCCATGGGATATTCAAGAGTTGGTGCAATAGTTCCCAACCACTCCCATCACCCACACCCATCTTCATCATGAGCATCACTGGCTAGTTTGAGGAAATTGAGAGATGAAGGGATAGGCTAGCTTTTTTGTATTTTACGTGAATGGGAAATAAAGAGCAATTGGACATTCAAAATGGGACAATGAAACTCAGCTTATAATAAATGAAATGTAATATACTATACACTTAATACACATATATGCTTACATTGGCTTAATTTCACTTAGGGCATACATGGACTTAAATATCATAACAACATTACATGGTAGAACATGGGGACATATATCTATACACATCATATAATCCATGTACACTACATTATGAGTTAATAGAATGGTGACATACTACATTATCACAAATCTCATCATTATTATTATTATTTCAATTACGTACTTATTGAAATAGTGGTTCACATAGTTTAATATTTCATATAGTAGACATTAATATATTATACCTACCACATGGTCACATAGGCATTACTTATGTAACATACATGATATAGTTTCCATATTGCATATTCTCATTAGAGTGTCACACTACACTTCACATAACATAGTTTGGTCCCATATAGTATAATATACATACAACATATATTATTATAAGTTCACCCATTTGGCTCACCTTCTTTTATAATATAGTTTATATATATATTACATAGTTATGCCAAAATGTCAAATTATACATTATATTATATAGTTGCAGTTACTATACAATATACGATTACATAACTTTGCACTAAATAATTAATAGAATAAATATTAACCTCAAACATTAATTACCCATTAATATGCTATCACCCTTAATTAATAATATATTATTAATTAATCATCCACTTATTAATTCTTCCTTTAATGAATTAAATTACATACTTCTCATCACTGAGCCACACATGGCATTCTTCGAGCTCATAATAAACTCCACATTTTCTTCTCAATTATTATTAATTCGATCTAATATAATTGAGTTAACTCATCTCATAACACAAAATCATTTATATTCAAATAAATTCTCATTTCCATTAATATATTTATTTAATAATATTAGAAAATTCTCGGGTATTACATCCTCCCCCTTATAAAAATTTCATCCCGGAATTGCTATAAGGTTACAGAAATAGATGGGGATAGTCACTTATCATCCTATCTTCTAACTCCCACGTTGCCTCCTAGACATCGTGGTTACGCCAACGTACTTTTACAGATGAAATAATTTTATTTCTCAAGGTTTGCTATTTTCTATCTAGTATTTGGACATGAATTTCTTCATATGCCAAGTTCTTCTCCACTTGAATGGGCTCATATAAAATCACGTGCTTGTAATCGGCCTTGTACGGTCGCAACACGAAAATGTGGAACACATTGTGGATGTGCTCCAACTCGGGTGGTAATACAACTTTGTATTCCACTTCGCCCACTCGCTTCAGTATCTCGAACGGTCCTATGAATCTTGGACTCAATTTTTCTTTCTTGCCGAAACGGATCTTTTCGTTCCATGGAGATACCTTCAAGAAAACAAAACTACTGACTTTATAGTCTCGGTCCTGCCGATGCAAATCTGCGTATTTCTTCTGGCGATCTTGAGCTGCTACTAGTCTGCCTTGTATTACTGTCACCACGTCTGCGGTTTACTGTACTAACTCTGGTCTGAGCATTCGTCGCTCTCCTACTTCATCCCAACATAATGGCGTTCTGCACTTTCTTCCGTAAAGGGCTTCGTACGGTGGCATGCCGATACTCGCATGGTAACTATTATTATACGTAAATTCGACTAAGGGTAGGTGGTCGTCCCAATTTTCATTGAAGTCCATCACACAAGTCCTAAGCATGTCCTCCAGCATTTGTATTATTTGCTCACACTGTCCTTCTGTCTGAGGATGATACGCGGTACTCAACCTCAACTGCGTTCCCATTCTTTTTTGCAAACTTTTCCAAATATTTAACGTGAAGCACGGATCTCGATCAGAGACAATTGACACCGGCACTCCATATCGCGAAACAATCTCCTTTACATATAGACTCACTAACTGATTCAAACTATAGCGGATCGTGATTGGTAGAAAATATGCAGTCTTCGTTAGTCGATCCACGATAACCCAAATGACATCATAACCTTTCTGCGTAACTGGAAGTCCTACCATGAGATCCATCGTAATCTGCTCCCATTTCCACTCCGGCATTTCTAACGGTTGTAATAACCCACTTGGCCGCTGATGCTCTGCTTTAACGCGTTGGCAAGTCAAACATCTACTAACACACTTTGCAACTTCCCGTTTCTGATTGGGCCACCAAAAATATTGCCTCAAATCTCGGTACATCTTTGTGCCTCCAAGATTAACGGAATATATCGTATTGTGTGCCTCGTGTAAAATCTCTTCCCTCAACTCGGTTACCGCTGGTACCCATACTCTTTCTTCAAATCTCAAAATACCATCTTTATCCATTTGAAATTTCTCTTCCTCATTTTCTGTAATCCTTTTCCTGATCTTCTCACATTCTTCATCTTTCTCCTGTGCTTCTTTTACTCTATCCAACAAGGTTGGACGAGCTTCCATTACCAAAAATTTCTCTTTCGACTCTTTTGGCCTTTTATTTCTAATTCTTCCATCTCTCTTATCAACTCATCCTGAGTCGTCAAATTAAATAATTTCTCCCTTCCTTTTCTACTAAGAGCGTCGGCAACCACGTTTGCCTTTCTCGGGTGATAAAGAATATCGCAGTCATAGTCTTTGATTAATTTTAACCACCTTCTCTGCCGCATATTCAACTCCTTCCGTGTGAAGATATATTTCAGACTTTTGTGGTCCGTGTATATCTCACATTTCTCTCCGTATAAATAATGCCTCCAAATCTTTAACGCAAAAACTACTGCCGCTAACTTTAAGTCGTGAGTAGGGTATCATTTTTTGTAATCCTTCAATTGTCGTGATGCATACGCAATGACTTTACCGTGTTGCATGAGCACACAACCAAGTTCTTTGTGCGATGCATCACTATACACCACAAAATTTCCCGCATCATCTGGTAATGATAACACAGGTGCTTCGCTCAATCTCTTCTTCAGTTCTTGAAAACTCTCTTCGCACTTTTCGGTCCATACAAACTTCACTGTCTTCCTCGTCAAATTGGTCAGCGGGGTTGCTATCTTACAAAAATCTTGGATAAATCTTCGATAGTGATAGTAGTGTGCATACAAGCCAATCATGTATGATGATAAAGCACATACTTTGTAAACAATCTTATTTATTTATTAATAAAATATTTATTTATTAAAGGCATTTAATTATCTACATGGTGCTGTTTTTATAATATGTAAATAACCCATAGTTTTAAGCAATGCTTTTAGAATCATGATGTTGATCATGCTAATGAGATCTAAATTCTTAGAAAGCTTTAAAACTAAAATAGTTCCCAATCGTGGGATTACTAAAAAGGGGATTAGTAAATCCGGATAGATTGGTACATATGTTGCTTGCTCATTGGATGAGGATGACTGATCTCATGGTCATTTGTGTGGAGACACTAAAGCAAGTATGTAGGTGCTTATTGGAGAATAAGTTCACTGAACGTGACTCGCTATGGAATACCTAATGGAGTTTTACTCGCCTGTCAATAGGAATTCCTAATGTGATAGTAGTACATGTGATCCTTGGACTTGAGATCATCATAGTATCTTGTATGTAACAAATTATACTTTGACTAATTCCTTAAGGCCTTTTAAGGCATATATAGGGTATGCTTGGGTGTAATGAGTTACATATGGAGATAATGAATGATCAATAAAGAATCTACCACCTCTAGTAAAAGAGGAGATATGTCCTATGTGATTCGTTAAATGACAACCCAGGAATCCTTGGCCAAAGTAGAATGTAATTAGAAAGAGGTTTCTAATTTGCATTATTTGGAGTTGTGCATTTTCTAATCGAAATACATATGATTAAATAAATTAAGACTTGACAGTAAATCCATGTCTTATATTTAATTGAGACATTGTATGGTGGAAGGATTGAATTGTACGGTAACTATTAACTCACAGGTTCTTTTATGATTAATGTTGAAATCTATATTATCTAGAAAGTCGTTGATCGCTAGGGAGGCTTATCCCTATTATAGAATAAAAGTTATTTATTTAAATAGATTATTAGTTTAATTTGTTTATTTAAAAAAGATTAGAATTGTTCTAATTGATTTATTCACAACCGGTTTAATATGGAGAACCTAAAGGGTCACACCATAAAAGGAAGAAGAATTATTTAAGAAGAAAATGGCATGATAGTAATAATGCATTAAGTATAATTAATTTAATCTATGATGATAGAATAAATTAAATAGCTTAATGTTTATTATTTAATATTTTAGAAATATTAAATATAAATTAATAAGAGGAGTCTTATTAATATTATTATTATTATTATTATTTTAATTCTAAAGGAGTTTAGGAATTAATATAATATCAGTACTCTCTCTCAATCCTAATAAAGATTAGGATATAAATTAATTAAAAATATTTAATTAATTAATTAAATAAAACCCTATTCTAATTGGATTAGGAAGGTTAACCTAATATCTATATAAGAGAGTCTTATATCAGAAATAAGGGATGTGAAATTTTCCAAGAGTTGGGAGTACACATATTCTATAGAGATAGAAACAAGGGTTAAGCCAATAACCCATCTTGAGTTCTTCATCTTCCTTGGTGGATCACCGTTAGAGGCCAAACATTTGGGTGGCTGACATTATTCAAGGGAAGGAGCCACTATCAGAGGAATCAAAGGAATCAAAGGAGTAGAACTTGTACCTGAGAAAGCTTAGATCTTCAAAGGTATAATTCCAAGTTCTCTCTTTTCTGTTATTGATAACAAGCGCAAAGCATGATCATGGTTATGGGTTTGTATAAATTTTGAAAACCTAGTTTTTTACGCTTCCGCCCTATTTATGTGATTTGATTGCATGATTGCGTTACATACAAACCCAACAGTGGTATCAGAGCCTAACTTTGTGCTAATTATTAATTTTATAATTCCATGTATGAATTGATGTGAGAATTGGATCGTTTTTCTGGACAAAAATCATTTTCTGCAAGTTTCTGCGACGAACGGCGCAGCTGCGCAGCTGCCCAGTTCATTACTGGCGCAGCTGCGCCGGTCTGCAAAAACTGCTGCTTCCGTCTACCTGCGCAGCTGCGCATCTGCCCAGTTCATTACCCTGAAAATTGATTTTAATTAATTAAGTAAACTGTTTATTTAATTGATAAAGTTTTAAAATAAAGAAGTTTATTTTATCTGAAATATGATTTCAGAATGCTAAAATTAAAGGAGTTTAATTTGGATTTATTTTTGATTAAAATAAAAGAGTTTATTTTGTTTCAAAAATAAAATTTAGCAAAACTTTTGTCCATTAAATAACATCGATCCATATATGGAATAGCATTGTTATTCATGAGATGAATGGATATTTATTGATGCATATGTTGATGTGTATGATAATAAATGGGGTTGATTATGGACTATGACCAATGTGATTGGATTTTATTTTGGATGAATGCTTGAATGTATGAGTTTTATAAAATGGGGTCTGCGTACCTCGTCTTCTCTAGTTTTATTCTCGATGTAAATTCTATCTCCTTTCTATGTACTTCCCCTTGACTGCTGATCAAGGTTTCTATTTAATTTTAAATAGTTAATGTAATAGAGATAGTTAGAATTATTTTGAAGAAATTGGAGACCAAGGAGCGAGGAGCGCGTGAAGACCCGTTTGTATGGAGCCCGGGTTTAAATGTAATAGTTACATTTAAAATTTAAATTCTTGCACTCCTAGGTTTGACCTTTTGGTTCACTTGGTGGCTCTAGTGAACCAAACTAGAATAAAAGTCCATAATCAATCCGGGTAGAATATAGTATTCTATATTACATGCTAAATATTATATATATTATATTTTATACAAACATGCTTCGCATGTTTAATAAAATGACGCGTATTTTATATATATATGTGCATGCGCGCTTAAAAAGATGAGACAAATAATAACAAACCCCTCAAAGAAATAATATTAAGTCTGACGCGTTCAAATGATATTTGGAATATCGAACGTCGCCTTCTAGCATGATTAGTTAATAGAGTATTAAATATTTAATATGAGTTTGTTGTGCTATCCACAAGGCGAGTATTGAATATTTAAGATGTTAATTAATCACATTTGATGCTTATCAAGAAAATTGAACGATCTAGTCTTGTTGTGCTATCCACAAGGACGAAAATTTTTCTTTTTTGAATTTATGGAAGTGCTAGGCTGGACTTAACTTAAATCATTTTAGTTCGGATGTGCACACACATTACCATTATGATTTAAGAGGCAAAATAAAAGGAGTTACATGGTGATGTAATTGACAAGAGTTGTCTACCTATTTATTTGTATATCGCTTGTTGTGCTATCCACAAGGTTATATACATTTGAAATGGGATACTTAATCTCACTAGCAAATCTTTAATTAGATGTTCCCGAACTATATGAGTGAGGGTAATATAGTTTGATGAAAATAGTGGGAGATACCAATTTAAAATAAAGACCTAAATTTATTTTGGTATGCAAAGTTAATAAAATGAATGTTTGCTAAAATGTTGTTTTTTCACATGCAGAATTTTAAAAATGTCAAAATCACTAATCTCACTACGAAGCATACTTGATGCAAATAAGCTTACCGGCCCGAATTATGAGGACTGGCTAAGAAATCTGAGAATTGTTCTCACTGCTGAAAAGATTTCTTATGTCCTAAATTCCACTATCCCTGAATCTGTTTCAGAAACAGCCTCTGAGGAAGAGATTGCCACTTTCAATAAGTGGCAAGATGATGCATATGTGGCTCAATGCATCATGCTCGCATCCATGAATAACGAGCTTCAGCGTCAGCACGAAAAAAATGGATGCTCCTGCTATGCTGCTTCACCTCAAGGAGTTGTATGGTGAATAGAGTAGGACTGCTAGATATGAGATATCTAAGGAGCTCTTCCGATCTCGGATGACCGAGGGCACTACTGTCGAAACTCATGTTCTGAAGGTAATCAATTTGATTGAACGCCTTGGACAGCTTGGGTTCGTCATGGATGGGGAGTTGAGTCAAGACTTGGTCTTGCAGTCACTCCCTGAGACCTTCTCGCAGTTTGTGGTTAATTTTCACATGAATAAGCTAGATGTCAGCTTACCTGAGCTGCTTAACATGCTGAAAACTGCAAAAGGTCACTTCTCATCCAAGAAGAACCATGTCTTGATGGTGGATTCTTCCGATAAAAGGAAGAGGCCCAAGGTGTCTTCTGAAAAAGAAGAAATCTAAGAAGGCTAAGGGAAAAGGGAAAGAAAAGGAGCAAAAGAAACCTGAACCAGCTAAAGGAATGTGCTTTCATTGCAATGAGCCGGGACATTGGAAGAGGAACTGCAAGAAGTTTCTAGCAGAGAAGAAGCTTGGAGAAGCTTCGACTTCCAATCAAGGTTTGTTTATGATTGAAATTAATTTTTCTGAAAGTCATAATTCTACTTGGGTATTGGATACCGGCTGTGGTTCTCACATATGTAATACTGTGCAGGGACTGGTCAGAAGTAGAAAGCTGAACAATGATGAGGTGATCCTACGAGTGGGAAATGGAGCAAAAGTTGCTGCATTAGATGTAGGAACTTATTGTTTAGCAATGCCTTCGGGCAAATCCATTTATCTTAATAATTGTTATTATGTTCCAAATATTATTAAAAAACATTATTTCAATTTCTGTATTGGATATGGAAGGTTTTGACGTTATTATAAAGAACAATGGTTGTTCTATTTATAAAGACGATGTTTTATATGGTATTGGAAATTTGCGAAATGGACTTTATACACTTGACTTACAAGAAAATATATTTCAAATTGAACAAACTAAGAAAAGGAAAAGAGATGATATTAATTATACCTACATGTGGCACTGTAGACTCGGTCATATCAATGAAACAAGATTATCCAAGTTGCATAAAGATGGACTCCTCGAGCTATCCGATTATGAATCATATCCAACTTGTGAATCTTGTCTCATGGGTAAAATGACTAAATCTCCTTTTAGTGGAAAAGGAGAGAGAGTTACAGAGTTGTTGGCATTGATTCACACAGACGTTTGTGGACCTATGACAACAAGTGCACGGGGTGGGTATTCTTATTTTATTACTTTCACTGATGATCACTCAAGATTTGGATATGTGTATTTAATGAAATGCAAATCAGAATCATTTGAAAAGTTCAAAGAGTTCAGAAGTGAAGTAGAGAAACAAACGGGTAAGAGTATTAAGATACTTCGATCAGATCGAGGTGGAGAATACTTAAGCAGTGAGTTTCTCAATTGTCTCAGAGAAAATGGTATAATCTCACAATGGACTCCTCCAGGTACACCACAGTTAAATGGAGTATCTGAAAGGAGAAATCGAACACTGTTGGACATGGTTCGATCCATGATGAGTTTTACCGACCTTCCAATTTCCTTCTGGGGATATGCCCTAGAAACGGCTGCATACCTACTTAACAAGGTACCTACCAAATCCGCCCCAAAGACTCCATATGAGATGTGGAAAGGGAGGAAACCAAATCTTAAGCATGTTAAGACTTGGGGTTGTCCAGCTTATGTCAAAAAGTTTGAAAATGATAAGCTACAGACTAAATCCGATAAGTGTAGATTTGTGGGATACCCTAAAGAAACCGTAGGGTATTATTTCTATCATCCAACTGATCAAAAGGTGGTTGTTGCGAAACATGCTACCTTATTGGAGAAAGAGTTTATCCATGAAGGGGTCAGTGGGAGTAAGATATATCTTGAAGAAGTTCAAGAACCACAAGTTACCACGGACCAAAGTCAGGTACCTAACCAAGTAGAAGAACCTACTGTACCACACCATGTTCGTAAATCTGGAAGAGTACCGAAGATACCTGAGAGGTATGGATTCGTTATAGAGGATGACGATGAGGTACACATCATGAATGATGATGATCCATTGAATTACGAACAGGCTATGAGTAATAAAGACTCAGGGAAATGGCTTGAAGCCATGAAATCTGAAATGGACTCCATGTATGAAAACAAAGTATGGTCTTTGGTTTCACCACCTAAAGGTATTAAACCTATTGGGTGTAAATGGGTTTTTAAGAAAAAGACTGGAGCAGACGGAAAGGTAGAGACCTATAAGGCCCGACTGGTTGCAAAAGGTTTCAAACAAAGACAAGGAGTTGACTATGATGAAACCTTCTCACCAGTAGCCATGCTCAAGTCCATTCGGATTTTGCTTGCGATTGCAGCTTACAACGACTATGAGATCTGGCAGATGGATGTGAAAACGGCCTTCCTCAATGGGAAACTTGAGGAGGATGTGTATATGACACAGCCAGAGGGATTTATTTCAAAAGTTGGAACAAATCAAGTCTGTAAGCTACAACGATCCATTTATGGGTTGAAGCAAGCTCCTCGTAGATGGAACATTCGTTTTGATGAGACAATCAAAGAGTTTGATTTTATCAAAAACGAGGATGAACCATGTGTATACAAGAAGGTTAGTGGGAGCGCAGTATCATTCCTTGTATTATATGTTGATGATATATTACTGATAGGGAATGACATTCCCATGTTACAATCCATTAAAATCTGGTTATCTAAAAACTTCTCCATGAAGGACTTGGGTGAAGCATCCTATATTTTGGGGATAAAGATCTATAGAAATAGATCTAAAAGGATGCTCGGCTTATCCCAAGGAACGTACATTGATACAATGCTAAAGAGGTTTAGCATGGAAGATTCCAAAAGAGGTCTCATGCCGATGAGCCATGGAATACATCTCTCCAAGAAACAGGCCCCAAAGACACCTGAGGAGAGAGACCGTATGAGTAAGATCCCTTATGCTTCTGCAATAGGATCTATCATGTACGGTATGATATGTACTAGACCGGATGTTGCTCACGCACTTAGTGTAACAAGCAGATACCAGTCGAATCCAAACACGTGTTGCGGCGATTTCACTTGATCAGGGAGATCATTGAAAGAGGAGACGTCACCTTGGAGCATGTAGACTCTCAAGATAACATTGCAGATCCATTTACTAAAGCTTTAACACAACAGCAGTTTGATCGTCACTTAGAGAAGTTGGGTATGAGATACCATGGCGATTGGCTTTAGTGTAAGTGGGAGATTGATAGTAGTGTGCATACAAGCCAATCATGTATGATGATAAAGCACATACTTTGTAAACAATCTTATTTATTTATTAATAAAATATTTATTTATTAAAGGCATTTAATTATCTACATGGTGCTGTTTTTATAATATGTAAATAACCCATAGTTTTAAGCAATGCTTTTAGAATCATGATGTTGATCATGCTAATGAGATCTAAATTCTTAGAAAGCTTTAAAACTAAAATAGTTCCCAATCGTGGGATTACTAAAAAGGGGATTAGTAAATCCGGATAGATTGGTACATATGTTGCTTGCTCATTGGATGAGGATGACTGATCTCATGGTCATTTGTGTGGAGACACTAAAGCAAGTATGTAGGTGCTTATTGGAGAATAAGTTCACTGAACGTGACCCGCTATGGAATACCTAATGGAGTTTTACTCGCCTGTCAATAGGAATTCCTAATGTGATAGTAGCACATGTGATCCTTGGACTTGAGATCATCAAAGTATCTTGTATGTAACAAATTATACTTTGACTAGTTCCTTAAGGCCTTTTAAGGCATATATAGGGTATGCTTGGGTGTAATGAGTTACATATGGAGATAATGAATGATCAATAAAGAATCTACCACCTCTAGTAAAAGAGGAGATATGTCCTATGTGATTCGTTAAATGACAACCCAGGAATCCTTGGCCAAGGTAGAATGTAATTAGAAAGAGGTTTCTAATTTGCATTATTTGGAGTTGTGCATTTTCTAATCGAAATACATATGATTACATAAATTAAGACTTGACAGTAAATCCATGTCTTATATTTAATTGGGACATTGTATGGTGGAAGGATTGAATTGTACGGTAACTATTAACTCACAGGTTCTTTTATGATTAATGTTGAAATCTATATTATCTAGAAAGTCGTTGATCGCTAGGGAGGCTTATCCCTATTGTAGAATAAATGTTATTTATTTAAATAGATTATTAGTTTAATTTGTTTATTTAAATAAGATTAGAATTGTTCTAATTGATTTATTCACAACCGGTTTAATATGGAGAACCTAAAGGGTCACACCATAAAAGGAAGAAGAATTATTTAAGAAGAAAATGACATGATAGTAATAATGCATTAAGTATAATTAATTTAATCTATGATGATAGAATAAATTAAATAGCTTAATGTTTATTATTTAATATTTTAGAAATATTAAATATAAATTAATAAGAGGAGTCTTATTAATATTATTATTATTATTATTATTTTAATTCTAAAGGAGTTTAGGAATTAATATAATATCAGTACTCTCTCTCAATCCTAATAAAGATTAGGATATAAATTAATTAAAAGTATTTAATTAATTAATTAAATAAAACCCTATTCTAATTGGATTAGGAGGGTTAACCTAATATCTATATAAGAGAGTCTTATATCAGAAATAAGGGATGTCAAATTTTCCAAGAGTTGGGAGTACACATATTCTATAGAGATAGAAACAAGGGTTAAGCCAATAACCCATCTTCTTGAGTTCTTCATCTTCCTTGGTGGATCACCGTTAGAGGCCAAACATTTGGGTGGCTGACATTATTCAAGGGAAGGAGCCACTATCAGAGGAATCAAAGGAATCAAAGGAGTAGAACTTGTACCTGAGGAAGCTTAGATCTTCAAAGGTATAATTCCATGTTCTCTCTTTTCTGTTATTGATAACAAGCACAAAGCATGATCATGGTTATGGGTTTGTATAAATTTTGAAAACCTAGTTTTTTACGCTTCCGCCCTATTTATGTGATTTGATTGCATAATTGCGTTACATACAAACCCAACAGATAGTACCCAGCTAACCCTAAAAAGCTTCTCACCTCCATCGGTGTTCTCGGTTGTTCCCAATTACTTACTGCTTTGACCTTTCTGGGGTCTACTGAGATTCCATTCTTATCCACCACGTGGCCTAAGAACTGAACCTTCTCCATCCAAAAATCACACTTTGAAAATTTCGCATACATCTTCTCTTTCCTTAGTGCCTCCAAAACAATCTTCAGATGTTCGGCGTGTTCTTCCTCTGTCTTCGAGTAGATCAAAATGACGTCGATAAAAACCACAACAAATTTATCCAAGTATGGCTTGAAAACTCGGTTCATCAAGTCCATAAATGCTGCCGGAGCATTAGTCAAACCAAATGACATTACCAAAAACTCGTAGTGTCCATAACGGGTTCGAAACGCAGTATTTGGTATGTCCTCAGCCCTCACTTTCAGTTGATGATATCCTGTTCGTAAGTCAATTTTCCAGAAACACTTTGCTCCATTCAGGTGATCAAACAAGTTGTCTATCCTTGGTAGCGGATATCTGTTCTTAATCGTTACTCTGTTCAATTCTCGATAATCGATACAGAGCCTCATTGATCCGTCCTTTTTCTTAACGAATAACACTGGTGCTCCCCAAGGAGACACACTCGGTCGAATGTAACCCTTATCCAATAACTCTTGAAGTTGTACCATCAACTCCTTCATTTTTACCGGCGCCATACGATATGGAACTTTCAAAATTGGTGCCGTTCCCGGTGCTAAGTCTATTACGAATTAGATTTCTCTATCTGGCGGAAGACCATGCAGATTGTCCGAAAACACATCTTGAAATTCATTCACTATGGATATATCCTTAATTTCTACTCCCTTTTTCCGAGTATCAAAGACGTAAGATAAATAACCTATACATCCTTTCCTTAACAATTTTGTTGGCATGCATCATCATAACGCAACACGATTGCTTAAGCGATGAGCTACCATAAAACACTACCTTAGACTTACTCGGAGTCTGAAGGTTCACACATTTATTCTGACAGTCAATTATCGCTGAATGGTTATACAACCAATCCATTCCTAGTATCACATCAAATTCTCCCAATCTAATAGGAATCAAGTCTACGCTCAGTTCATGTTCTCTAATGTTTGTGCGACAATTTCGATAAACGTATTTTACAGGGATTATTTCCTTATTTGTAACTTCTATGTTTAGAGGATCTTCTAAACGTTCTCGGGGTGTACTAAGTTTAGTATCAAATTTTTTAGATATAAAAGAACAGGTGGCACCCGAATCAAATAATACGTAAGCATTTATATCATTGATTAGGATTATACCTGACACTACGTCCTTTGTAGCTACGGCATCTTGGACGGTCATGTTAAATGTTCGGGCGGTCGATCGGTTGGGTTGCGCGGGTCCTCCAATAATCAACTTGCTACCTCCACCCTGACCTCCACTAGTTCCACCACTTCCTTTCTTTGGGCAATCCTTTATCTGCTGCTCCGTTGATCCACAAGCAAAACATCCCCAGATCTTCTTCGATTTTGGGCAATTTGGCGATATGTGCCCCTCTTGGCCGCAATTATAACACGTGCTTTTTCCCTTCCAGCATTCTCCCTGATAGCTTCTCCCACACTTGTTACAAGTCTCACTCCTTTTCTTAAAATTTCTCCGATGACTCCCACCTTGATTGTTGTTTCTGTTGTTGTTGTTGTTGTTGTTGTCCCATTTTCTCTTCCCGGAGTTACTTCCTCCGCTGCTGCTTCCTCCACAATACTCACTACCGGTGATCTTGTTTTTCTTCTCCTTCTAATATAAACTTAAGGCCTCACTGCCACCTTCTGCAATGATTGCCTTCTCTAACAACGTCGCAAAGGAATCATTCTCGAGGGCTGATACCTTATTGTACAACCATAACTTTAGCCCTTGCTCAAAGCGCCTTGCTTTCCTCTCTTCATCGCCTACTTGGTGCTCCGCAAATCGCGCTAGTTCGTTGAACTTAGCCGCGTAATGCGCCACTGTCATCTCACCTTGTTTTAACTCTAGGAATTTCACCTACATTCGATTCTTCATGCTCTTCGGAAAGTAATTCTTGAACAACAGCGTCTTAAACCTATCCCAGGTTATTGTCCCTTCTCCCGCTCTCTGCTGATTAGCCTCCCACCAATAGTTTGCTTTGCATCTCATCATATATGTGGCAAATACTGTCTTCTAGTCTTCACCTACATGAGCTATAGTGAAGGCCTTCTCGATTTCCTTGATCCAGGTTTGCGCAACTATCGGGTCAGTAGTACCTTCAAATTCTGGAGGTCCTACACTTCTAAAGTCTTTGAAGGTTGTTACTGGGACAGCTTGAGGGTTGGGGCGAACGGGTTCATTGTTCCTTCCCCTTAAGGCTTCTCCTAACAAGTCTACCAGTTTTTGGATCGGGTAAACTTGTTCCCTCTAGTTATTAACAGATTCTTCGGGTGCAGTCAATCTACGTCTTGGTGCCATGATCTGCATCACAAATTTTCATTTTATTATTACTCAGTTATATCATTTAAGTATTTCTTTTAGTACTAAAAAGAATAAAATTATAACACGTTTCTGAAATAAATTTCATTTATATTTATATGCCAAATCGTTTCATTACATGATTTTTCCCTATCATATTTCTATAAATGTTGTCACATATATCCCTCAATATCACAAAAGATAGGGAATATACCAACCTACTACCCCTCTAACAAAAGCTTACTCGGGGTTTACAATATTATCCCACACTCTACACAAAAAGTTGGGATTTACACATAGTATATACAACACATAAAGATAAATGCTACTAAACTACAACTAGATCATCTAAGGAAATCTCATCACATCATGCCACGCTCTATAGCACTCTTGTACTCTAACTATGCTATATAAGCTACCAACTCTCGACTCATTATATGTAGAGTTTGTCCCTGCTCTGCCGGGTAGTGGTCCACACCATCAAGCACCCTCTCAAATGTCGAATGGAACACGTACCCCATCTTGTTCATTTTCCTCTTCTTGCATCTGACCTCACCTTCTAGGTCATTTTCTCTCTCATGGGTAGCCTCCCACTTCTCCTCGAAGTGTATCCTCTCCATCACCTCTAATTCCAACTGAGTACGAAGTGCTTCATTCTCAGTCTTCTCGCTTAGTTCCCTCTGTTCTACCACTTCTAGCTTCCCTGCTATATCCATGTTCCTAGCCACTACCTTGTGAAATAAAGTCCCCATCTGAATCCCTGCCTCCTTGCGGTAGGCAATATCTACCTCTAGCTCCTACATGGCCAACTTCCTCTGGTGGTCTTCGTCCCGCAGTTTTTGGAACTCCAACTCTCTCTCTAGGGCCTCTTCTTCCAACTCCTGAACTCTGCAGTCCAACTCCAGAATACGTTCCTCGTACTCTCCTAGCATATGATACTCCCAGTTAGGCTCGTAGGAGTCCTACATGGGCTCCTCCTCTGAAGGCTAGTCCTCAACTGACTCGTCCTCCATCGGCTCCTCCTCGGGGTTAAACTCTATCTCTATCTCATCCTCGTCATCTAACTCGGATGGTGCAATATCCTGCACTGGCACAGCCTCTATAGGTGCCTCATACACCATATGTATGTCTCTAGGCTCCTCCTCAGTCACTCTACTGGGTACTCCCATATCTGCCATCTACAATCACAAACACAAGACAAGAACAGTAACTCCATTAGAATGTTAAATAAAATATAAGTTCATTGTATAAAATGAAGTTACATTTTATAACAAACTAAGTCTCTCAAGGAAAACTCTACATAAGTTTTATCTCATTCCTAACCTCTATATTCTCCTAAGTTATAGTCTAAGGACACTCGTTCCTAAGATCTATAACTACAGCTCTGATACCAACCTGTGACGCCCCCTAATTTGGAACCGTCACGGGTTCACTCGAATTCGATTCGTCACGTTCTCATGGTAATACAATACTAACTAAAATCACACATTCACAACGGAAGATCTAATATAGAATAATATACAATGATTTATTATAATTCTTCCCCCAAGTCTCGCAACCTACAGTATTTAATAAATTATATAATAATATCAAATAAAGACTTATTACATAATCCTACTTAAGCTTAAACATAGTCTGAAGAAAATCTTAATACAACATTAAAAATTTAAACGTAAAGGACCGAGCTAGTCAGTAGCCTTGCCCTTGCCCTTATCCTTCCCAAAGACACCACCCTGTTCTGCCTTAACTGAAAGGTTTTAAATAAGCAAGAATGAGCACAAATTGCCTAGCAAGTAATATACAACAAGGATAAAGTGTTTTATCTCACGAGTTTAAAATATCAAAGTGAAATCTCTAAGATAGTCCAGGGTTTCAGAATAATAATATGAATAACGAGTTTCAACAATTCTCGAATCAATCTTTGGAATATGAAATAATAATCCAATATAGATCAACAGATATATATATATGAATTCAAAGGCTATCAACGTATCCAACTGGATAAACAATTTATACTGAGCAGTCACTAAGGACTATTGAACATCTACTAGAATCATCAATACTAAACTGATAATCCAAAAGAAACAAGTACGATATATGATCAGTCTACAATACTCTATTGTATGCATAACCACAGTAATATTCACGCGTGTGTTGGGGCTTCCAATAATATACACTCCTTTTACCATAAGGGTTGTTAAACTCAATTTTCAGATTTTCTGCACCAATAAAAAGGTTTGGACAGTTTTATAAACATGTATATAATCTAGCCAAATCAAATGGCATAGACACTTTCACAATATTCAAGAACAATACCAAGTTCAACATGAATAATAGCTTTCACAAGAGTTTAAACATACTAGCTCAATGAATGAGTAAGTAAGATAACTTGCATTGTATAAGGATAGAATACTTTCACCGTAAAAGGGTGTAAGTTAGGAAACTTGCACAATAAAGTAGGGTTCGGATACTTGCCTTTAGCGTAGTCTATCCACGTAAATTAATCAACACTTTTCGAATTCCTATTATCACATAGTTATGTATATAGGACCTTCATTAGCCATGTATATTCAAATCACCAATAATGTTGAATGTACACGTGAATAGACCATATGATAATGCTCAAGGTCATAAGTCTAGGCTATTAAGTTCATTTGCTTTTGTTTATCAAGTTAAGGTTCCCTTGTAATGTCGTCAACCAAGCTAAGGTAGGTGTTAACATGCAAGGTTACCCCTGTCAGCATGTTATGGACGGAAATAAGCATAATGAAGACGTACTAGCACGCTACATATTTCCACAAAAGTCATTATCCAAGTCTGCAGATGGGCGCGATCGCGCCTGATTTAAACTAGGGAGTGGCGCGGCCGCGCAGCTCCCAGTTCAAACCAGGGTTGAGCAATCAGCTTGCTTGGCCTAGCTTTCCCATCCTCACACTCCAATGGTAACATGTACAGAAACACATATAAACGTATATGTTATAATGAGTTTGATTCTTATAATTTTAATGTAATCTTAACACTTTGTAATTAACGAGGATTAACGTGCTTTATTACAAGGTTCCTTACGTCTACTCAATATACACATGCAATTAGGGCAATAAGCTTCATATACACATGCTCAGTGATTTTGGTCATCTTCAAGCTATATAGTCTATCTCATTTAGACACGTCCTAACCATGCTCAACTAGTTTACGATACACAAGATTAGCTAGGCATTCACATCGAACATGTCTAGAGGCATACAATATTCTATCATGATGTTTATAAATTTCAGGATGCTCATAATATAGTTATCAACAACTAGATTTCAAACTCTTAAGGTTTTTCTTGAAAATCTTATATTAACCTACTAAGCATGCAAAGCTACTACACATATCATACTTCATGTTTATACATACATAATCATACCACCTAAGCATGCTCATAAGTTCAGAATTTAAAAAGGGCATATAATTTTTCAAGTTCGTATTTAAAACTCTACGTTTCCTCTTAGAAGGTTGTCAAAATTGTTCAAGTATGTAAGGTAAGTCTATACAACTCATATCATGCTTTCATATACATATAAATGGATCATATATCATGCTTGAAATCTTGGGACTCGAAATGTTCTAATTTAACAAACTTGTTTCTTTGAAAGTTTTAAGTTTTCTTTGAAATACTCAACTAAAACAACTAGCATGGCTTATTATAAACATAGTAACCTTATTCTACATGTTAGGGTGAGGTATATGCATATTTTAACTAACACAACATGCTCAATACGTTAGAAGATATAACGAAACTGTCAACAAAATCTGCAGAGGGGCGCGGCCGCGCCCCATATGTATTAGGGAGACGCGCGGCCGCGCGGCTCTGTTTCCAGACCAGAAAATCTTCTGCTAAAGTAGAGCTTCAGGCCAAACCCAATAAAGTTCATGAAACATGCTTGCTAGTTATCACATTGTACATATAACACAGCTATATACTATCCTAGCATGTTAATCATCATTTCATATCACCAATTCCAACTAAACATGCTAATTATATGAATTGAATTTCAAATGGGTTTAGAGATTATACCTCTTGAAACCTTGAATTCGCTAAGTTTGCTTCCCAAAATCAGATTACTCTCACTTCACTCTTTCTATAATACTTAGAAATTAGTCTACCAAAATAAAATGAGAAGGGGAGCACTCAATTTATATGAAAATGAATAACCATGCCAAGCCATTGTCCATGAAATCAAACCAAGAGGAAGAAAGAAGAGTCCATGGGATATTCAGGAGTTGGTGCAATAGTTCCCAACCACTCCCATCACCCACACCCTTCTTCATCATGAGCATCATTGGCTAGTTTGAGGAAATTAAGAGATGAAGGGATAGGCTAGCCTTTTTGTATTTTACGTGAATGGGTAATGAAGAGAAATTGGACATTCAAAATGGGACAATGAAACTCAGCTTATAAGAAATGAAATGTAACATACTATACACTCAATACACTCATATATGCTTACATTGGCTTAATTTCATTTAGGGCATACATGGACTTAAATATCATAACAACATTACGTGGTAACACATGGGGTCATATATATCTATACACATTATATAATCCATGTACATTACATTATGAGTTAATAGAATGGTGACATACTACGTTATCACAAATCTCATTATTATTATTATTATTTCAATTATGTACTTATTGAAATAGTGGTTCACATACTTTAATATTCCATATAGTAGACATTAATATATTATACCTACCACATGGTCACATAGGCATTACTTATGTAACACACATGATATAGTTTCCATATTGCATATTCTCACTAGAGTGTCACACTACACTTCACATAACATAGTTTGGTCCTATATGGTATAATGTACATACAACATATATTCTTATAAGCTCACCCATGTGGCTCACCTTCTTTTATAATATAGTTTATATATATTACATAGTTATGCCAAAATGTCATATTATACATTATATTATATAGTTGCAGTTACTATACAATATACGATTACATAACTTTGCACTAAACAATTAATAGAATAAATAATAACCTCAAACATTAATTACCCATTAATATGATATCACCCTTAATTAATAATATATTATTAATTAATCATCCACTTATTAATTCTTCCTTTAATGAATTAAATTACATACTTCTCATCACTGTGCCACACAAGACATTCTTCGAACTTATAATAAACTCCACATTTTCTTCTCAATTATTATTAATTCAACCTAATATAATTGAGTTAACTCATCTCATGACACAAAATCATTTATATTCAAATAAATTCTCATTTTAATTAATATATTTATTTAATAATATTAGGAAATTCTCGGGTATTACAGAGTCAGTTGAGGAAGTTGGAAAAGATGAACCCATGGTGATTCTGGGGAGTGATCATGATGAGTATCCCGAAATGTATCTGAATGAAGATGAGGAGGCAGTGTCCGAAGAAGTTAAGGGGGAGGCAGAGATTAAGACCAAAGTGGGAGAAAAAGATCAAGTATCTGCAGAAGTTCAAGAACTCCGGAGTAAAGTATTTCTCTTGGAGGAGTTGTGGAAGACGGAGAGAGTATTATGCGAGATGACCGAAGATCGAAATGAACTGAAGACACAAGTAGAAAGAATGAAGGCTGAAGGTGGTGGATCATCTGAGGGAGTAATCAAGCGAAAGAAGAGAAGCAATAAGCAGAAAAAGGACAACGACAGTGATAATAACTCAGGAAACTCAAACCCAAAAAAGAAGAAAGTCTATGGCAAGTGTGGAAAGACTTACTTGGGAGAATGTATGATGTGGAAGAACGTGTGTTTCAATTGTAAACAAAAAGGACATATTTTTTCAAATTGTCCTAAGCCGAATATGAGAAAATGTTTTTCATGTGGAGGAATGGGTCACAGATTTAACAAGTGTCCCAGTAAGAAGGCAGCAGAAGGGAGTAGACTGTAGACAGCTTAAGTATAAGCAGTCGTACCTTTTGGTAACAAGGTGTAGTCTAAAGATTGTAATATCAAAAACAATGAGTGAGCATATGTAATATATCTGTTTGTATGAAAATCATCTTTATTTTCAATATGAATATTAAGATGATTTTGGAGAATTGCAACTTTTTGTGTAAAGTTGTGGTAATTGCAACTTTTTGTGTAAAGTTGTGGTAATTGCAACTTTTTGTGTAAGATTGTGTTGTTAATCCCGATATTTATCAAAAAGGGATAGTGACTGATTATAACAGTAGGTGTTAAGTTCTAAAAGTACCATGTGTTATTTGAATAAATATGCGATTGTATGAGAAATTTGTGTTAAATTCTTATGTTACTAATAAGAATTGGTGTGGAGAAAAAAGATTAATGTAAGATTTTCATTTAAATTAGATAATGCCGCCTAGAAGACAGAATCAAAATCAAAGAGAAGAGCAATCAGTGAATATTGAAGGAGGTCAAGCAGACCCGATGCATAATTTTGTGGATATGTTAGCCCAAGCTACGCAACATAGGGCGCCAGCAGCAAGAGCAAGAGTAAGAGCAAGAGAACAGCCAGCTAATAGATTGGCAAACTTTAAAGATTTTAAAGCGGTAGGACCGCCAGAGTTCAAGGGAACTACGGATCCTATTGAAGCCCAAACTTGGGTAAAGGAGATAGAGAAAGCATTTATTATTAAGAGAGTGGCAGAAGAGCAAAAGACAGCTTTTTCCACCTATTTGATGAAGGGAGAAGCCAATTACTGGTGGGAAACCAATCAGGCTAGAGCTGGGACAGCTGTAGTGACTTGGACAAAGTTTAAAGAGTTGTTCTTTGAGAATTATTTTTCGCCGAGTATGCAAGCCAAGTTGGAAGTCAAGTTTCTAGAACTAAAGCAAGAGAATATGTCGGTATCAGAATATGTTGCTAAGTTCAATGAGTTAGCAAGATTTGCACCTCATCAGGTGGACACGGAGGCAAGAAAGGCGATAAAATTTGAGAATGGATTGAGGGCAGGGATATTCAACAAGGTAGCTATATTGCAGATTAATACGTTTGCAGCTTTGTTGGAGAAATCAATAATTGCTGAAGGGAGAAGCGAAGCTGCATCTTGATACCTTCAGGAGAAGAAGAAGAAAACAAATGAAGGAGGTAGTAGTGGAGGTAGTTGTAAGAACCTGAATTTTTAAAAAAATTTAAAATAAGAATTTAGTAAATAAAATTCTTAAGGCATGTGAAAGGTTCAAATAAGAATATATATATATATATGCGTTGTGAGGTATGTGGTATGGTATTGTATATGGTAATATAAACTATGCAATAAGTGAATTCTGTGTTTAATAAGTATATTATTATTATATAGGTGTTGTTTATTGAAGAAGTGAGTTATTTGAAGTAAAGAAGATGGATAGAAATTTCTCTATCAATATTAAATAATTTATGTGAAATTAGTTTATCATAGTAAGTTGGTGACATTAAATATCTTTGATAATCACCGATTCCTTGAGTATATGTACGAGTAGGTATCAAATCTAGGGCAGTGCAACCGTACCCTTTAATGGTGGATGTATAGGAGTTGGGCTAAACGATTTCTTTAGAGAGCAGAGGTATATACGAATTAGTAACCGATCTAACTCACTATGAAAACAGTGTAAACGAGACGGAAACTAATTTGTTGGTTGTTTGTGGGAAACCACTCAGTGTACTATATTGAATACTATTAAAGACTCGATGTGTGCCAGGTTTAGACTTGTATATATATACGTTGTTGACGAGAGAAGAAAATCAAAATACCTTTAAATTGGTTAGAGAATTATTAAGTAATTTGATACACGACGAGAAGTGAAGATTAAAGAAATATATATATATATGTTATATATATCTTGAATGGTGGAAAGAATTAGATATATATATATATATGAGATCTTTATAGTTAACTAACTATTAAGGGAAATAGAGTTTGAACTTCAAGTTAATCTCTAAATCATTGAAGAATGTTGTGGTAGATGTTAGTTAACTAGTATAGCAAGTTAGTAATTTAAAAGCATGAAGTATTCATGAATTGAAGCTAAAGGTTCTGCTCATACAGAACTTGTCTGCCTATGAACTTGGGATGACGCAGCTGTGCCATTTCCAAGCCTATGACCAGCGCAGCTGGGCCGGCCTGTAGGATCAGTTTGTGGAATTTAAATTCAAGAAATGAATTCTAAGGACTCAGAGGGATAATAAAATCTTAAATGATGATTAAGTTGTCTATAAATGGATTTGAATAAGAGTTAATTAATTAACCCAGAAGAAATATGGTTAATTAAGAGATATTATTGAATATTATATTGTATTAATTAGTGGAGTACATAATAATTACTGAAATGAAAATAAATGATTAATATTAATTAATTGTTGTGATATTAAAATGTGATAATGGGTTGAAAGTACCCAACTAAATGATATTTAGCCCAATTAAAAGTTTAATGTGGTCATTATCATTAAATAGTATTTCATGTTACTATGTGTAATATGGAAAATGTGGGTAGTAGTAATATATAATACCTATGGCTTAAGACTACATGAAGTGTGACATTTAATTGGGATTAATGATATACAAAAATCATATGGTAAAAGTAATTAAAACATAAGGTTGATTTAAATAAGTTTTGTTATCTCATCCTATGTGATGAGACAATTAAATGTGTACTCTAAAGTATAGGAGTAAATAAAGATGTATTATTAAAATATTTATTTCTATATCAATGGGTGATTAATAGTAAAAAGGAGATATTAAATTATTAGTGATCAATGGAATTAAGTCCACACATGTTTTAAAGATTAAATTATGTGGACTAATGTACATGGATTATATGATGTGAGTACATAAATAATCCATAATTTTCCTAATATAGTAACTATTGTACATTAAAATTTCATTGTGGGAATTAAAGAAACCAAACCAAGCCTTAGATAACCAAATGCTGAGGATTTAGAACTGTGTCCCAAAATCAGTGACCATCACAGTACATTAACTTAAAACTTGAAACTTTGAGAACGAACTTAAAGTAATTTGTGTACTTAAAGTTCTAAACGTGATAACATACATACATGGCTTAGTTAGCCATGAAACGAGATTAAAAGTTGCACTTAGATGCTTTAGCTTGGCCTAGAATTACTTTTAAAAGTGAACTTGAACGCCTTATGCCTCTAGACTTGACGAATATGTTTATCATCTAGCTAAGTATAAATTGGACCTTTCAAGTGTAGTTTAAAATACATTTTCAAATATTGAGCTATGAGAAGCATGCTATTAGAAGCTTATTAGAACCAATATATGGTTTAAAAGCTCATAATATCGAATCTTGTCAAAGAAAGTTGTTAAGACTTATTGATTGAAATAAATCATTATGGAACTAAGTAGATTGAATATGAACTTGAAAATAGATTACAACCTACTTGAGGTATGCTTACAATACGTATTAGAATACGTGTTATGCTAGAATTTATAATGGATAATAAAAAGCCTAAACTGGTCTGGCCAAGGGACGGCTCAGCTGCGCCCATCCTAGGCCGAACTACAGCGCAGCTGCGGTGCAGGACAGTGCTGCCAAACAATTTTAATGGTAACCAGGATCATAAAACATGTGTGTACGAATGTCTTAAGTTATAATACTTGACGTAATTGATATTTTAAGTATATAAGCATGTAATGGTTATATAAAACACAGAGTTGTTAAATTTTATTAAGGTTTGCAAAATGTAAGAACTATGTGAATCATACATCTATGAGTTTTAAATGTGTAACGAACACATAGCAAATCAAGTGTGTGATAGATATATATGAATGTTGATGTCAAGTACGAGTCGTTAAGTTATACCTATACATACCTAGCTATTCTAAGAGTATGATGAGAAAGTGAAATATAGGTTTTACAAACCTAGTTAGGAAACAATGTAACATTATTATTATATTAAGAATGTATGAAATATATATGACTAATGGATATGGATCCATGATTATATATCTGTGTAGGAATACACGAAGTGTAGATAAGCTTTAAGTAGTTAATTCGTAGTTGATAAACTACGAATCAGGCAAGTCTTTCAATTCCTATTTGATATATGAATTCTATAACTATTTGAGTTATATTATGTTATGAGAATGTTGATGTATATATGTGAAATGTTTATGAGATTGAAAGTTAATTTTTGATGATATATTTGTGAAGTGAATCTCTATGCCTGTTATGTGAGAAGTAATATGCGTAGAAAATATTAATTGATTATGAATGCATGACATGAGTATGATATTATATGCTATGTGATGCATGAAAACTGTTAGAATTGCTGAGCTGTCGAGCTCACTCTTGCAAATAACCATCTTTGCAGGTTAAGGACTCACGATTAAAGTATTATGCCACTTGATTGATAGGGTTCCGTAGTTTCGTAAGGAGATCGACGTAGATATCTAATGATACGATCTTGAAAAAAATGTTTAAGTTTTATACGATGTACTTGATAGTTGCTTATGATGTATAACACATGTTGTGTTGTAATGTTGTACTATGCGATACATAGAAGACTTCGTATTAAGATGTAAAAGTTTATACAGTAACTCAAATATAATGAATCATATCATGTAGTTGATTCAGGGATTTGTAATTGATTCAAAATTATGAAATTAATAAAAAAAAATTATTCAAAGGAGATTGAAAAAGTTTAAATTATTCCGTATTTTTATAACATCGAATATGATGTAAGACAGGAATGGTAAATGACCAAGATCGGAACTCATTAAAGTTCGGGGTCATTATACAGATCCTAAGAATGGAAAGAATTTATATTCTAAATTATAATAAAGCGAAGTTATATTCTTTAAGTTATGAATAAAAGATGTAATAGTTTAACGATAGTAGTATCGTGACTGCACCGGATCCGAAGAAAGAGAGGAACCCGGATTTGGGGGCTTCACAGGTTGGTATCAAAGCTGTAGGTTATAAACCTTAGGTAAGTGTACCTTAGACTATAACCTGAGAGAGGGAAGGAAAAAGATTAAAATATATATAAGCGAAGATTCAAAGAAGAATCTTGAAGTATCTAGAGAATGAGAATTCAGGAGTTTCCTAACTCTGGTAATAAAAATGTTAAGATGATGTTTATAAGATAAAAATGACAAAGATAATAAGAATGAACTCGAATGGAGTTTAGTTGATAATGGGAAAGAACCCTAAGGTAAACCGATGATCACGACGTGATCGGATTGAGCTATGAAATGATAAATAAACTTTAACGACTAAGTGACTATAGCTTGATGCTATAAGAGAATGTACTATGAAATAGTACGAGATAAACTCAAGAGGAGTTGTAAATGATGAGATACGAAAAATTTGTACCGAGCAAAGAGCAAGTTAAGAGTAAGATAAAGTTAAGTGGGATTTCAATTGAGGACTCATGTGAGAGCTGAGTTATACAAACCTTTGTATGGGCGAAAGCTTTGTGCTCACACTCGGTTCCTCATAGTGATAATCATTGGAATGTAGGTGTCGCGCTATCGATATGCTTATGGTGAGAAGGTGATTCTTTTCTCATATCATATTTGATAGATAGAGACTATTAAGATTAAGTTATAAAATATTAAGATTAGGTGTGGTTCATAAAACTTATGCATATGGTAAGTTCCTGACTCATAATCATATGGTATGTTTTGAACCCCTTAGTGAATGGACGCCTATGGTCTGACTAGGATAAGTTCCTAAACTTATATGATTATGGCAAGTTCCTGAATTTTCAAAGTGTGATAAGTTTGATGAACTATATCGGGTATATATATGTTATGAAATTAGAAATTTTGGTATAGTGAGCATTTATGGTAGTAAGAGATTGAAGTGATGGAGAAATTTGAATTTTTCTAAATCTTCTAACTATGCTAGATTTTCAAAATTTATTGACTTCGTGGTAGTGTTTGCACTTCTGTTTTCTTGAGAAAAACATTGGGTCAAGTGACTAAACCAATGAGTTTTAAAAACAACACCGTTATTCGTATGTCTAAGCTACTTGTTTCGGCTAAGACAAAAATAATTTGAAAATCTTTCAAAAATGTATTTTGACCACGTGCATCATTTGGTATGGTGTATGATGGAAAACGATGGAGTCATTAATGCAATCAAACATAGTGTCGGAAGTGATCGTAAGATCGTCAGCCCACTATGGTAGGGTGTATTATGGCGAAGTCACAAATGACGAAATCTTCAACGTACTATTAAGCTGATGCGGCATTTTGACATCGTAAAATGATTTTTAGTTTTCTTTTGAATTATAAAAAGTTGATTAAATTATTTCGATTGATGTCCGAATTGTTGATAAGAGTCTAAGCTATTTGATTCGGCTAGACGACTGTTGAAAATTGATTGTAGAATTCAAGCATTCTTGTGTAATTGTGCCAAACTAGATTGCTCTGCTGCGGATTTAAAAGTTGAGAAGCTGAGTTGAACAACCCTATAACGGGAACATATTTTCGAAAACAGTAGTCCGAACATGACTCATATAGTCATTTCAACACGCTACGTTGCGGTCCAATGTAGTAGTACAATAGGCTAGCCACCTAGTGTACGTGTGAAGGGCGTTTTTAGTCTTTCTGATTGATAAACACTCTGGGTTGCAATGTGAAGAATTGTGTTGAAGCATTAGTAAACCTGTGGAAGAGTTCACGGTCTTGTGTGACCCCTCAGCATAAATTGGAATCTAAGTCATTCATACTACTTTCCAATTATTGAAAAATCGTGGAAGATTCTTATTCTTCATAATGATGAAAGTAGTAAGTAGAAAGTTCCTTAGAAAGGAGAATGTGGTAGAATGCAAGTGAGTAAGTTATAATAAAACTTTCGAAAAGAGAATGGATAAAATTATTCAAAAGAATATGTAATATTCGGAATAGCATAGAGTAGAGGAGGTTTTGGTAATTCCGAGGACGGAATCCTTATAAGGGGGAGAGGATGTAAGAACCCGAATTTTCAGAAAATATTAAAATAAGAATTTAGTAAATAAAATTCTTAAGGCATGTGAAGGGTTCAAATAAGAATATATATATGCGTTGTGAGGTATGTGGTATGGTATTGTATAGGGTAATATAAACTATGCAATAAGTGAATTCTGTGTTTAATAAGTATATTATTATTATATAGGTGTTGTTTATTGAAGAAGCGAGTTATTTGAAGTAAAGAAGATGGATAGAAATTTATCTATCAATATTAAATAATTTATGTGAAATTAGTTTATCATAGTAAGTTGGTGACATTAAATATCTTTGATAATCACCGATTTCTTGAGTATATGTACGAGTAGGTATCAAGTCTAGGCTAGTGAAACCGTACCCTTTAATGGTGGATGTATAGGAGCTGGGCTAAATGAGTCCTTCAGAGAGCGGAGGTATATACGAATTAGTAACCGATCTAACTCACTATGAAAATAGTGTAGACGAGACGAAAACTAATTTGTTGGTTGTTTGTGGGAAACCACTCAGTGGACTATATTGAATACTATAAAAGACTCGATGTGTGCCAGGTTTAGACTTATATATATGTACGTTGTTGACGAGAGAAGAAAATCGAAATACCCTTAAATTGTTTAGAGAATTATTAAGTAATTTGATACACGACGAGAAGTGAAGATTAAAAATATATATATATATATATATGTGTGTGTTATATATATATTGAATGGTGGAAAGAATTAGATATATATATATATATATGAGATCTTTATAGTTAACTAACTATTAAGGGAAATAGAGTTTGAACTTCAAGTTAATCTCTAAATCATTGAAGAATGTTGTGGTAGATGTTAGTTAACTAGTATCGCAAGTTAGTAATTTAAAAGCATGAAGTATTCATGAGTTGAAGCTAAAGGTTCTGCTCAAGCAGAACTTGTCTGCCTATGAACTTGGGATGGCGCAGCTATGCCATTTCCAAGCCTATGACCAGTGCAGCTGCGCCGGTCTGTAGGATCAGTTTGTGGAATTTAAATTCAAGAAATGAATTCTAAGGACTCATAGGGATAATAAAATCTTAAATGATGATTAGGTTGTCTATAAATGGATTTGAATAAGAGTTAATTAATTAACCCGAAATAAATATGGTTAATTAAGAGATATTATTGAATATTATATTGTATTAATTAGTGGAGTACATAATAATTATTGAAATGAAAATAAATGATTAATATTAATTAATTGTTGTGATATTAAAATGTGATAATGGGTTGAAAGTACCCAACTAAATGATATTTAGCCCAATTAAAAGTTTAATGTGGTCATTGTAATACCCGAGAATTTCCATATATTATTAAATAAATATATTAATGGAAATGAGAATTTATTTGAATATAAATGATTTTGTGTTATGAGATGAATTAATTCAATTATATATAATTGAATAATTATAATAATTGAGAAATTGGTGGAGTTTGTGATAAACTCGTTGATTGCCTTGTGTGGCACAGTGGCGTAATATAAGAATGATTATATTAATTTAAGTGAACAATTAATCTATATTAATTGTTAATCGAAGAATATTAATTAACTGTTATAAAATACTAATGAGGATCGATTAACAATATGTGATTATTATTATTGCAAGAAACTTAATAATAATGAGCAACGTGTTTATAAATACAATAAGATTTATATCAAAGTGATAATTAATCATATAAGGGTTAATTAAATTGTTATGGAGGTTAACAATTATATTGATGGATGTAGGATATGTGTATATTATTAATTAATATTCAAATTATAAGATGAGAAATTATATGTGCAAGCATGCGAATTAAATGTATAGTAACTATATGTTATGATATGTGTAGGTGACAAATGATGTGTGGATATACATTAAAATAATGTATCATGGATCTATTATAAATAATTGTTGAGTAATACAATTTAATAATATATGATATAATGTAATGTGGTAGTATCCGATGGTATTATATCAGTAAGATAAACGTACCTGGATTATATGTGTGTAAATTACACTTATTACATTATGTGAAGTACATTGTGATTTAAATTATAACCTAAGAGTACATATATATATAACATATGTATATGGTGTGTATATACAAGTGTAGTATTTGCAAATGCTGAGGAGTTAAATCAATTGTCTCATTTTAAGTGTCCCATTTGCTCTTCACGTGCTTGACATACAGCTAAGGCCTATTCCTTCTTCTTCTCCCCAAACTCAGCAACTAGCATTTCATAGCTCATGATTGTGGAGGGAGTGGGATTCATGATGAATCCAACCACTAATTACCTACCCTTTGATAACCTTCATGCATTCCTATAATCCGTTAGTTTGATATGGGATACAATTGCTTTGTCTGTATAATGGGAGTTCTATAAATATAGCCTCATCTCCTTCACATTTCTTTTGCTGAGCATTTTGGCTAAGTGAGACTAGAGAGCATATATATATATATCAGTGTTATTGAGATAGCAGCAAGCTTAAATCATTTACAGAGGTATAAATCCTCTTCGTATCTTCATTGTCATTTTCTGTCAAAATTTCTATTCGTGAATTCTTGATTTCAGTTGGAAGTTATGGTTTTGTGAATTGAGAATAATAATTAGTTGTTTAAAGGACTTATATATGTGATTAGAATTACTATATATGCTTCATTGCTCTTCAATTTCATTTTTGGTGTTTCCATTTCTGAGATTTCTGTAAAAACATCAAATATCGTGAAATTGGTTGGTGTTCATGAAATTGGGAATTGATAATTGCTATTGACTATTATATAAGCATATATGTACGTGTTAGTAAGTTAAACAAGTCTAATAGCATTTGGGTATGTTGAAATCGATGAAATGGGAGGTTTTTGGTCGGATTTCGCTGCAGTCTGAACTGCAGAAAACTGCCTCGACGCCGCAGCGCCGCAGCCCGTGCCGCAGCGCCACTCGCGCCGCAGCCCGCGCCGCAGCGCCGCACGCAGCGCCACTCGCGCCGCAGCGCCAGTAGTGAGCTGCTGTGCCGCGCCGCAGCGCCAGCCTCTGTGTTCAGTTTTTCTGCATTCTGCAACAAAACTGTTATGAACTAATTGTTTGATTTTTGTTTAAACAAGCATGAAAGCATGATTAATACTTATATATAAACCTAATGAGGCAATGTGAGCATGTTTTAGTATATTAGCATGCATGGTTAACCAAACGACATATAGTTTGAAAACGAACTTAAAGTTTCATGAACGACATTAACATATATGAAGCATGTTAATATTCTGACTTTCGAGACATGTTAGTATGACCTAGAGACACATGAAATGCATACTAACTTATGTATATAGGTTCCGTGATATAATATGGACATGTGAACCCAACTAGTGCACCTTTCTAACAAAAATACAAGTTTTGAAGGTTGATATTGACATGTAAAAACCATGTATACATTCTGACTTTTCGAGCATGTTTATAGGGCCTTGAAATACATGAAAAGCATGTTAACTTGTGTATATGGGTTTCATAAGGAAGCATGAACATGATAGACCTTATTAATGAACTATACTAACAAAGTATAAGCTTTGAACGTGAACGTTGGTATGTTATGACGAGAATTAGAATTTGACATTTATGAACACATGTGATAGTACTCTTAGACTCATTCATGTGTCATGCATGTATATATACCATGATTAGTTGCCATGATTAAAGTTTAGCATGAACAAAGCATGTTTTCAAGATAATAACAATGCTAGCTACATATATGCAATACGAGTACTCATGAGCATGACTAATACAAGTTATATGAATATCTTATGTGTTTAAAAGCGACCATGTTAGACCATATGAGTTCGTGTCCTTGAATGGCTTTAAGTATTAACTTAAGAACCTATACCATGTACGATTGGATTTGGAAAAGTTATACAAGCATGTAAAGTATCCTTTAAATATGAATACATGCTACGTGATATTATATGATGTTACTTGAACCTGATTTTGACGGTTAACTTAAGGAGATGCCGTAACTTGCTAAAATGAAATATATTTAGTATTGATTGTGGTCTTATGAGATATTAATAATATGCAAGCATGTTTGCTAATTGTTGAGATCTTATATAATATGAGAATGCGTTTAAACTCTAAAGAAGGAACGTTAAGGATAGAAATTATATTCTATATAACTGTGTAGCTAGGTAAAACTTAGCTTATGTGTTGATCGTATATTCAAAGAGAAAATGTGAAGTTAAATTACATGACTAATGAATATCATATATATACGTAACTGTATTACGATAGGAATTCGAAAGTGTTGATTTCTTTTCGTGGATAAACTACGCTAAAGGCAAGTTCTCTTACTTACACTCTTTTAAAGTGCAAGTATCCTAACCGACGCATTTACTTTATGCAAGGAAATCTATGATTGTGAAAGTTTCCTAACTTATACTCTTTTACTATGCAAGTATCCTATCTTGTGTATTGCGAACTAGTTTCCTATTTAATCGGTTGAATCGAATTAGCATACTTGAACTCTTATTTCATTAAAGCTATTATTCATGTTGAACTTAGTATTGTTCTTGAATATTGTGAAAGTGTCTATGCCATTTGATTCGGCTAGACTTATATTATTGAAAAGCGACCCAAACTAATTGATTGGTGCGGGATCTTGTATTTGACTGAGAAGAACAACCTTCTTTGAAGGGAATATATAATTGTCGGAGAACCGACGTGCACACTTGAGTATGGTTGATTGTTATGCATAACAAGGGTACTTTAGGCTGATCACCTGTTGTACCTGTTTTTGTTGGATTTTCAGTTTATTACTGTCAATTCTAGTAGAAGTTCATAGTCCGTAGTGACTACTCAGTATTCAATTATTTGAAATCTTGAATTGACTTATTATCGAATCATATTGATATTATCCTGTCCTTAGCGACTGATATTGAGAACTATTGATATTCTTGTTATTCTTGAACTATCAAATCTTGTTATACCCTTTCGAGAATTGAGAATCTTATTACTCACCCTTATTGTATATTACTTGCTGGGCAATTTGTGCTCATTCTTGCTTTCCTTAAAACATTTCAGTTAAGGCAGAGCATGGTGAACCTTCGGGCGTTGATAAGGGCAAGGGCAAAGCTACCAACTAGCTTATGTCTGTTATGTTTTAAATATATTAATATTGTATGAAGATGATGTAGTAAGACTGGATTTGATTATGTTTAAGCTTAAGTTAGATTATGTAATAAGTCGTTAACTGATATTATTATGTAATCTATTAAGTACTGTAGGTTGCGAGACTTGGGGGAATAATTATAATAAATCATTGTAAATTATTCTAAAATAGATTTTCCGCTGTGATCGTATGATATTTAATTATTATTATTGTGATGTATTACCATGAGCACGTGATGAACCGAATTCGAGAGACCAAGTGGCGGTCCTGGAATTTGGGGGCGTCACAGGTTGGTATCAAAGCTGTAGTTATAAACCTTAGGAACGAGTGTCCTTAGACTATAGCTTAGGTGAACTTAGAAGTTAGGAAGGAGATAAAACTCATGTAGAGTTTTCCTTGAGAGACTTAGTCTGTTATGAAATGTAACTTCATTCTATACAATGAACTTATATTTTGTTTAACATTCTAATGGAGATGCTATTTCTTGTCTTGTGTTTGTGAGTGTAGGATGACAGACACAGGGGTACCTAGTAGAGTTGTAGAGGAGGAGCCCAGGGATATACACGTAGTATACGAGGCACCTCTAGAGGCTACACCAGTGCAGGCAGTTGCACCATCCGAGTTTGATGACGAGGATGAGATCGAGATTGAGATAGAGACTGATCCAGAGGAGGAGCCGATGGAGGATGAGCCAGTAGAGGACTCTGATGAGGCTACTATAGAGGAACAGATGTTAGGCGAGTACGAGGAGCGTATTCTAGAGTTAGACTGTAGAGTTCAGGAGCTGGAGGCAGAGGCCCACGAGAGAGAGTCTGAGTTCCAGAAGCTGAGGGACGAGGACCACCAGAGGAAGCTGGCTATGCAAGAGTTAGAGGTGGAGATTGCCTACCGTAGGGAGGCAGGGATCCAGATGGGGACTCTATTTCACAGGTCAGTGGCTAGGAATGTAGATTTGGCAGAGAAGCTAGAAGAGGTTGAGCAGAGGGAGCTGAGTGAGAAGACTGAGAAAGAGGCACTCCGTACTCAGCTAGAGTTGGAGGTGATGGATAGGTTACACTTTGAGGAGAAGTGGGAAGCGTCTAATGAGAGAGCCGACGACCTTGAGGACGAGGTCAGGTGCAAGAAGAGAAAGATGAACAAGATGGGGTATGTGTTCCGTTCAGCTTTTGAAAGGGTGATTGATGGTGTGTACCACTACCCGGCAGAACAGGGACAGACTCTACATACCTTGAGCCGAGAGCTGGTTGCGTATATAGCACAGTTGGAGTACAAGAGCGCAGTGGAGCGCGGGATGATGGGATGAGATTTCCTTAGTCAGTCTAGTGGTAGTACTAGTTGTGTCTTTATGTATTGTATATACTATGTTGTAATCCCGATCTTTTGTGTAAGATGTGGGATGATGATGTAAACCCCGAGTTAGCTTTTGTTAGAGGGGTAGTATGGTAGTAGGTTGGTATATTCCCCGTCTTTTGTGATATTAGGGGATATATGTGATAACATTTATAGCAGTATGCTGGGGAAATCATGTAATGAAATGAAATGGCATATGAATATAAATGGAGTTGATTTTAGAAACGTGTTATAAATTTATTCTTTTAGTATTAAAAGAAATACTTAAGTAATATACTTGAATAATAATAAAATGAAAACTTGTGATGCAGATAATGCCGCCCAGACGTAGATTGACAGCACCCGAAGAATCTGTTAACAATGAGAGAGAACAAGTAGACCCGATCCAGAAACTGGTAGACTTGTTAGGAGAAGCCTTAAGGGGAAGGAACAATGAACCCGTTCGCCCGAACCCTCAAACTGTGCCAGTAACAACCTTTAAAGACTTTAAGAGTGTAGGACCCCCGGAGTTCGAGGGAACTACCGACCCAATCATCGCACAAACGTGGATCAAAGAGATCGAAAAAGCTTTCACTATAGCTAGCGTAGGCGAAGATCAGAAGACGGTGTTTGCCACGTACATGATGAGGGGAGAAGCGAACTACTGGTGGGAGGCTAATCAACAAAGAGCTGGAGAAGGGATAATAGCTTGGGATAAGTTTAAGACACTGTTCTTCGAAAATTACTTTCCAAAAAGTATGAAGAATAGGATGGAGGTGAAATTCCTAGAGTTAAAACAAGGTGAGATGACGGTGGCGCAATACGCGGCTAGGTTTAACGAACTAGCGCGATTTGCGGAGCACCAAGTTGGTGATGAAGAGAGGAAGGCTAGACGCTTTGAACAAGGGTTGAAGCCATGGCTGTTCAATAAGGTATCAGTTCTTCAAATTGATTCCTTTGCAACATTACTGGAGAAGGCAATCATTGCGGAAGGCGGCAGTGAGGCCTTAAGTCAGTATAACAAAGAAAAGAAAGGAAAGAATACTGGAGGAGAGAATCGTACGGGAGGAAGTAGTAGCGGAGGAAGCAACTTGGGAAAGAGAAAGTGGGAGAATAATAACAACAACAAAAACAACAATAATCAATCAGGGAATTTTCGTGGAGGTTTCAAGAAGAGGGCTGAAGGATGCCCGAAGTGTGGGAAGAATCACCAGGGCGAGTGCTGGAAGGGACGTGGCACTTGCTACAACTGCGGACAGGAAGGGCACATCTCGCCTAACTGTTTGAAACCGAAGAAGATACAAGGATGCTTTGCTTGTGGCTCGACGGAGCACCGAATTAAGGACTGCCCAAAGAAGGGAAGTGGCGGGGGTAGTAATCAGCAAGGAGGCAACAAGCTGATGATCGGTGGACCGGCACAATCCAACCGCCCAACCGCCAGAACTTTTAACATGACCATCCAAGACGCAGTGGCTGCGAAGGATGTGGTGTCAGGTATAATCCCAATCAATGATATAAATGCTTATGTATTATTTGATTCGGGTGCCACCTGTTCTTTTGTATCTGAAGAATTTGCTAGTAGACTTAGTACACCTCGAGAACTATTAGAAAATCCTTTGATCATAGAAGTTGCTAATAAGGAAGTGATCCCTGTAGAATACGTTTATCGAAATTGTCGCGCGAATATTAGTAAACATGAACTGAGCGTAGACTTGATTCCTATTAGACTGGGAGAATTTGACGTAATACTGGGAATGGATTGGTTGTATAACCATGCTGCGATAATTGACTGTCAGAACAAATGTGTGAACCTTCAGACTCCGAGTAAGTCTAAGGTAGTGTTTTATGGTAGCTCATCGCTTAAGCAATCGTGTTGCGTTACGATGATGCAGGCCAAGAAATTGTTAAGGAAAGGATGTGGAGGATATTTAGCTTACATCGTTGATACTCGGAAGAAGGGAGTAGAAATTAAGGATATATACGTAGTTAATGAATTCCAAGATGTGTTTCCGGACGATCTGCCTGGTCTTCCGCCAGACAGAGAAATCGAATTCGTAATAGACTTAGTACCGGGAACGGCACCGATTTCGAAAGCTCCATATCGTATGGCGCCAGTAGAAATGAAGGAATTAATGATGCAATTGCAAGAATTATTGGATAAGGGTTACATTCGACCGAGTGTTTCTCCTTGGGGAGCACCAGTACTATTCGTTAAGAAGAAGGACGGATCGATGAGGCTCTGTATCGATTATCGAGAATTGAATAGAGTAACGATCAAGAACCGATATCCGTTACCGAGGATAGACGACTTATTTGATCAACTGAAGGGAGCAAAGTGTTTCTCAAAGATCGACCTACGAACAGGATATCATCAACTGAAGGTACGGGATGAGGACATACCAAAGACTGCGTTTCGAACCCGTTATGGACACTACGAGTTTTTGGTAATGTCATTCGGATTGACTAATGCTCCGGCAGCATTTATGGACTTGATGAACCGAGTTTTCAAGCCATACTTGGATAAATTTGTAGTGGTTTTTATCGACGACATTTTGATCTACTCAAAGACAGAGGAAGAACACGCCGAACATCTGAAGATTGTTTTGGAGGCGCTAAGGAAGGAGAAGATGTATGCAAAATTTTCTAAGTGCGAATTTTGGATGGAGAAGGTTCAATTCTTAGGCCACGTGGTGGATAAGAATGGAATCTCTGTAGACCCTGCGAAGGTTGAAGCAGTAAGTAATTGGGAACAACCGAGAACACCGACGGAGGTGAGAAGCTTTCTAGGGTTAGCTGGGTACTATCGAAGATTCATCCAAGATTTTTCTAAGATAGCAACCCCGCTGACCAATTTGACTAGAAAGACGGTGAAATTTGTATGGACCGACAAATGCAAAGAAAGTCTTCAAGAACTGAAAAGGAGATTGAGCGAAGCACCTGTATTATCATTACCAGATGATGCGGGAAATTTTGTGGTGTATAGTGATGCATCGCACAAGGGGCTTGGCTGTGTGCTCATGCAACATGGCAAGGTCATTGCATATGCATCACGACAATTAAAGGATTACGAAAAACGATACCCTACTCACGACTTAGAGTTAGCGGCAGTAGTTTTTGCGTTAAAGATATGGAGGCATTATCTATACGGAGAAAAATGTGAGATATACACGGACCACAAAAGTCTGAAATATATCTTCACACAGAAGGAGTTAAACATGCGACAGAGAAGGTGGTTAGAATTAATCAAAGACTATGACTGCGATATTCTTTATCACCCGGGAAAGGCAAATGTGGTTGCCGACGCTCTGAGCAGGAAAGGAAGGGAGAAGTTGTTTAATTTGACGACTCAGGAAGAGTTGATAAGAGAGATGGAGAAATTGGAGATAGAAGTAAAAGGACCAGAAAAGTCTGGTGAGAAGTTAATTGTAATGGAAGCTTGTCCGACGTTGTTGAATAGAGTAAAGGAAGCTCAGGAAAAGGATGAAGAGTGTGAGAAAATCCGAAAGAGGATCACAGAAAGTGAGGGAGAAAAATTTCGAATGGATAAAGACGGTATTTTGAGATTTGAAGGGAGAGTGTGGGTACCAGCGGTAACTGAGTTGAGGGAAGAGATTTTGCACGAGGCACACAATACGACATATTCCGTTCATCCGGGAGGCACAAAGATGTACCGAGATCTAAGGCAACATTTTTGGTGGCCTAATTTGAAACGGGAAGTCGCAGAGTGCGTCAGTAAATGCTTGACTTGCCAACGCGTTAAAGCAGAACATCAGTGGCCAAGTGGTTTACTACAACCATTAGAAATACCAGAGTGGAAATGGGAGCATATTACCATGGACTTCGTGGTAGGACTTCCAGTTACACAGAAAGGTTATGATGCTATTTGGGTTATCGTGGATCGACTAACGAAGACCGCACACTTTCTACCAATCAAGATCCGCTACAGTTTGAACCAATTAGCAAGCCTATATGTAAAAGAAATTATTTCACGACATGGAGTGCCGGTGTCAATTGTCTCTGATCGAGATCCGCGCTTCACGTCCAATTTTTGGAAGAGTTTGCAAGAAAGAATGGGAACGCAGTTGAGGTTGAGTACAGCTTATCATCCTCAAACAGACGGACAAAGTGAGCGAACAATACAAACGCTAGAAGACATGCTTAGGACTTGCGTGATGGATTTTAAGGGAAATTGGGACGACCACCTACCCTTAGTAGAATTCGCATATAATAATAGCTACCATGCGAGTATTGGCATGCCACCGTACGGAGCTCTTTACGGGAGAAAGTGCAGAACGCCGTTATGTTGGGACGAAGTCGGAGAACGACGAATACTCGGACCAGAGTTAGTTCAACAAACCGCAGACGTGGTGACAGTGATAAGAGCCAGACTTGTAGCAGCTCAAGATCGCCAGAAGAAATACGCAGATTTGCATCGGCAGGACCGAGACTTCAAAGTCGGCAGTTTCGTATTCTTAAAGGTATCTCCATGGAAGGGAAGAATCCGTTTCGGCAAGAAAGGAAAATTGAGTCCAAGATTCATAGGACCGTTCGAGATACTGAAGCGAGTGGGCGAAGTGGCATACAAAGTTGCGTTGCCACCCGAACTGGAGCATATCCACAACGTGTTCCACATTTCCGTGTTGCGACCGTACAAGGCCGACTACAAGCACGTGATTTCTTACGAGCCCATTCAAGTGGAGAAGAACTTGGCGTATGAAGAAATTCCTGTCCAAATATTAGATAGGAAAGAACAAACTTTGAGAAATAAAGTTATTTCATCTGTAAAAGTACTTTGGCGTAACCACGATGTCGAGGAGGCAACGTGGGAGTTAGAAGATAGGATGATGAGGGACTATCCCCATCTATTTGTGTAACCTTGTAGCAATTCCGGGACGGAATTTTTATAAGGGGGGGAGGATGTAATACCCGAGAATTTCCATATATTATTAAATAAATATATTAATGGAAATGAGAATTTATTTGAATATAAATGATTTTGTGTTATGAGATGAATTAATTCAATTATATATAATTGAATAATTATAATAATTGAGAAATTGGTGGAGTTTGTGATAAACTCGTTGATTGCCTTGTGTGGCACAGTGGCGTAATATAAGAATGATTATATTAATTTAAGTGAACAATTAATCTATATTAATTGTTAATCGAAGAATATTAATTAACTGTTATAAAATACTAATGAGGATCGATTAACAATATGTGATTATTATTATTGCAAGAAACTTAATAATAATGAGCAACGTGTTTATAAATACAATAAGATTTATATCAAAGTGATAATTAATCATATAAGGGTTAATTAAATTGTTATGGAGGTTAACAATTATATTGATGGATGTAGGATATGTGTATATTATTAATTAATATTCAAATTATAAGATGAGAAATTATATGTGCAAGCATGCGAATTAAATGTATAGTAACTATATGTTATGATATGTGTAGGTGACAAATGATGTGTGGATATACATTAAAATAATGTATCATGGATCTATTATAAATAATTGTTGAGTAATACAATTTAATAATATATGATATAATGTAATGTGGTAGTATCCGATGGTATTATATCAGTAAGATAAACGTACCTGGATTATATGTGTGTAAATTACACTTATTACATTATGTGAAGTACATTGTGATTTAAATTATAACCTAAGAGTACATATATATATAACATATGTATATGGTGTGTATATACAAGTGTAGTATTTGCAAATGCTGAGGAGTTAAATCAATTGTCTCATTTTAAGTGTCCCATTTGCTCTTCACGTGCTTGACATACAGCTAAGGCCTATTCCTTCTTCTTCTCCCCAAACTCAGCAACTAGCATTTCATAGCTCATGATTGTGGAGGGAGTGGGATTCATGATGAATCCAACCACTAATTACCTACCCTTTGATAACCTTCATGCATTCCTATAATCCGTTAGTTTGATATGGGATACAATTGCTTTGTCTGTATAATGGGAGTTCTATAAATATAGCCTCATCTCCTTCACATTTCTTTTGCTGAGCATTTTGGCTAAGTGAGACTAGAGAGCATATATATATATATATCAGTGTTATTGAGATAGCAGCAAGCTAAAATCATTTACAGAGGTATAAATCCTCTTCGTATCTTCATTGTCATTTTCTGTCAAAATTTCTATTCGTGAATTCTTGATTTCAGTTGGAAGTTATGGTTTTGTGAATTGAGAATAATAATTAGTTGTTTAAAGGACTTATATATGTGATTAGAATTACTATATATGCTTCATTGCTCTTCAATTTCATTTTTGGTGTTTCCATTTCTGAGATTTCTGTAAAAACATCAAATATCGTGAAATTGGTTGGTGTTCATGAAATTGGGAATTGATAATTGCTATTGACTATTATATAAGCATATATGTACGTGTTAGTAAGTTAAACAAGTCTAATAGCATTTGGGTATGTTGAAATCGATGAAATGGGAGGTTTTTGGTCGGATTTCGCTGCAGTCTGAACTGCAGAAAACTGTCTCGACGCCGCAGCGCCGCAGCCCGCGCCGCAGCGCCACTCGCGCCGCAGCCCGCGCCGCAGCGCCGCACGCAGTGCCACTCGCGCCGCAGCGCCAGTAGTGAGCTGCTGTGCCGCGCCGCAGCGCCAGCCTCTGTGTTCAGTTTTTCTGCATTCTGCAACAAAACTGTTATGAACTAATTGTTTGATTTTTGTTTAAACAAGCATGAAAGCATGATTAATACTTATATATAAACCTAATGAGGCAATGTGAGCATGTTTTAGTATATTAGCATGCATGGTTAACCAAACGACATATAGTTTGAAAACGAACTTAAAGTTTCATGAACGACGTTAACATATATGAAGCATGTTAATATTCTGACTTTCGAGACATGTTAGTATGACCTAGAGACACATGAAATGCATACTAACTTATGTATATAGGTTCCGTGATATAATATGGACATGTGAACCCAACTAGTGCACCTTTCTAACAAAAATACAAGTTTTGAAGGTTGATATTGACATGTAAAAACCATGTATACATTCTGACTTTTCGAGCATGTTTATAGGGCCTTGAAATACATGAAAAGCATGTTAACTTGTGTATATGGGTTTCATAAGGAAGCATGAACATGATAGACCTTATTAATGAACTATACTAACAAAGTATAAGCTTTGAACGTGAACGTTGGTATGTTATGACGAGAATTAGAATTTGACATTTATGAACACATGTGATAGTACTCTTAGACTCATTCATGTGTCATGCATGTATATATACCATGATTAGTTGCCATGATTAAAGTTTAGCATGAACAAAGCATGTTTTCAAGATAATAACAATGCTAGCTACATATATGCAATACGAGTACTCATGAGCATGACTAATACAAGTTATATGAATATCTTATGTGTTTAAAAGCGACCATGTTAGACCATATGAGTTCGTGTCCTTGAATGGCTTTAAGTATTAACTTAAGAACCTATACCATGTACGATTGGATTTGGAAAAGTTATACAAGCATGTAAAGTATCCTTTAAATATGAATACATGCTACGTGATATTATATGATGTTACTTGAACCTGATTTTGACGGTTAACTTAAGGAGATGCCGTAACTTGCTAAAATGAAATATATTTAGTATTGATTGTGGTCTTATGAGATATTAATAATATGCAAGCATGTTTGCTAATTGTTGAGATCTTATATAATATGAATGCGTTTAAACTCTAAAGAAGGAACGTTAAGGATAGAAATTATATTCTATATAACTGTGTAGCTAGGTAAAACTTAGCTTATGTGTTGATCGTATATTCAAAGAGAAAATGTGAAGTTAAATTACATGACTAATGAATATCATATATATACGTAACTGTATTACGATAGGAATTCGAAAGTGTTGATTTCTTTTCGTGGATAAACTACGCTAAAGGCAAGTTCTCTTACTTACACTCTTTTAAAGTGCAAGTATCCTAACCGACGCATTTACTTTATGCAAGGAAATCTATGATTGTGAAAGTTTCCTAACTTATACTCTTTTACTATGCAAGTATCCTATCTTGTGTATTGCGAACTAGTTTCCTATTTAATCGGTTGAATCGAATTAGCATACTTGAACTCTTATTTCATTAAAGCTATTATTCATGTTGAACTTAGTATTGTTCTTGAATATTGTGAAAGTGTCTATGCCATTTGATTCGGCTAGACTTATATTATTGAAAAGCGACCCAAACTAATTGATTGGTGCGGGATCTTGTATTTGACTGAGAAGAACAACCTTCTTTGAAGGGAATATATAATTGTCGGAGAACCGACGTGCACACTTGAGTATGGTTGATTGTTATGCATAACAAGGGTACTTTAGGCTGATCACCTGTTGTACCTGTTTTTGTTGGATTTTCAGTTTATTACTGTCAATTCTAGTAGAAGTTCATAGTCCGTAGTGACTACTCAGTATTCAATTATTTGAAATCTTGAATTGACTTATTATCGAATCATATTGATATTATCCTGTCCTTAGCGACTGATATTGAGAACTATTGATATTCTTGTTATTCTTGAACTATCAAATCTTGTTATACCCTTTCGAGAATTGAGAATCTTATTACTCACCCTTATTGTATATTACTTGCTGGGCAATTTGTGCTCATTCTTGCTTTCCTTAAAACATTTCAGTTAAGGCAGAGCATGGTGAACCTTCGGGCGTTGATAAGGGCAAGGGCAAAGCTACCAACTAGCTTATGTCTGTTATGTTTTAAATATATTAATATTGTATGAAGATGATGTAGTAAGACTGGATTTGATTATGTTTAAGCTTAAGTTAGATTATGTAATAAGTCGTTAACTGATATTATTATGTAATCTATTAAGTACTGTAGGTTGCGAGACTTGGGGGAATAATTATAATAAATCATTGTAAATTATTCTAAAATAGATTTTCCGCTGTGATCGTATGATATTTAATTATTATTATTGTGATGTATTACCATGAGCACGTGATGAACCGAATTCGAGAGACCAAGTGGCGGTCCTGGAATTTGGGGGCGTCACAGTCATTATCATTAAATAGTATTTCATGTTACTATGTGTAATATGGAAAATGTGGGTAGTAGTAATATATAATACCTATGGCTTAAGACTACATGAAGTGTGACATTTAATTGGGATTAATGATATACAAAAATCATATGGTAAAAGTAATTAAAACATAAGGTTGATTTAAATAAGTTTTGTTATCTCATCCTATGTGATGAGACAATTACATGTGTACTCTAAAGTATAGGAGTAAATAAAGATGTATTATTAAAATATTTATTTCTATATCAATGGGTGATTAATAGTAAAAAGGAGATATTAAATTATTAGTGATCAATGGAATTTAAGTCCACTCATGTTTTAAAGATTAAATTATTTGGACTAATGTACATGGATTATATGATGTGAGTACATAAATAATCCCTAATTTTCCTAATATAGTAACTATTGTACATTAAAATTTCATTGTGGGAATTAAAGAAACCAAACCAAGCCTTAGATAACCAAATGCTGATGATTTAGAACTGTGTCCCAAAATCAGTGACCATCACAGTACATGAACAGTAGTCTATAAGTTCATTACGTAAACTCAACTTCCTAGCAGTGTTGCTGTGATGATGGCTATGAAATGGTGGTTAGCCCACTCCCTTATACACATTATTTTCTCTTAATTTCCATTAAATCAAACTATAGTGCAAGAGCTTTAACTGGGCAACCATCTCTCTTTATATAGTACCCCCATTCTCTCATTTTCTATTGCGTGAAAATTTTCTGGTAAGTTGTATTAGAGTGTTGAGTTGCTGAGCAAATTGAAGAAGTATAATCAGTGTGTGAGGAGTTCAATTCAAGCAATTAAGAGGTAATAACATTAACTTAGATGATTTTGATTCCTAAGTATTCAAATTCTTAGTAATGTTAAGAAATAGTAGCTTTTGAGTCACAAAATTTATGCCTAAGGATTGTTATAATCCATGAATTATTGCTAGATACTGATAATATAGTAAAATGCGAAAACAACGGAAGTTAAGCGAACCAATTTGGTTTAAAAACGAATTCGTAGTGAATGATTTCTCTAAACTTTTCAAAACATGAAAACTGAGTATGAATACGAGTTTTGGATTAATATTTGGGTTAGTTAATGTTTATGTTAATTATTGGGTATTTGGTATGTTGTAGTTTTATGAGTTATAAACCCCATAGAATCGAAAACGGAATAATTTGGATGAGTATAACTCATGTTATGAAAATCGGAAGTGGTAGGGGTTTGTAAAATCCCAAAGAACAGAACCTGAGGGGCTGTTCTGCCTCCTAGGGCGCAGCTGCGCTATAACGACCCCAAAATTCATACAATAATATTTTCATTCTTGATCGTTAACAATACAACTTTAATCTCTCATTACATCATTATTCGATATTAAAAATCACTAAAAATGAGAAATATTTAAAACTTTTATAATCTTTCTTTCTATATTTCCCTGAATCGCAACCTTTACATTACATTTCTTCGATTCAAATCTATATCATGAATCGTTACAACAAAATGACTATACAAAGTCTTACATAATAAAACAATATCCATCCACATTGGATAACTCTACTTATAACTCAGCGACATGTTTCATTCAAAACATTAACTACAATTTGAAATTGAAGATAACTAATATTCTTGAACAATGATCTATATAAATCACTTAACACGTATCTTTACCTTGCATCATTAACCTGCAAAAATGGTTATTTGCAAGAGTGAGCTCGACAGCTCAGCAAGTTCTAACAGTTTTCATGCATCACGTATCACATAATAAACATGCTCAACATAAATCTCATAATAATTAAGTAACATGGCATACATGCTTTAATTCACATAACAAATATAAAGATTGAGTTCCTTACTCAATCAACATTATTTAACCAAAACAGTGTAGTCATAAATTGACTTTAATATTTCATAATTACAATATGTATAACATATCATGCTCGCTTACAACATATATAACATATCATGCAATTTAAAATAGTTCATCAAATTCACGTAGAGAAGTAGGAACCGAAAGACTTGCCTGGCTCGTGGATTACCAATTACCGAAAAATTGCTTAATATAATCTGCTTCATGATCCTACATAACGTATCACCATACGCATCAATTATTAGTCACTTAGCAACGCTTATCAAACGTCTAAGTAAATTCTAATTTACACTTTCTAATTTACACTTCGTAATTCTCTTCCATTCTCGTTTGACACTCGCTGTCAAACCATTTGTATAATTAACGATATAAGTTAATTATTACATAGCTAATCTTCATCGTTAGTTAACCAATTTAGGTTAACTCATTCCTCATTAACTAATAAGTTAATAATTAATCACCACGTAATTTAATCACCTCACATAATCATATTACATTTCACATAATTAATCAATTATAATTACATCTTACGTTAATCAAATTACATTTCAAGTTAAACATAATTATATTTACTAACATTCATGTTTTATAACTTAGAACAACATCTATTATCGTCGATAGCACTATACTTGCGTATGTGCATGTCCGACACCCTCCGATTGCCTCCGAATACGCATCAGTCACAAAGATGACCATTTTTACCTTTTCTAACGACCTCAAATCAAAAACGTTAAAGAACAAAAGTTGTAGGTATACTCGTGCTCGTTTCGAATCATCTTGAATCTCCTCAATCGGAGTTCGTATGAAAACGTTATGGCCATTTTAGTAACAGAGGTCAAAATAGTTTCGCGTTACAACAGCTAAACAACCCCGAACAGCAAGGGTACCCGCTGGGGCGGGTACCCCAAGGCAAAAACACCCGCTGGGGCAGGTCCAAGGGCTGGTGGAGGGGCTGGTTCGCGAACTGGTGGAGAAATAAGCCAATTTGGCTTATTCCGTCACACCGAATTCGAATTTTTCCAACATGACAAACATGAAACATGTGATAAACAATATTTTAAGCTTATTAACATACTCATAACTTAAAATTTTCATATAAACACATAATCACAACCAAGATTTCATGGAATTCGAAGAAAAACATAATTTTAAGCGTTCTTGACGAAAATTGCTACTACAAATTCATTTTTCATCCATTTCAAGTGATTTCAATTGTAATCATTTCTATTCTTAACATACTAACATAATACTTGATCAATTTTAACAATCACTCATAATCAAACACCAATTTGATAGTTTCAAAAGCTTTTTTTCAGAAATTAGTTCACAAAAAATCATTATGAGCACAATTCTTCTTGTTTATCAAAAATATATGGATTGAATTGCTAAAACAATAATATAACTCATATATAATCATGTTATATCACATATTACACATATCTCAAGCTCACATCAAGGATTTAAGAATAATGTTTAACATAAATTCATAATCTATCACTATGAACATGATTTTCATAGGGTTCATCATATACTTGTGATTGAAATTCTTAAACAGCTATGAAAATCTCATGTAAACATATATATATATATGTATATATACATACATATCCCATTCTCATAACAAAATTATGAAGTTTCACAAAGAGATTTTTACATAGAATTCCAAAACTATGAACATATAGAATCACATGCTTGAGAAACTTGTTTTTAAGACGATTGAGTTCTGAAATTCTTTTTATGGCACATAATTATATATGAAAACATATGAACATGGTATAAACACATAATCTTATACACATGAAAACCTAATTTTACAAAAATCCCAAATAAAACATCTTAATTGAATTTAGGGTTAGAATTATAACCTTGTTAGTCTTTGATTAAGAGAGATATAGAGATAAAGATGATAGTGGGCCTTGCTTTGAGCTCTCCCTTCTTCTTCCTCTTCTTCCTTCTTCTCTGAGAACTCTAACTCTCTTCTTCTTCTTCTCTTAGACTTAGGCTTTTTAAAAAACTAACGTACTTCGTTTTCTAACTGACATATATAATCATACACATATAGTATATAATATATATGTAACATATATATAATAAATATAATACTTATAACAACAATAAGTATTACTAATTACATAAGTTATAGGATTTGAAAAGTCATAAGGCCATGTTTGGCAAAACAAAGATATGTTAAAAACCACTTTTTAGCTAAGGCCTTGTTTGGAGAAATAGGATTAATCAAGTACAAGGGCCTTGTTTGGTAAAACCATTTAAAATCCTTTTTCATTATTTTAATAAATATTTTACTCCATAATTTAATTACTACACTTATTTAATTAAATTACCATATTCTAATTAAATAAAACTAACACCCATTTAATAATAAAAACACACAATACTAAATTGTTACACAATTATAATTTCTTTATTAAACATAATACATGTAACAAATTATTTTTAACACGTAGCACATAACATTAAATCTAATTCAATTATTCTTAATTAAATTAGAATTATTCTACACCATTGCTAATATATCAATTTAATTAAATATATGACACTTAATTAAATCAATCCACATCATCACATACTTAATTTATTTAACTCAACAAATAAATTCAATAAAATATTTATTCACTTCATTTAATTAATATAATACACTTAATTACATTACTCCATATTAATCACATAATCTCAATAAATAATTCAAATAAAATATTTATTTCTTTCAATAAATATTAAATTAACATTTAAATTCTCTTCACACTAAATCACATATTTCACAATATTTGTCACATATACACATAATGATACGCGAAACATCTAAAAATAAGAATTTTATATATAAATTCTTATTTATAAATTCTTAAAAATTCGGGATGTCACATGCGCTGCCCCCAAGGCCAATTGGGGCGCAGCTGCGCCGGGCATCAGTAACTGGTGGACTACTTTGACTTACTTTAGTAAATTAGGCATAACTTTTTCATACGAACTCCGATTGAGGTGATTCAAGAAGATCCGGAACGAGAACGAATAGACCTACAACTTTTGTTCTTTAAAATTTTCAATTTAAAGTCGTTAGAAGGGGTAAAAACAGTCATCTTTGTGGCTGTTACGTATTTGGAGACAATCGGAGGGCGTCGAACGAGCACATACGCAAGTATAGTGCTCCCGACGATGGAATATGTTATTCTAAGTGATAAATCATGAATATGCATGATAATAGACATGACGTATAAGATTTTCTTGCTTATAATGGAATGTTTTAGCATGACTTAGTATGTGTTTTGAAAAGAAGCTTGGAGTTTCGAAAACGAATATTGACGAACCTTGAGTCTTTGAAGTTATGATATTTTAACACATACATATTGTTGAGTTATGGGTATACCTAAGCATGAAAAGTGATTTAAAGTTGCTTTACTTATTATCAACTTACAATAGCTTAGTTGAAAATGATTTCTAAAGAAAACTTGAAACTTTGAGAACGAACTTAAAGTAACTTGTGTACTTAAAGTTCTAAACGTGATAACATACATACATGGCTTAGTTAGCTATGAAATGAGATTAAAAGTTGCACTTAGTTGCTTTAGCTTGGCCTAGAATTACTTTTAAAAGTGAACTTGACCGCCTTATGCCTCTAGACATGACGAATATATTTATCATCTAGCTAAGCATAAATTGGACCTTTCAAGTGTAGTTTAAAATACGTTTTCAAATAATGAGATATGAGAAGCATGCTATTAGAAGCTTATTAGAACCAATATATGGTTTAAAAGCTCATAATATCGAATCTTGTCAAAGAAAGTTGTTAGGACTTAATGATTGAAATAAATCTTTTTGGAGCTAAGTAAATTGAATATGAACTTGAAAATAGATCACAACCTACTTGAGGTATGTTTACAATATGTATTAGAATACGTGTTATGCTAGAATTTATAATGGATAATAAAAAGCCTAAATCTGGTCTGGCCAGGGGACGGCGCAGCTGCGCCTATCCTATGCCAAACTATAGCACAGCTGTGCTGCAGGACAGTGCTGCCAAATAATTTGAATGGTAACCAGGACCATAAAACATGTGTGTACGAATGTCTTAAGTTATAATACTCGACGTAATTGATATTTTAAGTATATAAGCATGTAATGGTTATATAAAACACAGAGTTGTTAAATTTTATTAAGGTTTGCAAAATGCAAGAACTATGTGAATCATACATCTATGAGTTTTAAATGTGTAACGAACAATAGCAGGTCAAGTGTGTGATCGATATATATGAATGTTGATGTCAAGTATGAGTGGTTAAGGTATGCCTATACATACCTAGTTATTCTAAGAGTATGATGAGAAAGTGAAATATAGGTTTTACAAACCTAGTTAGGAAACAATGTAACATTATTATTATATTAAGAATGTATGAAATATATATGACTAATGGATATGGATCCATGATTTTATATATGTGTAGGAATACACGAAGTGTAGATAAGTTTTAAGCACTTAAGTCGTAGTTGATAAACTACGAATCAGGCAAGTCTTTTAGTTCCTATTTGATATATGAATTCTATAACTATTTGAGTTATATTATGTTATGAGAATGTTGATGTATATATGTGAAATGTTTATGAGATATATATGAGATTGAAAGTTGATTTTTGATGATATATTTGTGAAGTGAATCTCTATGCCTGTTATGTGAGAAGTAACATGCGTAGGAAATATTAATTGATTATGAATGCGTGATATGAGTATGATATTATATGCTATGTGATGCTTGAAAACTGTTAGAATTGTTGAGCTGTCGAGTTCACTCTTGCAAATAACCATCTTTGCAGGCTAAGGACTCACAACTAAAGTATTATGCCACTTGATTGATAGAGTTCCGTAGTTTCGTAAGGAGATCGACGTAGATATCTAATGATACGATCTTGAAAAAAATGTTTAAGTTTTATACGATGTACTTGATAGTTGCTTATGATGTATAACACTTGTTGTGTTATAAAGTTGTACTATGCGATACATAGAAGACTTCGTATTAAAATGTAAAAGTTTATACAGTAACTCAAATATAATGAATCATATCATGTAGTTGATTCAGGGATTTATAATTGATTCAAAATTATGAAATCAATAAAAAGATTTTATTCAAAGGAGATTGAAAAAGTTTAAATTATTCTGTATTTTTATAACATCGAATATGATGTAAAACATGAATGATAAATGACCAAGATCGGAACTCATTAAAGTTCGGGGTCATTATACAGATCCTGAGAATGGAAAGAATTTATATTCTAAATTGTAATAAAGCGAAGTTATATTCTTTAAGTTATGAATAAAAGATGTAATAGTTTGACGATAGTAGTATCGTGACTGCACCGGATCCGAGGAAAGAGAGGAACCCGGATTTGGGGACGTCACAGTAGTAGTGGTGGTAGTAATCCGAACAAGCGGAAATGGAGTGAGAATACCCAATCGGGTAATAAGTCAGAAGAGAATAGGAAGGGAGGTGAGCCTTGTGCGACTTGTGGGAAGAATCATCCAGGAATTTATCTGAAGAGGAAGGGGGTCTGTTATAACTGTTGTCAAGAGGGACACATGTTGCCCAATTGTCGCAGTCCAAAGAAAATTCAAGGTTGTTTTGCGTGTGGATCGACAGATCATCTGGTTCGAAATTGTCCGAAGAAGAATGTGGAGAAGGAAAGTACCAACAAGGGATCCGGTGGCGGAACTCTGATGATAAGAGGACCTGCACATCCAAGAAGACCAACGGCCCGTACAATCAACATGACAGTGCAAGATGCAGTAGCTGCCCAGGAGGTGGTGACAGGTAACGATTTAGTTGAGTAATTAAATTACCTGGGAAATATGGGATAGATATCACTGTGAATTGTTTTCTTTTATAGATTCAAGTCACATGTTAGTATATGAGACACAAATGAATATTGTGTTGATAAAAATAAATTGATGATACAACTTTAAAAGATTGTAGAGAATAAGAAAGCGGTGATTCCGAGGACGAAATCCTTATAAGGAGGGGAGAATGTGAGAACCCAGAATTTCACATAATTCAAAATTTTCAAATAATTTTTTATTATTATTTAATATTGATATTGATTATCAATATTATGCTGAGTATCTGTTATACGAGTTTATGAAAGTGGTCAAATTGTGTATTGACTAAGAAATATGAGTACAATTTTGTTTAAAGAGAATAGAAACCGTAACCCTAGTTATGGATAGGGATTTGGTAGAAAATACAGTTATAATAATTGTATTGATGAATATGTGAGTGTGTATAACGTATTAAGTCAATTAGGGCTATTAAGTTAATACACTAGGGGAATATGTTATGACGTATGTGAATTATGTATGTAATTGAATACATGTGTATTATGTAAGGTGTATATAAATTATTTTGTATATACAAAGAATTAAGATTAAAATTTTGTGACCTAATATATAAATTAGGTATAATAATTAAATAACCTAAGGGTTATATTATGGGCTAATATTAATATTAGTGATATATGTGAATGTGTATATATTAATAATAATGAATAATAGTCTAAGAGATAATTTATTCAATGGACTAATGTGGGTAAGTGAGTTAAACAAGATCAATAGTTTATTTAAGCATTGGACTTGTAGCTAATTGATTTAATATGAATTAAGTTGTTAAGCTAGCCCAATACTATATTTAATTATCTAGTATACTAGTAGCCCATAGCTAATTATGTATGGGAGCCCAAGTAATTTTAATTAGTAGCCCAAAGGAATGCAAGGAATGACCCAAATATTTTAATTTGGAGCCCAAGACTTTAACCCAATAGAAGAGGGACATGTTGGACATTAGTTAAACTAATTATTGAGCCCAACAAGGCCTTATGGCCGGCCCACTAGGAGGAGATAAGAAGGAGCATATGAATTAAATATATGGATAGATTTGTGAAGATATGAAAGGATATGATAAGATTTGGAAAGATATGGATAGATTTGGAAGGATATTTGGGAGATATTGAAAAATATTGTAAGATTTGAGAAGATATGGATAGGATATGGGAAGATATGAGAGAAAAAGAAAAGATGAGGATAGGATGGCCAAGTGGCCGATTTTTGTAGAGAAAGGGAAAGGGAGATGCATGTAATTATTTGTGATTACTTTAGTTGGTAGAGTAACTTTTGAGTTGTCAAGTAATTATTGAGCTAACCCATTAGTTATTACTTGCAAGCAACATCATAATTATGATGAGAGAGAGAAGGGATAAGATATGAATTGGACATGAGAAGTTAAGCAAGCCAAGTGGCCGGGTGAGGAGGAAAAGAAAAAGGAAGAGAAAAATAAAGATAAGAAGAAAGATAGAGAGAGAAAATCAAAACCAAGAAAGAGAAAGAGAGGGCTTCGGCCAAGAGAGAAGAAAGAGAGGGAGTGTTTTTGCTTGTTTCAAAGTTCTTTAACTAAAACTTAGGAAGAAGAAGGAAGAACAAGCTAAGGTATAAAAGTTTCTATTTAATATAGTTTAATTTCCTCTGTGATTTGATTTGAGTTTGATTTTTGTAAGGTTTTGATTTGGTGGTTCAAAAACATTTGATCTATATGTTTTTAAGTGTTATATATTTGGATCTATCACTTTTAAGTGTTAAAAATTGGATTAAAAGTAAGAATAATGAAACTGTGTTTCAAAAGGTTGAAAACCTTGATTTTCTTAGCACAAATTATGTTTTGTTTGTCTTTGGTGGGTTTTAATATAATAGATTATGGATCATGATAGATCCATGAGTTTATGATATATGGGTATGTATTATGATGGTTTATTATGGCCAAAGTTAGATTAATCAAGAGATCATACAAGATTTCTTATAAAATACAAAGTTAAAAAAATCAGATTTTCGAGAAAATGAAACCTAAAATTCAAATGACCATATCTCTCATTCTACTTTGAATTTTTGAGTGTGGTCAGATTCCGGAGTTAGATATATGAGTCTTCTAACTTTTTCAAGTGGAATCACTGAAAAAGTAGTTGTAGATTTTTGTGTGGACTGATTTTGGTAAAGTATGAAAAATCTAAAAAATGACAAAAGTAGGCTGTTTGGGATTTTGAAGGGCAGTTTCGGCCACTTATTTTATGTAATAAATTCTGGCATTTTGGGATATGAAAATATATTCAATGAAGTAACTTGTGTCGAAAAATGAGCTCATTCCGACTTAGATTGAGCAAGTTATAGCCATTTCAATTTTTGGGATTTCCCGACAAAAAATGCTATAAACGGAGTTGTTTAGCTCTGATGGCCATGAAATTTAAACTGAAGACTCACGTTAACATGTGTAAGATCCCTCCAAGACTTGGGAATTTTTGGAGTTAAGCGTGAGATAGTTATTTTCTTAAGGAATTAACTAAAAATGGATTTTTGGAAAATACTTAAGGAAATTGAAAAATTCATGAAAAATTATTTTTGTGTATGAAATACATGTATTCATGTGTGGACAAAAGAAAAAAATAATAATAGGATGATTAGAAAAAAAGGGAATCCAGCTTGTTGGATTGACCATCAGGTTGCTGAATTGCAATCTGGTTTGCTGGATTGGCCATTAGGTTGTTGGATTGCAATCTGGTTTGCTGAATTGACCATCAAGTTGCTGAATTGACCATCAAGTTGCTGAAATGGAAATTGAAATGATATATGACTTATCTAAAATAATATTGAAGCTTTGAGATCGAGTTAATTAATAATAAATGTGTTAATTGTCGGATAGGGTAACCAGAACACCGAATTGAGACCGAAGTCCAACCAGACCGAAATAGTTAGACTTGATAAGTGTTTATACAGGTTATAAATACTGATGTGACTACGTGATGATGTGTCTAGGGGATATATTAACTGTAAATTGCAATGCTATGTGTTGTGATTTGTTGTGCTAATTGGGAGACCGATATTATTAATTATAGGTCTTTCAAACATAGATAGAATATATTGTGTAGCAGTAATCAACGAAGAAGGTAAGTTTCCTTAACTCAATCTCGAGTTATTACATTTTAAATATAATGGTGGTTAATTTTTGCTGATTATACCACGTCTGAGAATTATTGTTGATTATTCGCAGTTAATGCATGTTTATTAATTCAAATTGAATTATTGATTTTGAGAATATGCTTGGGGAATAACTGTTGTTGGTTATTCACAACTGTAGAAGTTGTTATTGATTGCAAATAGTACAGTTAATTTTTGTCTATTATTGAATCGTGTTGAGATATGTCGTAGCTAATTGTTTTGGCTAGACAAACATTTGTTGAAACTTGATAGGTTTGAGAAGAGAACTCAATTATTATTGACAGGTCAATGCCAATTATTCTGGCTAGATCGAGAAAGCGATTAGATATTGAAATCTTTGTATTTCATTGTTGTGATTCGAATTCTGGTTATAAGACTGAGAATAACAACCTTTTTATATAAAAAGGGGCTTTATGGTCGTATATTCGGCCGTTGTGCGCGTGTAAGTATTATGCATAATATAGGGGTATCATGAAGCTGATCACTTTATATACTTGCAGAGTGGTATGATTTAATCTTTATGGTTATCTGATACACCTGGGTACTTCAAAGCAAAACCTTTGATAGTTACTCGAGAAGTTCAAGATCCTGTAGGGTCGCTCAGCATAAAATCTGGATAATATTCCACTTTGTTATTGCGTAGAATTGATTCTTGTTATTCAATTGAGAAATTTCGAAAGCGTTTTACTCTTTCACTATTGAATTATTATTTTGCCTAAAATGCGAGAAAGTCTTGTTATTGATTAACGATTTGTTCAACTATTTCAAAGTCCTTTGAACTTTGGTGATATTCTATCGAATCGAGAGTCTTATATTCTTGATTCTTATACTTTATTGTATAATTTAACTTGCGGAGCAAATTTGTTGCTCACCCTTGCCTAAATATAATATTTCAGCCAGGAACAAGGTTGACGGAGGGGCAGAGAAGGACAAAGGCAAAGGTGTATTGCTGGAGTAGTTATAATGAACATATTTATTATGTTGTTTTGTATAACCCTTTTTTTATATCTAAGGGTATATTTGTTATGTTAAGGTTAGAAAACCTAGGAGAATGTATTAACAATATTAGTTAATGAGATGTATATTTTTATTCATAAATAAATGGGTAGTTAGATGGTATTTATATATTTGATCGTGAGCACCAAACTCGGGGGTCTGATAACCCGGATTTGGGGGCGTCACAGGTCCCTTGAGTATAGACACCTAGGACGGAACTTTGCAGTTGCCTCCGCCTGATGATCGGAGGGCTAGAGATCGTATTCTGAGGTGATTGTTTTTGTCTATCATCAGGGGTTATTTTGTGGCGGACAACTCGTCGATGGTGTCCTTTTCTTTGATCAGCCCCACTTTGCATGTAGAGTGCCTCAATGACTTTGATTAGGGCTCCTATACCTTTGCCTATTTTTTCCAGGGCATGCGTCTGCTTTCGGAGGGTGTGACGGAGGCTTGGTTAAGATTCCATCAGTTTTTGCTGGTGAGTACATCTTTCTGTACCTTTTTAATTTATGCACTTATTTTTGGCAGTCTTGGTCACTGAGGACTTTTAATATTTGCATGGATAGCTTTGAAGATTTGAGAGGCTTCCTTGCCTACGGCCCGTTTTAGAATTAGGTCTGGAGACCTATACACGTCGACGGAGATGGCATCATTCCATTTTGACGGAGGTCCCTGTTGCTGAGGGATTCACTCATGCCCGTCTGTAGTTGGAGCTTTTGACGGTGGCCTCGATCACCTTGACGCCGTACACATTCGAGCACTTGACCGTCAAATTTGTTGGAGGTTTCCCCACTGGCCGGGAGTTTTACTTATCGATCCGCATAGTCCCTATATTGACGGAGGGTTGCTGGGAGCTTTATCTTGGAGAGAGTGCCATTCAGAGCGTTACAAGGGAGATCCTCATTCCCATTGTTCCTCCTACTTAGCATCATTGGCCATTGTCCGTGCCTTTGACAGACATCCCTTTAGAGGGAATAGACGGCTTTGATTTATTAGAGGGCCCATACAGCCATACAGCCTTCTACAATTGGTGGAGTCCTCGCACTATTGGGGCTCAGACTCGTGCCACCCATTTTATGGCAGACATGGTGCCAGGGTCTGTGATGATGACGGATTGGATAGCTTGTATTAGAGAGCCTACTCATGCAGACCAGATAGCACATCTAACCAGGGAGTTGGACTAGGCTCGTTTCTTTATTAGGAACCTTGGCCGAGATCTATTAGAGGCATCTTCATTTGACCCATCCAGCTCTGGAGCAGGCCCCTCTTCAGGTCCCTCCAGTAGCAGTTATACAGGGGCAGATCCTCCCTTATACCTCCCAAATATGCCTGATCCCAGCAGCTTTGTGTAGATAGAGGATCTGGAGCAGGTCGATCGATTTGATACCGAGGTCTTTGACTTCCTGTGATAGCTATGGCAGCTATATTTTTGGTCACCCACTATTTTGGCTATTCAGCGTCTGTGCCATTATTTTGATAGACCACTGTATTAGTTGGGTAGTGGTGCCCATTTCCCTGTATTCTTCCTTTCACTTTGTACCAGGATATATGGATGATGTATGCAGTAGATAGCTTTTTATATATATTTCTGTCATCTTTATCTGCTGCATCATAATTATATCACTGTCATCATGCATGTATCATGTGTATGCATTCAGACAGCTGCGATTTAACTTAACCTCTGGATGGTCTTGTGATACAATTCTACAGATGACGACGTCTGTAGTTAGCCGTATAAAGCATTTGCCACTGTTAGAGGTGGCGGTATCATTGCGGTCATGGTATGATAGTCTGTCCTTTCCAGCTAGGGGGACAATTGACCAGATGCTAGGGTGTTCGATGGCCCTTGTAGATTTCAGGGTTCCAGACGGATTTATTGTTGGCGTCGTACCCTTATGGGTACCGGAGAGACAGGTATTCCGCATTGGTAGGTGTGAGTTTTCGCCTACTCTGGAGGAGTACTAGAGATTTTGTAACGGGACGAAATTTAATTAAACCGTGATTCTGGGAACAGAATCCTTTTAAGGGGGGAAAGATATGACGAACGAGATTTTTTTAATTTAATTTGAATATTTATTGAATTAAATAAATATTTTTTGATGATTTAATTATTGAGTTAAATAATTAATTGATGAAATTATGGTAGATTAATTAATTATATGTGTTACATTAGTTAAATTAATGTGGAGAAAATTTATATTCAATGATGCATTTAATTGAGCTTATTTGATTTAAGATATTAATTAATAAGTATAATGTGTTCTAATTAATTTAATAATTAATTAGAGATTTAATGATTTGACATAATCAATAAATAAGAATTTTAATTATGTGACTATGTGATTTAATGTGGATTTATGCCATTTTATTTAATTGATTTAAATCACATTATTTGATTAAATTGGGTGTGGCATTAAAACTATATTATAAAGCTTTAATTAAATTAGTGGGAAAGGAAGAATATAAGGGGCAAGCAAACAAAGCCTTAGTGGGGGTTGGAGTCAATTAACCTATTATGGGATTAACTGATGACCCATAACCCACGACTTCTAATTACGCGTATAATATATTAACTTATATATACATATCAGTTCGTATATTTTGTAAGACTGTTTATTTGTTTACATTTTCGCATTTAAGATTTAAGGTTAGTATGACCTGGGATTGATGTATTTATATTCAAACGTTGTAACCCCATAAGGGGAGGATTTATTCTTATCTATTGCATGGTTTGCATTTATTATGGGTAGATAGATAGATGATATTTGTAAAGTGAACACCAAATCCTGTGGAATTGAAGTACCTGAATTTTGGGGTGTCACAGGTTGGTATCAAAGTTGTAGGTTATGAACCTTAGGTGGGGGAAAACCTTAGGATAGTAGCCTTTTAAATATCGAGAACATAGTAATGATAACTCTTATCGAGTTCTAAGAAAGATAATAATTTATCTTATATGCTATGTGATTATACTTATATACTCGAGTATCGATTAGCATCACATAATTACTAAAACTTAAAATTTTATTTGTCAGGATGACAGATGCTGGAGAACCCAGTCAGTCCAGGGACCTTGTACCCCTATAGGCTAGAGAGGAGGAGCCCCGAGAAATCCACGTAGTCTGGGAGTCGTTAGTCCGACGAGAGCCATCACCCTTGAACACAGTCATTGGTCAGGAGTATGTGACGGTGTCTGATTCGGAGGAGGACTCAGAGGAAGACTTTGAGGAGATTGAAGTTCAGGCTGAGGCAGCTGAAGAGGAGGAGGAAGACCCTGAAGAGTTTTTGTCGAGCTCTATCAGTGGTGAGATGTATGACGAGCTGTATGACCGTATCATAGAGTTACGTGATTCTGTTCAGGAGCTAAGGGAGACTGTTCAGGAGCTGAGGGAACGATCGGTTACTCAACAGTCTACCATCGACCAGAGGGATGGAGAGGTTGAGGCTCTTCACACACGGTTGGGAAATATAGAGTGGGATTTGGCTCACGAGAAGGGCCAAATAGAGCAGAAGACAGAGGAAATGGAGGAATTAAAGAATGAACTAAAAGGGAAATCAGCAAGGCTGGCCATAGCAGAGGAGGCCTGGGTAAGGGAATCACGACGAGCAGATCTCGCAGAAGATAAATGTCGGGTGAAGAAGGCCAAGCTTGAGGAGAGGTACTCTACGCTTCAGTATGTAATTAATGAGGCCCAGGATCGGGTTATGAGGTACACAATTCAGTTCGAAGGACTACCGTCATACATGCTAGATCACAGGACGATGTCCAGGATTATGGAAGAAGAGCGTGGCAAAGCTATTCGTCGCCTTAATGGGCAGTGATAGGAACATTTGATTTTGTGAAACCTATCTGGTAGTTAATAATGTAAATTCCAATGTGTTTATAAACAGGGGAATATTTTACGTTTTAAATCCTGTAGATTCTGTATCTCGGGATAGTTGATGTAAATAGCAGTGATGTTATCGTGTTGTGTTAAAACTTTTGATTTAGTAATATATCAGAGTTTATTTGAGATAATGTGTTGACTGATTGTGTCTAAATGTTTAAGTTAAGCCTTAAATATTTAAAAGATTGAATAAAGATCTAATAAGTGTATATCTTAACAGAAATATGCTGCCAAGGAGACGACCTAACCGTCAACAGGCCCAAGAAGGGTCAACTAACAACAACAACGACGCCAATGCTAACTCCGCTCAGCAGTTAGCGAACTTACTTGCTGGAGCGCTTAACAACCAACCTCAAGCTCCACCGAACACAACGTTCAAGGACTTCAAGGCGGTGGGACCGCCATAGTTTAAAGGCACCATGAACTCGATAGAAGCTCAAACCTGGGTCATGGAGATGGAGAAAGTTTTCGACGTCGCCAGAGTCAGAGAAGACCAAAAAACCGCCTATGCAACGTTCATGTTGAAATCCGAAGCTAGTTATTGGTGGCAAGCGAATAAAGTCCGGGGAGGAGAAGGTGTGATTACTTGGGAGAGGTTCAAAGAGAAGTTCTTCGAAATATACTTTTCAACCAGCTCGCAGAATCAAATGGAGGTCCAATTCCTAGAACTGAAACAGGGGAATATGTTCGTACCGGAATATGTGGCGAAATTCAATGAGTTGGCTAGGTTTGCCACGTATCAAGTGCACACCGATCAGAGGAAGGCAAGGAGGTTTGAACAGGGAGTGAAGCCCTGGTTGTATAGCAAAGTGTCAATGTTCCAATTGAACATTTTTGCTGGAGTGTTGGAGAAGGCCATTCTCGCTGAGGGCGGGAGTGACGCTGTTACGAAGTATAACCAAGATCAGAAAAAGAAGAAGAGTGAAGGTGAAGGGATTAACAAGGCTAGTAGTTACAACACGGGAGGGAGTAGTAATCAGAAGAGGAGGTGGAGTGATAACTCATCAATTAGGAATCAGCACTGAGGTCAGAAAAAGAGGATCGAGGGTTGTCCGACCTGCGAGAAAGCTCACCTGGGGGTCTGCATGAAGGGAAAACGAGTATGCTACAATTGTGGTCAGGAAGGCCACATAGCACTTAACTGTCCGAACCCAAAGAAGGGCGCTTGCTTCACTTGTGGGTCAAAGGACCATCTGGCAAGGGACTATCCCAAGAAGGGATCTGGAGGGGCAGGATCAGGAGGGATCATGGGAAACAGCAGTCGAAGTCCTCTAACTATCACGGGACCAACCGCAACCAATCGACTAACCGCCAGGACCTTTAACATGACAGTGCAGGATGCTGTATAGTCTCGCGATATGGTGTCAGGTATCATTCCGATCAATAAAGTTAATGCTTATGTACTATTTGATTCGGGTGCTACTTGTTCATTTTTATCCGATGACTTTGCTAAGAACTTAGAATTGCCTATGGACGAGTTAAAATACCCCATGAACATAGAGATTACGAATAGAGAAATTATCCCTGTTAAGTACGTACACAAGAATTATAGGGTGGATATTAAGGGTAACATTATGAACGTAGATTTATCCTAATTAGGCTTGGAGAATTCGATGTTATTCTGGGAATAGATTGGCTAGTCAATTATGGGGTTGTAATTGATTGCCAGAGGAAGTGCATCAACCTCATGACCCCGTCAAAGGTTATGTTTTATGGAATCAAATCGCCTAGACAAGCGAGTTATCTAACGATGATGCAGGCCAAGAAGTTGTTAAGACAAGGCTGTGTAGGATATTTAGCCTACATAGTAGATAGTCGTAAAGAAAACCCGAAAGTGGAAGATATACTAGTCTTGAGGGACTTCATGGACGTATTTCTGGATGATCTGCCAGGACTTCTGCCAGACAGAGAGGTTGAGTTTGTGATCGATTTGGCGCCAGGGACGGCCCCAATATCGAAGGCACCATACCGGATGGCTCCGGTAGAGATGAAAGAGTTGATGGTACAACTGCAAGAGTTACTCGATAAGAAGTACATCCAATCGAGCGTATCGCCGTGGGACGATGCGACTTTGCATCGACTACAGAGAACTGAATAAGGTCATAATTAAGAATAGATATCCATTACTGAGGATCGACGATCTGTTTGACCAATTGAATGGTGCAAGGTACTTTTCAAAGATGGACTTGAGGAGTGGCTATCATCAGCTGAAGGTGAGGCCAGAGGATGTTCCGAAGATAGCATTTAGGACTCGATATGGTCAGTACGAATTTCTGGTAATGTCATTTGGTCTAACGAATGCTCCTGCAGCATTCATAGGCTTAATAAATGGAGTGTTCAAGCCGTTTTTGGACAAATTCATCGTGGTCTTTATCGATGACATTTTGGTATACTCGAAGACCAAGGAAGAACATGTAGAACATCTGAAGTTAACATTAGAGGCGTTGAGAAGAGAGAAGTTGTACGCCAAATTTTCAAAATGTGAATTCTGGATTGAAAGAGTGCAATTTCTTGGACATGTGATCGATAAGGATGGAATTTCGGTAGATCCCTCTAAAGTCGAAGCTGTGATGAACTGGAATCAGCCGAAAACACCGTCGAAAGTGAGGAGTTTTCTTGGATTAGCGGGCTATTATAGAAGATTCATTCAGGACTTTTCCAAGATCGCAACTCCGCTGACGAATTTGACTAGGAAATTGGTGAAATTCGTTTGGATGGAGAAGTGTGAGGAAAGCTTCCAAGAGCTTAAGAAGAGGTTGAGTTCAGCACCTATGTTATCTCTTCCGGACGACACAGGAAATTTTATGGTTTATAGTGATGCGTCGTATAAAAGACTTGGTTGTGTGCTTATGCAAAACGGCAGGGTCATTGCATATGCGTCACGATAATTGAAAGATTATGAGAAGGGGTATCCGACCCATGACTTGGAGTTAGCTGCAGTGGTATTTGCTTTGAAAATTTGGAGACACTATCTCTATAGGGAGAAGTGTGAAATATATACAAACCACAAGAGTCTGAAATATATTTTTACATAGAAGGACTTGAATATGCGCCAGAGAAGGTGGCTAGAGTTAATTAAGGACTATGACTGTGAAATCTTACAGCATCCGGGTAAGGCTAATGTGGTTGCCGATGCCTTAAGAAGAAAGGGTCGGGAGAAATTGATGATGTTGACTGCTCAGGAGGAGCTAATTTAGCAATGGAAAAACTAGAATTGGAAGTGAGGTATCCGATGAAGATTGACGAGAAGTCGTTTCAGATGCAGGCTGGTATAACTCTATTGGATAAAGTTATGGAAGCTCAACTTCAGAACCAAGAATGTGCGAAGGTTAAGAAAAAGATATCCGAAGGAACCGAACCAAGATTCAAGATAGACAGTGAGGGACTACTGAGATTTGAGAGCAGAGTTTGGGTACCGTCAGTGTTAGAGATTAAGGAGGACATTTTGAGCGAGTCTCATAGCTCACGATATTCGATAAACCCCGGTAGTATCAAGATGTACTAGAACCTTCGACAGTACTTCTGGTGGCCGAATTTGAAACGAGATGTTGCTGAGTGTGTTGCAAAGTGTCTAACTTATTAGAAAGTGAAAGTAGAACATCAGAGACCGAGTGGTTTGCTACAACCCCTGCAAATCCCAGAATGGAAATGGGAACATATTACGATGAATTTCGTGGTTGGTCTTCCGACGACTCAGAAAGACTACGACGCAGTATGGGTTATCGTTGACCGATTGACGAAATCTGCAAATTTCCTTCCGATCAAATTCAAATTCAACTTAAACCAGTTGGTAAGGCTATATGTGAAAGAGATTGTTTCGAGGCACGGAGTTCCGGTGTCAATAGTTTCCAACAGAGATCCGCGCTTCACATCGAACTTCTGGAAGCGACTACAGGAATGCTTGGGGACATAGTTGAGAATGAGTACAGCCTATCACCCTCAGACAGACGGGCAGAGTGAAAGAACGATCCAGACATTGGAAGATATGTTGAGAGCATGCATAATGAATTTTAAAGGAAATTGGGATGATCACCTACCGCTTGTGGAATTTAGTTACAACAACAGTTACCACGCTAGTATTGGCATGTCGCCTTACGAAGCGTTGTAAGGAAGAAAATGCGGAACTCCGCTATACTGGGATGAAGTTGGCGAGAGACAATTGCTAGGTCTAGAGTTCGTACAACAGACAACAGAGATAATCGAAGTGATTCGGACAAGACTGGTAGTCGCTCAGGATAGGCAGAAGAAATACGTCGATCCACACCGTAAGAATGTTGAGTTTGAATCGGGTAGCTATGTGTTCTTGAAAGTCTCTCCCTGGAAGGGAAAGATCAGATTCGGTAAGAAGGGGAAATTAAGCCCGAGGTTCATTGGACCCTTTGAGGTACTGCGGAAGATAGGAGAAGTTGCGTATGAGGTAGCCTTACCTCCAGCGCTCGAGAATGTCCACAACGTTTTTCACGTTTCAGTTTTACGACCCTACAAACCCAATTACAAGAATGTGATTGAATATGAACCCCTACATTTTGAGAAAGACTTAACCTATGAAGAAATTCCTGTTCAGATCGTTGACAGGAAAGAATAAGTCCTCAAAAACAAAGTTATACCTTCTGTTAAGGTAATTTGGAGGAACCACAATGCTGAAGAAGCTACGTTGGAACTCGAAGAGCATATGATGAAGAATTACCCACATTTATTTACTTAATTTATGTGTATGCGATTCTAGGGACAGAATCTTTGTAAGGGAAGGAGATTGTAACGGGACAAAATTTAATTAAACCGTGATTCTGGGGACAGAAACCTTTTAAGGGGGGAAAGATATGACGAACGAGATTTTTATAACTTAATTTGAATATTTATTGAATTAAATAAATATTTTTTGATGATTTAATTATTGAGTTAAATAATTAATTGCTGAAATTGTGGTAGATTAATTTAATTATATGTGTTACATTAGTTAAATTAATGTGGAGAAATTTTATATTCAATGATGCATATAACTGAGCTTATTTGATTTAATATATTAATTAATAAGCATAATATGTTCTAATGAATTTAATAATTAATTAGAGATTTAATGATTTGACATAATCAATAAATAAGAATTTTAATTATGTGACTATGTGATTTAATGTGGATTTATGCCATTTTATTTAATTGATTTAAATCACATTATTTGATTAAATTGGGTGTGACATTAAAACTATATTATAAAGCTTTAATTAAATTAATGGGAAAGGAAGAATATAAGGGGCAAGCAAACAAAGCCTTAGTGGGGGTTGGAGCCAGTTAACCCATTATGGGATTAACTGACGACCCATAACCCACGACTTCTAATTATGCGTATAATATATTAACTTATATATACATATCAGTTCGTATATTTTGTAAGACTGTTTATTTGTTTACGTTTCTGCATTTAAGATTTAAGGTTAGTATGACCTGGGATTGATGTATTTATATTCAAATGTTGTAGCCCCATAAGGGGAGGATTTATTCCTATCTATTGCATGGTTTGCATTTATTATGGGTAGATAGATAGATGATATTTGTAAAGTGAACACCAAATCCCGTGGAATTGAAGTACCCGGATTTGGGGGTGTCACAGATTTACTGGCTTAGATTTAGAGTCGCCGTGTGCTCAGACGGCTATCAGTGATATGCGGAGACCGTTTACTCAGCTGTTCGGTCTTTGGCAGAGCATAGTCATGGATGAGATCGTTTTAGGGGATGTGATCTCCCTTGAATTCTTGATAGAGCGCTATGGTGAGCTTGACAGCTACGACCGTTACGTCGGAGATTTCGTTATTTTCGCAAAGGAGTGGCATACAGCAAGGATAGACATGTTGCTGATGTGCATCGTGGTGTATGTTTACATGCCATTGCGTTTAGATCACCTTGATGTGGGATTGGTTATCGTAGTCAGAGCCCTTAGGCAGGCTAGTACCATTATCCCTATGATCTTGGTAGAGACTCTGTGGTCGCTCACCTATTGCAGTAGCCATCCAACGGGGTTTTTCCAGGGTAGCTCGGTCGTGCTGTATATGTGGTTGATGTCACACATACGACCGATTGGATCATTTAGACCTCATGCCTATTGTATTAACCACGAGATATCCTCAGTTTACTCCTTTCGTCCGCCTGATTACGTCGACTCAAAGTCCTGGTTAGCATTTTTGTCAGATATTGAGCATCCGTTCATAGTTTTTCTATGCTCAGGGATGGTGACCCCATTCAGCTTCATTACTCATGCATCTGGCATGGATTATTTACCTTTTGCAGGATTGAGGGGTATGACTACTTATCATCCCTTGGCAGTTATAGAGCAGTTTGATCAGTGGCAGAGTATGCACCATTTTGAGGATTCTGCTGATCAGAGGATGTCGGCTTCATCTATGTCACCGGCCGACTTGGTTAGAGTCTATGAGTGTTGGACTCATAGGAAGAGGGTTGAGTTCTCCAGTAGACATTCGGGTCATTCTCTAGAATATTCTACATGGTTAGAGGCAGAGACCGCAGTTGTAGTAGCAGAGCTTCATTTACCTCTGCTTGCGGATTCTGATGAGGAGGAGCCCATGGAGGTTCTAGATTATCCTACTGAGGATGAGCTGTTCGCAGATTTGGCAGTAGCTTTTATTAGTGATCCCCCGGTTATTCCCATAGGGACAGATCTAGCTTTGTCAGATTCTTTGTTTAGGATGACCTTTGAGAGAGATTCAGCTAGAGCACAGCTATTGGCTGCCATGTCTAGCAGGGATTTAGCTTTTGCTGAGAGGGATGATCTTAGGACCGCTTTGGATACTGGATTGATTGAGCGAGAGAAGCTTTGCTCTGCTTTAGATACTACCATTGTGGAGCGAGACGAGGTTCGCTCAGCTAGAGATGCAGCATATGTTGAGATCGAGGAGACTTTTATTTCTCGGGACGCCGCTTTTGCAAAGAGGGATGAGGCTATAGCTTCTCGTGATTTCCGCATTGCTGATAGTACTGCTCTCCGATCTTACACCCATGGTTTGGTTATCGAGATGAGTTCTTACATTGATGACCACAGTGCCACCTTGCAGATGACTGTGGATGTCCTTAGCCGTATAGAGGTTAAGTGGACTATTCTTACAGATGCTCCTCAATCTTCAGAGAGAGATGCCATATTGGCATTGCTGACCTGCTTGTCCTTGTGTCCATAGACTAGCTTTATTTTTCCTGCACAGACTAGATCAGCCATTTTTGTCATGTACAGGGCACTATATATATAAAGCAGTTTTTATATCAGAGAAATATATTTTTGAGATACTTCCCTGCTTAGAGATGTATTGTCATCGCTGAGTGACAACCACTTCCGTCATGACTCGCAATTGTTGATGCATTTTGAGCTTCTCCTTGATGGACTAACAGTTGAGGTGTCAAGGGAGGTCCTCAAATGGGTCTGGTAACCAGACAGCTTGACATCATTTAGCTTTTATTTATCTTCGGTGTCTTGAAACTGATCTTCCATTTTTTGTTTTTTCTTGAAGGTTAAACCGCGCAGTAGAGGGCTGCCTACGTACTCCCGAGTTGAGGGAGATCAAGTCATGCGTAGTTCTGGTTAAAGAGGTTTGCCAAGAGGTTATCTGGGGTTTGAATTTGGTTCGATGAGCTTTGGAATTTGATGCTGGAATTTGCAAGTTCTTTGGATTTTTGCTTGGTTTGACCGCACCATAGATGTTTGCCTACGTACTCCCGGGTTGAGGGAGATCAGGTCATTCATAGTTCCGGTTTCTCTAGTGAAAATAAGAACCTGATTCGATTTGTAGGACCCGGATGCGGGTATGCATGTGCTTCAGACGTAGTACTTTTTCATAGTATCTAAATTAATGAGTTGGGAAAATTCATTTTTGTCCATTTCTTGTAGCCTGATGGCTCCCCCTGTCAGCACTTCCTTGACAATGAAAGGTCCTTCCCAGTTTGGGGTAAATTTTCCTTTGGCTTCATCCTTATTGGTCAGGACTTTATTTAACACCAAATCTTTTTCATTGAATTGTCGAATTCAGACTTTCTTGTTGTAGGACCTGGCGATCCTTTGCTGGTATAAACGTCCATGGAAAATGGTTGTGGTCCTTTTTTCGTTTATCAGGGACAGTTAATGATATCGATCTTGCAACCATTAATCTTCGTCCATCTGAGCACCTAATAATACTCATAAAGACTTCATCTCTTCTTCTATAGGAAGGACCGCTTCCATGGTATAGACTAGTGAACAAGGGGTAACCCTAGTAGAGGTGAGCATTGACGTCCTGTAGGCTAACAGGGTGAGAGGTAGCAGGTCAGGCCAGTCTTTGTGATTGGCAGACATTTTTTGCATGATCTTCTTGATGTTTTTGTTGACTACTTCGACAGCACTGTTCATCTTGGGCCGATAGATAACGTAGTGGAGATGCTTGATGTGGAACTGGCCGCACAGTTCTACCATCATTTGATTGTTTAGGTTTTTGGCGTTGTCTGATATGATCACCTCCGGTTGTCCATATCGACAGACGACATTTTTTCTGATAAAACTGATGATGACGTCTTTTGTGACTTTAGGAAAAGAGGCTTCTTCAACCCATTTGGTGAAGTAGTCGATTATGGTGAAGATAAACCGATGACCGTTACTGGTTTTGGGTTCGACTAGACCTATCACGTCCATTCCCCACATAGAAAAAGGCCATGGTGCACTCATGTTATGCAACTTATGTGGAGGAGCATGAATGGTATTTCCATGTGTTTGGCAATGAAAGCATCTCTTGACGTGATCATCGCAATTAGCTTTGAGCGAGATCCAGTAATGTCATGTTCTGATTATCTTCTTGGCTAGCAGATGGCCGCTCATGTGTGAACCACAGACTATGCCATGGACTTCATCCATTAGTCTTTGGGCTTGCTCCTTGTCGAGGCATCTTAACAGGCCTATTCCAGCATCCCTTTTATAAAGTGCATCTCCACTCAGATAGAACTTCATGGCCATTCTGAGAATCTGTTTCCGTTCTGATTGGCTTGCACCAGCGGGCGTGGATCTATCACGGAGATATTCCTTGATGTCTTGAAACCAAGGATGCTTGACAGGAGTTATTTCATCTGATACTTCTCCAATGTAATTCATGTATGTTGGGGCTTTTTGATTTATGAACTCGATGTTGGGTAACCCGCTCCGGTTGGATATGCAGATTAATGAAGCCAATGTTTCCAAGGCATCAGCAAAGTCATTTCGACCCCGAGGAATGTGGACGAAGGTTATTTCTTCGAACTCTTGGGACATTTTGAGGACTTGCCGATGATATGGCAGCAGATGCAATTCTTTTGTGAGATACTTATCGGTGGTTTGTTTGATGACCAACTCAAAATCTCCAAAGACCAATAAGTGTTTGATTCCCATGGATTTGGCTAGTTTCAACCCCAGTATAGAGCCTTTATTCTCGGTCGTGTTGTTGGTCTTGCCAAGTTAAAGTTTGGTAGCCATAGGATATTGATCACCTGTACCAGAGATAAGGATTGCCCCAGCTCCAGAACCTTCCATGTTTACCGCTCTGTTGAAATACATTTTCCATAGTTGGACTGTATTCTCTGACTGGAGTTGTTGAATTGTCATAATCCCATCATCTGGGAAATATGTCTCCAAGGGCTCGAACCCTCCTGAAGGTTCTTCTGCTAATTGATCTACAATGCCTTGGCCTTTGATAGACTTCTAAGTCACGTAGACAATGTCGAACGACTGTAGAATCAACTGCCATTTAGACAGTCGACAATTTAACATTGGTTTATTAAAGACGTATTTATGTGGATCTATGCGGGATATGAGATACGTCGTGTGCCCATGCAAGTAGTGTTGCAACCTCATGGCGGCCCATGCTAATGCACAGCATGTCTTTTGATTAGGGTGTATTTTTGTTCCCCGCTACTGAATCTTTTGCTGATGTAGTAGATAGCTCTTTCTTTGCTACTATCATCCTTCTGTCCAAGCATACAGCCCATGGCATTGGCATTGATGGACAGGTACATGAATAAAGGAACTCCATCCCTTGGAGGTACCAAAACAGGTGCTTCGACAAGCTACTTTTTAATGGCAAGGAAGGCTTGTTGACAATCCTCATTCCATTTTTTGGAGGAATTCTTCCTTAACAGCTTGAAGATGGGCTCACAGGTTGCTGTGAGCTGGGAAATGAACCGACTTATGAAGTTAATCCTTCTTAGGAATCCTCGTATCCCCTTCTCTATACGAGGCACGGGCATTTCAGAAATGGCTTTGATCTTGGCAGGATCTAACTCAATGCCCCGATTGCTCACTAGGAATCTTAGCAGTTTTCCTGCCTTGACGCCAACAGCTCATTTAGCGGGATTTAGCTTGAGGTTATACTTGCGTAACCTATTGAACAGCTTCCTGAGATGGTCTATATGATCATCCTCCCTCCGGGACTTGATGATGATGTCGTCAATATAGACTTCTATTTCTTTGTGCATCATATCATGAAAGTGGGCTATCATGGCTCGCTAATACGTTGCTTTGGCATTGATGAGGCCGAAGGATAGTTGTTGGTAGCAAAAAGTTTCCAGGGAGTGATAAAAGCTATTTTCTCCATGTCTTTTTCAGCAACCATGATTTGATGGTAACCAGCAAAGCAGTCTACGAAGGAATACATGTCGTACTGTGCATTGTCAATCAGGATGTGGATAAAAGGTACCGGGAAATTATCCTTAAGGTAAGTACTGTGATGAGACTGCTGTTAATAATATACTTGAGTTGCTAATGGAGGGTGGATGGAACAGCCCCGACCATATGGATCCATGGCCCGCCCAACAACAAGTTGTATCTAGTGGCTATGTTGAGCACCTGAAAAGATACGTAGAAGGTGTGTGGACCAATTTCTAGAGGAAGCTCGATTTCCCCCATATCCTGGCGGCGAGATCCGTCGAAAGCCCGGATAACCATGTGACTGGCTTTGATTCGATTTGGATTGATCTTCATTCTTTCCAACGTTTCGTATGGACAAATGTTGAGGGAAGATCCTCCATCAATAAGCATTCCTCCGATCACTTATCCGGAGGACATAACGGCTATATGTAGGGACTTGTGGTGGCCCCTTCCCTCAACCGGGATATCATCGTCGGTGAAGGAAATCACATTGTTGCTGAAAATATTTTCTATCACATGACGGAATTTCTATGTCTAACGTGTGTGGCAGATGGGCTTCTTCTAATACCTTCACTAGGATGTTACGGTGATCCTCTGATGATAGGACCAAGCCCAGGATGGATATTTTCTTGGGTGCATCTTTCAAGCTTTGCACTATCTTGATTTCATTGTGTCCCATCTTTTTGAGGAACTCTTTTATCTTTTCTTTAGCTACCCTTTCTTTTGCTTTGGTAACTGGTTTAATCACCCGCGGAGGCAGGTACAATGGATTATCCTTTGATATGATGGAAATGTTGTTTGCCACGGAGCCTTCAACGTCCCTGTAGTTCCATCGGACCTTCTTCAGACTGAGGATTGGATACTGAGGCCTGAAGGGCAAAATTAAAGGCTGAGGTGCAGCCACCTTCACAGGATTTTGTTTATCTTGGACCCCTTTATCTGTCAGTACCAGGGGTGTGATGATTGATTCTTTATCGCAGGATATGACAGCCACTGTGTCCTGATACCATGCATCGGGGATCTAGAGGCTATCTTTATCTGTCATGTCGAGGATTTGATCTCCTCTAATTAGGTCACCTTTCTCAATCAGGTCTTGAATTAGGTTACAAAGTGCCCAGCATTCTTTTGTACCATGGCCGGCAGAGTTGGAATGGTATTGACATATTTGGTCAAGTTTGAATTTTCTGGATTGTGGGTTCAGCGGAGGTTGCAAGTTTTCAACCATTCCCTCGTTGATCATCATTTGCAGGATTTGTTCCATTGACTGGTTCAAATTGGTGAAATTCTTTTGAAATATGAACTTCTTACCTGCTTGGACACTTGTTTCTTTGATCCCCTTGTCAGTCCAGGGTGTAAGCTCACACATTCGGCTTTGATCTTGATTGGAATTAACTTTTGCTGGAGGAGAGCGACTGCCAATAGATTGACGGATTTGCTTCAACATCTTTATGTTGAGTTGATGTTGGTAGACTACCAGTTCAGCCAACTGCTCGATTTGTTCCTTGATAGACATTATTTCTTGCTTGATCAGGAATTATTTTTCAAAAGCTTCCCAACTCATTGGCTGATGTTGTTTGATTGAGTGGATTCTTCAACATAGCGGAGGTATTTGGATCCTTCTCCACTTGAAGTGTTGATCATGTTGACACTCTCCTCCTTGTGCTGTGGTAGAGGGTTATCTTGGACATGCGGTTGATCGGGCTTTGTGACCATAATTTCTCCATTATCAATCAAATCTTGGATTTTGTGCTTGAGGGACCAACAGTCTTGAATGTCATGGCCCGATGATCCAAAATTATAAGCACATTTCTTGCTAGGGTCAAAGTTCCTTGCATTAGTGTTAGTTGTCGGAAGGAGTTGGCCAATCTTCTTCTGAGCTGTCAGAAGTTTGAAGACGTTCTTGAGTGAATCCCCTAGCGGGGTGAAAGTCCTTCTGCGCCTGACCTCGATGTTTTTCTGGAATGAAGGATTTGAAAGTTGTGTTGTAGCCTGGAAAGGAGTATAGTTCCTCCTTTGACTGGGCGTATTGTTCGAATTACTGCTTGAATTTTGTCCTTGTAACACCAAGGACACTTCTTCATCTTTCTTTTTGTGGACCCTCCGGGGATTACTCCCGTAATTTTCGGATTGGATATGCTCAGCAACGGCTTCGAGTGCCATTAGGTCTTTTATTTTTTCGGACTTGAGTCCTATTTCGGCCATTTCGTCGTGTTTAATTATTTCAGAGAAAGGTTTTCCTATGCCTGCTAGTACCCTTTCATAATAAGGAGCTTCTTGAATATCGATAAAAGTCATGACTATTTTAGATTTAGTCATGGCAGAGGTGACTTGTGCTAGTACTCTCGCGACTTTTGTTATAGCATGAAGGTTCCCAGATCATCGCAATCTACTAGAAGGGAAGTTAATTCGATCGTTCAACTGGAGCGAATCTGGGTGCTGCATTTTCAAGAGGCAGCCCCAGAGACTTAGTCGTCCCCAGAGTCCTTACTTATCACCCATCGGGTTAGCCTCCTAGTGGAGGAACACACAACATACATTCATATACATCAGCCTCACCGCTTATGCATGCAATGACAGCTCGTGCGAAGCACTAATATGGGTGCGAAGCACTAAAGCATTCATTCTCATTCATTCAATGTAAAAGCATAGCATTCATACATTTAATGAAAGACGCAGCATTCACTCATCCATTGACTGTGGAGACGCAGGATTTCACGCATTCACTAGTTTTGAAAGGGAAATGTTTGAAAAGATTGGAAGTGGCCCCAGCCCTCTACTGTCCCCAGCAGAGTCGCCACCTGTCGACGTTGGAAAATTTAAGACATACCGCGGGTCGGTTTATGACTCGGTTTTCCTAAAATTGATCTTCCTACGTTATCTCTACCCTTATTATTTTTATTGCAAAAAATGTTTTGAAGGGTTTTTTAGGAAAGAGGCCAACATGTGTATATGTCGACGATTTGATTTAAATAGAGTCGCCAGTTGGTAGTTCTGAAAATAGTTGTACCAACTCAATCGAATTTGATTTGAAAAGAGGCCCAATTTGCTAGACACTGTCGAAACTTGATCTTTGAAATCAGAATTTTGAGTTCGGGGGCTTGGTAAAGTGTGGGGAAGGTGTTAGGCATCCCACAACTCCCGTGTAAACACGGTACCGCAATCTTTTCAATATTTCCCATAAAACTGGAGTGCGTGAGTGAATGCTGTTTGAAAATTGGGCCTTTAGATTGATTGAAAGCTTTGACACGCTTCGTTGAGCCTATATACGAAGGGATTGATTTAATTTGAAAATCAATCTTTGTTTTGCAAAAAGCATCATTTAATTTGATTTGCAAAAGTTTTGAATTGAATTGACAATAATGTTTTTTGAAAGCTGGTTTTATCAAACACTTACGCTGACATAGAAATTAAAGCATATCGCTACTCTCAATTTTATCTTTATAGCTTTAAGGCTGCATGCAAGTGGTGATTTTGTCAGGCTGCGAAGCATCCTCGACCATAGAAATATAAAGTGTCGGTCTCCTCATGGGTATGAAAACCATCGGAGGGATGCTGACACGACAATCTAAATTTTCACTTTGTTGAGACCTTAAATCCGAATAACCTTTTTAAGGTCTGAGCATGTACATTTTACAGAAAAAAAACTAGCAGGGTACATCTGTAAATCGGAGTTTGTCCATCGTGAGGATCAGATTCTGATCAGTTTGATCATGAATCCCATGATTCCTAGGCTCACATATGAATAGCTAGAAAACCTGCATAGTTCAAATTTGTACAGAAACAGAAAAATATCCCAAGATAGCCAGAACCAGGGAAGCGGCTCGTTCCTACTAGATAGCGATCTAAGGGACGCGGGGTTTCTTTTGAAGCTAAAACTATAAAAATAACTAGATTTAAAGAAATCTCAGCCATTATAGCTTCCAGGTTCTGTCTGGACCTGTTTGAACCGTTCAAAGCTAGAATTGGCGAGATTTGAATAAATCTAGTCCGCCCGAAGATATGTCATTGCAGATTCATGTAAAAAATGAATATTAAATGCAGCAGTTGAATAAATTGAATAAAGCAATATATATAGTTAAATATATATACAAGATGTAAAGGGCGATGGGTTTTCACTCGCAAGCTCGGAGTGGAATTGAAATATATATATATATATATATAAACTGTAAATAGCCACGAAATAATCCAGGCTGTAATAGAAGTAATATATATATATATATATATATATATATATATATATATAAACAATAAAAAGGACGATGGGTTTTCACGCCTGTGCCCGTATTGGAATTGAAATTGACAGAAAAATAGTCACCTAGTGACTAGGGAGAGCACCCAGTATGGGGAAGTGTGCAAAATCAATAAAATAGCCACAAAATAGTCCAGGCCGACTAAAAATATATAAATATATATATATATATATATATATATATATATATTGACAGAAATTTAGTCAACCAGGACTGATATGAGTACCAGTGATGGTGAATGTCGCTTATATATGACTAAATATATATAAAAGCGGTAAACTACCTCGAATTTAACATCCGGGATTGACAAAATTGAAATATTAGTACATTTGCAGTTAAATATATACAAAAGAGAGCCAAACCCGGACTGGGAAGATAACCCAGTCCGGCAAAGTTGCCAGAATGTGCGTGCTAGTGCATTGAAGCTACTGGATCTGACGGATCGTCAATCCGAGTTGTAGAAATGTTGAAAACGGAGTTTATGTATCAATTTTTTACAAAAAAATGGCAACACAACTAAGTTCCGGGCATATTTTGAAGATGAAACTTTGTGTGCAAATGTAAAGCAGTGCAAAGTAGTTGTATTGACTTTCTGATCGTAAAAATACTTATAATGGACCGCAATACTGGCTTTTTGCCAAATCGTAGGCTTTAAACATCCAAATCTACTAATGGTTTTTTGATATGTGGTAGTATATGGGTATATCTACGTGTTGGAGTGAAAATATTTGGGTTTGGAAGAGGTGTAAAAGTCAAAAAATCAAACTGGCAGGGCTTCGTTGCGTTTTTGAATCTTTTCAAATGAACGGGGGGGGGGCATATTTATTTATAGGCCAGGTAGCCTCCACTCTATATGCGACAGTCGCAGGTAGAGCTGTGGCTTCCCTAGGTGGTGCCCACGTGCCCGACTTGGTCATCTCGAAGTACGTGCACTCCGAGCAATGCGATGTCCGGTCAGAAACTTTTTTACTTTTGATCGAAGCGTCCGTTTGAGGCGTGCAATACCTTTCCGGAAAGCTCTCATCGAGAGTGTCACAATGACATGGGAAAAAGATTTTCCAGGTCAATGAAGATGTGTTCATAACCAGGTCTTCAATTCCTTATAGTTTGTTCGTTGAGCTGTCTTGCGTAATTGCCACTCGGGATCGTCGTTAGTGTTCATTCTGACTTTGGCGGCATCGATTTGGATTGAGTTTGACCAATTCGGTTGAGAGTTTTTAAAATGATCGTTGTACCCCTCCCAGGGCTTCCTGTAGTGTCGGCATGGTAGATTGTACCGGGAGCTGATTCCAAGACTTGGATCCCAGTCGAGTCTTTTGATCTCAGGGTTGTCTTTTGAGGCTGATGTGGTCATTCCAGGATTTTCTCTGGAGTTGTTATGATGCTTTAGGTTGATGTCTGAAGTTGACCTGACGTCCCGGGTTGAGACCGGGGATGACCTGCACTTCTCGGGTTGAGACCGGGTTTTAGTTTGACTTCTCGGGTTGTTGTCGGGGATGAACTGTGTTTCCCAGATTGAGATTGGAGATGGATTGACATGTCCTCGGTTGATGTCGAGGTTTCCTTGATTTCCCAGATTGAGACCGGGGTTGATTGATACCTCCCGAGTTGCTGCCAGGGTTGAATTGACTTCACGGGTTGAGACTGGGGTTGATTTTGACTTTCCGGGTTGAGACCGGGGTTGAGCTTGATGATCCGATTGACTGTCGAAACTTGATTAATGGTCCGATTGACTGTCAGAACTTGATTGATGGTCCGATTGACTATCGAAACTTGATTGATTGTCCAATTGACTGTCGGAACTTGATTGATGGTCCGATTGACTGTCGAAACTTGATTGATGGTCTGATTGACTGTCGAAACTTGATTGATGGTCTGATTAACTGTCGGAACTTGATTGATGATATGGGGGATTAGATTTAGGTTGAAGGACCGGCGTTGGTGGCCGGATTTGGATTGATTGATGGTTTTTCCCTCCTACCAGGTTAGATTTGGGGCAAGGAAAATTTTGAGTGTCTATAGCTATTCCATTAACTCAGCTAACTCGAACGGATACAAAATTCGTATGGAACAAGGAATGCGAGAAGAGCTTCCAAGAGATCAAGAGGAGACTCATCCCGGCACCTGTTCTGACAATACCATCTGGTTCGGATGGATTTATCATCTACAACAATGCTTCGGGAAAAGGGTTAGGATGTGTTCTCATGCAACATGGGAAAGTCATAGCCTATGCCTTGCGACAACTCAATGAATATGAGAGGAATTATCCTACTCATGATCTAGAGTTGGCAGTAGTCGTTTTCACTTTGAAGATCTGGAGACACTGCCTGTATTGGGAGAAAGTGGAGATCTATATGGATCAAAAGAGTCTTAAATATTTCTTCATTCAAAAGGAACTCAACATGAGACAATGACGTTGGCATGAGCTATTGAATGATTACGACTATACCATCCAATACCATCTTGTAAAAGCAAACGTAGTAGCTGACGCGTTGAATAGAAGATCATATGCGGGAACAAGTGCGATGATGTCAACACAAAGGCCCATTTTGTATGACTTACAAAGGATGGAGATAAAGTTCAAGACTCTAGGGAACCACGTGATGATGTCAAATATACCCGTAGAACCAGCTTTAATTGATAAAGTTAAAGCTGCACAAGCTATAGACCCAAAGCTGATGAATATAAAGAATAAGGTGCTATTCTAGAAGCAAGAATCGATGAAAAAGGAATACTTCAAGTCAACTCCAGACTTTGTGTTCACAATGATTTTGATTTAAAGTATAAAATCATGATGGAGGCATACAACACACCATTTGCAATCCATCTTGGAAGTACCAAAGTGTATCGTGATCTTTGACATACGTTTTAGTAGAGCAACATGAAGAGAGAAATCACAAAGTTTATCTCGAGGTGTTTAACGTGTCAAGGTGGAGCATCAAGTGCCAAAGGGCCCATTACAACCACTTGTGATTCCAAAATAGAAGTGGGAACACATTAACATAGATTTCGTTACGGGTCTTTCCAAGGTTTCTCAAGGCATGGATGCAATTTGGGTTATTGTCGATAGATTAACCAAGTCTGCTCATTTTTTGCCTATACGAAAGACTTATTCACTTGAACGTTTTGCTCGTATATACATAAATGAGGTTGTAAGATTGCATGGTATGCCAGTATCCATAGTTTTGGATCATGACCCAAGATTCACTTCATAATTTTGGGTCAGCTTGCAAAAAGCTATGGGCACTGATTTACGATTCAGTTCTGCATACCATCCTCAAATGGACGGGCAATCGGAAAGGACTATTCAAACTCTTGAAGATCTATTGATACTCTGTGTTCTAGACTTCAAAGGGAGTTGGGATAAGTACTTACCATTGGTGGAATTCTTCTACAATAATAGTTATTAGGAAAGTATAGGCATGGCTCCATTCGAGTCATTGTATGGACGAAAGTGTCAATCTCCAATATGCTGGGATGAGGTGGGTGAAGCAACATTGTTAGGACCAGAGTTAGTACGTATGACTACAGAAAAGATTCAAATGATCCGACAATGTATGCAAATGGCACAAGATCGACAAAAGAGTTATGCGGATCTTCATCGAAGAGACATGGAATTTAATGTCGGAGACCATGTATTGTTATGTGTGGTTCCATGGAAAAGAGTTACGAGATTCGAAAAGAGAGGAAAGCTCAACCCACGATTTATAGGTCCATTTGAAATCCTTGACCGAGTAGGAACTGTGGCCTATAGACTCGCCTTACCTCCAAGCATGTCTCGTGTTCATAACGTTTTTCACATATCCATGCTTTGTAAATAAGTGAAAGACCCAAACCATATTATTGAGTTAGAACTAGATGAGATAGCTGAGATTTAACGTATGAAGAGGTACCTGTCAAGATCTTGGATAAAAAAGAACATGTGCTACGCTTAAAGATTATACCTCAAGTCAAAGTTTTGTGGAGAAACCATGATATCGAGGAAATGACATGGGAGTTGGAATCAAAATTGAAAGCAACGTATCCTCACCTTTTCAAAATACCAGGTACGTACGTCAATTTCGAGGATGAAATTTCATAAGGAGGGGAGGTTGTAAGACCCCAATTTTTTATGAATAAGATTTAATTTTCTCTATATATTATTTTAAATAGTAAGGTGTTGATTTGATGAATGTGATAAGTTATAGGGTGATGTGTGCAAGTTTTACAAAGTAAGCAAGTGGTCATAAAATATTCATTGTGTCGGAGAATATTCGTTTGGTCGGAGAATATTCGTACGACGGCGCAGTCATTTGTGGGCCCCATAACGGAAAACAGTAGAATGAAGAAAACAATAAGAATAAGTTTTCAAAAAATAACGGTAAAACTGTTACCGTTAAACTATTGAAATACCCGGTGGTTTAAGAGCAGTAATACGTGTTGTTGCATAGTAGCACACAGTATTGCACAGTATTTCAAATTATTAATTTTTACGTAATAAGTAACTTACTCAATTACTATTCAATATCTTATATTATTGATTTAATAATTGCTACATTGATATTTTATATTATTGATTCAATAATTTCCAATGCACAGTATTTCATATTATCAAATTAATAGTTCATATTATTTAAAAAATATTATTAGATAGCATTATTGATAATATCTACGAAATTCTGTCTAGGAAAGGGGTTTGGTCATCTAATTACGCGCTAGTAAGGAAAAATTCTTATCAGAAAGCCCCCTCTTTCCAAGGAACGACCTGGTTGTCAATATTGTGATTCTATACTATTATTTGTAAATAATAATTGATTATTGATAAAAATGATAAATAAATATTTATTCAATTTTGATATAAATGTAGGATTTTTTAGCAAAAGAGACATTTATTGAAAGTTAACATTTTATCTTTTCTGATAAAATAATTCATTCAAATATATTATTATAATATTACATTATAATTATATAATGTGATAATATAATAGAATAATTTTATAATTTAAATGGTAACATTTTTACAATAAATTCAAGGTATAAGAATAAAATGAGGTGAAACAGAGCAAATTGGATCTGAATTATTTTTGTGTTATAAATGTTTTTGTTACTTAAAACATGGGGTGGAGGTTTTTTAAATGTAAAAGGTGGTTGTCCTTTTTTTTGGTATGCTGAGAGTTATTTTTCAAAGTTAACATCCGTAGGAAGAGAATTTGTCAGAGATGGTGTGCTAGCATTTTCCTATAAATAGGGTGCTTAGTTAGAAATAAAAATCACATCAGAATCAAAAAATTCTTTCTCTATACTATTGAGCGTATTTCTTGTGAGTATAAGGATAGTTTGAGTGTTGATAACAGTACAAGAATTCTTCAGCATAATATCTGATAATCCAGATAGATCTAGTATTCTACTAAGGTAAGGGATATTATTTTTCTCATAAATGATGTTACTTTCTTTCAATATTCGTAAAGAATATTATTTTCTTTCATATTCCATATTATGAAAGTAAAAATTTTTCATTTCATATCCCCATATTCAAACTTACTACGATAAGTATTGCCTCTATATAATTCCTGAAATGATCAGAAATTTCTTGAGTTTTGTGTTCCATCTAATATCATTTCACCGGAATGTTGGTATGAACTTTCTTATGAAATTTTTTCCTTTTCATGTTGGGTTACTATTCATCCGTATGGTACTATTCATACATACGGTACTATTCATACATACGTCACTATTCATGAGTACTATTCACGAAAAAAATTAAATTTCCTTTTCTTTGTCCAAGCTATCTGTTATGGTTCTTATCTTTGATTAGATCCATGTTTTGAACTTCATTCTTGAATTTTTCTCCACAATCGGTTATTATTGAACATTCTTGAACTTGGATAAATTAAATTACGAATCTCTAAAGTTTGTCCTTTAACTCACTGGATTCGTTCTTTATATTATTTTTCAACATCCTCGGTCTTAAATTGTGGTGAAAGTTATCTTTGGCCCGTAGTGCAAAGATGAACTGTTGATTGATAAATATCTTTGGTCTGTAGTGCAAAGATGAATGATTAATTAATATCTTTGGCCCGTACTGCAAAGATGGACATGTGTTGGTATGATCATGACCATTGATGATACAAATGAATATTTTTGGCCCGTAGTGCAAAGATGAATATTTGATTTGAATATATTGATTGATGTTACAGGAATAAAATATTAAAGATGGACTTTTAAATCATAGAAGATAGTAGATATCATTATCTACTTAACTCTTCTAATGAATTGTTATTTTTGTTGTAGTTGTTGATCTAAAACTTGTTGTTCATAATATTTTATCTGATTAATTGAAAACTAACGATAATTTATTCTTCAATGTCTTAGTCATAATATTCTTTAATGGGCTAGTTGAGCTCACCCTTTTTCTTCTATTATTCTCTTCAGGAAATGAGAATGTCGCAGGGACTAGTCGAGGGACAGAGTGATGGTTCAAGTTAGAGCAGGAGTAGTCCTAACTATTTTGTAAAATAGTAAGATAATAATTGTAATGAGGACTTAGTTGAGTGTTTATCTTTTCTACACATTTGTATTGACACTCACAGTTGTGTGGTTGTATTTTGCACGACCGTTTGATATAAAAGATTGTATTTGGATTTGGTACCATGTAGTTGGCGACTCAGAATGGGTTGAGTATTGAACCTTTTTTGGGGGCGTCACAGAATTCCTATTGATAGGCAAGTAAAACTCCATTATGTATTCCTTAGTGAGCCATGTTCAGTGTACTTATTCTCCAATAAGCACGTACATACTTGCTTTAGTGTCTACACACAAATAATTATGAGATCGATCATCCTCATCCAATGAACAAGAAACGTATGTACCAATATATCTGGATTCACTAATCGTCTTTTTAGTAATCTAACGATTGAAAAATATTTTAGTTTTAAGCTATCTAAGAATTTAGATTTCATTAGCATGATCATCATCATGATTCTAAAACCATTGCTTAAAACTATGGGTTTATCACATATTATAAAAACAGCACCACGTAGATAAATTAAATGCCTATAATTAATTAATACTTTTATTAATAAATGAATAAAATTGTTACAAAGTAAATGTTTTATCATCAAACACAATTGGTTTGTATGCATATTACTTTCAAAATTAGCTCCTCCTGAGATGTTAACATAAACAGTTTATCCCGACCCTTTCTACTTAAGGCGTCGGCAATAACATTTACTTTACCCGGATGGTATAAAATCTCACAGTCATAAAGTCTCGTTTGGCGGCTTATCCTTCTTCTCTTTTTCTCTCTTCTTCTTTTTCTTCCTTTCTCGTCTTCTGGAAGACGGTCCAGAAGATGAATAATTTTAAAACGATCAGAGACCGCTTGTTAGGACCGCCTGTGGTCGCTGATTTTAATTGACTTGACGGTCTGGCTACTGAGGAAGTCAAAACGTTCTGCGACCGCTACATGCGATCGCATGCGGTGGCAGATTTAATTTATTTTCTCCGCCAACACTTGCGCCAAAATTAAATGCGGAAAATTCAATTAACGACTAGTTTGAATACCCGTCACTAATAGTGGTCGCTAATTCTATAATCAGCGACCGAATACGGCGGTCGCAGAAACTTTTAGTCGCTGATGGACCATTTTTTTGTAGTGTAAGCCCCTTAGCGATAAATGACTTTCTAGATAATATAGATTTTAACATTAATCACAAAATAACCTTTCAATGAATAGTTACCGTACAATTCAATCTTTTTACCATACAATGTTCCAATTAAATATAAGACATGGAATTATTATCAAGTTTTATTTTATTTATTTATATGCATTTTGACTCTCAAATGCACAACACTAGATAATCCAAATTAGAAACACCTTTCTAATTTTATTTTGCTTTGGGCAATGACTAATGAGCTGTCATTTATTAAATAACATAGGACATTCTCTTCTTTTACTAGAAGTTGTAGATTCTTTGTTGATCATTCATTATCTCCACGTATAACTTATTATTCCTAAGAAAAACCATTTGATATACCCTAAAGGGTCTTAAGGATATATCAAAGTATAACTCATTATACACAAGATATTATGATGATCTCAAGTCCAAGGATCACTTATACTACTATCATAATATGTATTTTTCTTTAACGAGCCACGTTCAATGAACTTATTCTTCAATAAGCACCTACATACTTGCTTTACTGTCTCCACATAAATGATTATTATATCAATCATCCTCTTTGTAGACACTCGAAATTTTGCTTTCTTTCTACTAACCTTATAGAAGGGCAAAAACATAATTTTACTTTGCAGACAACCCCAAGGTATGGGAAAAGCATCTGATCACCCCGGAGACAACCCTGTGGATGACTCAAAGGGCCAATGACGTCCAAACAAGACACAAACTGAACAACAATAACAAAGTTGAGAAAGTGTCCACAAAAAGTCACCTCATCAAACATCGAACTGCGTGCAATCAAAAATGAGCAAGTTAACTACAGTTGAGAATCGGAAGATACCTCTCAGCTACCAGCATCATCTTCCAAGACCCTAATTCAGTCAGACTCGACCTTATCCCGTAGTCTTTCGCAAAGACTTTTCGTGAGTTTGGCATACGAAGCTCAACTTTCTCCAAACTAAGACCAAAGGCATGCATTTCGAGGCAACCAGAGACGTGTGCCCCAACCTCAGGTGTACCTGCTCCAGCAGTAAATACACCTGCGGCTGCCATAGATAGCCATATCAGCAGTATGAAGCTCATAAACATAAAAAAAAGGAAGAAGTTAGAGAGAGAAAAGCTGATTCCAGAGAGTGAGAGGCTCGGGTTTAGCATTATTTCATCACATTTGAGTTGTTTAATCTTCCATCTTTGGTACTATAAGTGTTTTAGGTGATATAAAGTGATCTCGGGCCAAAAGAAGCTTGTTCACGCATCCCCCAAGTTAAAAAAGTGACTTTTTGTACATTCTATTATAAATATATTTTAATATATATAGATCAATGTAGATATACTGTTTATTTGAGATTAAACTTGTTGTTTTACATAAATAATGTGTAGTAGTTTGTAGATCTAGAGATTTCACCGATTATATTTTGTATATATTGTTAGAAACCAAGTCCATTGACTAGATCTATGTAGATCAAGCCGGATCTAGCACTTGATAGGTTCATGAGCTTCAAAGCTCGAACCCTAAAGATAGATCAACTTATATCTATGGTAGTACGAGTCATTTAAACATTTTTGGTCCATCCCGGTCACTCCGTTGAGTCCTAGATCTATATCTAAAGGTGAGGGGGTCCTAATATCTCGTGATGGGGGTTTAAACTAATGAAACCACCAGATCTTGAGTTTAGGATATGTTGTATATATGTTTATTTCAATAAATATGAGCCTAGGAATCCCGGGGTCGAGATCTAGTGATTAGATCTTGACTAGATTCCCACGATGGACTTTTTCCTTATTTGTAATGTTTAAACACTGTCGTACTGTTGTACTTGTAAATATTAGATCTTAAATCCGTCTTGAGGGTTTCATTCCGATATATTAGGTTTAAGATCTCGTATTAATGAAAATTTGTGGTTGTGAGTTCTCGGTTCGTCGAGATGGCTTTCATACCCGATGATGATCTGACTTCGTTTTGACGCTTTTTGCATGCATTATCACCTAAATGATTTTCCAAGCAAAACCACAAAGTGCTTTTCATAAAGAACAAAGTGATTCGGGGTAGATCACAATATTAACTTAAAGATAAATAAAAGAAAGTATCAAAGTCCTCAATTCCTAGTCGAGCGAAGGATTTGAAAACCCCGTTTTCTAAAACATCATTTCAATTCAAAGATCTTGTTTAAAATAAACATTTTGCCAAATCAAATCCTTCTTACCGAGGCGCAAAAGAGGTACAACACTACTTTCAAATAACCCAAAGTAGAGACTTAGAATAAAATAAGAAAACATAAAATAAAGAACACACACACACACACACACTCACACACACACATGCATAAGAAATCAAAAAGATGAGGTAACCGTGTTTTTCACGGAAGTCGCGGGGTTCCTAACACCTTCCCCTCGCTTAAACAAGCCCCCGAACTTTATGAATCTCGGGTATCAAGACCAATCTTATGGATTAACATATTGGACCATATTGCAAAAATCTTCAAAATCGGATGAGTTGGTACATCCATTTAAATCATACCAACTGGCGGCTCTGTCCCATTTGGTCCAATCATCAAAATTAATCAATAAAATCAAATTTGTAAATTAAGTCGACTAATGTCGTTCTTTTGCTTACAATTTCACCTTCAGATGAATCAATCGACACATCAAAAGATAAAGGATAGAAAGAAGAAAAATAAGGAAAAATAAAACAAAATAATGCGGAAGACCGCATAGTTATGTTCCAGGCGTCGACAGGTGGTGACTCTGCTGGGGACTATAGAGGGCTTAAGCCGCGTGCAATCTTTTTTATTTCCATTTTGCATGTTCATCTTGTGTGAATGGTCTTTGTGTGTAATAATTGTATCAATCTTTAAGCATTTTTGTATTATTGCCTCGCGCAATATATTTGTGCTTCGCACAATGTCATCATATTAGATGCAGTAAGGACGTCAATGTATATGAATGTATGTTGTGTGGTCCCTCCATTAAGAGGCAGTCTCGTCGGTTGTTTATTACTAGACTCCTATGGATGTTTCCATTGTGAGGCGCAGGAAAGACACAACTCAGATCTGCTCCAATTGAAAGATTGATGTTTTAATCAAGTAAATTGCGAAGATCTAGGAACTAATCTCAAAAAGCCCATGAGAGTAACCCTAAGATAGGTCAGTCTCTGATAAACCAAACGCGCGGTGTGTCTCTTCATGCCCTATTTACTTTTTCGTGTATGTAAATGTCATCCATCTTAAACTGTCATTTACATATCTTCTTATCCTATCATCAAGTCAACTAACCCCTTATTTTATAAGAAAATATTAAAAAACCATTAAACTGGTGCATAGCATATCACACATCCATCTTTACCTATATCCAAACTAAACTAGGTATTAATTTTGTGCAGATTGGTCCTATAACTCTATTCTGAGCCAAAAAGGTACGATCACCACCCAATAAAATGACTGAGGGTAGTTCATCAGAATCCATTCGGTATCTCAGGAAGAATTCGAGGAGTTTAAGAAACAGATTGCTGAGATGACCACCCTGTTAAAAAAGTAGTGTAAAGTATCTCAAGAACCCAAACTGAAGAATTAGACTGAATCCTCCGCTCAGGGAGAAGTCCGAACACTAGGAAAGGATAGTGATACTCGGGCATCTACTCTAGTGTCCCCACTCGACTTCTAAATAACCAAGGAGGACCCGGTCCAAAAGATGACAAGGGAAATAATAGACCTTCGAGAGAACAGAGAAACAGTAGACATCATGAAGAAGATGCGACAGATAGAGGATGCTATCTGATCTATGAAGGGGATAGGATCCTATAGAAGTGTTATTTATTTATATTTATGTATCTTCGCCAAAGCCAGATACCCTAATAAATTTTAAGTCCCAGAATTTGAGAAATACAACGGTTTAGGCTACCCTTACACCCATCTGAAGGTATACATAGGCGAGTTAGGATCCTATGCCGAGGATGAGAACCTTCGAATGCAGTTGTTCCAAAAAAGACTTACCGGCGAAGCCCGAACTTGGTACGCTCGGATTGGTAACTCCAAGGTCCAAGGTTGGGAAGATTTAGCCCATGCTTTCCTCAACCAGTACAACGTCCAATCCCAAACGGCCCTTGATCGCTACCAATTTACCAAGGTTAAGAAACTAAGTAATGAATTGTATAGGGATTACGCGCAGAGGTGGAGGAGCATAGCAGCCCAGGTTAAACCGCTAATGGATGAAGCTGAGATGGTGATGACTTTCATCGACAACCAAGAAGCGCCTTATTACGAGAGAGTCCTCGCAAAAATAGGCAAACTCTTCTCCAAAATGATAAAACATAGAGAAATGGCAGAGATGGGTGTGAAGTCTGGTAAGATCAAAGACCTCACGGCCTTGGAAGCAGTAGCCGAACGTATACAGTCTGGAAAATATGTGAGCGCTTTCAAGACGATACATAATGACAGCGGTGAAGATGTATCCTTCATTTCACAGAGGTAATCTATGAGACCCGATAATAGTCCCCCTATCTGGATAAAGGGAAGCGATCTGCTATAGCAACAACAGGCTGCATTTAACCACAGCCAGGAAAAATAGAGCAAATTTAAAAGAACAGAAAATCGAGTGTTCACTCCACTAGGCGATTCCCTCAAAAACATCTGTGGACACTCAAAATTTTATTGAGTCCAATTGAAGATACTCAAAATTTTGCATTCCTGTTACTAACCCTGCAGGAGGGTAAAACTATCTTTTCAACTTAATTTAAGCTCAGTCTGAATACCGGGATGTCTATTTAACCCCGGTCTCAATACCGGGATGTTAATTCAACCTCGGTCTTAATACCAGATTGTCAATTCAACCCCGGTCTCAATACCGGGATGTCAACTCAGCCCCGGTCTCAACCCAAGAGGTACAGGTCATCCCCGGTCTTAACCCGGGAGGTACAGGTCAACCCCCGTCTCAATATCGAGATGTCAATTCAACCTCGGTCTTAGTACCGGGATGCTAATTCAACCACGGTCTCAATACCAGGATGTTAACTCAGCCTCGGTCTCAACCCGAGAGGGACAGGTCATTCTCGCTCTCAACCCGAGAGGTACAGGTCAGCCCCGATCTCAACCGGGAGGTACAGGTCATCCCCGATCTCAAACCGGGAGGTACAGGTCATCCCCGATCTCAACCTAGGAGGTATAGGTCATCCCCGGTCTCAACCCGGGAGGTACAAGTCTACCCCGGTCTGAACCCAGGAGGTACAGGACATCCCAAATCTCAACCTGGGAGGTACAGGTCTGCCCTTGTCTTAATCTGGGAGGTATAGGTCATCCCCGGTCTTAACCCAGGAGGTACAGGTCAGCCCTAATTTTAACTCGGGAGGTACAGGTCATCCCTGATCTTAACCCGGGAGGTACAGGTCATCCCCGATCTCATCCCGAGAGGTACAAGTCAGCTCTCGTCTCAACCCGGGAGGTACAGGTCAGCCCCGATCTCAACCCGGGAAGTACAGGTCATCCCCGGTCTCAACCCGGGAGGTCAAGTCAAGCTCCGATCACAACCCGGGAGGCCAACTCAACTTCAGAGATAACCCTGAAGCCTCACATCATCTTTAGAGACAAACTTGGAAGAACCATTCCAGCCTCAAAGACAACCCTGAGGACAAAGAAAATTGACTGGGAACCAAACCTTGGAGACAACCCCGGAAAGTCAGTCGAAGCCCATGCCAGCACCGAAGGCAACCTGGGGAAGGGCAAAATGGTTATTTTACTGACTTAAAGCTGATTGGGTTAAACTTAAGCTGAATTAATGCCACCAAGGTCAGAAAGAACCATAACATTGATCCCGCATAGAAACAAAGCAAGACAGCTCATTGGACAAACTGCGGGGAAACGAAGACCTGGTTATGAACCCATCTTCTTAAACTCGAAAAAGGTTTAATCCTATGTCATTTCGACACTCTTGGCGAGGGCTTTTCTGAAAGTTATAGCACGCGTCAAACGGACGCTCCGATCAAAAGTTAGAAAGTTTCGAATCTGACCTCACATTGCTCGGAGTGCACGTACTTCGATACAATGGGACCCGCCACATGGGCCCTGCCACATAGAGCAGCAAGTGAACCCGCGATTGTCGTGGGTAGACCCGCTTCCATCGGGTCTATAAATAAAGGTGCACCCCCAACTCATTTCATAATTTAAAAACGATCTGAACCTCTACTTGTTTCATTTCTCAGCCATACTCTTGTATTACAAACACAAATTTTATCACTCTAACACGTAGATATACTAATATACTACCACATATCAAAAAATGAGCGGTAGAATCGGACGTTTAAAGCTTACAATTTGGTAAATATCCCCTGTAGCATTCCATTGTGAGTATTTTTAGGATCAAAAAGTTCGTACTACTTGATTGCGTATTTATACACTTGCACGTTAAGTTTCGTTTTCTGATTATGCCCAGAACTCAGTTCCGTGGCCGTTTTGCTTACGTTTTTCGTACATGTAAGTACATAAACGCGTTTTCTGGCATTTTCACAACTCGGATCATCGATCCGTCGCTTTTAATATCATCTATATATACACATCTACATTTATAGCAACTTCGCCGGACTGAGTTATCTTCTCAGTTCGGGTTTGGCTTTTTAATGTATATATTTAACTGTATATATACTAACTTTTCAATTCTATCAAGCCTGTATGTCAAATCCGTGGTGGCTACTGCTTTTATATATATAACTATATATATATAAAAAAATTTCTGACTTTATTTAGCCTGAATTTATACTTCGTGGCCTTTTTATTGCTTTAATATATGTATATTAACTATATATATATATTAACATTTATATTCTAGTTTGGCCTAGATTATTCTGTGGCCTTTCTACTACTTTAAATATATATATATATATATATATATATATATATATATATATATATACTTACATTTTTGTCTGGGCAAAGGATAAAATGTCCGTCGCCCTTTAGAGTTTTTCTATATATATATATTATATTCTGTCCAGCCTGGATTATTTCGTGGCTTTTATAAATATATATGTATATTTATATTTCAGTCCGGCCATCGAAGTACAAACCCATCGCCACTAGTAAAAAAAAGTAAATAGATAACGTTTACAAAACGTTGTAATAGGTCCCCCAAAAACGTCGTGGTTAGCAGTGTCATATATTAGACACAAATATATAACGTTTTTAAAACATTGTCTTTTGACACATTAGACAACTTTTTTTTAAAAAAAAACGGTGTCTATTTGACACATTACACAACGTTTTTTTTCTCTAAAAAGCGTTGTCTATTTGACACAATCCACAACATTTTTTTTTCTAAAAAACATTGTGTATTTGACACATTACACAACATTTTTTTTTAAAAAAAACGTTGTCTATTTGACACATTACACTATTTTTTTTAAAAAAGTATTGTCTATTTGAGACATTCCACAACGTTTTTTTTCTTCTAAAAAGCGTTGTCTATTTGAAAATGACTTCTTTGTGTTCTTGTGCAAATTTGAAACAACAATTCTTGCAGCTAACTGTAACAAACAATAAATTGAACAAATAGACAATCAGATAAACCCCAATTCAATCAAACTATCAAATTAAGCATAACATTGTAAATACCATGCTATGGTGCTATAGACAAAATAAACCCTAAATAATATAGTATTTAACTAAAACCTAATTAGTACCATTGCCAAATAATTCATATGCAGAAGCATCTTTGTTAGGGAACTACTTCATGCGTGGTTGCTAGAGCATTGCCCAATACAAACCAACTTCCCTTGTACATGCATGCTTCATTAAAACTCATCATCATCCTCCTCAGCTATATGCTTAGCAAGCTCTTGCTCCTACAATTGTCTCTCTCTCCTCTTCTCAGCACTTTCTTTCTCCTTGTGAGAATTTGGAGGAAATCGAAGTGCACGAACTGCCTCGTTATGCATATTAAGACAGAAAGCTATCCTGGAGTTGAAAGCAATTTGAGGTTCATTTGTAGAGTAAATGTCTTTATTCTCCTTTGATACCATCCACCCATTTTGCATGATCCACAGTGGCATCAATGGCACCATCTTTGATTGCCTTGGATACAATACTCTCAGCATCAGCAATAGGGTTTGCAGAGTCCAATCTCAGCATTTTGGCTACATCAGCCAGTGAAATGCTGGAGTATAAAATACTGATGTTGCGAAGCCCAGTTCTTATGACATTATGATGCAACCTAATGATCAAATTGTAGGTCCTATCTGAAGTGAAAGTGCTACAGAACTTTTCAGCAACAGTTCTAAACTGGTGATATTCGAAGGAAAGTTTGACAAATGGAAGAAAGCATCTGTTCAATAAAAGGAACTGGAAACCTTGGAAGTGTCACCTATTCAGATCTCTACATATTCCCAGGGGCTAGATATCCTGAAAAATTCCAAGTCCCAGAGTTTGAAAAGTACAATGGGGCAGGCAATCCCTATACGCACTTGAAAGTATACATTAGTGAGCTAGGGTCTTATGCTGAAGATGAAAGCCTCAAAATGCAGCTTTTCCAAAAGAGTCTCACTGGAAAGGCTAGGACATTGTATGCTCGACTGGATAATGCAAAAATCCACAGTTGGGAAGAGCTAGCTCATACCTTCTTAACTCAATACTGCTTCCAATCTCAGATGGCTCCGGATCGATATCAATTGACCAAAGTTAAAAAGCAAAGCAACGAGTCTTTCCGTGAGTATACCCAAAGATGGAGATGTTTGGCAGCACAAGTCAGCCCGCCTATGACATAAACTGAAATTGTGATAACCTTCATAGACATCCAAGAGGCACCTTACTATGAGAGTATCCTAGCTGGAATAGGAAAGCCATTCTCAAAGATGATCAAACACGAAAAAATGACAGAGATGGGCCTGAAATCAGGTAAGATTAAAGATCTCACGACCTTGAAAGTAGTTGCCGAGCATATACAATTTGACTACTATGCGAACACTCTCAATAGGGTACCCATGAAAGGCGATGAAGAAGTATCCCTCATTGTACAGGGGCAATCTAGGAAACCCAATTATAGTCCCCCCATTTGGAAGAAGGAAGACAATCTGTCATTTCAACAACAGGCCACATTCAACCAATGCAAGGATAGAAAGAGAAAATTTGAAAGAACAAAAAATAGGGTGTTCACTCCACTAGGCGATTCCCTTGAAAACATGGTGATGCTAATAGATCACAAGAAAATTACCGAACTGGCTCCACCTCTGGATCCAAAAAGTAAAAGATACAATCCTAGCCGAGATGTTCTTACCATTCAGGATCTCCAGGACACGATACACAAGATTGTTGGTCCTTAAAGCATAAAATCCAAAACATGATCAAAAACGGCGATATTATGGTCCAACAATCTAACCATCCAAATGTTAACACCAACCTTCTGATGCCGCATGATACGGATGGAGTAAACATGATCGGGTTAAGAAGCGATGAAATGTATCTAAATAGTAAATATATACGAAGGATAAAGGATTACCCCCGAAGGAACAGAACAAATGTCGTAGAGTCAAAAAATTTAGAGGAAGGTATGACAATAATGCAAAAATTGGATGTGATCCAACATCAAGTAACTCTGCTGGCTAATCTGGTAGTGCGCCAACATCAGGATACAAGGCAGTATTTCACTCAACTATTAGAAAGCCAAGAGAAAGAGGAGGATATTCAGAATATAAGTATATCTCCCTCTAATATCAGCTAGCTGAATGAAGAAGAGCAAAGTAGGTCGAATGGACGAGAAAGGTGGAATGATAAAATTACCAAAATATCTCGACAAAGGAAAAATATCCCGGAGGAATGCGAATTCCCAAAACCCTCGAAATCCTACGGCACCGAGAGTCGGGGAGAGTTGGCAGAGAAGGGTATTCACACTATTTGTGGACTCATTGGAAAATGTGTTAGCACTGTTGGTTGCGCAGAGAAAGATTACTAAGTTTCTGCCACCTACCAAGCGCGGGACAAAAAATTATGATGCCACAAAGAGATGTTGCTATCATTCTAACTCACCTGGACATGCAACTAAGGAATGCTGGTCTCTAAAGCACAAAATCCAGGATCTCATCAAACGTGGAGAACTGAAGATAGAAGTCCCCATGACCAAAAAGGGTGAGACAAAAATAAATAGCTTAAGATGTCCACTCGAGGCAGGTAGTTCAGAGGAGGTGACGACTATAAGCACCAATCTTGGCAGAACACTAGGTGGACAAATCTTGATGCTTGGAGTGACAGAGGAAATAGGAGAGTCCTCTAAGGAAATTCATCCGCCTCTATCAAACATCTTGTTGCCAAAAGTTAGCAACCACATTCCTGAGCACATCCTCCTGGATAATGAGGAAGAGATACTGATCCTTCCCCGTATGGAAAAAACCCAAAAGGAAAGTTCCTTAAGAGAGATACAACATCAGTGCGAGAGGGATTTCATACTCAAATCCTTTCAAGCCTATGAGAAAGGTGAAGGAGCAGATAAAGGGAAAGGTGGTGAAATTGTCAAGGAAGCCAACCCATCGAGGAACCCAAAGTTAATACCTTTCTACGACGAGTCCAATTTGACTCTCCTTAAGGGATATGCTGATTCAAGAGGCGATCAAGTTATGACAAGGATATAAGATATTCAGAGTTAAGAGGCAATCTCTATCACAAGCCTCGACGGCAACATAACCACAGACGACTGGACTATCAGGCCTCAGCTAGTCAGGAGGACGTAGATCCAGAGGAAAGTTGAGAGTTCTAAAGGATGTTGGGACGTTATCCTTTTCTTAGCATTATGCCATTTATTTTCCATGCATAATAATCAAAAGAAAAAAAATCATAAAAAAAAAAGAAAAAAAGAAAAAAGAAAAAAAACCTTTCAAGCCAAAAACTTGAACTACGAAAGACCTGATCTCCCTCAACCCGGGAGTACGTAGACAACCATCTTGGTGTGGTCAAACCAAACAAAAAAAATTCAAAAACCCTCGAATCTTAACACAAAAATTCAAAAACCTATCAAACCAAACTCGAACCCAAAGAAAATACTTCTCAAGCCTCTCACACAAAAAATAGGAACTACGAACGACTTGATCTCCTTCAACTCGAGAGTACGTAGGCAACCATTCCTGGTGTGGTCTGACCTTTAGAAGAAAAAAAACCAGTCCCAAGACACCGAATCTTCTAAAACTCAAATTCTATCAAACCTTTTGGTCAACAAGCCTTGTTGAGAAAAATCAAAGCTGGACTTTGAACCCGTGGATAAGTGGGATAATAGTACCAATATGGCATCTCTCTTAAGATAGAGGAGCAGCTGCAAGCTCCTAACCCTCAGTCTCCTTACGAGCTAGAACATCTAGTGTAATCTGTATACTATGGCCTCGTCCCTCTCAGCAAAAGCGCATCCCGAGCAACTGAAACCTGCTGAATCTCCTCAAAGGCTGCATCTCTGACAGATCGGACCTCACCTCTCTTCTCAATGTTGCAACCCTAGTAGGTTGAGCCTCGTCTCTAGCGGCGAAAGCTGTATCTTTGCCAGATAGGGCTGTCAACATCAACGCCTTAGCCGGATCTCTCTCGAAGGTCATCCGAGCTATCGAATCTACCATAGCTAGATCTGTCCCGGTAGGGACACTCGGTAGGTCACTAACCAAAGTCGCGATCAAGCCGGTAAACAACTCATCCTCCATGGGAGAATCAGGATCCTTTATGGGCATCTCCTTACAGAAACAATGCTCTGAGCTGACTAGATAACTATAACCAATGCAATATCTGACTCCAACCATGCAGATTACTCTATAGAACTATCTGGATGGCTAGTAGGGAAATCAACCCTCTTCTTGTGAGTCCAAAACTTATAAGTCCTGATCAAGTCAAATGACGACAAAGATAAAGCTAATATTCGTTGATCCATAGCCCCCCCAAAGTGGTGAATGCTATAAAACTGATCAAGCTGGCCCATGACTGCCAGCAGATGATATATGGTCACCCCTCTCAAATCAGCTAAGGGCAAATAATCCATACTGACTGCATGAGTGATGAATATGTAAGGGGAGCTCAGCCATGAGCATGGTAAGATCAAAAAGGGGTAAAGCAGTACCCATGATTTCTGAAGGTGCCGATTGAACTTGAATACGTCATGAACCATACATACAATAGAATAGCGCTACCTCTGAAAAAATCTCCTTGATGGGTACTGCAGAAAGTAGCCGACCTCAGAGTCTCGGCTAATATCATCGGCAAAATTGTACAACCCTATCGGAGAACACAAACCACTACTAACAAGCTAGTATCTAAGTGGTCTATATACGGGAGCATGTACAGATAAGCAGTGATGCACATTAACAGAACATCCACTCGTGCAAACTGCCACTCATCTGCCAGAATAATAAAATCCCTAGAAAATCGCTCGAAGCTGTCCAGCCTACCAAAGCGATAGATCAAATAGTCCAGGGACACCACACGCCCCACAATAATCTCCTTAGTGATGACTTTGCGTCTCAGACCAGTTATGGTCATGAACGGTCGTCTTATGTCACTATTGGTTGTCCTGGCACATGGCAGATCTAATGCCAAACCCTTGAGGCACTCATACTCCTCCAGTGTAGGAGTCAACTCATGAAGGCCAAACCTAAAAATCCTACATCCAAGAAAGACACTCAAGATCGATGACACATGTTGAGAGGACCCAACGGCACCTCAATATTGGTCCATCAGATCCAGAGCAAGTCTTAAAAAGAAGAGACTTCGATACCACAAGGCAACCAATTACAAGGTCAAAATGGCAGTCATCATAGTATGCAACATATTCGCAACTCATCACTACTGATGTGCGAGAAGACTTGATCTCTTTTGACCTACATAAGAATAGGGGCGACCGTCATAAAATAAGTCTATTTCATTCCCGATAATCTATTCCCTGAACAAAAGGCCACTAACAAAGCCATTATATCACCAACCATTACAAGCCCTTGAGTCCAATGCATTGGATTTCGAAGGCATCTCGACATCAATCATCAAAGTTTAGACAACCACACAGTGATATATCAAGAATAAGCACCAGCAAGGACCTTCAAAGAGCTGACACCCTCAATCTAAAACCTCATCAAATTAGAAGAAAGGTCATTAAAGCTAATTACTCCTATAAATTAGAAACAATGACTGGGGCATCCAAGCATTAAAGCCAAAATCCACACAACCAATCAATCCTCCCAGATGACAAGCAAGACTGGGGAAAGTTCAATGTCAACGACAACCCGATGTTGGGACCGTTACAACAAGACTGGACCAATTTTGGAAATTATGAGAATTCAACACTGGGGCATTTATCAACCATCCAATCAACATGCACCAGTCGGCACCATCAACATGGTCTATCATCATCCAAACTTCCATCACTGGCAATCTAGTATGATCAATCTGTCTTTTCCAATCATAATTTTCTTAGAATACTGCGATCCATGGATAAGGTACGCCTCTTTTATCTCTTTATGAGCTATCAACTTCCAGTTACATGCATTGGCAGGGGTAAACATGTTAAGTATAGATAAATCTTGCGTTAGAATCTTGGGAAAAGGTTTTAAAAAGGAAAATTTTTTTTGCTTAACTTGTTATGAATTGGATTAATTCCAAAAAAAATGTCCGTGGAGCAAGAATCACGGGAACGATCAGAGGATTAAGACTATTCAACCTTTTGATTAGGCATGGCATCCTAGTTCAAAGCGCTTTTTGGAACAAACTTGACCTCATATGCATGTCTGCACTTTGCGATTGACTTGACTCTTAGTTGTGGGGTATGAAGCTATGGCGACAGGGATGACAATTAGTATCCAGTCTAATGTCTCAAATCGTGGAATGGGTTACTCGAGTTATTAAGCCTGAGGGGTGTCTTTACACTCGATGCCCTAAAGCCATCTAGTTTGGGAGTCACCGGCCCAATGCTGGTTACATGTGTAACTCAGTGCCTAAGAAAATGAGCATTACAAGAAGTTAAAACCTAAGCAGATCCAAATCGTGGCCTAAGTTACTCGAGTAATTAAGCCCGAGGGGTGTCTCTACACCTGGTGCCCTTAAGCCGTCTGGTTTGGGAGTCACCGGCCCAACACTCGCTACATGGGTAATTTAGAGCCTAAGAAAAAGAATCTTGTGTAAGCTCAGGCGAGGATCAAAAAGAGTATACCGCTTGACTTGTCTCAAAGTGTGGCCTTTGTTACCCGAGCTAGTAAACCCTAAGGGGTGTCTTAACACCTAGCGCTCTTAATCCATCTGGTTTAGAAGTCATTGGTCCAAAACTCGTTATATGGGTAGCCCTGAATAGCCTAAGAAAATGAGACAAAGTTAAGTGACGAGAGCAAAAATTTTTTGCAAGAAGATGAGATCATCTAGAGTCAAAGAAGAGAAACCCCTACTAAGGGTTGCGTCACACATTATGTGCATGTCTTATGATGCTAATCTTGTGAAGAGTAGTGTCTAGAGCGAAGATGAGGTGTCTCTGATGAAGGGAGATAAGTCTAACCATGAAAAATTTTCTTACAATTTCATAGCGTGTCAAGTAAAAATTTTGATTTCCTTAGGAAAAATTCATTTTCATGCTCAATTTAAAGATCTTTAGCGATATGATAAGAGCTCGGTGAATACAAGCATTCAATTTCATAAACTTTAACATCAAATGCCTCATTCACAAGGTCATACTAACCCTGATAACCCGAGCCATCAAGCTTTCAGCATATATTTTTATTTGTCTTAATGTGCAGGATATTGCTTACCATGGACATGATCAATAAAGCGAGTTTCTTTTGTGAACCCCAGTAACAACCTACGAAAGGGCTGGGGCATTACCGATTCTAAGAAATGGAAAACATTTATAGCGGGACCAATTTCCTTATCAAAAGAAAAGGGAGAGTTCCTGAAAGAAATCAAGGAGACATCAGATGTCCCTCCACAAAGGGAAAAATCCTCAACAGAGTCCTAAATTGGGATGAACAGATACTCAATGACAAAAGACCTAGCAAATGAAATCTGCATCATCAAACATATCAACGTGCCCCAAGTCCTCATCAGTCGAGGCTTCTACACTGAAGATCAAATCTAAACAATAAAAGAACGGGCTACATCCTCCAGAACGTCAGCATCACCTGGGTCATCAGCTAAGCCAACATTTAACCCAGCAGGGTCACAAATAAAGAGCTTGCCTCGTTTCATACTTAATGATCAACCGTTGGCACAACCCTAGCAAAACATCAGGAATGGTCCGATGGCGGAAATAGTATATCAATCCATCCCCACAGAGGGCAGATAATGGAATCTGTTATACAAATACTTAGAAAGGGCTTTAAGAAGGATCCGATGATGTAGACCGTGGAACGCTACTTCAACGAAGATTTCAGGATATCTCCTAATAAAACCATCAGTGTTTGGACCATAAGAGGGACCAGCACCAAATCCAGATCCAAAAAATAGCAGCCACTGCGAGATCCTCGTCAGAGATGGCATATAAAAGGGGGACATCCAAATCTGCTCTGAGAATGACAAAAGGAGTCATACGGGAGTTAGAGCTGATAAGCCTATCAAAATCCATGCCTGAAAAGAAACTCCAAATCACGTCTGAAAGGGTGAGGTATTGTTCTACATCAATTTAATTAAGCATATGCATCAACCTAGGACAAATTAAGATTTTCATATCATGTCTGGTCTGCACATGTGCAACAAGCGCTACATCAGCGCACATCTTCATTAAAAAGTTAGGTATGCATAACCAGTAGAGTTAAATATGCATACACATTAAACACACAAACTCGATAAAGAAGTCTGCTACAGCTCTAGTAGGCATCAGGACAGTCCAATGATCAACCATTGTCCCTATCATCAGGGACTGTTGCAAATTACTGGTGTAAGTATCATCAGGATAGGCATCAGGAGCACCCACTAAGGTAACTAGGCAAAAGAAAAATATCCCCATCAGAGGAGCCTTTAGAAATATACAACGACATTAGCAAAGAGAGAATCTGCCCCCTGATAGTATCGACAGATTGGGGAAACCATTCATCTTAAAACCAAGATAATAACAAAAGCTATCATAAAGAATGTCATCCCCAGCAGAAACATGGGAAACATGTTAGTTCATCCTCATCAAACAAATTATCGGCAACACCAATGGAAATCAAATCATTCAGGTCAACACCAGCATAGAAATCAGCATCACTGATGAAAGTCAACCGTTGAGATCAGTCCCAACACTGGCACCGGTAAAGATAAGCGATTTGCGATGCGATATGCGAGTTGAGATGTGATCTGCGATGCGATGTGCGATGCGATGCGATTGCGATGCGATTTGTGATGCGATATACGAAGTGCGAAATGCAATTTGCAAAAATATGTTAACATTCATTGCATTGCGATTTGTATCAATAATATCATGTTATATTTTAAGTATCTAACAATCTTTATCATGTTTATTCCGTTGCATTACATAAACATGATTAAGAGGGGCATTTGTAGACACTCAAAATTTTGTGTCCCGTTTACTAACACTGCAGGAGGACAAGGTCGTCTCTTCAGGTCAAATTTGGTCACCAATACCGGTCCTTCAACTAAAATCTGATCCCCAATATCGGTCAACTTAAATCTGATTCCCAATATTGGTCAAGCAACTCAAATTCGGTCTTAATATTGGTCAACCAATTCAGCCCCAGCAGCAACCCGGAAAGTCAAGGTCATCCCCGGCAGCAACCCGGGAGGTACGAGTTAGCCTCAAAATTAGCCCGGGAAGTCAGGTAGACTTCAGACATAATCCGTAAGCATCACAACAACTCCAAAAGAAAACCTGGAATGACCACGTCAGCCACAGAGGCAACACTGGGACAAACAGACTCGAATGGGATTCAAGTCTTGGAAACAGCTCCCGAAAGTCAACTAGAGGCCATGCCGACACTAGAGGCAACCCCGGGAGGCAAAACGATCATTTTACCAACTCTCAGCCAATTTGGTAAAACTCAAGCCGAATCGATGCTGCCAAAGTTAGAATGAACCACAATGATGATCACGAGTGCAAACAGCGCAAAACGGCTCGATGGATAAACTGTGGGGAAATAAAGATCCAGCTATGAACCCATTTTTTTGGCTTAAAAAGGGTGAAATCCTATATCATTGCAACACTCTCGGCGAGGGTTTTCCAAAAAGATATAACACGCCTCAAACGGATGCTCCGATCAAAAGTTATGAAGTTTTGAACCTGATCTCGCATTATTCGACATACACACACTTCGAGACAACGAAGCCAGGAATATGGGCCCCACCTTGGGGAGCCGCACCTCTACCTGCGGTAGCAGCAAGTAGAGTGGAGGCTCCCTGGCCTATAAATAAATGTTCACCCCCCTCATATTTCACAATTCAGAAACGCAGCGAAGCTCTGCATGTCTGATTTTTTGACTTTTACATCTCTTCCAAACCCAAATATTTTTACTCCAACACGTAGACAAATCCATATATTACCACATATCAAACAACCATCGGTATATTTGGACGTTTAAAGCCTACAATTTGCTAAAAAGCTCGTATTGCAGTCCATTGTAAGTATTTTTACGATCAGAAAGTCAATACTACTACTTTGCATTGTTCTCCTCTTACACACGAAGTTTCATCTTCTAAATATGCCCGAAACTTAGTTCCGTGGTCGTTTTCGTCAAAATTTGGTACATTTCTATACATAAACGTAGTTTTTTACATTTCCACATTTCGAATCGACGATCCGTCAGCTCCAGCAACTTCAATGCACTAGCACACACATTTTTGGCAACTCCACTGGACTGGGTTGTCTTCCTAGTCTGGGTTTGGCCCTTTTTTGTATATATTTAACTGCAAATAGACTAACATTTCAATTCTATCAAGCCCGGAAGTCAAATCCGTGGTAGTTTACTGCTTTTATATATATTTACGCATATATAAGCGAATTTCACCATCACTGGTACTCATATTAGTCCTGGTTGACTACATTTCTGTCAATATATATATATATAGTTATATATTTTCTGTTTGGCCTGGATTACTTTGTGGCCATTTTACAGCTTTTGAACACTTTGCTATATTGGGTGTGCTCTCCCTAGTCATTGGTTGACTACTTTTTTGTCAATTTCAATTCCAGTCCGGGCTTGCGAGTGAAAACCCGTCGCCCTTTTACAGCTTTTGTATATATATAATTATATATATATATATATATATATTGATTTACTCAATTTATTCAACTACTGCATTTAACATTCATTTGTATATGAATCTGCACTTACATATCTGCGAGAGGACTAGATTTATCCAAATCTCGCCAATTCTAGCTTTTAACAGTTCAAACAGGTCCCGATAGAACTTGGAAGCTATAATGACTGAGATTTATTTAAATCTAGTTATTTTTATAGTTTCAGCTTTGAAAGCAAACTCACGTCCCTTAGATCGCTATCTAGTGGGAACGAGACGGTTTGGCCATTCGCAGCCAGGATTTATTGATGAATCCTTGGTTCCATTACGACGTGATGATGCATATATGTCCATTTCTGTGCAAATTTGAACAGTGCAGGTTTATTGGCTACTCATATATGAGCCTAGGAATCATGGGATTCACGATCCACGATGGACAAACTCCAGTTTATAGATGTACCCAGCCAGTTTTCTATAAAATGTACATACACACACCTTAAAACAGTTATCCAGATTTAAGGTCTCAATATAATGAAAAAATGTCAATTGTCGTGTCAGCGTCCTTCCGATGGTTTTCATACCCATGAGCAGGCCGACACTTGTATATTTCTACGGTCGAGGATGCTTCGCAGCCCGACAAATCACCAATTGCATGCAGCCTTAAGGCTATAAAGATAAAATTTGAAAGTATCAAAAGGCTTCAATTCCTATGTCAGCGTAGGGGTTTGATAAACAGCTTTCAAAACATCACTGTCAATTGAATTTCAAAGATTTTGCAAATCTAATCAAAATTCTTTTGCAAATCAAATCAAAGTCTGATTTTCAAAATCAAATTTAACCCTTCGTATATAGGTTCAACGAAGCGAAGCATTACTTTCAACTCAATCAAATCAATAGGCCCAATTTTCAAACAGGATTCACTCACGTATTTATGTTTTAAGAGAAATATTGAAAAGATGTGGTACCGTGTTTACACGGGAGTCGTGGGGTGCCTAATACCTTCCCCACACTTAACCAATCCCCCGATTTCAAAGATCAAGTTTTGACAGTGTCCAGCAATTGGGCCTCTTTTCAAATCAAACTAGGTTGAGTTGGTACAACCATTTTCAAATCTACCAACTGCCGACTGTTAAAACATTCAAATCGTCGACATAAATACATGTCGGGCTCTTTCCTAAAAAATCCTTCAAAACCTTCTTCCTAAATAAAAAGAATAAGGGTAGAAAGAACTTAGGAAGGTTGATTTGAGGAAACCCTAGTTACAAACCGACCCGCGGGATTCTTAAATTTTCCAACGCCGACAGTAAAATTCTGGTGAAAGTACTTGAAGAAGCCCTTTTGCCAAAGACAGTAGATGTCGAGAAATTCTGTCATGTGATAGAACACATATTTAACAGCAATGTAATATCTTTCACTAACGATGATATACCTGCAAAAGGGACGAGCCATTGTAAGTCACTGCACATAGCAGTGATGTTATCAGGGTATGTGATCGGAGGTGTGCTAATAGAAGGAGGGTCGTCCCAAAACATCTGTCCCTACGACACCTTGGAAAGAATGAAGATCAACCCGAACCGGATCAGAACCAGTCATGTGGTCATCCGAGCTTTCGATGGATCTTGCCAAGAGGCTATGGTAGAAATTGAGCTTCCTTTGGAAATTGGTCCTCACACTTTCAATGTATCCTTCCAGGTGCTCAACATCACCACCGGATACAAGTTATTGCTGGGAAGGCCATAGATCCACATGGCAAGAGCTGCTCCATCCACCCTTCATCAGCAACTCAAATACATTATCAATAGCAACCTAATCACAGTGAATGCCAAACCAGAATACCCTGTCTGCATATAGGAAGACATGCCAGTGATTAGTCTAGATGCAGGGATTGAACCTGCTAGTTTTCATATCTTAGAGGTGAGCGATACTCAATTCCTACCTATTGGGGCACTAACTTTGAAACCAAAAATCTCCCCTGAAGTAATGACAGTGGTCTAGGAGATGGAATTTTTGGGTTTCCGCCCTAGAGAAGGATTAGGAAAGAATCACCAAGGTATCAAAAGCCTGATGCAAATCTCGAGTCAGTTGGGGAAAGGCATATTGGGCTATTCATCCGGTTTAAGCCACCGGAACCCACATAAGCATCCTAAGGTTCATGCTTCCACCATACTATTTCCAAACCTCACTGATGTAGGGTTTATGAAGCCAATGAGGAAGATTCCTTAGGAATATCAATTTGAGGAAACCCGGGTTACGAATCGACCCGCGGGATTCTTAAATTTTCCAATGTCGACTGCTGGGGACAGTAGATGGCTTATGCCGCTTTCTAATCTTTTCAAACATTTCCCTTTCAAAACCATGGAATACGTGAAATCTTGTGTCTCCACAGTCAATGAATGAGTGAATTTTACGTCTTTACATTGAATGAATATGAATGAATTCTTTCCTTCTTTAGTGCTTCGCACCAATATTAGTTCTTCACACGAACTGTCATTACATGTATAAACAGCAAGGCACGATATATGAGAATGTATGTTGTGTGTCCCTCTCACAAAGAGGATAACCCGGTCGGTGTTAAGGAATGACTCTAGGGACAATTAAGTCTCTAAGGGTGCCTCATGAAAATACACCACTCAAATTCGCTCCAGTTGAACGATCAGATTAACTTCTCTTCTAGTAGATTGCGATGATCTGGGAGCCTTCATGCCAAAACAAAAGCCGCGAGAGCAACCTAAGATAGGTCAGCCTCTAATTAACTAAATCCAGAGGGAAGCTTCTTCATACCTTCCTCTTTCAATTCCATTTCAAGTCTCCAAATATTGAGGAGCACAATGTAAATATCAAAAATGAAAGATTTACTTTCCCTATCAAATACATGTCATCCTGCCATCAAAACAACTAACCTCAGTTTTTCAAGATAAACACTAAAAAACACATCATGCATCCAATCCTTACCAACCACAGGAAATTAACACGCCTACATTTTGTTGTAGGTGTAAAAATTGGTCCTGTCACCAGATCTAAATTCATGAAAGCACTAAGTCCATCCGCGGACATGGCTTCAAGTGCTCCACCAGAATCCACCTCTGTCTCCAGGGAAGAATTCGAAGGACTAAAAAATCAGATAGCCGAGCTAGCCGATTTTCTACGAGAACAAAGTAAGGCCTTTAAAGAGAAACAATCTCAAGCTCATCTAAAACCAGGAGCATCTGGTAGCGGTGCTGGCGGTCAAGATGTAGAAAAGGCCGAAACATAGATTCCTGAACCACAAAACTAGGACACCACCAAAAAGACTCTTGAGCTCACCCCCCTCGTCATAGAGCAAGAAGTTGGTGACATTCTCAAGATAATGCAACAGATGGAAGAAACCCTTCTATCTATCAAAGGAATTGAAGCATTCGGTAGTGTCAATTACGATGACCTTTGCATATTCCCCGGGGTTCGTTATCCAAAAAAATTTTAAGTCCCTGATTTCGAGAAATATGACAGAATGGGGGATCCTTACACACACCTGAAAGTCTTCATCTGAGAACTCGGATCCTATGTTGAGGATGAGAAGCTTCGAATGCAACTATTCCAAAAGAGTATAATCGGACAAGCCAGAGCTTGGTATGCCCGCTTGGACAACTCCAAAATTTATAATTGGGAAGAACTGGCCCATGCCTTCTTCAGCCAGTACAATTTTCAATCACAGCTGGCTCCCGACAGATATCAAATAACCAAAATCAAGCAAAAGAATACTGAATCATTCAGAGAATATGCCTAGCGACGGAGATGGGTCGCAACACAAGTTACCCCAGCCATGATTGAATCTGAAATAGTTATGACCTTCATCCATATCCAAGAAGCGCCTTATTATGAGAGGGTCCTAGCGGGAATAGGAAAACCATTCTCTAAAATGATCAAGCATGGCGAGATGGTAGAAATGGGGCTCAAATCTGGGAAGATAAAAGATCTAACCGCCCTCGTAGCTGTCGTCGAACATATCCAATCCATAAATTACGAGAGTAATCCCCGGAGGGTACATAAAAAGAAAGATGAAGAAGTCTCCTTGGTCTTACAAGGACAAAATTCAAGAGGCGAATCAAACCACATGCCCGTTCAAAGGAGGAACTATATCCCTTTCTAAGCTTCAGCACAGCCTGCAAACCCTCAATTCCAGAAAAACATGGAAGTCAGGTGTCAAAGAAATTTCACCCCACTAGGGGATTCCCTCGAGAATGTGTTCAAACTTCTTACAGCTCAGAAGAAGATTGTTCAACTTCTTCCACCAACCAACACTAACGGAAGGAACTTCGACCCTAACAAGAAATGTGCTTATCATTCTGGATCTCCAGGCCATGACACCCAAGACTATTGGTCTCTCAAGCATAAAATTCAAGACTTGATTGACAGCAGGGAAATTGTGCTAACAAAGCTTGACCAACCCCATGTCCAAGACAATCCTCTCCGACATCACGAAGAGGAAAATGTCAACATAATCAGTACCTCAAATGGAGAAGGATCTAAGTACCTCCGCTACGTTAGGGAAACAAGTTAATCCAATCTCAGTAGCCCAGAGAGTCGGAAAACTTTTGAGAAAGGATTCCTGATGGAGAAAGATATCAAGTCTCTTAAGGAACAAATCGAGCAGATGGCTGAACTGGTCGTCTACCAGCATCAACTCACCAGGGAGATGTTAAAGAAAATTTATCAATCCATTGGAAGTCATTCTCCTCCGGCGGAAGTCAATTCCATCCCCAATAGGGATCATTGCCAATTTCACTAACAACCAATGGTCAAAAATGAGTATACCCAAGAAGGTAGAAAATTCTTATTTCAAAAGAGCTTCGCCAATTTGAATCAGTCAATGGAAGAAATCCTCCAAATGATGATCAATGAGGGGATGGTTGCAGATCTATTACCCCCCATTAAACCCTCAATCCAAAAAATTCAAATCAGACCAAATATGTCAGTACCATTCCAACTCTCCCGACCATGATACAGAAGAATGTTAGGCACTTCGTAATCTAAATCAAGAACTGATTGAGAAAGGTGACCTAATTAGAGGAGATCAAATCCTCGACATTTTAGAAAAAAATAGTCTCTAGATCCCTAATGCATAGTACCAGGACAGTGGCTGTCGTATCCTGCGATAAAGAATCAATCCGCACACCCCTGGTACTGACAGGGAAAGGGGTTCCAAGAAGTCCAAAATCCTGTGAAGGTGGCTGCACCTCAGCCTCTAATCTTACCCTTCAGACCTCAGTATCCAATCATCAGTCTGAAGAAGGTCCCATGGAACTACGGGGACATTAAAAGCTCTACTTCAAACCACATTTCCATCTTGTCAAATGATAATCCATTGTACCTGCCTCAGCGGGTGATTAAACCAGTTACCAAAGCAAAAGAAAAGGTGGCTGAAGAAAAGATCAAAGAGTTCCTCAACAAAATGGGACACATTGAAATCAAGATAGCGCAAAGCATGAAAGATGTACCCAAGCAAGTGTCCATCCTCGACCTGGTCTTATCATCAGAAGACCATCATAACAATCTAGTGAAGGTACTAGAAGAAGCCCATCTGCCATACAGAGTAGACACAGAGAAATTTCATCACGTGATAGAACACATCTTCAATAACAATGTGATTTCCTTCACAAACGATGATATCCTGGCAGAGGGAAGGGGCCACCACAAGTCCCTGCATATAGCCATAATGTCCTCCGGATATGTGATGGAGGAGTGCTTATTGATGGAGGATCTTCCCTCAACATATGTCCATACGACACGTTAGAAAGAATGAAGATCAATCCAAACCGGATCAAAGCCAGTCATGTGGTCATCCGGGCTTTCGATGGATCTTACTGCCAGGCTATGGGGGAAATCGAGCTTCCTCTATAAATTGGTCCACACACCTTTTACGTATCCTTCCAGGTGCTCAACATCGCCACTAGATACAATTTACTGCTAGGCAGACCATGGATCCACATGGCAGGGGCAGTGCCATCCTGCCTCCATCAGCAACTCAAGTACATCATTAACGGCAGCCCATCACGGTCAATGCCGAACCAGAATACCCTACCTACATATATGGGGACATGCCAGTGATTAGCCTGGACGCGGGGATTGAACCTAAAAGTTTTCAAGCTCTCAAGGTGAGCGATACTCAATATGTACCAATCGGGGCACCAGCCCTCAAGCCTAAAGTCTCCTCTGAAGTAATGATCGTAGGCCAGGAAATGGTATCTTCGGGTTTCCAACCTAGAGAAGGGTTGGGAAAAGATAAGCAAGGTATCAAGATGCCAGTCCAAATCCCAAGTTAGATGGGAAGAGCAGGATTGGGATATTCATCCGGGTCAAGCCACCGGAATCCACACAAACATCCCAAGGCTCATGCCTCCACGATTCTGCTCCCAAAACTCACAAATGTCGAATGGGTGAAACCTATAAGGAAAGTCCCGACTGCGGTATCAGCCATACTATTTCCTCCAATCATATATGTCCATAAAAGAAAAGCCCTCTAGCCTGAGGAAAACAACGAAAAGCAAAAAGAAAAGATCTTATACGAAGGACGAGACCCATTCGCTAATATGAGAGTCATTCTTAACTACGAGGGTATGAATGACGAACCCCCCGATAGTGACTATGACCATGTCCAAATTCCTCACATCATGAAGAGGAACAATCCACATAAAAGCCTTGGCCTTATTCTCAAGGATGTCTCAGTCATCATCCAGGACGAGGTGGACGAGCACAATTCCTCCATTCTCCCAATTCATGAGAATCTGACACTGAACAACTGGAACAGTGTCCCTTGCCCAAGTCAAAAAGGGTAAAGGGGTAGAGAGTACATCTGCCCTTAATCATGCTTTCATTTACTGCTTACTTTTGATTGCACAGCTGGAGCAGTAACTTTTGTCATGCTTTGCAAATGCCATGTGTATTTAAGCAGTTGTATATATTAATGAAAGCATTTTTGTTTTTATGACCCAAGCATTGGATGTGTGTGTCTCTGCTGATGAGATGCCAACCTGTCAAGATGACTCTGACTTGGATGTAGAATTGAACTTCGACTTGATAGATATTGATCAAGAGGAGAAAGATGACTATGAGGTGCCAAAGGAGATCAAGGAATGGGTCGAAGGCAAACCCAAACCAAACCTTGACCAAACCCTAACCATCAACATAGGAACCTCCGAAAACATCAAAGAAATCCAAATAAGTTCAAACCTCAAACCAAATCAATAAGCCGACCTGATCGATCTCCTAACACAGTACCAGGAAGTTTTTATATGGTCACATGAAGACATGATCGGTCTATCCACATACATTGTCATCCATCGAATGCCCATCAAAGAAGGGTTCAAATCAGTCAAACAAAAACTCAGGTGATTGAAACCTGAGTGGAGTCTCAAAGTCAAAGAAGAATTCGTTAAGCAATTAAAAACCGGATCATTATGGTATCAACCTACCCCGAATGGCTATCAAATATAGTCCCCGTACCTAAACCGAGAGGGAAGGAAAGCCTGCCTCAAGGATAACTTCCCAGTACCTTTCATCCACATTCTAATTGAAAATACTGCGCAGTATGGCTTGTATTCCTTCATAGATTGCTTTGCTGGTTACCATCAAATCATGGTTGCTGAGGAAGACCGAGAGAAAACAGCCTTTATAACTCCCTGGGGAACTTTATGTTGCCGACGACTATCCTTCTGCCTCATCAATGCCGGGGCAACGTATCAGCGAGCCATGATGGCCCTCTTTCATGATATGATGCGCAAAGAAATAGAAGTCCATGTTGACGACATCATCATCAAATCTCGGAGGGAGGATGATCACATAAACCATCTCAAGAAGCTGTTCAACAGGTTACGCAAGTACAACCACAAGCTAAATCTCACCAAATGTGCTTTTGGCGTCAAAGTAGGCAAACTGTTAGGATTCCTGGTAAGCAATCGGGGCATTAAACTCGACCCCGCCAAAATCAAAGCCATTACTAAAATGCCCGTACCTCATACAAAGAAGGAGTTACGTGGATTCCAGGGAAGGATTAACTTCATAAGCAGATTCATTTCCCAACTCACAGTAACCTGTGAGCCCATCTTTAAGCTGTTAAGGAAGAATTCCTTCACCACATGGAATGAGGATTGTCAACAAGCCTTCCTTGCCATCAAGAAACAGCTGACTAAAGCTCCTGTTTTGATACCCCCAAGGGAGGGAGTCCCTTTGTTCATGTACCTATCTGTCAATGCCAATGCAATGGGTTGCAAGTTAGAACAAAAGGATGATAGTAGTAAGGAAAGAGCCATCTACTACATCAGTAAAAGATTCAGCAGTGGGGAACAGAAATACATTTTGATCAAAAAGAAATGATGTGCATTAGCATGGGCCGCCATGAGGTTGCAACACTATTTGCATGGGCACACAACCTACCTCATATCTCGCATGGATCCGCTCAAATATGTATTCAACAAACCAATACTGAATTGCCGACTGTCCAAATGGTTGTTAATCCAACAGCAATTCGACATTGTCTACGTGACTCAGAAGTCAATCAAAGGTCAAGGTATTGCAGAGCAGAAGCACCTTCAGGAGGGTTTGAGCCCCTGGAGACATAATTCCCGGATGATGGGATCATGACTATTCAACAACTCCAGTCTGAGAATACAGTCCAATCTTAGAAAATGTATTTCGAGGAGCGGTAAACATAGAAGGTGTCGTAGCTGGGGCAGTCCTCATCTCTGGTACAGGTGGTCAATATCCTATGGCTACCAAACTTCAATTTGGCAACACCAACAACACGGCCGAGTATGAAGGCTGTATCATGGGGTTGAAGCTAGCCCAATCCATGTCTATCAAACACCTACTCGACTTTCGAGATTCCGAGCTAGTCATCAGACAAACTACCGACGCGTATCTCACCAAAGAACTCCATTTGTTACCCTACCATTGGCAAGTCCTCAAAATATCTTGGGAATTCAAAGCAATAACCTTCGTTCACATTCCTCGGGGTTGGAATGACTTCGCTAATGCATTAGCAATGTTTGCTTCATTAATCTGCATGTCCGATAAGAGTGGATTTCCCAACATTCAATTCACGATTAAGAAAGCCCCGATATATGGGAATTATGTAGGAGAAGTATTAGATGAAATACCTCCTATCAAGCAGCCTTGGTTTGAAGACATCAAGGAATAACTCTATGATGGATCCACACCCGCTGGTGCAAGCCAATCAGAGAGGAAATAGATTCTCAAAATGGCCATAAAGTTCTATCTGAGCGGAGACACACTTTATGAAAGGGATGCTGGAATAGGCCTGTTAAGATGCCTAGATAATGAGCAAGCCCAAAGACTAATGGAAGAAGTCCATGGCAGAGTCTGTGGTCTACACATGAGCGGCCATCTGCTAGCCAAGAAGATAATCAGAACAGGACAATACTGGATCTCGCTCAAAACTGATTGCGATGATCACGTCAAGAGATCCTTTCAATGCCAAATATATGGAAATGCCATTCACGCTCCTCCAAATGAGCTGCATAACACGAGTTCACCATGGCCTTTCTCTATGTGGGGAATGGACGTAATAGGTCCAGTGGAACCCAAAGCCAGCAATAGTCATCGATTCATCTTCAATATGATCGATTACTTCACCAAATTAGTCGAAGAAACCTCTTTTCCCCAAGTCACAAAAGAGGTCATCATAAGTTTCATCAAAAACAATGTCGTCTGTCGATATGGACGACCGAAGCTGATCGTATCAGACAACGCCAAAAACCTGACCAATCAAATGATGGTGTATCTATGCAGTAAGTTCCACATTAAGCATCTCAATTCCGTCATCTATCGGCCCAAGATGAACGGTGTTGTTGAAGCGGCCAACAAAAACATCAAAAAAATCATGCAGAAAATGTTCGCCAATCACAAGGACTGGCCTGACCTGTAGCCTATAACTCTGTTAGCATACAGGACATTAATGCGCACCTCTACTGGGGCTACTCCCTACTTGTTGGTCAATGGCATAGAAGAAGTCCTTCCCATAGAAGTAGAGATGGAATCTTTGCGAGTGTTGATCGACGTTCAAATAGATGAAGATCAATGGTTGCAAGACCGGTATCATCAGCTGTCTCTAATAGATGAAAAGAGAGCTACGACCATTTTCCACGGACAGTTATACCAGCAAAGGATCGCCAGATCCTACAACAAACAGGTCTGAATTCGGAAATTTAGAGAAAATAACTTGGTGCTAAAGAAAATCCTGGGATGAAGCCAAAGGAAAATTTGCCCCAAACTGGGAAGGCCCTTTCATTATCAAAAAAGTGTTGACTGGGGAGATATCAAACTGCAAGAGATGGATGGGACCGAGTTTCCCCAACTCATCAATTCAGACACCGTGAAAAGGTATTACGTCTAAAGCACATGCATACCCGCATCCGAGTCCTACAAATCAAATCAGGTTTGGTGTTTCACTAGAAAGTCGAAACTACGAATGACCTGATCTCCCTCAACCCAGGAGTACGTAGGCAGTCATTTCTGGTTCTGTCAAACCAAATAAAAACTCATCAAACCAGACTCAAAATCCAAGATAAACTTTTTTCAAACCTCTCCAACTAAACTAGCAGGAACTACGAATGACCTGATCTCCCTCAAGCCAGGAGTACGTAAGTAGCCATCTACGGCGAGGTTAAACCTTCAAGAAAAATATAATAAAAGAATATTTCCAAGACACCAAAGACAAATATAAGCTAAATTCTACCAAACTACCCTGGTCAACAGGCCCATCTGAGATAATCCCTAACATCTCAACTGTCAGTCCATCAAGGAGGAGCTCAAGATACATCTACAACTGCGAGTCGTGAAATAAGTGGTAATCACTCAGTAATGACAATACATCTCCAGTCATGGAAGTGCATCAAAAATATAATTCTCTGATATATATAAAACTGCTTTATATACATAAGGCCCTATACATGACAAAAATGGCTGATCTAGTCTGTGCAGGAAAATAAAAGCTAGTCTATGGCTGATCTAGTCTGTGCAGCAAAATAAAAGCTAGTCAGCAATGCCAGCATGGCATCTCTCTCCGAAGATGGTGGAGTAGCCGTAAGTGCAGTCCACTCAGCCTCCATATGGCCCAGAACATCCACAGTCATTTATAAGGTGGTATTGTGGTTATCAATATAAGCACTCATCTCGGTGACCAAACCATGGGTGTAAGATCGAAGAGTAGTACTATCAGCAATGTGGAAATCACGAGAAGCTATAGTCTCATCTTTTTCCTCAAAAGCTGCGTCTCGAGCAATAAAGTCTCCTCGATCTCAACTTATGTTGCATCCCTAGTCGAGCGGATCTCGTCTCCCACTACAACTGCAGTATCCAGAGTAGAGCGGAGCCCTTCCCGCTCAATCAATCCAGCATCCAAAGCAGCCCTAAGACCATGCCTCTCAGCAAAAGCTAAATCTTTTCCAGAAAAAGTAGCCAACATCTGTGCTCTAGACGAGTCTCGCTCAAAGGTCATCCTGAATAGTGAGTCTGCTAAAGCCGAATCTGTCCCCACAGGAATGGTTGGGGAATCGCTAACCAGAGCAGCAGTTAGCCACGTGAACAGCTCATCCTCTGTATGAGAATCTAGATCCTCCATGGGCTCCTCCTCGTCAGAGTCCACACTAGGAGATGAAGAAGCCTCTGCTACCACTCTGTCTTTGCCTCCAACCACGCAGAATACTCTGGAGAATAGCCTGGATGGCTACTAGAGAAATCATCCCTCTCCCGATGAGTCCAACACTCATATACTCTGTCCAAGTCGGCGGATGACTTGGAAGAAGTCGACATCCTATGATCAGCAGACCCCCCCAAAATGGTGCAAACTCTGCAGCTGATCAAACTGACACATGACTACCAAAGGAAGATAGGTAGTCACTCCTCTCAAACCCGCTAGGGGAAAATCTAGGCCAGATGCATGAATAATAAAGCTATATGGGGATGCTAGCCCAGAGCATGGCAAGATCACAAATGGATGCTCAATATCCGATAGAAATGCCGACCAAGACTATGCATCAATGCACTCCGCAGGCTGAAAAGAGAAAGCTCTGGAAGTCTCGTGAGTAAAGAAAAAACCCTTAGGCCTGAAGGATCTAATCGGTCGTATATGAGACATCAACCATATATACAGCAAGACCGAGCTGCCCCTAAAAAAACCCCTCTGGATAGGTACTACCATAAGTGGCGGATCTAAATTTCTCAGCCAATATCATTGGGATGATGGTGTTACCCTGTCTAAGGGCTCTAACCACTACTACCAATCCCACATCTAGATGATCCAATCACAAGGGCATGTAGATATATGCCACAACACACATCATCAGGATGTCTTTCCTGGCCACATGCCTTGTCTCTGCTAAACAAACAAAATCTCTTATGTGGCAACTATAGCTGTCAATCTCGCCAAAGCGTTTAATTAAGAAGTCCATAGAGATCACGTGCCTCGAAATGATCTCATCCATGACTACACTCTGATGGAGATCGGGCAACCTGATAAACAGCCTCCTCATATCACTAATCGCCGTTCGAGCGCACGACAACTCTAAATCCAAGCCAGTAAATCTCTGGTACTCCTCCAGAGTCGGCGTCAGCTCACGCCGTCCGAAGCGGAACACCTGCCTATCGGTAATCCAGCAGGGTAGAAGGCCCTCAACAAATCTGATCGAAACTCAAAAATTTGCAATGGCCAATGAATGCCCCAACATCTGGTCCACAATCCCCCTAGCAGGAAAGGGCAAACTATCATATCAGGACCTCAATGATGCTGCCACAGCAGAAGGTGGTAAATGCTCAATACGGCTGACTGCAGATGACGTCATCTGTAGCACCGTTCCACTAGACCATCCAGAGGACAAGTCAAAACACAGCTGTCTGAATGCATATACATGACATAATACATGTATGATGACAGTAAACATGATGCAGAAGATAAGATATGGTAGGAATATCTACAAAAAGCTATCTACTGCATGCAACATCCCTGTATCCTGATACAAAGTGAAAGGAAGAATACATGGAAAATGGGGCACCACCACCCAACTACTATAGTGGTCTATCAAAATGATGGCACAAACGTCGAATAGCCAAAACAGTGGCTGACCAAAAAGTATAGCTCCAATAGCTATCAGATAAAGTCGTAGACATCGGCGTCGAATCGATCAACCTGCTACATCTCCTTTGTCTACACAAAGTTGCTAGCATCAGGCATATATGGGCGGTATAAGGGAGGATATGCCCCTATATAGCTGCTGCTAAATGGACCTGAAGAGGGACCTTCTCCTGAGCTGGATGGGTCAAAAGAATATGCCTCTGTTGGATCTCGGCCAAGGTGCCTGATAAAGAAACGAGCCTTCTCCAACTCCCTGGTCAGATCTACTATCTGGTCTACATGAGTCGGTTCCCTGAGGTAAGCTATCCAATCCTTCATCATCATATATTCTGGCACCATGTCTGCCATTAAATGGGTAGCACAGGTCTGAGCTCCAATAGTACGAGAGCTCCACCATCTGCCAAATGCCTTTTGGTTGTAAGAACCCTCTGATAGGGTGAAGCCATCAATGCCCTCGAAAGGGATGTCTGTCAAAGGCATAGTCAATGGCTAATGATGCCAAGCTGGAGGAATAATAGGAATGCAGATCTCCCCTGTGATGCTCTTAATAGCATGCTCTCTATGATAGAGCTCTCAGCCTCCCTCCGTCAACAATGGTACCCTGCGGGTCGATAAGTTCAACTCCCGGTAAGAAGGGATACCTCCCTCGAATCCGACGGTCAAGTGCTCGAATGTTTACGGCGCTCAGGTGATCAAAACCGCCGTCAAAAGCTCCAAATGAAGACGAGCATTAGTGAATCCTCAGCAACAGGGACCTCCATCAAAGTGGAGTGATGCCATCTCCGTCCTCGAGGATAGGTCTCCATACCTAAAGTAGTAGCGAGCCGTAGCCAAGGAAGCCTCTCAAATGCCTACAGCTGATCATGTAAATATCAAAAAATTCCTCAGTGATCAAGACAGAAAAAAATAATGAAATCAAAAAGGTAAAGAAAGATGTATTCACCAGCAGGAATGGGTAAAATCCTAACGAATCCTTCGTCGTACCCTCCGAAAGCTTGCGCATACCCTAGAGAAAATAGGCAAAGGTATAGGAGCCCCAATCATAGTCACCGAGGCACTCTACAGTCTAGTGGCACTGATCAAAGCAGAGGACGCAGTAGACAAGTTGTCCACCACGAAACAACCCTTGATGATCTACAAAAATAATCGCCTCAAAATGCGATCTCTAGCCCTCTTGTCATCAGGCAGAGGCAACTGAAAAGTCCCATCCTGGCCATCTATACTAAAGGGACCAGATCGGACTGCCTGACCCTTGAATGCCGTCGTCGAGACTTATAGCAGGGACCGAACAATAGCGGGCAAAATATTAGTTATGACAGGCACTGACTCGCCCTTAAACTCAATGTCGGCGATAAATTAACAGTCCATAGGAGTCATCATCACCTCACAATCCAGCAAATGAAGGGATTGAGTCTGGTGGAACCAGCGCTTAGACAAAGCCCTTATATACCCCCAGGGGTAACGACACGGAAGAATTAGAAAAAAGGCCTGAAATCCCTAGCCATCTACAATCTCCCTGTAATCCTCAAAGTGTGATACAGGGAGTGCACGCTAAACTAGTTCCCTCGACGCTGCGTAAAGCCGGGAACCTGCATCAAAAACCAACCCAAGTCAAAAAATATGTGCCCCAAGAATGGCAAAAAGGAAGAAAAGAATCCAGAGAGAAGAAAGACTTCAAGTCACCTCATTGGCAAGATGATATCTCAAAGGATAGCTACTCAAATCGCCCAGTAGCTCATGAGTAGGCACAACAATGCATGGGACCTCCACACGTGGAGCCTAAGCGGGAGCAAGAACGGCAAATAGATCCTCCTCATCATTAATATTCAATGGCTGCTCGTCCTGTGCGGGACAAATCCAGCCCTCTACCAGTCTACGAAGCGTCCGAGCCAGACGTGGATGTGGCACATCAGAAGCCCTCCTACGTCTAATACCCGAGGAGATCCTACTGGAACTACCGGGTCTATCACGATCCATCTACGGCAATAAGTCTCCAAATTACCTCAGAAAGGGTGCGGTTAGCCTAAAACCTGTGGCTTATCATTTTTAATCAATCTAGCATATATCTCTAAGTCCTAAGACATGCATGGGTCAATAAAAAAATACCCATTAAAGTCAAAACTACATGTTTTCAAACTTAGAAATTCAAAACCTGCGTGGGTCAGTAAAAAAATTTCCCCACAGAGTCAAAAATGCATGTTTTTTTTAAAGCCTAAGATTTTGGAAAAATTCGCCAGAGTCTCCTTTGTAAAATGGACTGTCCACATGCACACAGGCATGCCTAGGTGGCCATTTAGTAGCACACCTACCCAAAAATAGAAACAGTTCGTATTTATGAAAAAAAAAACAAAAATTAACCTCACATGGTAGCCAAATTACCATGGACATTTTTAGTTGAAAATCCATGCTCACTAAGCCTCAAAAAGGATGATTAAATTGTTCAAAAAGTGAAAAAATTTATTGCCTCAGAACCTAAATTTTCTTACATCCAAACGTACATTACAGTAAGATATGCATACATATGCAGTCATAAAATTTTTTACAGGTCATATAAGCATACATTTTTTATACATTACGTTTGAAAGCACCATAGGCGGTTCGCATGCTTTTAACTGTCAAAAACTGTAAAAAAAAAAAAAGCATGTAAAACATTACCTGTGCTGCACTGAATGCATAGGAACTGACGGATTTGGAAAAAAGTTGTCCAAGCTCCGTAGATCTGAAAAGGAAGATCGAAATCCTTTCGAAACTCAAAACGGGAAGCTTGCAAAATGAAAATCCTGCAACATATTAAATAAGCCATGTAGCCGCACGTCCACCTACGGTAGTCCAGGTGGGTCCCAGTTCCTCCGGGCCAAGTTTAGTTCGATTCGAAATAGAGTTTAAACTGGCTGCCAAGTCAAATTTGAAGAGAAATCGCTATGCGATTAAGTGGTTTGGCCAGAAATCCTGCATTTACCCAGCGTAATCCTGACGGAAAGGGAAATTCTATGAAGACCCTTGCTATTTTTCTCGGAGCCATGTACGAGGATAAACAAATCAAACTACAGAAAAAATGCGCAAGAATTGCGTAAAACTGTCGAAAACTGTCATTTTTCAAATTTTGGGTACTGACCAAAGTAGTTTCAGCCGTTGGCTAAGCCCCAGCGAAGTTCGGGTACTGACCGAAGAAGTTTCAGACGTTGGCTCAGCCCCACCGAAGTTCAGGTATAGACCGAAGTAGTTTCAGCCGTTAGCTCAGCCCCAGCGAAGTTCGGGTACTGACCGAAGCAGTTTCAGCCGTTGGCTTAGCCCCAGCGAAGTTCGGGTACTGACCGAAGCAGTTTCAGCCGTTGGCTCAGTCCCAGCGATGTTTGGACTCTGACCAAAGTAGTTTCAGTCGTTGGCTCAACCCCAGCAAAGTTTGGTTTCAGACCGAAGTAGTTTAAGCCATTGGCTCAGCCCCAACAAAGTTCAGGTACTGGCCGAAGTAGTTTCAGCCATTGGCTCAGCCCCAGCGAAGTTTGGGTACTGACCGATGTGTTTTTCAGTCGTTGGCTCAGCCCCAGCGAAGTTCAGGTACATATCAAAATACAGTCCAACCATTGGCTGAACCCCAATGACGTTTCAACTGTCGGCTCAACCCCAACCAAGCAATAGAAGGGATCCGGTGATGGAAGCAATTATAATAATCCATCACAAATGATGGACTCTATTATACACATCCTCAAAGGATCATTGAGGTAGTATCAATCAGATCAACCTCAATTAGAATCTACAAAGCTATCGCAAAGAACATCATCCCCAGCAGATCCAGACGTGGACAATCTGTGATATCTCATCTTTGACAACCTCATCCCTATCAGAATCAAATAAGTTATCGTGAATGATGTCATCCCTAGCAGGAAATGACAAAATTAGTTTGCGATAACTTCCCAACAACATCAATGGATGTATATAACAATGTTATCCCCAGTAGAGTGATAACGTAAGCAGCTAACAAAAGCCCCATTCCACTTAAAAATGCCCAACCTTTGAAGCAGCTATGGCACTTTTTATTTCCAGTGTCTACTAATCTTTATCATATCCATTCCATTACATTGCATAGACATGATAAAGAGGGCCACCTGTAGACACTCAAAATTTTCCTTGCCCTAATACTACCACTGTAGGAGGGCCAAATTGTCAATCAATTCAAATTTGGCCACCAATACTGGTCGTTCAATTCAAATCCGGCCACCAATGCCGGTCCTTTAACTCAGAACCAGCCACCAATGCCCGTCCATAAACCTAAATTCGATCCCTAATATCGGTAACCTAAATTCGATCCCTAATATCGGTAACCTAAATTCGATCCCTAATATCGGTAACCTAAATTCGATCCCCAATATCGATACTCCAGCCAAATTTGATCCCTAATATCTGTAATTCAACCAAATTCGATCACCAATGTCAATACTCAATCTAACTCTTATAGTCAATCGGACCATCAATCCAGCTCCGATAGTCAATCAGACCATCAATCCATCTCCGATAGTCAATTAGACCGACAATCTAGCTCCGATAGTCAATCGGACAGTCTATCCAGCTTCGATCTCCAATCGGACCATCCATCCAGTTCTAATAGACAATCAGATCGTCAAATCAACCCTGATCTCCATATCGGGCGATCAGATCAATCCTGACCTCCAATCAAGCCATTAGTTCAAACCCCGATCTCAATATCGGGCCTTCAAATCAGCCCCGCTAGCAACCCGAAAGATACCAATCAACCCCGATCTTCACATTGGGCCGTCAAGTCAGCCCCGGTCTCAACCCGGAAGGTACAGGTCAACCTGGACATCAACCCAGGACATGTCAAGTCATCCCCGATCTAAGCCCGGTAAGTACAGTTCAGCCCCTGAGATAACCATAGGAAGCCAGATCCATCAAAGGTCGTACCGACACCACAGGCAACCCCGAAAGGGGTAAAATGGTCATTTTATTCAAATCTCAACTGATTCAGTCAAACTCAAGCTGAATTAATGCAATCAAAGTCAAAATGAACCACAATAACGATCCCGAGTTCCAATAGCGCAACACAGCTCAATGGACATACTGCTGGGAATCGAAGACCAGGTTATGAACCCGTCTTCTCGGACCCGAAAAATGTTTTTATCCCATGTCATTGCAACACTCTCGGTGAGGACTTTCCAAAAATGTATCGCACGCCTCAAACGGATGCTCCGATCAAAAGTTTGAAAGTTCTAACTTTAACTGCGCGTTAACCGAAGTGCACGTACTTCGAGATGATAGAACCTAACACCGCGGGCCCCACCTGGGGAACCGCACCTCTACCTGTAGCAGCCGTAGGTAGAGCTAAGGCTCCCTGGCCTATAAATAAGCGTGCTTATTTTCATAATTCAGAAATGCAGCGAAGCTCTGCCCGTCTGATTTTTTGACTTTTACATCTCTTCCAAACCCAAATATTTTTACTCCAACACGTAGACAAACCCATATACTACCACATATCAAAAAACCACAAGTAGATTTGGACGTTTAAAGCCTACAATTTAGCAAAAAACTCGTATCGCAGTCCATTTTTTCGGCTTTGAAAGCAAACTCGCGTGCCTTAGATCGCTACCTAGTGGGAATGAGACACTTTGGCCATTCGCAGCCAGGATTTATTGATGAATCCTTGGTTCCATTGCGACATGATGATGCATATATGTCTATTTCTGTGCAAATTTGAACTGTGCAGGTTTATTAGCTACTCATATGTGAACCTAGGAATAGTGGAATTTACGATCAAATCGATCGGGATCTGATTCCCACGATGGACAAACTCCAGTTTACAGATGTACCCTGCCAATATTTCTCTAAAATGTACATACACAAACCTTAAAATAGCTATCCGGATTTAAGTTCTCAATATAATGAAAAAATGTCAATTGTCGTGTTAGCGTCCCTCCGATGGTTTTCATACCCATGAGGAGACCGACACTAGTATATTTCTGTGGTCGAGGATTTTTCGTAGCCCGGCAAATCAACATTTTCATACAGCCTTCAGGCTATAAAAGATAAAATTTAGAAGTGTCAAAAGGCTTCAATTCTTCTGTCAGAGTAGAGGTTTGATAAACAGCTTCAAAACGTCACTGTCAATTCAATTTCAAAGATTTTGAAAATCTAATCAAAATGCTTTTGCAAATTAAATCAAAGACTGATTTTTAAAATCAAAGCAAACCCTTCATATATAGGTTCAATGAAGCGAAGCATTACTTTCAAATCAATCTAATTAATAGGCCCAATTTTCAAACAGCATTCACTCACGTATTCACAGTTTTAAGGGGAAAATTGAAAAGATATGGTATCGTGTTTACACGGGAGTTGTGGGGTGCCTAACACCTTCCCCACACTTAACCAAGCCCCCGAACACAAAACTCTGATTTTAAAGATCAAATTTTGACAGTGTCCGATAATTGGGCCTCTTTTTAAATCAAACTCGGTTGAGTTGGTACAACCATTTTCAAATCTACCAACTGGCGACTTTGTTAAAACATTCAAATCGTCGACATAAATACATGTTGGCCTCTTTCCTAAAAAACCATTCAAAACATTTTTCCTAAATAAAAAGAATAAGGGTAGAGAGAACTTAGGAAGATCGATTTGAGGAAACCTGGGTTACAAACCGACCAACGGTATTCTTAAATTTTCCAACGTAGACAAATCCATATGGAATATGGAAGTCCACATTGACCAATGAATGCCCCAACATCCAATCCATTGTCCCTATGTCCGGGTAGGGCTTTCTATCACACCTCGACCTCAAGGACGATTCTACCACGGATGGTGGTAGATGCTCGATGTGGCTAACTGTCGACAACGACATCTGTATCACCGTATCACAAGACCATCCAGGGGTTAAATCTGAACTCATCTGTGTAAGTGCATATCCATGACATAATACATGTATAATGACAATGATAAACATGATGCAATAGATAAGAAATATCATGCATATCTACAATAACAATCTACTGCAAGCATCATCTCTGTCTGCTAATAAAATACAAAATAAAAAGGACAGGGATATGGGGAACAACTACCTAACTACTAATAGTGGACTATCAAAATGGGGCACAGCCTCCCAATAGCCAAAACAGTGGCCTATCAAAAGATATAGCGAGAAAAGCTATCCAAAAAATCAAAAATATCTACACTCGAGTTGTTAACCTGCTCCATCTCCTCCTTAGATACAAAGTCTAGCCCATCAGAAATGTCAAAGCGGTACAAGGGAGGATTAGCCCTTTTATAACTGCTAGAAAATAGACCTGTGGAAGGGCTCGCTCTGGAGCAGAAAGGATTAAAAGAAGAAGCCTCTGATGGATATCGGCTAAGATGCCTGATAAACAAATGAGCTCTCTCCAACTGCTGGGTCAGTCATGTAATCTCGACCAAGTGGGTAGGCAGTCGAAGGCACGATATCCAGTCTGTCATCATCACAGACCCCGACACCATATCTGCTATGAACTAGGTAGCACGAGTCTGAGCCCCAATAGTGCGAGGACTCCACCAACTGTTAAATACCTCCCAGCTGTATGGACCCTCTGACAGGGTAAAGCCATCTACGCTCTCCATAGGGATGTCTGTAAGGGCTGAACTAGTGGCCAATGATGCCAAGCTAGAGGAACAAAGAGAATGCGGATCTGCTCCTTGATGCTCCTGATAGGACGCTCTCCTAAATAGAGCTCCCAACCTCCCTTTGTCAAAAATGGGACTCTGCGGGTAGATAATGCAAACTCCCGGCCAGTGGGGAAACTGCCCTCAAACCCGACTGTCAAAAAGTCTGAGGTATACGGTACCCATGAGATCGATCAGGCTGTCAAAAGCTCAAGTTGCAGGCGGGAATGGGTGAATCCCTCAGCTACAAAGACCTTCATTAGAGTGGAGTGGTGCCAATGCCATCCCCGAGGATAAGTCTCAAGGCCTAAAGTAGTGGCAGGACGTAGACAAGGATGCCTCTCATATGCCCATAATTGGCCATGTAAATATCAAAAGTCCTCAGTGACCAAGACTGACAAATGTAAATGCAGAAATCAAAAAGGTACAAGAAAGATGTACTCACTAGTAGGAAAGGGTAGAACCCTAACCAAGCCTCCGTCACACCCTTTGAGCACATGCGCATACCTCAAAGAAAGTAGGCAAAGGAGTAGGTACCCCAATCAAAGTCACTAAGGCACTCCACATGTCGAGTGGCACTGACGAGGACAAAGGACACCGTCACGGAGTTGTTAGCCAGGAAACAACCCATGATGATCACTAAGAACAGTCGTAGTACGATGCGAACTCTAACCCTCTGATCATCAGGCAGAGGCTCAAGCAAAGCCCCACTCTGGGCATCTACGCTCAAGGGACCAAAATGGACTGTCCGACCCTTGATGGCCTTCGCAGGAACTCCTAAAAAGGACCGAACGACAGTGGGTGTAATATCAGCAAGAACAGGAACTGTCTCACCTCAAACTCTATTTCGGTGATGAACCACCAATCCATCAGTGTCATCATCACCTCGCAATCTAGCAAGTGGAGATTGGCCATGTAAATATCAAAAGTCCTCAGTGACCAAGACTGACAAATGTAAATGCAAAAATCAAAAAGGTACAACAAAGATGTACTGACTAGCAGGAAAGGGTAGAACCTTAACCAAGCCTCCGTCAAACCCTCTGAGCACATGCGCATACCTCAAAGAAAGTAGGCAAAGGAGTAGGTACCCCAATCAAAGTCACTAAGGCACTCCACATGTCTAGTGGCACTGACGAGGACAAAGGACACCGTCATGGAGTTGTTAGCCAGGAAACAACCCATGATGATCACTAAGAACAGTCGTAGTACGATGCGAACTCTAACCCTATGATCATCAGGTAGAGGCTCAAGCAAAGCCCCACTCTGGGCATCTACGCTCAAGGGACCAAAATGGACTGTCCGACCCTTGATGGCCTTCGCAGGAACTCCTAAAAGGGACCGAACGACAGTGGGTGTAATATCAGCAAGAACAGGCACTGTCTCACCCTCAAACTCTATCCCGGTGATGAACCACCAATCCATCAGTGTCATCATCACCTCGTAATCTAGCAAGTGGAGAGACTGAGTCTGGTGGAACCAGCGCTCAGACAAAGCCCTCATATAACCCAAGGGCCAACGATGGGGAAGGATAGAAAAGAACTCCTGAAACCCTCAGGTGTAAACACTGTCCCTGTAATCCTGGTGCAGAGTGTGGTAAAAATAATGCACATTAAACCAGTTCCCTCTGGGCTGCATAAAGACAGGAACCTACATCAAAAGTCAACCCATATCAAACTTGTGCCCCGAGAATGGCAAAAGAAAAAAGAAAATCCAGAAAGAAGGAAACTGCAGTCACCTCGTTGGCATGAAGAAATCTTGATGGATGGTGACTCAAATCTCCAGCAGATCCTGGAGTGGCACAATAATGCCTGGAAGCTCCGCACATGGAGCTTGAGCTGGGGCAGGAGCAACAAATAGAGCATCCTCATCATCTATGTCAACCGGAGGCTCAGCCTGGGCCATACAAATCACTGACTCAGCCAATCTACGAAGCGGCCGGGCTGGCCGTGGCTAAGGGACATCAGAGGCTCTCCTCTGTCTAACTCCTGAAATGACCCTGCTATCACTCTCGGGTCTATCTCGGTCCATAACTTGGACAAAGTCTCCCAATCACCTTAGAAATAGTGAGGTAATACTAAAACTTATGGCTTATTAATTTAAATCAGTATTTTATGAATTTTTAAATCCTAAAACATGCATGGGTCAGTCAAAATCCCCTGTAGAGTTAAAACTGCATGTATATTAAATGCTTAGGCTTTTGAATTTTTTTTGCTATAGTCTCTTATGTAAAATGGACTGTTCGCATGCACACAGGCATGTCAAGGTGGCCATTATATAGCACACCTTCCCAAAAATAGAAACAGTCCATATTTATATAGATGAATCAAAAATAAACTTCACATGGTAGCCAAATTACCATGGATATTTTTTTGTTGAAAACCCAGGCTCACTAGGCCTCAAAAAGGATGAGTAAACTGATCAAAAAGAGCAAAAATTGATTGTCTCAGAATTTAAATTTTCTTACATCAAAACGTGCATAGCAGTAAAATATGCATACTTATAAAAGTCAAAAAAAATTTATCAAGTCATATAAGCATACATTTCTGATACATTGAGTTCAAAAGCACCCTACGTGGTTTACACAATTCTACCGGTTAAAACTGGAAAGAAGGGATGAAAACGTCACCTGAGACGTGCAGAACACGTGGCCGCTGACGGAATCTAAAAAAAGCTGCCTGAACTCCGTAGATCGGAAAAAGAAAATTGGATTCTGTTTGAAACTCAAAACTGAAAATGACTTCTGAGATGCCCTGCTGCCCAATATAAATTTGTAGGAAGGAGCGGGCCCACCTATGGCTACCGTACCCCTACCTACGGCTCTATAAGGTGGGCCTCACCCCCTCCGACTTGGTCCAATTCGAGTTGAAACGGTGTTTATATGAGTTAAAAAGTCAAATCTGAGAAAAAACTGATGTGCGATTGAGCGCTTTGTCCTGAAATCCTGTGTTTAAGCAGCGGATTCCTGACAGAGGGTGGAACTTCATGAAAGCCATTGGTAGTCATCTCGAAGAAATATCTGGGGATTGATGATGAAAATTACTAGAAAAACTGCAAAAAAAAACTGCACAAAACTGCCGAAAACTGCCACTTTCAAAGCATCGGGTACAGACCGATGACAGTTCAGCCAGTGGCTCAACCTCAGCAAAGCGTCAGATATAGACCGGTGATAGTTCAGCTATTGGCACAACCCCAGCGAAGCATCGGGTGCAGACCGGTGATAGTTCAGCCGTTTGCACAACCCCAGCGAAGCATTGGGTGCAGACCGGTGATAGTTCAGCCGTTGGCTCAACCCCAGTGAAGCATCGTGTACAAATCGGTGACAGTTCAGCCATTGGCTCAACCCCAGCGAAGTGTCAGGTACAGACCGATGACAGTTCAGCCGTTGGCATAACACCAGCAAATCGTAGGGTACAGACCAGTTACAGTTCAGCCATTGGCTCAACCCCAGCAAAGTGTCGGGTACAGACCGGTGACAGTTCAGTCATTGGCTCAACCCCAGCAAAGCATCAGGTACAGACCGATGATAGTTCAGTCAGTGGCATAACCCCAGGAAAGCGTCGGGTACAAACTGGTGACAGTTCGGCCATTGGATCAACCCCGGCGAAGCGTCTGGTACAGACCGGTCATTGGATCAATCCCAGCAAAGCATCGGGTACAGACCGATGATAGTTCAACCGTTGGCTCAACCCCAGCAAAGCGTCTGGTGCAGACCGGTAACTGTTCAGCTGTTGGCTCAACCCCAGCGAGGCGTCGGGTGCAAACCGGTGATAGTTCATCCGTTGGCACAACCCCAGTAAAGCATCGGGTGCAGACCAGTGACAGTTCAGCAGTTGGCTCAACCCCAGTAAAGCATCGGGTACAGATCAATAACTGTTCAGCCGTTGGCACAACCCCAGCAAAGCATCGAGTATAGACCGGTGATAGTTCAGCCGTTGGCTCAACCCCAGCGAAGCGTCGGGTACAGACTGGTGACACCATCAGTCGTTGGCAATAACTCCAGCGAAGCATCGGAAATAATCCGGTGGCAGAAATAGTATATCAAGCTATCCCCACAAATGATATATGATGGAATCTGTTATATAAATCCTTATAGGGAGCACAAAGAAGGATTAGTGATTAAACCTTATGTTGTAAGATACCGGTGTAAATTATCGTCAGGATAGGCATCGGAGGCACCCACTAAGGTAACTCGATAAAAGAGATATATCCCCAGCAGGGGAGCCTTTAGGAATGTACAACGGCATCAGTCAAAGGAAAATATGCCCTATGGAGAGTATCGACAGACGTGGGAAACCATTGGTCTCAAACTAAACTAGCATCAATAATGTCATCCCTATCAGAGTCGACAGGTCCATCTCGGATAACGTCATCCCCAGGAAAAACTGACGAGAACAGTCTGTGATAGCCTAACTCTGATAACCTACCAATGATACTCTATCAACACCAAGGGCAATCCAGGGTAACGTTATCCCTAGCAGGTACTGACGTGAGCAGTCAGTGATAGCCCCATTCCCCTCAAAGGAATCTAACATTCATCACATATCATGCCATGCATTGTATTGCCTTTGCATTTGCATTTCTAGTGTCTAGCAATCTTTATCCCATTCATACCACTGCATGGCAAAAACATGATAAAGAGGGGTATCTGTATACACTCCAAATTTTTTTCTGTCCCGTTGAAGATACTCGAAATTTTGCACTCCTGTTACTAACCCTACAGGAGATAAAACCATCTTTTCAACTCAACTCAACCCCGGTCTCAATATCGGGATGTCAATTCAACTCCGATCTCAATACCGGGATGTCAATTCAACCCCGGTCTCAACACTGGGATGTCAACTCAGCCCCAGTCTCAACCCTAGAGGTACAGGTCAGCCCCGATCTCAACCGGGAGGTAAAGGTCATCCTCGGTCTCATCCTGGGAGGTACAGGTCATTGCCAGTCTCAACCTGGGAGGTACAGGTCATCCCCGGTCTCAACCCGGGACGTACAGGTCAACCCCGATCTCAATACCAGGATGTTAATTCAACCCCGTTCTCAATACCGGGATGTCAATTCAACCCTGGTCTCAATACCGGGATGTAAACTAAGCCCCAGTCTCAACCCGAAAGGTACAGGCCATCCCCGGTCTCAACCTAGAAGGTACAGGTCAGCTCTGGTCTCAACCCAAGAGGTACAGGTCAGCCCCGATCTCAACCCGAGAAGTATATATCATCCCCGGTCTCAACCTGGGAGGTAGGGTCAGCCCCGGTCTCAACCCGGGAGGAACGGGTACGCCCCGGTCTCAACCCGGGAGGTACCGGTCAGCCCCGGTCTCAACTCGGGAGGTACAAGTTATCCCCGATCGCAACCCAGGAGGTACAGGTCAGCCCCGATCTCAACCCGGGAGGTACAGGTCATCCTCAGTCTCAACCCGGGAGGTACAGGTCAGCCCCGATCTCAACCCGAGAGGTACAGGTCATCCTCGGTCTTAACCCGGGAGGTCAAGTCAAGCTCCGATCACAACCAGGGAGGCCAACTCAACTTCAGAGGCAACCCCGAAGTCTCATGATAAGTAGGTTAAAAACCTACTAAATAGGTATTTCTTAGCTTGATATATTGTTATTACTTAAGTGTGCATGTTACTTTTTAAAAGTTTGTGTGAATTTGCAGAAAATGAGAGTAAGTGGGCAAAAGAGAAGAAATGCAGAGATTTCGGGCTATCAAGCAATCAGGTGCGGGGCGTGCTTGTTTTGCACTAAGCCAGGCGCTGGCCGCGCTAGAAGAAATTTAGTTCCCTAGTAGACTAGCTGTGACGCCCCCAAATTCCAGGACCATCACGGGGTCGCTCGAATTCGGTTCGTCACGTGCTCATGATAATACAATAATAACTAAAATCACACATCCACAGCGGAATATCTAATTTAGAATAATATACAATGATTTATTATAATTATTCCCCCAAGTCTCGCAACCTACAGTACTTAATAGATTACATAATAATATCAATTAACGACTTATTACATAATCTAACTTAAGCTTAAACATAATCAAATCAAGTCTTACTACATCATCTTAATACAATATTAAAATATTTAAAAACATAAAAGAGATAATCTAGTTGGTAGCCTTGCCCTTGCCCTTATCAACTCCCGAAGGTTCGCCATGCTCTACCTTAACTGAAATGTTTTAGGAAAAATAAGAATGAGCACAAATTGCTCAGCAAGTAATATAAAATAAGGGTTTGTAATATAATTCTCAATTCTCGAAAAGGGTATAGCAAGGTTTGAAGTTCAAGGATAACAAGAGTATCAACAGTTCTCAATAATAGTCACTAGGGACAAAATAATATCAATGTGATTCAATAATAAATTACTTCAAGATTTCAAGATAACTGAATACTGAGCAGTCACTAAGGACTATGAACTTCCACATAAATTGACAGTAATAAATTGAAAATCCAACAAAAACAAGTACAACAGGTGATCAGCCTATAGTACCCAATATGATGCATAACACTCAATCATACTAATGTGTGCGAGTCGGTTCTCCGACAGTTATATTTTGTTCTCCTTAGTCAAATACAAGATATAGCACCAATCAATTGGTTTGGGTCGCTTTTCAATAATATAAGTCTAGCCGAATCAAATTGCATAGACACTTTCACAATATTCAAGAATAATACCAAGTTCAACATGAATAATAGTTTTAAGGAAATAAGAGTTCAAGTATGCTAATTCAATTCAAACGATTAAGTAAAGAAACTAGTTCGCAATATACAAGGATAGAATACTTGCACCGTAAAAGAGTGTAAGTTAGGAAACTTGCCTTAAGCGTAGTTTATCCCCGTAATTTAATCAACACTTTTTGAATCCTATCATAATATATTTACGTATATATGATATCTATTAGTCATATAGATTAACATTATATCTCATCTCGTATATATGATTAACACATAAGCTAAGTCTTGACCTAGCGACACAGTTATACTATGCATAGTATCATACAATTTTCACAAGTCTCAACTTTTAATATCTTTTATCATTAACGTTCCTCTTCTCAAGTTAATCGTCTTCATACATCATTACTATCATGTGAGACTACAACAAATAATAAACATACTCTATTTTAGCAAATTATAGCATTACTATAAGTTAACTGTCGAAATTGGATCCACGTGTCAACAAAGTATACATACATATTAAAGAGTCTTTCCATGTTCGTATAACCTTTCCTCGTTCCAAACATAGGTGATATAGATTCTAGGTCGACACTTACGGTCATTCAAGGCCATGGAATTCACAAAGCCTATCATGCTCGCTTTTAAAACACATAAGGTAATCATATAGTTATATTACACATGTTCATGAGTTTTCATATCACATATATGCAACTATCATTGTCATTAGTTTGAAAATATGCTTCGTTTATGCTAAACATGAATCACAGAAACTAATCATGGTATATATACATGCATGACACATGAATGAGTCTAAGAGTACTATCACAAGTGTCTATAATTATCAGAATACGAAACTTACAATAACATGTTAAGTTTCACAATCAAAGCTCATATTTTCATTAGTAAATCTCACTAATAGGGCCTACCATGTTCATGCTATCTCGATTCGTATGTTAACATGTCTGACCCGCATTTCAAGGTCATATTACATGCTCGAAAAATTAGAACCTAGAGTCTCAGTATAACATGTTAGAGTCCATGTTCAAAGCTTGTGTTTTCATTAGAAAGGTTCATTATTGAGGTTCGCTTGTTTAAGTCACATTATGAAGTTTAGATATGCATGTTAACATTCAAATCATATGTCTCTATATCATACTAATATGCCCCGAAAATCAGAACATCAATGTGTTACACACATGTTAAAGTTTGTTTTTAAAACATTGATTTTCGTTAGGAAAGTGCACTAGTTAGGTTCACATGTTCATATTATATCACGATACATATATACTCAAGTCAATATGCATTTCGTGTGTGTCTAGGTCATACTAATATGTCTCACAAGTCAGAACATAACCATGGCGCCTATATATCAAAGTCCCTTTTTGAAAACTCTAAGTTCACTTTGAAGAACATAAGTCTTTTTGTCAAAATGTATACCATCTTGGTTAACAACATGTTTACATGCCTTAGTATATATATATATATATATATATATATATATATATATATATATATATGTTACACAAGCTAGCATGTTGTCTTAAACTAAATCGAACGAGTAATTCCTAACAGCCTTGGAGCAGGATGCAGGGAACTGCTGCAGGCTGCTGGCGCAGCTGCCCAGTGCAAAACTGGCGCAGCTGCGCCGTCTCCCAGCCAGCGGCAGACAGTTCCTGCAATCAGCAAACTACAACCCAATTTCCAAATTCCACAACCAATTCGTTCCTACTCAACTACATTTCAGTTTAAACATGCTTATTAGGCTATATAGCAACTAAGAAACATGTCCTAATCAACTTTAGCATAAATGGCAACTATAATCAACAATTGAAATCTTTGATAGAAAACCAAATGATAAACCAAGAACGAAGGATTTATACCTCTGTAATGCAATCTCAACTTCTCAGTATACTTAACACTGATATATATATATATATATATATATATATATATATATATACTCTCAATTTCAAACTTAACCAATTCTCAGCAAAGAAAAATATGAAGTGATGAGGCTATATTTATAGAACTCCCATTATACAGACAATGCAATTGCCTACCATTTCAAACCAACGGAAATGTGAATTGCAGGGAGGTTATTAGGGGGTTGGTAATGGTGGTTGAAATCCATCATGATAGCCACACCCTTGTTCATCATTTGCTAGCCTATGTTGCTGAGTTTAAGGAAGAATAGGGAGTAGCTAGCTAAGGTTGACTGAAATTGAGTAATTGAGAGTAGACATAGGATTGATTGTGTCACGTGAAGAGAAATGTGTCTCTCATTATGGGACAAGCAAAGCAAATCTCAGCATTCTTGCAAATGGACTACATGCTACACTTGTATATATACACCATATACTTATGTTAAATATTATATGTACTCTTAGGTTATAATATAAATCACAATGTACTTCGCATAATGTAATAAGTGTAATTTACACACATATAATCCATGTACATTTTATCATGCCGGTATATTTTACTCGGATATTATTACAGTACATTATTTCCTTTGTTATTAAATTCTACTATCCAACCATTGTTTACAAAATATTCATGATGTACTATTTTAATGTATACTCACATACATATTGTCACACAAGCATAAATCATGTAGCTTATATAGTTTAATCAATCTGAATATATGGTTTCTATATGTAGTATGGTCACATTGCACCTTATACTTTATATAGTATATAGGTAGCTACTATACATAATACATTTAATTATCACATGCTTGCACATAGAAATAAATTGAGTAAATATTATATTAATTAAGTAATCACTATATTATCAATTCATTTTCATAACAAAAATTATTAACAATTATGTGATTAATTATTGCATTCCTCGATAATTAAATAAATATAATCTTATTATATTAATAACTTTACTTATTTGTTTCATTATTCCTAATATCAAATAAATAAATTATTTATCTCATTGATTAATTAACAATATTAATTAATCATTTTCTCGTAATTATGAATAACACTTAATTAATAATCGTAGGATTAATTATCACCTTAACAACTAGAAATATCAATATATTTATAAACAAGTGGTTTATTATTATTATATTTCTTGCAATAATAATAATCATGTATTATTAATCAATCACAGTTAATATTCCATAACAATTAATTAATATTCTAAAATAGCAATTAACAATTAGTATAGATTAATTGTTTACTTCATAATTCATTCGTTAATTAATATCATCATTAATATTTCTGATCACTGTGCCACACAAGGAATTCAACGAGTTTATCGCAAACTCCACATTTCCTCAATTATTATAATTATTCAATTTTAATATAATTGAGTCAACTCACAAAATTATTTATATTCAAATAAATTCTCATTTCTATTAATATATTTATTTAATAATATTAGAAAATTCTCGGGTATTACATCCTCCGCCCCCCTATAAAAATTCCGTCCTAGAATTGCTACAAGGTTACACAAATAGATGGGAATAATCCCTCATCATCCTATCTTCTAACTCCCACGTTGCCTCCTCGACATCGTGGTTACGCCAAAGTACTTTTACAGAAGATATAATTTTATTTCTCAAAGTTTGTTCTTTCCTATCTAATATCTGGACATGAATCTCTTCATACGCCAAGTTCTTCTCCACTTGAATGGGCTCGTAAGAAATCACATGCTTGTAGTCGGCCTTGTACGGTCGCAACACAAAAATGTGGAATACGTTGTGGATGTGCTCCAACTCGAGTGGTAACGCAACTTTGTATGCCACTTCGCCCACTCGCTTCAGTATCTCGAACGGTCCTATGAATCTTGGACTCAATTTTCCTTTCTTGCCGAAATGGATTTTTCCCTTCCACGGAGATACCTTCAAGAAAACAAAACTGCCGACTTTAAAGTATCGGTCCTGCCGATGCAAATCTGGGTACTTTTTCTGGCGGTCTTGAGCTGCTGCTAGTCTGGCTCTTATCACTATCACCACGTCTGCGGTTTGTTGTACTAACTCTGGTCAGAGTATTCGTCGCTCCCCGACTTCGTCCCAACACAATGGCATTCTGCACTTTCTTCCGTAAAGAGCTTCGTACGGTGGCATGCCAATACTCGCATGGTAGCTATTATTATATGCGAATTCTACTAAGGGTAGATGGTCGTCCCAATTTCCTTTGAAATCCATCACGCAAGTTCTAAGCATGTCCTCCAGCGTTTGTATTGTTCGCTCACTCTGTCCGTGTGTCTGAGAATGATAAGCGGTACTCAACGTCAACTGCATTCCCATTCTCTCTAGCAAACTTTTCCAAAAATTGGATGTGAAGCGCGGATCTCGATCAGAGACAATAAATACTGGCACTCCATGTCGTTAGACAATCTCCTTTATGTATAGGCTCGCTAACTAATTCAAACTGTAGCGGATCTTGATTGGTAGAAAATGTGCGGTCTTCATAAGTCGATCCACAATAACCCAAATAACATCATAAACTTTCTAGATAACTGGAAGTCCTACCACGAAGTCCATCGTAATATGCTCCCATTTCCATTCTGGTATTTCCAACGGTTGTAGTAAACCACTCGGCCGTTGATGCTCTGCTTTAACGCGTTGGCAAGTCAAACATCCACTGATGCACTCTGTGACTTCCCGTTTCAAATTGGGCCACCAAAAATGTTGCCTCAAATCTCGGTACATCTTTGTGCCTCCCGGATGAATGGAATATGTCGTATTATATGCCTCGTGCAAAATATCTTCCCTCAACTCGGTTACCGCTGGTACCCATACTCTTTCTTCAAATCTCAAAATACCGTCTTTATCCATTCAAAATTTCTCTTCCTCATTTTTTGTGATCCTCTTTCGGATTTTCTCACACTCTTCATTCTTCTCCTGTGCTTCCTTTACTATATCCAACAACGTCAGATGAGCTTCCACTACAAATAACTTCTCTCCAGGCTTCTTTAGTTCATTCACTTCTGTCTCCAATTTCTCCATTTCTCTTATCAACTCTTCCTGAGTCGTCAAATTAAACAACTTTTCCCTTCTTTTTCTACTCAGAGCGTCGGCAACCACGTTTGCCTTCCCCGGGTGATAAAGAATATCGCAGTCATAGTCTTTGATTAATTCTAACCACCTTCTCTGTCGCATGTTCAACTCCTTCTATGTGAAGATATATTTCAGACTTTTGTGGTCCGTGTATATCTCATATTTTTCCCTATATAAATAATGCCTCCATATCTTTAACGCAAAAATGACTGCCGCTAACTCTAAGTCGTGAGTAGGGTATCGTTTTTCGTAATCCTTCAATTGTCGTGATGCATACGCAATGACTTTGTCGTGCTACATAAGCACACAGCCAAATCCCTTGTGTGATGCATCACTATATACCACAAAATTTCCCGCATCATCCGGTAGTGATAACACAGGCACTTCGCTCAATCTCTTCTTCAACTCCTGAAACTCTATTCGCATTTGTCGGTCCATACAAATTTCACCGTCTTTCTAGTCAAATTGCTCAACGGGGTTGCTATCTTAGAAAAATCTTGGATGAATCTTCAATAGTACCCAACTAACCCTAAAAAGTTTCTCACCTCCGTCGGTGTTCTCGGTTGCTCCCAATTACTTACTGCTTCTACCTTTGCAAGGTCTACAGAGATTCCATTCTTATCCACTACGTGGCCTAAGAATTGAACCTTCTTCACCCAAAATTCTCACTTTGAAAATTTTGCAAACATCTTCTCCTTCCGTAGTTCCTCCAAAACAATCTTCAGATGTTCGGCGTGTTCTTCCTCTGTCTTTGAGTAGATCAAAATGTCGTCGATAAAAACCACTACAAATTTATCCAAGTATGGCTTGAAAACTCGGTTCATCAAGTCCATAAATGCTTCCAGAGCATTAGTCAATCCAAATGACATTACCAAAAACTCGTAGTGTTCATAACGGGTTCGAAACACAGTCTTCGGTATGTCTTCGTCCCTCACTTTCAGTTGATATCTTGTTCGTAGATCAATTTTTGAGAAACACTTTGCTCCCTTCAGTTGATCAAACAAGTCGTATATCCTCGGTAGCGGATATCGATTCTTGATCGTTACTCTGTTTAATTCTCGATAATCGATACAGAGCCTCATCGATCCGTCCTTTTTCTTAACGAATAACACTGGTGCTCCCCAAGGAGAACCACTCGGTTGAATGTAACCCTTATCCAACAACTCTTGTAATTGTATCATCAATTCCTTCATTTCTACTGGCGTCATACGGTATGGAGCTTTCAAAATCAGTGCAATTCCCGGTGCTAAGTCTATTACGAATTCAATATCTCTGTCTGGCGGAAGACCAGGCAGATCGTCTGAAAATACATCTTGAAATTCATTTACTACGGATATATCTTTAATTTATACTCCCTTTTTTTGAGTATCTACGATGTAAGCTAAATAACCTACACATCCTTTCCTTAAAAATTTCTTGGCCTGCATCATCGTAACGCAACACGATTGCTTAAGCGATGAGCTACCATAAAACACTACCTTAGACTTACTCGGAGTCTGAAGGTTCACATATTTATTCTGACAATCAATTATCGCAGCATGGTTATACAACCAATCTATTCCCAGTATTACGTCGAATTCTCCCAATATAATAGGAATCAAGTTTACGCTCAGTTCATGTTCTCTAATGTTTGCACGATAATTTTGATAAATGTATTCTACAGGGATTACTTCCTTATTCGCAACTTCTATGTTCAAAGGATTTTCTAATCGTTCTCGGGGTGTACTAAGTCTACAAGCAAATTCTTCAGATATAAAAGAACACGTGGCACCCGAAACAAATAATACATAAGCATTTATATCATTGATTGGGATTATACCTGACACATCATCCTTCGCAGCCACGGTGTCCTGGACAGTCATGTTAAAAGTTCTAGCGGTTGGGCGGTTGGATTGTACCGGCCCGCTGATCATCAGCTTGTTGCCTCCTTGCTGATTGCTACCCCCACCACTTCCCTTCTTTGGGAAGTCCTTAATTCAGTGCTCCATCGAGCCACACGCAAAGCATCCTTGTATCTTCTTTGGTTTCGGATAGTTGGGCGAGATGTGCCATTCCTGTCCGCAGTTGTAGCAAGTGCCACGTCCCTTCCAGCACTCGCCCTGGTGATTCTTCCCACACTTTGGGCATCCTTCAGCCCTCTTCTTGAAACCTCCACGAAAATTCCCTGATTAATTATTGTTGTTTTTGTTGTTGTTGTTATTATTCTCCCACTTTCTCTTTCCCAAATTGCTTCCTCCACTGCTGCTTCCTCCAGTACGATTCTCTCCTCCAGCATTCTTTCCTTTCTTCTCTTTGTTGTACAAGCTCAAAGCTTCACTTCCTCCCTCGACAATAATAGCCTTTTCCAGCAGTGTTGCAAGAGAATCGATCTGAAGAACCGACACCTTATTGAATAGCTAAGGCTTCAGTCCTTGTTCGAACTATCTAGCCTTCCTCTCTTCATCTCCTACCTGGTGCTCTGCAAATCGGGCTAGTTCGTTAAACCTAGCCGCCTATTGCGCCACCGTCATCTCCCCTAGTTTTAACTCTAGGAATTTCACCTCCATCCTATTCTTCATGCTTTTCGGGAAGTAATTCTCGAAAAATAACATCTTAAACTTATCCCAAGCTATTATCCCTTCTCCAGCTCTTTGTTGATTAGCCTCCCACCAGTAGTTCGCTTCTCCCCTCATAATGTACGTGGTAAACACCGTCTTCTGGTCTTTGCCTATGCGAGCTATAGTGAAAGTTTTTTCGATCTCCTTAATCCACGTTTATGCAATGATGGGGTCGGTAGTTCCCTCGAAATCCGGGGGTCCTACACTCTTAAAGTCTTTAAAGGTTGTTACTGGCACAACATGAGGGTTTGGGCGAACGGGTTCATTGTTCCTTCCCATTAAGGCTTCTCCTAACAAGTCTACTAATTTCTGGATCGGGTCAACTTGTTCCCTCTCGTTATTAACAGATTCTTTGGGTGCAGTCAATCTACGTCTGGCGGCATTATCTTCATCACAAATTTTCATTTTATTGTTATTCAAGTATATTACTTAAGTATTTCTTTTTAATACAAAAGAAGAAATTTATAACACGTTTTTGAATAAACTCCATTTATATTCATATGCCATTTCATTTCATTACATGATTATCCTAGCATACTGCTATAAATGTTATCACATATAACCCCTAATATCACAAAAGACGGGAAATAAACCAACCTACTACCACCCTACCCCTCTAACAAAAGCTAATTCGGGGTTTACATCACTAGCCCACATCTTACACAAAAGTTAGGGATTACAACATAGTATATACAATATATAAAAGACACAACTAGTACTAACACTAGACTGACTAAGGGAATCTCATCCCATCATCCCGCGCTCCACTGCGCCCTTGTACTCCATCTATGCTATGTACGCAACCAACTCTCGACTCATGGTATGTAAAGTCTATCCCTGCTCTGCCGGGTAGTGGTACACACCATCAAGCACTCTCTCAAATGCCGAACGGAACACGTACACCATGTTGTTCATTTTCCTCTTCTTACATCTGGCCTCATCCTCTAGGTTGTCAGCTCTCTCATTAAACGCTTCCCACTTCTCCTCGAAGTGTATCCTATCCATCACCTCCAACTCTAACTGAGTACGGAGTGCTTCCTTCTCGGTCTTCTCACTAAGCTCCCTCTGTTCTACCTCTTCTAGCTTTCCTGCCAGATCCATGTTCCTAGCCACTGATCTGTGAAACAGAGTCCACATCTGGATCCCTGCCTCCCTACGATAAGCAATTTCCACCTCTAACTCCTGCATGGCCAGCTTCCTCTGTTGGTCTTCGTGTCGTAGTTTCTGGAACTCAGACTCTCTCTCTTGGGCCTCTGCCTCCAACTCCTAGACTCTGCAATCCAACTCCAAAATCCGCTCCTTTAGGTTAGGTTCGTAGAAGTCCTCCATGGGCTCCTCCTCTGAAGGCTCGTCCTCAGCAGGCTCGTCCTCCATTGGCTCCTCCTCGAGATCAAGCTCTACCTCTATCTCATCCTCGTCATCAGACTCAGATGTTGCTACTGCCTGTACTGGCACAGCCTCTAAGGGTGCCTCGTACACTACATGAATATCGCTGGGCTCATCCTCAACCACTCTAGTGGGTACTCCCATATCTGCCATCTACAACCACAAACACAAGACAAGAAACAGCAACCCCATTAAAATGTTAAACAAAACATAAGTTCATTGTATAAAATGAAGTTACATTTTATAACAGACTAAGTCTCTCAAGGAAAACTCTACATGAGTTTTATTTCCGTCCTAACTTCTAAATTCTCCTAAGTTATAGTCTAAGGACACTCGTTCCTAAGGTTTATAACTACAACTCTGATACCAACCTATGACACCCACAAATTCCAGGACCGTCACAGGGTCGCTCGAATTCGGTTCGTCACGTGCTCATGATAATACAATAATAACTAAAATCACACATCCACAGCGAAATATCTAATTTATAATAATATACAATAATTTATTATAATTATTCCCCCAAGTCTCGCAACCTACAGTACTTAATAGATTACGTAATAATATCAATTAACGACTTATTACATTATCTAACTTAAGCTTAAACATAATCAAATCCAGTCTTACTACATCATCTTAATACAACATTAAAATATTTAAAAACATAAAAGAGACAAGCTAGTTGGTAGCCTTGCCCTTGCCCTTATCAACGCCCGAAGGTTCGCCATGCTCTACCTTAACTGAAATATTTTAGGAAAAGCAAGAATGAGCACAAATTGCTCAGCAAGTAATATACAATAAGGCTTTGTAATATAATTCTAAATTCTCGAAAAGGGTATAGCAAGGTTTGAAAGTTCAAGGATAACAAGAATATCAACAGTTCTCAATAATAGTCACTAGGGGCAAAATAATATCAATGTGATTCAATAATAAATTAATTCAAGATTTTAGGATAACTGAATACTGAGCAGTCACTAAGGACTATGAACTTCCACAGGAATTGACAGTAATAAACTGAAAACCAACAAAAACAAGTACAACAGGTGATCAGCCTAAAGTACCTAATGTTATGCATAACACTCAATCATACTAATGTGCGCGCGTCGGTTCTCCGACAGTTATATTTTGTTCTTCTCAGTCAAATACAAGATCTCACACCAATCAATTGGTTTGGGTCGCTTTTTAATAATATAAGTCTAGCCAAATCAAATGGCATAGACACTTTCACAATATTCAAGAACAATACCAAGTTCAACATGAATAATAGCTTTAATGAAATAAGAGTTCAAGTATGCTAATTCAATTCAAACGATTAAGTAAAGAAACTAGTTCGCAATATACAAGGATAGAATACTTGCACCGTAAAAGAGTGTAAGTTAGGAAACTTACCTTAAGCGTAGTTTATCCCCATTATTTAATCAACATTTTTCGAATCATATCGTAATATATTTACGTATATATGATATCCATTAGTCATATAGTTTAACATTATACCTCATCTCGTATATACGATTAACACATAAGCTAAGTCTTGACCTAGCGACACAGTTATACTATGCATAGTATCATACAATTTTCACAAGTCTCGGCTTTTAATATCTTTTATCATAACGTTCCTCTTCTCAAGTTAATCGTCTTCATACATCATTACTATCATGTGAGACTACAACAAATAGTAAACATACTCTATTTTAGCAAATTATAGCATTACTATAGCTTAACTGTCGAAATTGGATCCACGTGTCAACAAAGCATATATACATATTAAAGAGTCTTTCCATGTTCGTATAACCTTTCCTCGTTCCAAACATAGGTGATATAGATTCTAGGTCGACACTTACGGTCATTCAAGGCCATGGAATTCACAAAGCCTATTATGCTCACTTTTAAAACACATAAGGTAATCATATACTTATATTAAACATGTTCATGAGTTTTCATATCACCTATATGCAACTATCATTGTCATTAATTTGAAAACATGCTTTGTTTACGCTAAACTTGAATCACGAAAACTAATCATGGTATATATACATGCATGACACATGAATGAGTCTAAGAGTACTATCACATGTGTCTATAAATATTAGAATACGAAACTTACAATAACATGATAAGGTTCACAATTAAAGCTCATATTTTCATTAGTAAATCTCACTAATAGGGCCTATCATGTTCATGCTATCTCGATTCGTATGTTAATATGTCTGACCCGCATTTCAAGGTCATATTACATGCTCGAAAAATTAGAACCTAGAGTCTCAGTATAACATGTTAGAGTCCATGTTCAAAGCTTGTGTTTTCATTAGAAAGGTTCATTATTGAGGTTCGCTTGTTTAAGTCACATTATGAAGTTTAGATATGCATGTTAACATTCAAATCATGTGTCTCTATATCATACTAACATGTCCCGAAAATCAGAACATCAATGTGTTACACATATGTCAAAGTTTGTTTTCAAAACATTGATTTTCTTTAGGAAAGTGCACTAGTTAGGTTCACATGTTCATATTATATCACGATACATATATACTCAAGTCAATATGCATTTCGTGTGTGTCTAGGTCATACCAATATGTCTCACAAGTCAGAACATAACTATGGCGCCTATATATCAAAGTCCCTTTTTGAAAACTCTAAGTTCACTTTGAAGAACATAAGTCTTTTTGTCAAAATGTATACTATATTGGTTTACAACATGTTTACATGCCATAGTATATATATATATATATATATATGTTAAACAAGCTAGTATGTTGTCTTAAACTAAATCAAACGAGTAATTCCTAACATCCTTGGAGCAGGATGGAGGGAACTGTTGCAGGCTGCTGGCGCAGCTGCCCAGTGCAAAACTGGCGCAGCTGCGCCGTCTCCCAGCCAGCGGCAGACAGTTCCTGCAATCGACAAACTACAACCCAATTTCCAAATTCCACAACCAATTCGTTCCTACTCAACTACATTTCAGTTAAAACATGCTTTTGGTTTACAACATGTTTACATGCCATAGTATATATTTATATATATATATATATATATATGTTACACAAGCTAGCATGTTGTCTTAAACTAAATCAAACGAGTAATTCCTAACATCCTTGGAGCAGGATGGAGGGAACTGTTGCAGGCTGCTGGCGCAGCTGCCCAGTGCAAAACTGGCGCAGCTGCGCCGTCTCCCAGCCAGCGGCAGACAGTTCCTGCAATCGACAAACTACAACCCAATTTCCAAATTCCACAACCAATTCGTTCCTACTCAACTACATTTCAGTTTAAACATGCTTTTGGTTTACAACATGTTTACATGCCATAGTATATATTTATATATATATATATATATATATATATGTTACACAAGCTAGAATGTTGTCTTAAACTAAATCAAACGAGTAATTCCTAACATCCTTGGAGCAGGATGGAGGGAACTGTTGCAGGCTGCTGGCGCAGCTGCCCAGTGCAAAACTGGCGCAGCTGCGCCGTCTCCCAACCAGCGGCAGACAGTTCCTGCAATCGACAAACTACAACCCAATTTCCAAATTCCACAACCAATTCGTTCCTACTCAACTACATTTCAGTTTAAACATGCTTATAAGGCTATATAGCAACTAAGAAACATGTCCTAATCAACTTTAGCATAAATGGCAACTATAATCAACAATTGAAATATTTGACAGAAAACCAAATGATGAACCAAGAACGAAGGATTTATACCTCTGTAATGCAATCTCAACTTCTCAGAATACTTAACACTAATATATATATATATATATATATATGCTCTCAATTTCAAACTTAACCAATTCTCAGCAAAGAAAAATATGAAGAGAGGAGGCTATATTTATAGAACTCCCATTATACAGACAATGCAATTGCCTACCATTTCATACCAACGGAAATTTGAATTGCAGGGAGGTTATTAGGGGGTTGGTAATGGTGGTTGAAATCCATCATGATAGCCACACCTTTGTTCATCATTTGCTAGCCTATATTGCTGAGTTTAAGGAAGAATAGGGAGTAACTAGCTAAGGTTGGTTGAAATTGAGTAATAGAGAGTAGACATATGCTTGAGTGTATCACATGAAGAGAAATGTGTCTCTCATTATAGGATAAGCAAAGCAAATCTCAGCATTCTTACAAATGGACTACATGCTAGACTTGTATATATACACCATATACTTATGTTATATATTATATGTACTCTTAGGTTATAATTTAAATCACAATGTACTTCACATAATCTAATAAGTGTAATTTACACACATATAATCCATGTACATTTTATCATGCCGGTATATTTTACTCGGATATTATTACAGTACATTATTTCCTTTGTTATTAAATTCTACTATCCAACCATTGTTTACAAAATATTCATGATGTACTACTTTAATATATACTCACATACATATTGTCACACAGGCATAAATCATGTAGCTTATATAGTTTAATCAATCTTAATATATGGTTTCTATATGTAGTATGGTCACATTGCACCTTATACTTTATATAGTATATAGGTAGCTACTATACATAATACATTTAATTATCACATGCTTGCACATAGCAATAAATTGAGTAAATATTATATTAATTAAGTAATCACTATATTATCAATTCATTTTCATAACAAAAATTATTAACAATTATGTGATTAATTATTGCATTCCTCGATAATTAAATAAATATAATCTTATTATATTAATAACTTTACTTATTTGTTTCATTATTCCTAATATCAAATAAATAAATTATTTATCTCATTGATTAATTAACAATATTAATTAATCCTTTCCTTGTAATTATTAATAACACTTAATTAATAATCGTAGGATTAATTATCACCGTAACAACTATAAATCTCAACATATTTATAAACAAGTGGTTTATTATTATTATATTTTTTGTAATAATAATAATCACATATTATTAAACAATCACAGTTAATATTCCATAATCATTAATTAATATTCTACAATAGCAATTAACAATTATTATAGATTAATTGTTTACTTAATAATTCATTCGTTAATTAATATCATCATTAATATTTCTCATCACTGTGCCACACAAGGCATTCAACGACTTTATCGCAAACTCCACATTTTCTCAATTATTATAATTATTCAATTTTAATATAATCGAGTCAACTCACAAAATCTTTTATATTCAAATAAATTCTCATTTTCATTAATATATTTATTTAATAATATTAGGAAATTCTCGGGTATTACACTAGCGCGGGGCACGCTGCCTGTGAAGGATTCCTAGCGCGGGGCGTGCGTGACTGACAGGTCTGACAGTTTTGGTTAATTAAAAATTACAAAGTCGATTAGGAAAAGGATTGCAGAATTACCTAATTGTAATAGGGTTGTGATATACTATTTATATGGGTTGTTTTCTTAGGGTTTGGGGATCTTTGAATCTTTATCTATCTTTCAGCTCTCATCTTGGAACTAGAAGGAAGCTATTCATTCATCAAGGCATGTCAGGCTAATTTACTTATTCAATTCTGAAGGGATGTTGAACTATATTATCAATTAATGGTTTGATCAATTTTATTCTATTTATTCTTTCATATTGAGTTTTATTTTGATTATTTACATAAACTCTCTTGTATGTTATTCAACTGACTAATTTGGTTTCTGCAGGATTAAATTAGTAAATTGATAACATCTGCTAGATTAAGATATATATTAAGCAAAAGATGTATGTCTAATCATAAGTAACAATTATTGATATTTGATTGTGGTTAAGCTTTTGAATATTATTAAGGTTTTCAGAAGACATGTTAAATAATTCCTGATTGTGTAATTATTGCTTGGAATAATCTCATTCTCATTCTTCATGCTTCTGTCATATTAAATCTAGACTGATAGTTCTAGGTTGTATGATAGTTAGGATCTTTTGTTGGCGATCGTCGCATTATATTTACACTTAAAGAGAGTTTCGGGTAATTTGCAATCGCGGTTATTTAGGGTTATTAATCTCATTGAAAGGTAAATAATGTAAACACTTGGTTAATCCATAATTGTGAAAAGGGGATATTGAACTGAAGAATTGAAGCTTCTTACTCATTGATAATTCTTGTTAATTCACTTTCGTTAATTAAACTTTTCAAACTAAAAACCCTCAATTCATTGGAAATACTTGGATAAATATAAAACATAATACTCTCTGTGTGATTGCTTATTACTGTACTAATTCTTGAGTTATTGGAATAGAAGTAATGTAAATTTTGTAGTGCTAGACGACAGCTACCAAATTTTGGCGCCGTTGCCAGCGAAGTGTTATTTGTTTTTATTTATTCAATTGTTTTCATTTTATTTTTATGTTTTTTATGCCTTAATCCTCTCACTCTCTTGAATTGAAATTTGATCCAAAAATAGAGAGAACCGCACGAAGGCTTAGGAAGGAAGCTCAAAAAACCCAAGGTCCACTTGCAGATTCTGAAGAAGCTCCATCACCAGACCTCAACATTGCACTCACCCTACTTTTAGACCATTCTTAAATCGAATCAGAAGAGGAGATGGCGATGCCAAATAACAGGACTTTAAAGGAGTTGTCAACTCATAATCTTACTCAACAACCTCTTTGCATTGAATATCCTGCTTTAAATGCTGCATTTTAATTAAAATCTGGACTGATTCATATTTTGCCCACTTTTCGTGGTCTTACAGGTGAAGATTTGTACATGCATTTAAAGGAATTCCATGTTGTGTGCTCAACCATGAAGCCACACAATGTTACGGAGGAGCAGATAAAGCTGAGAGCTTTCCCATTCTCACTGGGGGATTTAGCAAAAGATTGTTTGTATTATCTCCCCTCATGATCAATACAATCATGGAATAACATTTAAAAGCTTATTTTGGGGAAGTACTTTCCTGCTTCAAGAGTAGCTAACATAAGGAAGGAAATTTGTGGAGTCCGACAATTCAGCGGAGAAACATTGTATGAATACTGGGAGAGATTCAAAAAGATTTGCTCTAGCTGTCCACCCCACCAGATTGACGATCAACACCTTATCATATATTTTTATGAGGGACTCATACCGATGGGTAGTAGTATGATCGACGCTGCAAATGGAGGAGCATTAGTGGATAAAACACCGGAGGTTGCAAATAACTTGATTGCAAATATGGCCGCCAATGCACAACAATATGGAACACAGAATGATTTTCCAGCACATAGGGTAAGTGAGGTAAGCACGAGTAATATAGAGCAACAGATTTCTGACTTAATTGCTGTAGTGAAACAATTAGCAACAGGTAACTTGCCGGTTGCAAAGGCTTGCCAAATATGTTTAATGGCGGGGCACCCTACAGATGCATGCCCGATATTACAAGAGAAAGAGAATCCACAGCAAGCTAATGTAGTGGGAAATTACCAAGCACAACCACAGAGGAAATATGATCCTTTTTCCAATACTTACAATCCAGGATGGAGGGATCATCCTAACTTGAGTCACGGGGGTGCGAGGCCACAGGCGCAAGGGTTTTACCCAAATAAACCATAATTTCAGCCAAATCAGCCACAGTACAAACCAAGACCAGCAGCACCGGCCAATCCTGGAACATCCTTGGAAGACATGTTCAAGGTATTTATGACACATACACAACAGTTTCAACAAGAGACGAAATCTTCCATCTATAGTTTGGAGAGTCAGATGAGCCAATTAGCTACTACTGTGGGACATGGTTGGACTCTCAAGGTTCAAGGAAGCTTCCAACGCAAACTATACTGAATCCCAAGGAGAATGGCAGTGCTATAACCTTGCGGAGCGAAAAGCAGATGGATACACCCACAACTACAGTTGAGTTTGAGAAAGACCAAGCTAAGGAGGAACCAGAAAAATCCAAGGTACATCCTAACCCTCATTATTAGCTTAAAGATATTCCTCTTCCCTTTCCTCACAAAAATTCTAGAAATTCAAAGAAAGATGAACAAGAAAAAGAAATTCTGGAAACTTTTAGGAAAGTAAAAGTAAATATTCCATTACTTGATGCAATTAAACAAGTAACATGGTATGCAAAAATTTTAGAACAATTGTGCACTAACAATTGAAAATTGGAAAATGATGAAAAAGTCACAGTTGTGGAGAATGTATCAGCTGTTCTTCAATGAAAAATGTCCCCTAAATGTAAACATCCAGGTATGTGCACGATCCCATAAAAGATAGGAAACACTAGATTTGAGAAGGCCATGCTAGATTTAGGTGCTTCAATTAATGTAATGCCATTATCTATTTATAAGTCTCTAAATCTAGGTCCTTTGAAAAATACTGGTGTAATTATTCAATTGGAATATCGTACTAACACCTACCCTCGAGGGGTGACTTGGTGCAGGTGAACGAACTAATCTTTTCTGCATATTTTTACATAGTGGATATGGAGGATGACACATCACCGAACCCATCACACATTCTGTTAGGAAGGCCCTTCCTAAAGACAGCAAAGACTATGATTGATGTGCATAGTGGGACCTTAACAATGGAGTTTGATGGCGAAAAGATATAATTTAATATCTATGATGCCATGAGGTACCCTAGTGATATTTGTCAGGTTTTTGCAATTGATGTGTGTGACTCTTTAGTGCTGGAAACTTTTGAACAAATTCAAAGAGACAGTTTGGAGGTTGTTATTTCCAGCAGTTTGGACATAGATGGGAAGTATGAACTTGAGCAAAGTTTGGAATTGAAGGAAATTGTGGCTGCACTATAGTCATTGCCTAAACTCTCAGATAAGCATGCAATTCAGTTAATTCAATTACATGTGTCTCACCAAAAACTATTACCATCTGTTGAGCAAACTCCAACACTTGAATTGAAACAATTACCTGTACGCTTGAAATATACATATTTAGGGACTAATAAAACTTTAAATGTGACAATTGCTAGTAATCTAACCAAAGTGCAGGAAGAAAAATCGTTGAAAGTCCTTAGGGACCGCATCATAGTGTTTGGTTGGACCATAGAAGATATCAAGGGCATTAGTCCCGTAATGTGCATGCATCGAATTTTGCTGGAAGACGGAGCTAAACCTACGAGAGATGCACAAAGACAGTTGAACCCACCGATGATGGAGGTAGTGAAGAAAGAGGTAATAAAATTGCTCGATGCAAGAATCATATACCCATCTCCGACAGTCAATGGGTAAGTCCGGTGCTGGTAGTTCCTAAGAAATCCAGAATCACGGTTGTCAAGAATGACAATAATGAGTTAGTTCCCACATGAATGCAAACAGGATGGAAAGTGTGTATCGACTATATGAGGTTAAATGCCGTAACTAGAAAAGATCACTTTCCCCTTCCTTTTATTGATCAAATGTTAGAACGACTAGCTGGGCATATTTATTATTGCTTTCTAAATGGTTTCTCAGGTTCTAACAAGATTTTGATTGCACCTTAAGACCAAGAAAAGACCACATTCACATGTTCCTTTGGAACCTTTACCTATCGACGAATGTTCTTTGGACTCTGCAATGCCCCAGGTACTTTTCAAAGATGCATGGTGAGTATATTTTTCAATCTTTTAGAAGAATGCATAGAGGTCTTTATTGATGATTTCACAGTACATGGTGATTCGTTAGATGCCTGTCTAAATAATCTGACATGTGTATTGGATAGATGTTTGGAAACTAACCTTGTGTTAAATTGGGAAAAATGTCACTTTATGGTAGAACAAGGAGTTGTACTTGGTCATGTAGTGTTAGTTAATGGTTTAGAAGTCGATAAAGCCAAAATGGATATTATATCTGCATTGCCTTACCCCGTCAGTGTGTGGGAGATACGGTTTTTTCTTGGACATGCAGGATTTTATCGTAGGTTTATCAAAGATTTCACCAAGATAGAATTGCCCTTATGCAAGCTGCTTCAGAAAGATGAGGAATTCCAGTTTTATGATGAATGCAAGGTGGCTTTTGATCTCTTGAAGAAATTGTTGTTGTCAGCCCCTATCATTCAACCACCAAGTTGGAAGCTCCCATTCGAAATAATGTGTGATGTAAGCAACTATGCTGTCAGCGCCGTCTTGGGCCAAAAGATTGACAAAGTTGTCCATGCCATCTACTATGCTTCAAGAATATTGAATGCGGCTCAGATAAACTATTCCACAACTGAAAAAGAACTCTTATATGTTGTATTAGCTTTAGGTTTAGATCATACTTACTTGGTAGTATAGTGATAGTTTATTCTGACCATGCTGCTCTCAGGTACTTGCTTACTAAGAAGGAGTCCAGACCTCGAATAATAAGGTGGATCTTGTTGTTGCAAGAATTCGACTTGGAAATTAAAGATAGAAAGGGTGCGGACAACTTGGTACCGGATCACTTGAGTAGAATTCTTAATGAGGAGGAAGCACTACCATTATAAGACATGTTTCTAGATGAGCATCTACTTTCCATTAGCAATACCACTCCCTAGTATGCCGACACCGTTAATTATTTGGTAAGTGCGTATTTACCAAGTGAGTTTTCAAAATCCCAGAAAGAAAAGCTTAGGAGTGATGCAAAACATTATGTGTGGGATGACCCATACTTGTGGAAATTTTGTGCTGATCAGATAGTTAGACGTTGTGTACCTGATAATGAATTCCAATCTATTCTAGCTTTCTGTCATTCCTATGCTTGTGAAGGTCATTTTGGACCTAAGAGAACATCACGTAAGGTGTTAGAGAGTGGTTTCTTTTGGCCCTCTATTTTCAAAGGCTCTTATTTATTTTGTAAATCATGTGAAAATTGTCAAAGAACTGGTAATATATCTCATAGAAATCAAATGCCACAAAACCATATTCTAATTGTTGAAATCTTTTCTGTTTGGGTTATTGATTTTATGGGACATTTCTTATTTCCTTTGGTAATGTTTACATCTTACTGGCAGTTGACTATGTTTCAAAGTGGGTGGAAGCTAAAGCCACAAGGACTGACGATTCTAAAGTTGTTGTAAATTTTGTCAGGACTAACATATTTGTCAAGTTTGGAGCACCACGGGCCATCATTAGTGATCGCGGAACTCATTTCTGTAATAGGGTGTTAGCAGCTTTATTGAAGAAGTACAACATTCTTCATAGGGTATCTACATTCTATCATCTGCAAAGCAATGGCCAAGCTGAGGTACCCAACCGAGAGATTAAATCCATTTTGGAGAAAGCAGTCAACCCAAACAGGAAAGTTTGGAGTCTCAGATTAGATGATGCACTATGGGCATATAGGACGGCATATAAAACTCCGATTAGTATGTCGCCTTATAGGCTAGTATTTGGGAAACCATGCCACCTACCTGTGGTGCTAGAACATAAGGCTTTCTGGGCGATCAAACAATGTAATATGAACATGGATCAAGCTGGCGTCAATAGGAAGATGCAGTTACAAGAACTCAAGGAGTTGCGTACCAAAGCATATGAGAGTTCTAAATTGTACAAGACTAAGACAAAAGCTTTATATGATAACCAGATTTTGAGAAAGAATTTCACTGTGGGACAAAAAGTTTAACTTTTTAATTTACGATTGAAATTATTTCTAGGTAAGTTGTGTTCTCGATGGGAGGGTCCGTTCGTAGTCACTAATGTGTTTCCTCATGGTGTAGTATATCTCCAAAATCCAAAAACAGGGAATGTGTTCAAGGTGAACGGCCATAGGTTGAAACTATTTTTGGATAGCAGTCAAGTCGAGGATGTTGAGATAGTGACCTTGATGGATCCGACTTTCGGATAAATAATTGGAGTAAAGTCGAGCTAATGACGTTAAACAAAGGCAGCTAATTGGGAGGCAACCCAATTTTTTGAACATTAGTAGTAATTAGTATTTAGTTATATATATATATATATATATATATATATATATATATATTCCATTCATAGATGTCTATTATATCCTAATTCACTTCGCCTTCATTGCGGGTCGGACTCAGAGCAAAGAAAATCAAAAATCAAAAGTAACAAAATTCTAAGTGGCGCGGGCCACGCTCTAACAAAGAGCACCCATGCGCGGGGCGCACTACCTATGCAGCGAATCAAGCCCAAAATTTCCAGACTGACATGGGGCGTGCTCTCCTAGGCGCGGGGCGCGCTAGTGTTACAATAATTTTACATCGAAAGAGCAGGCCAGCGTCGGCCGCACCGCAACATGACTAGACCGGGCTCAGGGTGCGCCGGTCGGCTGGATCAGTTCTAAAATAAGAGTTGCTGCCGATTCTTTCCCCTGCAAAACCCAATTCAAGGAAAACTCCCCAAATCCTATTCCCATTCTACCTTCCTTCTACACCTAATCTATTTCAACATCTCTCCTCCCCAAATCAAAATCAAAGTATAAACCTTCTTTCTCCAAATCCTATTCTAACTCTACTCTCTTTCTAAACCTAACCCAATTCAAACAATCATTAAATTCATCCAACACTACACCCCACTCCTGAACTTTCTCAAGACATACAACAATCTTCATCAAGAATTGGAAGCACTAGGAAGAAAGGTACTTGAATCAACACACATCAAATTAAAGCAACAATCACAAGGTAATACAAAGTAATTCATTGGTATTAGGGTATTATTGCTTAAGTCATAAGTTTTATTGAATTGCTTACAATTGTATGGGGAACCCTTGGGTTAGTGATGACCCAAGGTTGATTTGAATTGTTTGTATTTGGGGAATTTGGGATTACAAATTGTACTAAGTTTGGGGGAGAGACACAATCGCCCACCACGTGTTCGACAAATTGCTTCAACAGGTTTCCACAATCTAACTTCACTCCGTTGAAGTACAATTTGACTAGAAAGCATCACTAATGGATTCCAAAAGGCCACGGGCTTCGACTTCTAGTGCTCCTCCAAGATTTGATTTTACTCGATTTGTGAGTGAGGGAGCGTTAACACGCTACTCCAAAGTCATCGACAAGAAAACTTTGGTGCTTGAAAGAGGGCTAAAATCGAATGCTAATCGAGACGGCGACATAGAGATCATGATTGTGGAGCGCAGCTGGTTTCAATTAGTAGAGCAACCTAAGCCGACAGTGATCAACATTGTCAAAGAATTCTTTGCCAACGCCATCAAGCAACATTTGGCCAGACATATGTTTAGATTGATATTGGAATTATTGGTATATGTCTAAAGCTATTTGATTCAGCTATACAATGTTTATGAAAATTCAAGTATCTTTTTGAGAACTTATCCCGAACCATATTATTTTGATTCGGACTCTAGGCTGAGTATGAACATCTCTAAATTGGGAAATATTTTTGCGCCAAAGGCGGGGATGATGAACGCATACAGTCGTTCTAATAATTAAGGCCAGCATCTGCAGTTTACCTTCTTCGTGATTGTAAACATATCTATTATTTGATTACGGTGAATACCGTTAAACCCGAGAGTTCATGGTCTATATGACCCTCAGCATAATTTGAAAAGTTTTTAACTCCATGGGGAGAAGTCTGTGTAGAATGTGGAATAATTTTTCATAGAAGGAAGCCGTGTGCACTCATTAAATGAGAATGAAATCAGATAAAGGTTAAGTTAAAAACCTAGTTTTGGTGAATAGAAGGAGTAGGGATTAGTAGGCTGTAATTTCGAGGAGGAAATTCTTAGAAGAAGGGGTAAATGTGACAACCCGAGAATTTAAAAGATTTTAAATGATTAAATAAAGGTTAAATAATAAGACCTGGACTAAAAATAGAGTATGGATTTACAAATTTTGTGAAGGACTTATATGATTTTGTGTATTACTTATATATTTATTTAACATATAAAGAGAATTAAGAATGAAGTCTTGTAACCTAATATATATATTAGGTATAAAAATTTAAATAACTTAAGGGTGATAATATGTAAGGATGTTAGTATTTAAAATATTAACTAACACTAAGAGATTTAGTTTGTTATCTTAATTAATTAATTTTATTAAAACAAGTCTAATTGGGTTAAGTAATTAAATGTACATGAGTAAGTATTGGAATTACAAATGTGGTGAATAGAAATCCTAATTAAATAATTAGGGTAGGATAGAATTAAAATTAGTGGACTATGTTAATTTACATGGCCCAATTATTTTATTAGCAAGCCCAAATTATTTTTTTTGGGAGCCCAATTCTTAACCTAATTATTAATGGATATTTTGGACATTTAATAGAGCTAAGTATAACATTAAAAATAAAACCAAAGGGAGCATAAAGGCCCAATAATTCGGCTCCCACATGGGAGAAAAGAAAGGAGATTCATGCATGTAAAGATTTCATTTTAATTTACTTTTATCTTTACTTTCCAAGTGTCACACTAATATACAAACCACCTTGTGGTCTTATCTCTTGTAATGATTAGGGGGGAAAGATGGATAGTGGATAGACTTCGTAAAGATAAGGAAGAGAGAGAACTAAGGTAATAAGAAGGAAAGGAATGAATAAGGAGAAGAAAAAGATAAGAAGAAAGAAAGCTAAAAAGATAAGGAAAAGAGAAAGGAAGAGAGAGAAATAGAAAAGAAAGAAGAAAAAAAAACGTGATATAGAGAGAGAGAGGCTGTGGTCAGCAGCTCCAAGGGGAGGGGAGGAGACAGAAAGAACCTCCATGGGAGGAAAGTAAGGGAGGAGAAGAAGAAGCACACAAGCTAGGTATAAATCCTATATAGCTTATATAATATATATTTGATTATTTTCAATCAAAACTTGGATCTAAGATTTTAAAACTCTAAAACCTTAGATCTATATGTTAATAAGTGTGTTATGTTTAGATCTATCACTTTTGATGATCAAATGTTAGATCAAAAACAAGAAAAAGGAAACTACGTTTTAAAAGTTAGAAAATTTTGATTTTCCTAGCCTAAATTATGTTTTTCTTGAATTTAGTGTATGTTTAGTGTAATAGATCATGGATCATAGTAGATCCTTGATCTTAAGGTGTATTAGTATGTGTTATTATAGTTTATGGTGGTTAATGTTTGATAAATCAATAGATCATGAAACTTTTCTTACAAAACACAAAGATTATAAAATCAGATTTTTGAGAAAACGGAACATGATATTAAAACGACCACATCTCTCATTGTGTTTTGAATTTTTGAGTGTGGTCAATTTCTAGAGTTAGATCTATAAGACTTCTAACAAATCCATGTGGAATCACTAAAAAATTCCATGTAGATTTCTATCTGGACAGTTTTTAGCAATGTAGGAAAAATATGAAAAAACCATAAAAGTATTCTGTTTGGATTTTTGAAGCGCAGTTTCGGTAAATTAATTTGTCTAATAAATTCCAAACTTTTGGGACATTAAAATAAATGTTATAAAGTAGCTTGTGTCCAAAAATGAGCTCATTCCGACTTAAATTGACCAAGTTATGACTATTTCAATATTTACATTTTTTAAACAAAAATAGCTATAACCGGAGTTGTATTACTTCGATGGCCACGAAATTTAAACTGGAAGCTCACGATAACATGTGTAAGATCTCGCCAAGAGTTGGGAATTTCTGGAGTTAAGCATGATGTAGCAAATTTCTTAAGAAATTAACTAGAAATAGATTTTTGAAAAATATTTAAGGAAATTAAAAAAATTCCTGAAAAATTATCTTTATGTATGAAATACATGTATTTATGTATGGACAAAAGATAAAAAAAATAATAAGATGATTAGATTAAAAAAGGGGAATCCAGGTTGTTGGATTGGAATCCAGTTTGATGGTTTTCAATCTGGTTTGGTGGATTGGCCACCAGAATGCTGTATTGGTATGTTGGATAATCCAGGATGCTGGATTGATCTATTTGGATAATCCAAGTTGCTGGATTGATGGTCAGTTGAATCTAGGCTTGCTGGATTGGATGTCAGTTTGAATCCAGGCTTGCTGGATTGGAGGTCAGTTGAATCTAGTATGCTGGATTGGAAAATAGTTTACTGAATTGAAATTCAGTATGAATCCAGGTTGCTGGTTTAGGTATTCGGCTTTCTAATTTATAAATGGACTTATAAAATGAAAGACTAAGTGTTAATTCACAAGTTATATGACAAAGTAGTGTTAAGACTAAGGTAGTACAGTCGTACTCTTTAATGATTGATGTATAGTAGCTGGGCTAATCGACTCCTTCATATGGGAAGGTATCTACGAATTAGTAACCGATCTAACTCACTGTGAAAACAGTGTATACGAGAAGGAAACTAATTTGTTAGTTGTTTGTGGGAAACCACTCAGTATACTATATTGAATATTATAAAAGACTAGATGTGTGCTAGGTTTAGACTTGTGTATATGTATAGTGTTAAGGTTATCTAAAATTTGACTATGTGTTTAAATGTTAGATAGTTTACTTATAAAGTATGTTATGCTAATTGAAAGATCAATCTTATAACTGATAGGTCTTTTCAATAAAGCGATTAACTTAAATTGTGTAGCAGTAACCAACGGTACAGGCAAGTTTCCTAACTCGAACTCGAGTTGTTATTGTAAGCATGTTCATGATTAATCATTGTTGATTATATCACATCTATGATTTATTGATTCGTACTTAGTGCATGTTGCATATGTTCATCAGGTATAAAAGACTGATCACCTTCATTACCATTTGGTCCAACTAACTTTGTTCACGTTTATTGTTGGCCATTTATCATTATTGACTTGGTCATTCAGTTATGGAAATTAATTTATATTCTTTCACTATTATTATATTGTTGAAAGTTTGTCAGCTTATTATTCTTTTCAATCATGATATATCTTTCTTTGTATTTAAACTTGATGGGCAAACTTGTTGCTAACCCTTGCTATATCATGAAAAATATTTCAAATTAAGACGAAACTTCGGACACAGGCAAAGGCAAATACAAGTTCCAAGATTGGATTATTATACGGTTAAAATAGTAATAGTATTGAATACAAATGACATTGTATATCGTGTAGGGTATTGAATGCAAGTATTAAGTTAAGGTTACAGACCTTGGAAATTATATTGTAAAAGTTATTGTATAAATAATTTATGTTTATATCTTCCGTAATAGTTATAGAAATGATGTATCGTAACGTACCATATCCGAGGTTCTGGGGTCCCGGATTTGGGGGCGCTACAGTTGGTATCAGAGCTGTAGGTTATAAACCTTAGGTAAGGGTAACTTAGGCTATAACCATAGAGATAAGGAATAGGAATAAACTCAAATAGAGTTTAAGTTCTAAGCGATGAATTTGGGTAAGGTATTAATAAGTCAATAAGATTCAAAGAAGAATCATGACAAGTTATAAAGATCCAGAGTTACCTAACTCTGATAATAAAGATGAATAGTAGTAATTAATAGATAGAGTCTAAAAGACTAAAAGTATAAAGGGAAAGAAGATTGTAAAACAAAACGATCATAACATAGAAAAGAATCGTAATATAATACGATTATAATATCAGAATATAACGTGATCTGATGAGGTCATAAAAGGTTAGATGATCAATCTATTGATTGAAGACTTTATAACAGAATTGCTATACGAATATGGTACTATAAAATAGTACGAGTTAAACTCAGGAAAGAGTTATGAATTATAGGTACGGATTAAATGGAATTCATATTGAGCAAAGAGGGAGCTAAGATTATGTGGAATTTCAATTGAGGACTCATGTGATAGCTAAGTTGTTCAAACCATTGTATGGGCTGGGGTTTTGTGCTTGGTCTAACGACTACTTAGTTTATCACATTGATAATCATTGAAATGTCGGTGTCGTGTTATTCGCTATATGTATGATGAGAATGTGATTCTTTTCTCATGTGTATAACGAATAGGTAGAGAATATTAGATTAGGTGCAAGTTCTTTAAACTCATATGCATGGCAAGTTCGTGACTCATAATCGTATGGTGGAACCCCTTAGTGAATGGACGACTTTAGTCTGACTAGGATAAGTTCCTAAACCCATATGATTGTGGTAAGTTCCTGAACTCATAATGTGTGGTATGTTTGATGAATTATACGGGATTATAGGAAAATTGTGAATGAAGGATTGAGAATAATAGAAGTAGATAGAATTATTAAGCAATTGATCATTAGAAGAATTGATGTTGACGGTGGAAGCATAAGTATTCCAAATCCTCTAGCTATGCTAGACTTCAAAATTTTTGACATCAAGCTAAATTCGCACTGATGTGCCTTTTTCAAAATAAAATGAATTTTTGTTATCTTCACAACATGGTGACAATGGTGTGGAGATGGACTTTGAGCCATTATCACATCGTTACCTGTTGCGACTTGATAACAGCAAAAATAATTTTCAATAGTTTTGAATGGTTTAAAAGAAGAGTCTACGCTAATTATTCGGCTAGACAAAAAATTATTTTAAATATCAAAATGTATTTTATATATCATCAATGCATCATGGAACCTGATGCAAGGATGATAAAAATGATGGAGTCATTCATGCAGTATTGCCTAGTGTTGGATGTGATCTAAAGATCGTCAGCATACTATAGTATATTATTTTATGACAAAGTCACAAAAATGACAGAATCTTCAACGGACTGTAAATACAGTGCGGTATCATGGCGTCATAAAATGATTTTTAGAATTTTAAAGAAAAGTCAAGTGTCAATTAAATTTGGCCAGACACATGTTTAGATTGATATTAGAATTATTGGTATATGTCCAAAGCTATTTGATTCAGCTAGACAATGTTTATGAAAATTCAAGTATCTCATTGAGAACTTATCCCGAACCATATTGTTTTGATTCGGACTCCAGGCTGAGTATGAACATCCCTAAATTGGGAAATATTTTTGCGCCAAAGGCGGTGATGATGAACGCATGCAGTCGTTCTAATAATTAAGGCCAGCATCTGCAGTTTACCTTCTTCGTGATTGTAAACATATCTATTATTTGATTACGGTGAATACCGTTAAACCCTAGAGTTCATGGTCTATATAACCCTCAGCATAATTTGAAAAGTTTTTAACTCTATGGGGAGAAGTCTGGGTAGAATGTGATGATAGAATAATTCCACATAGAAGGAAGCCGTGTGTACTCATTAAATGAAAATGAAATCATATAAAGGTTAAGTTGAAAACCTAGTTTTGGTGAATAGAAGGAGTAGGGATTAGTAGGCAGTAATTTCGAGGAGGAAATTCTTAGAATAATGGGTGAATGTGACAACCCGAGAATTTATAAGATTTTAAATGATTAAATAAAGGTTAAATAATAAGACCTAGAATAGAAATAGAGTATGCATTTAAAAATTTTGTGAAGAACTTATATGGTTTTGTGTATTGTTTATATATTTATTTAACATATAAAAAGAATTAAGAATGAGATCTTGTAACCTAATATATATATTAGGTATGAAAATTTAAATAACTTAAGGGTGATAATATGTAAGGATGTTAGTATTTAAAATATTAACTAACACTAAGAGATTAAGTTTATTATATCAATTAATAAATTTTATTAAAGCAAGTCTAATTGGGTTAAGTAATTAAATGTACATGAGTAAGGATTGGAATTACAAATGTGGTGAATAGAAATCCTAATTAAATAATTAGGGTATGATAGAATTAAAATTAGTGGACTATGTTAATTTACATGGCCCAATTATTTTATTAGCAAGCCCAAATTATTTTTTTTTGGGAGCCCAATTCTTAGCCCACTTAGTAAGGGATATTTTGGACATTTATTAGAGCTAAGTATAACATTAAAAATAAAACCAAAGGGAGCAAAAAGGCCCAATAATTCAGCTCCCACATGGGAGAAGAGAAAAGAGATTCATGCATGTAATGATTTCATTTTAATTTACTTTTATCTTTACTTTCCAAGTGTCACACTAATAAACAAACCACCTTGTGGTCTTATCTCTTGTAATGATTAGGGAGAGAGAGATGGATAGTAGAGAGACTTTATAAAGATAAAGAAGAGAGAGAACTAAGGTAATAAGAAGGAAAGGAACGGATAAGGAGAAGAAAAAGATAAGGAGAAAGAAAGCTAAAAAGATAAGGAAAAGAGAAAGGAAGAGAGAGAAATAGAAAAGAAAGAAGAAAATAAAAAAAAATGTGATATAGAGAGAGAGAGAGAGAGGTCGTGGTCGGCAACTCCAATGGGAGGGAAGGAGAGAGAAAGAACCTCCATGGGAGGAAAGCGAGGAAGGAGAAAAAGAAGCACATAAGCTATGTATAAATCTTATATAGCTTATATAATATATATTTGATTATTTTCAATCAAAACTTGGATATAAGATTTTAAATCTCTAAAACCTTAGATTTATATGTTAATAAGTGAGTTATGTTTAGATCTATCACTTTTGATGATCAAAAGTTAGATCAAAAACCCAAAAAAAAGGAAACTATGTTTTAAAAGTTAGAAAATCTTGATTTTCCTAGCCTAAATTATGTTTTGCTTGGATTTAGTGTATGTTTAGTGTAATAAATCGTGGATCATGGTAGATCTTTGATCATAAGGTGTATTAGTATATGTTATGATAATTTATGGTGGTTAATGTTTGATAAATCAATAAATCATGAAAGTTTTCTTACGAAATAAAAAGATTATAAAATTAGATTTTTGAGAAAATGGAACATGATATTAAGATGACCATATCTCTCATTGTGTTTTGAATTTTTGAGTGTGGCTATTTTCTGGAGTTAGATCTATAAGTCTTCTAACAGTTCCAAGTGAAATCACTAAAAATATCCATGTAGATTTCTGTCCGGATAGTTTTTAGCAAAGTAAGAAAAATCTAAAAAAACCATAAAATTAATTTGTCCAGATTTTTGAAGGCAATTTCGGCCACTTAATTTGCATAATAAATTCCAAAATTTAGGGACATTAAAATAAATGTTATAAAGTAGCTTGTGTCCAAAAATGAGCTCATTCTGACTTAAATTGACCAAGTTATGACCATTTCAATATTTATATTTTTCCAACAAAAATCGCTATAACCAGAGTTGTATAACTCTGATGGCCACGAAATTTAAACTGGAGGCACACGATAACATGTGTAAGATCCCACCAAGAGTTGGGAATTTTTGGAGTTAAGCGTGATATAGCAAATTTCTTAAGGAATTAACTAGAAATGGATTTTTGAAAAATACTTAAGGAAATTGAAAAAAATTCTGAAAAATTATTTTTATGTATGAAATATATGTATTTATGTATGGACAAAAGATAAAAAAATAATAATAAGATGATTAGGTTAAAAAAAGTGGAATCCAGTTTGTTGGATTGGAATCCAGTTTGCTGGATTTCAATCTGGTTTGCTGGATTGGCCACCAGAATGTTGTATTGGTATGTTTTGATAATCTAGGATACTGGATTGATCTATTTGGATAATCCAGGTTGCTGGATTGATGGTCAGTTGAATCTAGGGTTGCTGGATTGGATGTCAGTTGAATCCAATCTGTTGGATTGGAAAATAGTTTACAAAATTAAAATTCAGTCTGAATCCAGGTTGCTGGATTAGGTATTCGACTTTCTAATTTATAAATGGACTTATAAAATGAAAGACTAAGTGTTAATTCACAAGTTATATGACAAAGTAGTGTTAAGACTAAGGTAGTACAGTCGTACTCTTTAATGATTGATGTATAGTAGCTGGGCTAAATGACTCCTTCATATGGGAAGGTATCTACGAATTAGTAACCGATCTAACTCACTGTGAAAACAGTGTAGATGAGACGGAAACTAATTTGTTAGTTGTTTGTGGGAAACCACTCATTATACTATATTGAATATTATAAAAGACTCGATGTGTGCTAGGTTTAGACTTGTGTATATATATAGTGTTAAGGTTATCTAATATTTGACTATGTGTTTAAATGTTAGATAGTTTACTTATAAAGTATGTTATGCTAATTAAAAGATCAATCTTATAACTGATAAGTCTTTTCAATAAAGCATTAACTTAAATTGCGTAGCAGTAATTGATGGTACAGGAAAGTTTCTTAACTCGAACTCGAGTTGTTATTGTAAGCATGTTCGTGATTAATCATTATTGATTATATCACATCTATGATTTATTGATTCGTACTTAGTATATGTTGCATATGTTCATCAGGTATAAAAGGCTGATCACCTTCATTACCATTTGGTCCAGCTAACTTTGTTCATGTTTATTGTTGGCCATTCATCATTACTGACTCGGTCATTCAGTTATAAAAATTGATTTATATTCTTTCAAGATTATTATATTGTTGAAATTTTGTCAGTTTATTATTCTTTTCAATCATAATATATCTTCCTTTGTATTTAAACTTGCAGGGAAAACTTGTTGCTCACCCTTGCTATATCATGATAAACATTTCAGATTAAGACGAAACTTTATACACAGGCAAAGGCAAAGATAAGTTCTAGGATTAGATTATTATACGGTTAAAATGGTAATAGTATTGGATGCAAATGACATTGTATGTCGTGTAGGATATTGAATGCAGGTATTAAGTTAAGGCTACAGACCTTGGGAGTTATGTTGTAAAAGTTATTGTATAAACAATTTATGTTTATATCTTCTGTAATAGTTATAGAAATGATGTATCGTAACGTACCATGTCTGAGGTTCTGGGGACCCGGATTTGGGAGCGCTACATCATACAATGATTCTAGCATGCTTTTAACACTTTAGATCACATAATCACTCAGATTAAAACACTTAAACTCACTGTTTTTTGGTGTTTTGCAATGTTTTTAGATAATTCATGAAATTCAACGTTACAGATTCGTTATAACTCCGAATCTATCCGTTTAAATTTTATTTTGTTTTTTTAAACATGTATAATCATACCCAACTATTAATTTTAAGTTAAATAAACAATTAAAGCATGAAAAATTGTACATAAGGGCCATATTCATGTTCTTCATGCTCTGTAACTTTCAAATTTCTAAATAGAATATAATTACATGAAATTGATTGTTTTAGAACATAAATAGATGATAAAAAAGATGTTATGATCATATATTAACATATATACACACATATAATCAATAACCATTGATAACTTTAGACACAGAGAACTCAAAAAAAAATTCACAGAGAAAGCATAAGAACGTGAATTTAGAAATTAAGATAAGGGATTACCTTTTGCTACTTGTTAAGATGATTCAAGGATGATGAAAATCTTCTCTACTTCTTCTTCAATTCACAATTCCCTCTCAATTTTCTCTTTACTTTTCTCACTGAAGTTCTCTGATAAAAATATGAATATATGAAGAGACTGATATAGATATAATATATGTATAGTATAATACGTATAGGAAGTTTACTGATGTTTAGTGGGTCGTCAGTTAATTCCCACCATGAATTAACTGCTCCCACTCACTAAGGCCTTGTTTGGTTAGCATACAAAAGGTTCCATCCCATTTATTTTTATTAAAGTGTTTATTATATAGTTAATTTGTCACACTTTAATTAATCAAATAATCTTATTTAAATTTAATTAAATAAAATATAATAATCCACATTAAGTCACATTATCATATAATTAAAATTCCCATTTATTAATTATGTCAAATCCTTAAATCTCTATTTAATTAATAAATTAATTAGAATAACATTATACTTATTAAATAATTTATTTAATCAAATAAACTCAATTAAATACATATTTTGAATTATAAAATTCTTCACAATAATTTAATCAATATAACACATATAATTAAATTAATCTACCACAATTCCATCACATTATTATTTAACTCAATAATTAAAACATCGATAACTCAATAAATAAATCATCAAAATATTTATTTAATTAAATAAATATTCAAATTAAATTATAAAATTCTCGTTCATCACATCTTTCCAACCTTTAAAGGATTATGTCTCCAGAATCATGGTTCAATTAAATTCGTTTAAATTTGTCCCTTTACATTCTCCCCCCATACAAAGATTCTGTCCCCAGAATCGCTTACATATAAATCAAGCAAATAAGTGTGGGTAAGTCTTCATCATATGCTCTTTGAGTTCCCACGTAGCTTCTTCAGCGTTGTGGTTCCTCCATGTTATCTTAATAGAAGGTATTACTTTATTTCTGAGAACTTGTTCTTTTCTATCAACAATCTGAACAGTAACTTCTTCATAGGATAAGTCTTTCTCAAATTGTAGGGGTTCATATTTAATAACATGTTTGTAATCGGGTTTATATGGTCGTAACACTGACACATACGTTATGGACATGCTCTAGTGCCGAAAGTAAGGCTAACTCATACGCAACTTCTTTGATTCTTCGTAGCACTTCAAAGGGTCCAATGAACCTCGGGCTCAATTTTCCCTTCTTGTGGAATCTGATCTTTCCCTTCCAAGGAGAGACTTTCAAGAAAATAAAGCTACCCGAGTCAAATTCTACATTCTTGCGATGTGGATCGGCGAATTTCTTCTACCTATCTTGAGTGCTACCAATCTTCTCCGGATCACTTTTACGATTTTGGCTGTCTGTTATACCAGTTCTAGTCCTAGAAATTTCCTTTCACCGACTTCATCCCAGTATAATTGAGTTCTACACTTTCTGCCGTACAACGTTTCATAAGGCGGCATGCCAATACTTGCGTGCTAACTATTGTTGTAGCCGAATTCCATAAGCGATAGGTGGTCATCCCAATTTCCTTTGAAATCCATGATGCACGCTCTTTGCATATCTTCCAATGTCTAGATCATTCTTTCACTCTTCCCGTCTGTCTGAGGGTAATATGTCGTACTCATTCTCAACTGCGTCCCCATACATTCCTGTAGTCGCTTCTAGAAATTCGATGTGAAGCGCGGATCCCTATCGAAAACAATCGACATTGGAACTCCGTGCCTTGAAACAATCTGCTTCACATGTAGCTTTGCCAACAAGATCTAGGTTGAATCTGATCTTGATCGAAAGGAAGTGTGCTGATTTTGTCAGTCGATCGACGATAACCCATACTACGTCATAGACTTTCTGAGTTGTCGGATGGCCAACTACGAAATCCATTGTAATGTGTTACCATTTCCATTCTGAGATCTCTAGTGGTTGTAGCAACCCACTTGGCCTCTGATGTTTTGCTTTTACTTCCTGACAAGTCAGGCACTCGGCAACACAATCGGCAACATCACGTTTCATATTCGGCCACCAAAAATGTTGTCGGAGATCTTGGTACGTCTTGGTACTTCCGGGGTGAATTGAATACTGTGAGCTATGAGCCTTGCTCAAAATTTCCTCCTTAATCTCTGGCACTGGTGGTACCCAAACTCTGCTCTCAAATCTTAACAGTCCTTCATTGTCCACCTTGAATTTTAGTTCATTCCCTTAGAATATCTTCTTCCTTATCTTTTCACAGTCTTCATCCTGAAGTTGTGCTTCCTTAACCTCATCCAGCAAAGTTGTACCAACTCCCACCTGGAACAGCTTTTCATCAGACTCCATAGGACATCTCACTTCTAATTTTAGTTTCTCCATTGCTGAAATTAGCTCCTCCTAGGCAGTCAACATCATCAACTTCTCCTGACCATTTCTGCTTAAGGCGTCGTGAACCACATTTGCTTTACCCGGATGTTATAAGATCTCGCGATTGTAGTCCTTTATCAATTCCAACCATCTCCTCTGGCACATATTCAAATTCTTTTGTGTAAAAATATATTTCAGACATTTGATGTCTGTATATATTTCACACTTCTTCCCATAGAGATAGTGTCTCCAGATTTTTAAAGCAAATACCACCACAGCCAACTCCAAGTCATGGGTCGGATACCTCATCTCGTAATCCTTCAACTGTCATGATGCATATGCAATGACTTTGTCATTTTGCATGAGCACACAGCCTAGTCCTTTATGCGACGCATCACTATACACCACAAAATCTCATGTGCTATTCGGAAGAGATAACACAGGTGCCGTACTTAACCTCTTCTTAAGCTCTTAGAAGCTTTCCTCACACTTCTTCGTCCAAACGAATTTCATCGATTTCCTAGTCAGATTTGTCAGTGGAGTTGCGATCTTGGAAAAGTTCTGAATGAATCTTCTATAATATCCTGCCAATCCAAGAAAACTTCTCACTTTCGACGGTGTCTTCGGCTGATCCCAATTCATTACAACTTCGACCTTGGAGGGATCTACCAAAATTCCATCCTTATCAATCACATGTCCGAGAAATTTTACCCTCTCAATCCAGAATTCGCATTTCAAAAATTTAGCATACAACTTCTCCCTTCTCAATGCCTCTAACGTCACCTTCAGATGCTCTACGTGCTCCTCTTGGTCTTCGAATACACCAAAATGTTGTCGATAAACACCACTACGAATTTATACAAAAATGGCTTGAACACTCTACTCATTAGGTCCATAAATGTTATAGGAGCATTCCTTAGACCAAATGACATCATCGAAAATCCGTAGTGACCATATCTAGTCCTGAATGCTGTCTTTGGAACATCCTCTGTCCTCACCTTTAACTGATGATAACCACTTCTCAAGTCTATTTTTGAGAAGTATCTCGCACCCTTCAGTTGGTCAAACAGGTCATCAATTCTTGGAAATGAATACTAATTCTTAATCGTGACCTTGTTTAACTCTCTATAGTTGATGTAGAGCCGCATCGTCCCATCCTTCTTCTTAACAAATAACACTAGCGCTCCCCACGGTGATACACTCTACTATATATACTTCTTGTCCAAAAGCTCTTGTAGTGCACCATCAATTCTTTCATTTCTATCGGAGCCATACGATATGGTGCCTTCGATATTAAAGTCGTTCCTGGCTCCAAATCGATCACGAACTCTACCTCCTTATCTGGTGGAAGTCTTGGAAAATCATCCGAAACTACATCCACGAAGTCTCTCACGACTGGTATTTCCTCCAACCTCGGGTTCTCTTTTCGCATATCGACAATGTAAGCTAAATATCTTACACAGCCTTGTCTCAATAACTTCCTAGCCTGCATCATTGTTAGACAACTTGCTTATCTAGGTGACTTGCTGCCATAAAATACAACCTTTAATAGAGTCATAAGGTTAATACATTTCCTTTGGCAATCAATTATCGCCCAATAATTGAATAGCCAATCCATTCCCAGAATAACATCGAATTCCCCAAGTCTAATCAAAATAAGGTCTACGTTCATCACATTACCCTTGATATCCACCCTACAGTTCTTGTGTACGTACTTAACAGGAATCACTTCCCTATTCGCAATCTCTATGTTCATAGGGTATTCTAATTCATCCTTAGGCAATTCTAAGTTCTTAGCAAAGTCATCGAATTTAAATGAGCAAGTAGCACCCAAATCAAAAAATATATAAGCATTGACTTTATTGATCGGAATGATACCTGACACCACATCGCGAGACTGCACAGCATCCTGCACTGTCATGTTGAATGTCCTTGCAGTAGGTCAGTTTGTTGCAGTCGATCCTATAATCGTCAGAACATTGCCACCACTGCTTCCCCTATTTCCACCAACTCCGGTCCCTCCAGATACCTTCTTGGGACAGTCCCTTGCCAAGTGGTCCTTAGACCCATATGTGAAGCAGGCCCCCTTCTTAGGGTTAGGACAGTTAGGTGCTATGTGGCCTTTCTGACCATAATTGTAGCAGACTTGTTTTCCCATCATACAGACCCCCAGGTGGTTCTTCCCGCAGGTCGGACATGCTTCTACCTTTTTTTTATGGCTCCCTTGCTGACTTTCAGTCGGTGTGCTGTCATTCCATCTTCTCTTTTGATTATTACCTCCACCAGTGTTGCTACCACTTGCCTTGTTACCTTCTACTTCGCTCTTCTTCTTCTTCTGCTCCTAGTTATACTTGGTCATAGCATCGCTTCCACTTTCAACGATGATAGCCTTCTCCAATACTCCTGCGAAGGTGTTCGACTGGAACATCGACACGTTGCTATACAACCAAGGCTTCAGTCCCTGTTCAAATCTTCTGGCCTTCCTCTCATTAGTGTGCACTTGGTATGTGGCAAACCTAGCCAGCTCATTAAATCTCGCTGCATTGTCTAGTACAGACATGTTGCCTTGTTTTAACTCTAAAAATTGCACCTCTATTTGGTTCTACGAGCTTATGGAGAAGTACATCTTGAAAAACATTTCTTTGAACCTCTCCCATGTGATCACACCTTGTCTACCAATGACCTTGTTTGCCTGCCACCAATAACTGGCCTCCGCCTTCAGCATGAATGTCGCATACACGGTCTTCTGATCCTCACTGACCCTAGCGACATCAAAAACTTTTTCCATATTAATGACCGAAGTCTCTACTTCTATTGGGTTCAAGGATCCCTTAAATTCTGGCGGTCCCACCGCCTTGAAGTCTTTGAACGAAGTATTCGGTGGAGCTTGCGGCTGGTTGTTCAGAGCTCCTGTCAAAAGATTCATCAACTGCTGAACAAGGTTGGCATTGGTATTAGCGTCGTCATTATTAGTCGACCCTTCTTGGGCTGGTTGACGGTTAGGGTGTCTCCTCGGTGGTATATTTCTGTTAAGATATACGCTTATAAGATCTTTATTCAATTCTTTAAATATTTAAGGCTTAGCTTAAATACTTTAAGATAACACTTAACACATAACATCTCAAATAAACTCTGATATTTTATTTAATCAAATGTTTTAAAACAAAACAAGATAGCATCACTACTATTTACATCAACTATCCCGAGATAAAGAATCTTCAGGATTTAAATCATCAAAATATTAATTTATTTCTAATCACATCGGAATTTACAATATGAAATATTCACACAATCGTATTGTTCCTATCACGGCCTACTAAGGTGTCGAACAGCTTTGTTGCGCTCTTCCTCTATAATGTAGAACATCGTCCTGCGATCCAGCATATACCAAGTTAGATTCTCAAACTGCACTGGATAGCACATAACCCGATCCTGGGCCTTATCAATCGCAGTCTGAAACGTATAGTCTGTCTACTCGATCTTAGCCTTCTTTACCCGATGGTTATCTTCAGCAATCTCTGCCCGTCGTGAAGCCCTCATCCAAGCATCCTCTTCTATGGCAAGCTTCGTTGATTCCTCACGCAAATCATTCTTCAGCTTTTCTATCTCTTCTGACTTCTGCTCACCTTGGCCCTTCTCATGAACCAACTCCCACTCCACGTCTCCAAGACGTGTATATAGAGTCTTAACCTCACCATCCTTCTGCTCGATGGTAGTTCGTTGAGTAACTTCCTGCTCCTTCAGCTCCCGACCAGTATCCTGTAACTCTATGTTATGGTCATACAGCTCGTCGTACATCTCATCACTAACAGAGTTTGATGGGAACTCATCAGGGTCTTCTTCCTCCTCCTCAGTTGCCTCAACTCCAACCTCAATCTCCTCAGAGTCCTCCTCTAAGTCAAACATTGGCTCATTCTGCCGACCAAGAACTGTGATCAAAGAAGATGGCTCTCTACGAACCAACTGCTCCCAGACTGTATGAATGTCTCCGGGCTCCTTCTCAATAGCCACTCAGGGTACAACCTCCCTAGGCTGACTGGATCCTCCAACATCCGACATTCTAACAATCAAAATTTTAAGTCTTTAGTTATTATGTGATGTTAATCGATACTCGCGCAAGTATATAAATATAAAGACATAGCACATAAGGTAAGTTATTATCTTTCTTAGAACTCGATAAGAGTTATCATTACTATGTTATCAAAGGCTACTACCCTTAGGTTTTCCCCCACCTAAGATTCATAACCTACAGCTTTGATACCAACTTGTAACACCCCCAAATTCGAGTACTTCAATTTCCACGAGATTTGGTGTTCACTGTACAAATATCACATATCTATCTACCCATAATAAAAGCTTCTCATGAAATAGATAAAAATATCCTCCCCTTATGGGGTTACAACATCTGAATAAATAAATCCCAGGTAATACTAACCTTAAACATCAGTGCCAAAAACATAAACAAATAAAGAAGTCTTAAACAACATCAAATCTCAACAATAAACATTTTCAAATAAATAACAAGTCTTCAACAATTGATAATCTTGCCCTTGCATTTGTTAGTGGAAGGCTCCTCGGACCTTTCGTTCTTAATTGCAATGTTATTATCCAAGAGTGAGCATGATTGCCCACAAGTATAACGATATGACAGTAATAATAACATGTGAGTAAATCAAAGAGTTCTGAATAAGGAAAGCTAGGCTTTTGAATCAAGAATGAATAACAAAAATCAAAAGTACATCTGATGGTCATAAACCATGAACTATGTCCTAGGTTGTCAAGTATCTCTACTTTGAACCATTAACAGTCAAAAGACTATATGGACTCTACTACTTGTACTTATGGGGATCAGCCCTTAGTACCATACTTTGCACAATATTTCAACACTAATGCGTAAATAATCCCCTATAAAAGGGTTGTTCAACTCAGTTTGACATCAGAGTCTGCACCAAAGGAAGTTTGGTTTGGATAAGCTAAATAACAGTTCTAAAATTTAGAACGTTCATTAACTACGGACTAGTCGAATCAATAAGGGTTCGCTAGTCTTACAAGGTTAAACAATAGACAGATAATCAAATCGAATAATGAATCTCAAGAGGTATACAATCGAATAAGTATTGTATAACTGAAATCATTCTTTAAAAGACTTATAACATCTAATATGAAATCTTGACTTGAATAAACATGGATAAGAACTCGTTCGGTATAAGAACATAAACTTAAGACTTTCTCAATGCAAAGAGTGTAATTAGAAAGCTTACGTAATCGTAATCGAGTTAGGGTAAGGAAACTTGCTCAATAAAAGTAAAGTTTCAGTTTAGAACACTTGCCTCGTGCACAAGCTACAATTACTATTACAATTCACTTCCTCAACGTCCTACACATTACATTATGTTTATAATATCGATTAGTTCCATTACCATTACGTTTAACTGTTAAACTTTTCACTTAAGTTCAACTAAATAACTTAGTTCACAAATCTTAACTTGTTAACTAATCACATAACGTGAATCTGAACCACAACATGCATACCACATAATACAAACTCTTAAACAATCATAATGAACCTTATGACGACAATATATAAATTCACACATAACCTTTTAATATGAGACTTCAAATTATCTCATATATGTCAACAATATCTTATATTATTGTTTCATACACTTAACATGTCATTTGGTTCATTATATTCAGTTAGTTTATCATGTTAGGGCTTAAAACACACAAAATACATTTTTGAAAGCAAGGAAGCCCGTTGGGGCGGGTATGGGCTCGGTACGAGGCTCGCTGGGGCTGGTTTTAAGTCGGCTGGGATGGGTGTCTGCACTTTGAGGAATAGCAGTTTGCGAATTTCATAGTTCGTAGCCCAAATTAAACCAACACGGCGATTGTTTTTATGTTACCCATGAAGTATAAACTTCACAGAGACATCATACAATGATTCTAGCATGCTTTTAACACTTTAGATCACATAATCACTCAGATTAAAACACTTAAACTCACTGTTTTGGTATTTTGCAAAGTTTCAAGACAATTCATGAAATTCAACGTTACAGATTCATTATAACTCTGAATCTGTCCGTTTAAATTTTATTTTATTTATTTAAACATGTATAATCATACCCAACTATCAATTTTAAGTTGAATAAACAATTAAAGCATGACAAATTGTACATAAGGGCTATATTCATGTTCTTTATGCTCTATAACTTTCAAATTTCTAAATAGAACATAATTACATGAAATTGATTGATTTAGAACATACATAGATGATAGAAAATATGTTATGATTATATATTAACATATATACAAACATATAATCAATAACCATTGATAACTTTTGTGACACCCCCAAATCCGGGTCTTCGTTTCACATTATTTGGTGTTCACTATCTAAATAAAACATACATATACCCATAATAAGAATTGCAAAATAAATTACAACCTTGAATAAATAATAAAATTATCCTTAAAAAGGATTACAACCTTTCCAAACATAATCCCAGGGTTATCTAACCTTAACATAACAATTAATGCGAAAAAATAAACGTCATAAACATTTAAGTCTTATTACATATCATAAACAAAACACAACAAGTTTTCACTTGTTCATCTTGCCTTTCCCTTTACTCGTTGACGGTACGTCAACGTTCTCGACTTTAGCTGCAAGGGATGATTAATATGCAAGAGTGAGCAAACAAAAGCTCACTTGGAATACAACAATAATAATGACATAAATTGAATAGCTTCAAAAGAGTTGAATAACTTTTTCTTTTGTAAAGAATTGAATAATAATTCTTTCATAAACATTTAGAATTTTGAATATTAAAATCATCTAAGGGTCATAAGACCTTGAACTTTGTCCTAGGTTATAAAATTTTTTTTAAAACCTTTAACAGTCATTTAGACTATGGACTCTCAACTCGTACTTAGGGGGATCAGCCTTTGGTATCATGTATTGTGCTCAAACATTTAACTCTTTCACATAGTCACCCCCCTAATAAATAAGGTTGTTCATCTCAGTATTTAATACAAGTCCGCACCAAAGAAAGTTTGGTTTGGATAGCTAAGGAAATATGGAGTTTTCTACTATCATCAACTAAGGAGTAGTTGAATCGACTCACAATAATTTAACAGTTCGATAATATAAAAATTATGAACCAAATTTAAGTTATAACAATTGTGGAGACGCAGAATTTCATGCATTCAATAGTTTTGAAAGGGAAATATTTAAAAAGATTAGAAAGCAGCCTAAGCCCTCTACTATCCCCAGCAGAGTCGCCACCTGTCGACGTTGAAAAATTTAAGAACCCCGCGGGTCGGTTCGCAACCCAAGTTTCCTCAAATCGATCTTCCTAAATTCTCTATACCCTTATTCTTTTTTTAGGGAAAAGGTTTTGAAGGGTTTTTTAGGAAAGAGGCCAACATGTATTTATGTCGACGATTTGAACGTTTAGAGTCGCCAGTTGGTAGATTGGAAAATGGTTGCACCAACTCAACCGAGTTTGATTTAAAAAGAGGCCCAATTGCTGGACACTGTCAAAACTTGATCTTTAAAATTGGAGTTTTGAGTTCGGGGGCTTGGTTAAGTGTGGGGAAGGTGTTAGGCACCCCACGACTCCCGTGTAAACACGGTACCGCATCCATTCAATATTTCCTCTAAAACTGTGAATGCGTGAGTGAATGCTGTTTGAAAATTGAGCCTATTGATTTGATTGTTTCAAAGCTTTGACAGACTTCATTGAGCCTATATACGAAGGGTTTGATTTTATTTGAAAATCAGTCTCTGATTTGATTTGCAAAAGCATTTAATTTGATTTACAAAAGCTTTTCTTTTGATTGAAAATGATGTTTTGAAAGCTGGTTTATCAAACCCTTACGCTGCCATAGGTATTGAAGCGTATCGTTACTTTAATTTTTTTTTATCTTTATAGCCTTAAGGCTGCATGTGAATGGTGATTTGTCGGGCTGCGAAGCATCCTCGACCACAGAAATAGGCAAGTGTCGGTCTCCTCATGGGTATGAAAACCATCGGAGGGACGCTGACATGATAATGGACATTTCATTATGATGAGACCTTAAATTCGGATAGCCGTTTTAAGGTTTGTGTATGTACATTTTACAGAAAAACTGGCAGGGTACATCTGTAAATCGGAGTTTATCCATCATGGGAATCAGATCTCGATTGATTTGATCGTGAATCCCATGATTCCTAGGCTCACATATGAGTAGCCAATAAACCTGCACAGTTCAAATTTGCACAGAAATAGACATATATGCATCATCACGTCGTAATGGAACCAAGGATTCATCAATAAATCATGGCTGCGAATGGCCAAAGCGTCTCATTCCCACTAGATAGAGATCTAAGGGACGCGAGTTTACTTTCAAAGCTGAAACTATAAAAATAACTAGATTTAAAGAAATCTCAGCCATCGTAGCTTCCAGGTTCTATCGGGACCTGTTTAAACTGTTGAAAGCTAGAATTGGCGAGATTTGGATAAATCTTGTCTGCCCGAAGATATGCCAGTGCAGATTCATATGCAAATGAATGTTAAATGCAGCAGTTGAATAAATTGAGTAAAGCAATATATATATATATAGTTATATATATACAAAACTGTAAGAAGGGTGATAGGTTTTCACTCGCAAGCCCGGACTAGAATTGAAATATATATTTATAAAAATTGTAAATAGCCACGAAATAATCCAGGCTATGACAGAAATGAAATATATATATATATATAGAAAAACAGTAATAAGAGCGATGGTTTTTTACGCTTGTGCCCGTACTAGAATTGAAATTAAAAGAGAAGTAGGTAACTAGTGATTGGGGAGAGCACCTAGTATGGCGAAGTGTGCAAAATCAGTAAAATGGCCACGAAGTAATCCACGCCGGACTAATTATATATATATATATATATATATATATTGACAGAAATGTAGTCAACCAGGACTGATATTAGTACTAGTGATGCTGAAATTCGCTTATATATGTGTAGACATATATAAAAGCAATAAACTACCACGGATTTGACACCCTGGGTTGACAGAATTGAAATGTTAGACCATTTGCAGTTAAATATATACAAAAAAGGGCCAAATCAGAGCTGGGAAGACAACCTAGTCCGGCGGAGTTGCCAAAAATGTGTGTGCTAGTGCATTGAAACTGCTGGAAATGACGGATCGTCAATCCGAGTTGTAGAAATGCCAGAAAATCAGTTTAGGTACAGAAATGTACCAAATTTTGACAAAAAGGCCACGGAACTAAGTTCCAGGCATATTTAGAAGATGAAACTTCGTGTGCAAATGGAAAATAGTGCAAAGTAGTAGTATTGACTTTCTGATCATAAAAATACTTACAATGGACTGCAATACGGGCTTTTTGCAAAATCGTAGGCTCTATACGTCCAAATCTACCAGTTATTTTCTGATATGTGGTAGTATATTGGTATATCTAGGTGTTGTAGTGAAAATATTTGGGTTTGGAAAAGGTGTAAAAGTCGGAAAATCAGACAGGCAGAGCTTCGCTGCGTTTCAAAACTTGAAAACGAAGGGGGGGTGCACGTTTATTTATAGGCTAGGGAGCTATAGCTCTACCTATGTCTATCGCAGGTAGAAGTGTGGCTACCCAAGGTGGGGCCCACATGCCCGGCTTCATCTTCTTGAAGTACGTGCATGTCGGGCGATGCGATGTCAGGTTTGAAACTTTATAACTTTTGATCGGAGCGTCCGTTTGGGGCGTGCTATAGCTTTTCTGAAAGCCCTCGCTGAGAGTGTCACAATGACATTGGTTTTAACCCTTTTTAAGTCCCTAAAGGTGGATTCATGACCGGGTCTTTGTTTCCCTGCAGTTTATCCGTCGAGCTGTCCGGTGCTATTTTCACCCGGGATCTTCGTTGTGGTTCTTTCTGACCTTGGTGGCATCAATTTGGCTTAATTTTTACTGAATCAGCTGAGAGTTAGTAAAATGACCATTTTTCCCCTCCCGGGATTGCCCTTGGTGTCGGCATGGCCTCTGGTTGACTTTCGGGAGCTGTTTATAAGACTTGGATCCCAATCGAGTCTGTTTATCCCCAGTGTTGCCTCTGTGGCTGACGTGGCCATTCCAAGTTTTCTTTTGGAATTGTTTTGATGCTTCAAGTTTATTTCTAAAGTCGACCTGACTTCTTGGGCTGATGTCGGGGCTGATCTGTACTTCCCGGGTTGCTGCCGGGGCTGATTTGTACCTCCCGAGTTACTACCGGGGCTGAGTTGGCATCCCAATATGGTTAATCAGTACTGTGGTTGTCTCGATATTGGTGACCGGGTTTGAGTTGATGTCCCGATATTGAGATCGGGATGATTTGACGGTCTGATTGACTATCGAAGCTAGATTGACGGTCCGATTGACTATCAAAGCTGGATTGACGGTCCGATTAACTATTAGATTTGAATTAACGATCCGATTAACTATCGAAGCTAGCTGGATTACCGATATTGGTGATTGTATTTAACTATATTGAGGATCGGATTTGAGTTGAAGGACCGGCATTGTGACGCCCCCAGAATTGGTCCAATCAACCCAACCCATTATGAGTCGCCAAATATATGGTACAGAATCCAAATACAATCTTTCATATCAAACAGTCGTGCAAAATACGACCACACAACTGTGAGTGTCAATACAGACATGTAGAAAATATTAACATTCAAACTAAGTCCTCATTACATTTATTATCACACTATTTAAAAAAAAATTAGTGAGGACTTCTATAGGTCTAACTCGGACCATCACTCCATTCCCCGATTAGTACCCGCGATATTCTCATTTCCTGAAGAGAACAATGGAATAAAAGGGTGAGCTCAACTAGCCCAATAAAGAATATTATGACTAAGATAATGAAGAATAAATTATCGTTAGTCTTCAACAAATCAGATAAAATATTATGGACAACAAGTTTTAGATCAACAACTGCAGTGGAAATAACAATTCATTAGTAGAGTTAAGTAGAGAATGATGTCTACTATAATCTATGATTTAAAGTTCATCATCAATATTTTATCCCTGTAACATCAATCAATATATATCTCGAATCAAATATTCATCTTTGCACTACGGGCTAAAGATTTTCATTTGGATCACCAGTGGTCATGTTCATCTCAACACATGTCCATCTTTGCATTACGGGCCAAAGATATTCATTAGATAATCATCTTTGCACTACAGGCCAAATATATTCATTTGTATCATCATTTAAGACTGAGGATGATAAAAAATAATATAAAAACGAATCTAGTGAGATAAATGACAAAAATTAGGAATTCGTAATTTAGTTTAGCCAAGTTCAAGAATACTCCGTAATAATCAATTGTGGAGCAAAATTCAAGAATGAAGTTCAAAACTTGGATCCAATCAAAGATAAAAAAAAAATATTTTTTTTATCGTGAATAGTAACTTGTCATGAAAAGATGAAAATTTCATAACAAGTTCAGACCAATATTCCAGTGAAAGAATATTTCTTACGAGTATGAATGAATATACGAAACTGTAATTGGATTTTCACCGGTCATGCGGTAATCCACGTAGACAGATCATTTTCACAATTTAATAGAAATGAATACGAAGGGTGATTCACCACGCATGCGGTAATCCGCGTAGACAGGTTATTCCCACAGATTATTAAGGAATTGAATGAATACAAAAGGTTTTCACCAGGCATACGGTAATCCGCATAGACAGGTTACTCCCACATATCAATAAAGAATGAATACGAAGGGTTATTCACCATGCATACGGTAATTCGCGTAGACAGGTTACTCCCACAGATAAATAAAGAATAGAGTAACAACCCTTACGAATATTGAAAGAAAATAGCATTATTTATGAATATAAAAGAAATAATACCCCTTACAAGAAAAATAATATCCCTTACCTCAGTAGAAGATTGGATACTGGAATAGTGTAGTAGCAGAATATTGTTCTTCTTTCTCTCTCTATAATTTTTCTCACTATTATAACTTTGCTCTTCAAGAATGGTGAGAAATGAATGAAATTAGCTTGCTATTTGTAGGCTAGAAAAAGGTTGGTTAATTACACTTTAGTACCTCCATCTTTGCCTAAATTTTTAATTTAGTCCCTCAAGTTTATAAATCTTGCACCTCCACCCCTGCAACTACCCACCAACTATTTATTATCCACCAATAAGTGGGTCCCACATGTTAACCACCCATTAATTGCTCATTTATCCGATTAATTCTCCGTTTGGTCAATTTAACATTCGAAAATCAACTATTATCGAAATAAATGTCGATTTCTACTAACATTAATATTTTCAACACAATGAAAATATTTTTATCAACCATTCATCAATTATTATTTAAATTAATATTACAGAATCACAATAATGACAACCAGGTCGTTCCCAGGAAAGAGGGGGCCTTCCGATAAAGATTTCTTCTTACTGGCGCGCAATTAACTAACCTCTTTCCTAGACAGAACTTTCTAGACATTGCCAATAACGCTATCTAATAATATCATTTAAATAATATAACTGACCATTATTGATTTAATAATATAAAATATTATGCAGATGATACTGTGACAATAATTAAATCAATAATATGATATACTGTGCAACAACTGCTGTAGCAATTATTGAATACTGAGTGACTTCTTACATAAGCATCAATAATCAAAGATATTGTGTAATACCGTGTGTTGCTTTGCAACAACGCGTATTACTGTATTTTTATCACCGGGTATTTTAACAGTTTAACGGTAAAAGTTTTGCAGTGAAAATGTTATTTCTAGCGCTTTCTATATCCGACAATTATTCCATTGTGGGGTCCACCAATGACTGCGCCGTCGTACGAATATTCTCCGACAAAAGAATATTCCCCGACACAACGAATATGTTATGACCACTTGCTTACTTTGTAAAATTTGCACATTCCACCCATAACTTACCACATTTATCAAATCAACACCTTATTATTTCAAAATAATATATAGAGAAAATTAAATCTTTATTCAGAAAAGTTGGGGTCTTACAGGCATGGGTGGCTGGGTTTGGATTGGAGGCTCGGTATCAGGACTGGGGTTGAGTTAAAAAGACGGTTTTGCACTCTTACAGTGTTAGTAATAGGAGAACGAAATTTCGAGTGTCTACAAATAGACTTCATAATAACTAGGCATGATTTAGAAATAACTTAAAGCATTTGAAAGATTAAGTAGATCTTGCTTGAACAAATAAGTCAAGATCACATTACTTCAACAATAACTTCAACACTTGTTCATTATGAATATTAGGATACAAAATAACTTGTACAACAATTAACAAGTTAATAATTGGAAACAAGCTTGCATAATGTAAAAGAAAGGTTTAGGAATTTATACAATATAAAGAATAAGGATTAGAGAACTTGTCTCAAGTGCAAGCTACACTTTACAATATACAATCACTTTCTCAATCGTCCTACACAATACATTACGTTTATAATACCAATTAGTTCCTAACTATGACATTTACCCTTGAACTTCTTACTCAAGTTCAACTTAGCAACATAGTTTACAACTTAAGTCGCTAATTATACACATACGTGAGTCTAAACTCACAATCAAGCACATTATACGCGTATAGCACTTTAAACTATTATATCGTACTCTATGATAATAATTTTCAAGTACATACTTAACATATTAATATAAGACTTCAAATTATCTTAAACATATTTAAAATATGTTATCTCATTGTCTAATACACTTAACATGTCATCACATTAAGTTAGCTAACATGTATCGAACAAAAACTTCATGGAACACAAACTAACATCCCGGACAGCAAGTAGCACCGCTGGGGCGGGGTTCCCTAAGCCAAATGCCCCGCTGGGGCGGGGTCCCCCACTAGTGGTTTCCCTCGGCTCACGACTGTGTAGAGAAATAAGCCAAATTGGCTTATTTCTTCGCACCAAAGTCCGATTTTAGCTATCATAATTCATATGAAACTTTATGAAAACAAAATCTTAAATTTCTAACATGATTATAACATACATAAACACCACAACACATAATCAAAACACAATTCTCATGATTTTTTAAGAAAACACCATTGTTAAACGTTCTTGACAAAAATTAACACTATGACTTTGTTTTTAAGCCAAATCGACCAATTCAAAGCATGTTAATTTTGTTTCTTGAAATATTATCATAATCTATTATCAATTTACATAATATATCACAATCAATCACGAATTTTGACAATGTAAGGACTATTTTTCAAAACTAGTTCAATGTAAATCGCTATGAACATGATTTCATCATATTCATAATATTTAGATGAATTGAACTTTATAAACAACCATATGAATCATATCTAAGCATGTTATAACATATATTAAACATATATGAACTATACTACACAATTCCTCATATAAAGTAAGTTACAGCGAATTAAAACTATAAAAACAATGAAGAACATAATATAAAATTAGTTCTACCATTGCTTTGATTAGAAGAAAAAGATGAAGATGATGATGGTGATGTGTTTGATTCTTTCAAACTTCCTTTTCCTGTTTATTCTTTCTCTCCCTTCTTCTCTTTTCTCCCGAACTCTCTGTTTTTTCTTTGTTTTGTTCTAACTTTCTAACTAACGTAACTTAGATATATTCTAACTGATAGAATATAATATATATATATATATATATATATATATAATTATATAGAATATGTAACTGCTATCTATTTAATTCATATACTAAATACAATTAATACATAAGTTATAATATTTGAAATTTAAAAAGCCCTAAGGCTTGTTTGGCAAAACAACATATTTAAAAACAGGTTTTTAGTAGTTAAGTCCCCATTTGGCAAAATGGATTTAAAACAGGTGCAAGGGCCTTGTTTGGCAAAACAATTTTAAAACTCTTTTCTTTATTTTTAATCAATCATTTAACACATAGTTTAATTAAATCTTAACATTCTTATTTAATTAATTAAAAGCTAACATCAATTAACCACATACAATTTACCACATAACAATTATAATTACTCGCTAATTATAATTTCATGTAACAATTTCCACATAAACTTCATCTAATTTAATTATCTTAATTAAATTAGAACTATACCATAAAATCATTATACATCAATTAAATTAAATATTAAATATTCACTTAATTAATATATTATACTAAATTAAAATACTCCACAATAATCACATAATTTATTTATTTAACTCAATAAATAAATCAATTAAAATATTTATTTAATTTAATAAATATAAAAATTAATATAAAATTCTCATTCGTTACATTCTTCCCCCCTTAAAAAGATTCTGTCCCTAGAATCGGTGTACAAAGATTAACACAAATAATTAAGCAAATAATTGAGGATATGTTTTCATCATTACATCTTCGAGTTCCCACGTAGCTTCTTCAGCACTGTGGTTCCTCCAGATTACCTTAACAGAAGGTATCACTTTATTTCTAAGAATTTGCTCTTTCCTATCAACTATTTGAACAGGAACCTCTTCATAAGTTAAGTCTTTATCAAAATATAAAGGCTCGTATTCTATTACATGCTTGTAGTCGTGTTTGTATGTCGTAACACGAAAATATGAAAACTGTTATGTATATTATCTAGCTCCGGAGGTAACGCAACCTCGTAAGCCACTTCGCCAACCCTCTGTAGTATCTCGAAAGGTCCAATGAATCGGGGAGTCAGCTTCCCTTTCTTGCCAAATCGAATCTTCCCCTTCCAGGGAGATACCTTCAGGAAAACGAAGCTTCCCACTGAAATTCTCGATTTTGTCGATGATGATTGGCATACTTCTTTTATCTATCTTGAGCAGCAACTAATCTTGTTCTTATCAGCTTCACGATCTCAGCAGTTTGTTGCACCAATTCCAGTCCCAACAGTTGACACTCACCGACCTCATCCCAACACAATGGAGTCCTGTATTTTCTACCATACAATGCTTTAAAAAGTGGCATGCCAATAATCGTGTGGTAACTATTGTTGTAGGCAAACTCCACCAACGGTAGATGATCATCCCAGCTTCCTTTGAAGTCCATCATGCAAGCTCTTAGCATGTCCTCTAGCATCTGAATTGTTCTCTCTCTTTGGCTATCAGTCTTAGGATGGTACATCGTACTCATTCGTAATTGTGTTCCCAGACATTCTTGTAATCGCTTCTAGAAATTAGACGTAAAACGCGGATCTCTATCAAACACAATCGACACCAGAACACCGTGTCTAGAGATAATTTCTTTTATGTACAACTTCGCTATCTGGTCCAAGTTGTATCTAATCTTGATCAGTAAGAAATGTGCTGACTTAGTCAGTCGATCCACTATCACCCATATCGTATCAAAACCTTTCTGAGTCACTGGAAGACAAACCACAAAATCCATCGTGATATGCTCCCACTTTCATTCTGGAATCTTTAGCGGCTGTAGCAATCCATCGGTCTCTGGTGTTCTTTAACTTTCTGGCACGTTAAGCATTTCGCAACGCATTCAGCAACGTCCCTCTTCATGTTCGACCACCAAAAATGATGTTTGAGATCCTGGTACATCTTTGTACTCTCAAGGTGAATCGAATATCTCAAACTGTGAGATTCACTCAAAATCTTCTCTTTGACTTCTGGTACTGGCGGTACCCAGATTCTTTCAACAAATTATAACAGTCCTTCGTTATCGATCTTGAACTTGATTTCTTCACCATCGGCTAGTCTCTTCTGGATCTTTTCGTACTCCTTATCGTGAAGTTGTGCTTCTTTCACTTTGTCTACCACAGTAGAACCAGTAGTTACTTGAAACAACTTCTCATCTGATTCCTTCGGATACTTAACTTCCAGCTCTAACTTAACCATCTCTTCTATCAAAAGATCTTGATCAGATAACATATTCAACTTCTTCCGACCTTTCCTGCTTAAAGCGTTGGCGACGACATTAGCTTTGTAAGAACTCGAATTTTTAGAAATTATTAAAATAAGAATTTAATAAATAAAATTCTTAAGGCATGATATGGGTTCAAATAAGAATATATAAATGTGTTATAAGTATGTGGTATTTTGTTACATAGGGTAATATGAACTATGCAATATGTGATTTTGTGTTTAATAAGTATATTATTATTATATATTTGTTATTTATTGAGGAGGCGATTTATTTGGAGAAAAAGAGATGGATAAAACTTATCTATCGATACTAAATAATGTATAGAATTATTTTATCATAGTAAGTTGGTGACATTAAATATCTTTAATGTATAATCACCATCTTCTTGAGTATATATACTAGTGACTAGTGTGATTGTAATATAGGTTATTATTAGTGCTTAAGCTATCCATGGATTGATTGAGATAGTAAAGCATGAATTAGTTATGGGAATTAACTAATAAGTATAAATGTTGGTTAATTTAAATTGAAAGTTATAATATAATTTGAATATTAAAGCCTTAATTAACTATGGTGATATAGTAAAGGGTTTAGGATCACTTAAGTAAATAGTGAGTTAATACATGTGTGGAGTATGTGATTATAGTAAGTGCCTTTATATATATTACTTAGCATGGTAATATGTGAATGTGAAAACGACGTTAATAAAATATATATATATATATATATATATATATATAGATATATATATACATATATATATATATATATATATATATACGTTGTTAAACCAATACATCTTTAAATAAATATTGATTAGAGAATTAATTAATATTGAGATATGGTTAAATGTATAAATTAAAGAAATCGTTTTGGGGACAATTTATAGAAAGGAAAGAGAAATAAATATTATATATTTGTAATAAATGATATTAAAATAATTTTTAATATTGAATTATTTTAATTAAAGGGAGAATTTTATTTTAAATAATAATATTACCTTGTATGTCTTTGTATGAGATAATTTGTATGAGGGTAAATATATTAAAACATATTTGCTATATGTAATAAAGTGATGCGAATAATTTATCATAATAGAAAATAAACTTATGGTCTATTTTCTATATAATATGTGTACATGTAATTATTTTAATAATAATTAGATATTATATTAAAATAATATCTTGAGAAAATGAATAAATTATTTTATTATAATTAATGCCTCTATTGGAGAAAATGTAAAAAAAATATATTATGTCACGTTATGGTGGAATATATAATTGTTGTTATAGTAATGTATTTCCAAAAGGGTTAAATCTATAAAAGAAAATTAAGTTATTTTAATATATTAAATAACTTAAGTTATTATTTTATAGTAGATTTTAAAATTTAAATAATTAATAGAGTAAATCTTAATTATTCTAAGCGTAAAGGTTATACATATTATAAGTGTATAATTATTTAAGATAGCTTAGCATTAAAGTACATATGTCACACAAACCTTATATTAAATCAATATTAAAGTATGGTAGAAGTGATAATAAGCTTAAAATTGAGCTTGTGAAGTATGCCTAGTGTGGCAAAGTGATGGAATAGACATTCATTAAATAATTTAATGAATGAATAATTAAAGAGATTAATTAATATTATTATGAGAATTAATTGCTATGTGCAAGTACGTATGGTATGAGATCACATATGTAAGTATTGTAATGATAATACTTTATGACCATATTATAAGATGTAATATTAATTGGATTGAATCAATGTACATAAGGTACATTAGTATGTAAAGGTATGCTTATTATATGTGGGTGTATATATGTATGTGTGTGTATATATATATATATATATATATATATATATATATATATATATATATATATATCTGTGTGTGTGTGTGTGTGTGTGTGTGTGTGTACCTATAACTTATTATAATGTGGTATCATTAAGTCATTGAAATTGATTTAGTGAGTCAAAATGAGATATAACCTAAGTGTAAAATTATACATTGATGTAGGAATATATGTAATATACATATGTATGTTGCACAAAGGAATACAATGCTAAGTTTGATTGTCCTTGTCCCAAATTAGTGGCTCACTTCTCTTCACGTGTATAGCCTTGAATGGCCTAAGCCTATTCTTTCTTCTCTCAAACTCAGCAAACTAGCTATAATCATGAAGGGGGAGTTGCTCCAACAGTAATCTTCAACAACTACTCCAACTACTCTCTATGAACCAATGTATTCTCCTCCTTTCCGTTGGATGGAATTGTGACGCCCCCAAATTCAGACCATCACTGATCTCGAATTTGGTTCATCACATACTAATTCTAATAACAACTAAAATCTCAAACAATGGAATAATAGAATAATTTACATTGATATAACATAAATATTCTCATCCCAAGTCTCGAAACTATTACTAATACACTTCATAACTTAAACCAAACATTTCTTCATACATAACATTTAAATAAGTCTTAATACAACATAACGGAAACATCCTAATATAGAAAAGCACAGCTATTCCATAGCCTTGCCTTCGTACTTGTCATGTCCCGGGGTTCCACCTTGCCCTGCCCTAACTGAAATGTTTATGGGAAGCAAGAGTGAGCAACAAATTTGCTCAGCAAATAATATGCCAATAAATGTGAACAGGAATATATATAGTTCTAAATCTCAAGGGTAAAATCATAATTAATCGCTCAGGATTTCAAATAAGAATGTTGTGAATAAAACAAATAGTAATGACTTCCAAATTTATTCCGTAAAGTTGAATAAGGACCACTACGGGTCGAGAAGTTATTACAAGTTTCAAAAGTTTCAGCAATTTCAAGTGAATGAATAGATATCACTGAGTGTCGCTGTGGACCAAAGATTAATAAAGAATCCAATGAATTCAAAGTTTCAAGTTAATAAATACTGGATACTGAGTGGTCGCTAAGAACCACGAACTTCTACTAGAATCAACAAAAATATTTCTGGTAACCCAACCAAGTACAATTAGGGGATCAGCCTATCGTACCAGGAGTTATGCATAACCTGTCACACCACTATTGGCACCCCGACTATATAGTTCCCCATTTTACAAGGGTTGTTCAACTCAGTCAATTTATAAGAGTCCGCACCAAGGCAATTGGTGTGGATTGCTTGATAATTCATTGTATTGGTCTAGCCGAATTCAATGGCGTAGACAATTTCAACAATAAGAACAATTTATGAGTTCAATACTCGCAACAATAATTCGAAGAATATAATCGTGATTTAAATCAAAGTATGAAACATAAGTTTGTAAGGCAAGAATTATTCTAGCACCTATTCACTCGTACGACCAAAATTAGTACAAGCTCGAATATGTGTTCAATAAAGAGTACAAATCAAATACTTGCTCAATAAAAGAGTAGTCAGATAGTTGCAATTAATATACAAGAACAGTTTCAAGGAAACTTGCACAATGAAAGAGTATAAGTTAGGGAACTTACTTACGACGTTCCTCGAATAAGTACCCACAAGGATAGGATACTTGCAACACAATAAAAGTAGGGTTCAGATACTTGCACTATAAATGAGTGTAAGTCAGGAAACTTGCACTATAAATGATTGTAAGTCAGGAAACTTGCACTATAAATGATTGTAAGTCAATAATCTTGCTTACAACGTTCCTTGAATAAAGTAAACACAAGGATAAGATACTTGCAACATAATAAAAGTATGGTTCGGATACTTGCAAATAATACAAGAACGGGTTTAAGGAAACTTGCCTTAAGCGTAGTCTATCCACGTTAAGTAAATCAACACTTTTCGAATCCTATTATAACATAGTTACATATATAGGATATCCATTAGCTACGCACATTCGATACACAACTTGACGTGTAAATTAAATATACACATATGATTCTAACTTATTCATATAACCCTATACGTACGTTAGTACGTACTTATACACATGTAGCATAAAATTAGTATATAAGACGTCATGAAATCAAGAAACACGTATAGCCTCACAATGCTTAATCGGTTATGTCTTTATTTACTTTTGGAATTCCTTTTACAAATTTATAATCTTTCTACCATATCATCATCACATTTGAATACGATCAGTATCAACCAAACTCTTTTTAATGGTTTAGAGTATCTGTAACGATTGAGAATTTTATATGTTCATTGTAAATATTTATTGAAATAAATAAATATTTTATGGAATTTAATTGTGAAGATAAATAAATAAAGTGTGCGAGTGTTGTGGACAATTTAATTAAGTGCTATATGATTAATTAAATTGATATGTTAGCAATGGTGTAGCATAATTTTAATTTAATTAAGAATGATTTAATTAGATTTAATGTTATGTGCTAAGTGATAATAATTTGTACACGAATTATGTTTAATAAAGGAAATTCAATGGTGTGACAATCTGGTATTATATGAATGTTAGTTTATTTAATTGAATTAGAATGTTGTAATTTAATTAAATAAGTGTAATATTTAGTCTATGGATTTAAAGAATTATTAAAATACTATAAAAGGATTTTGAAGTGTTTTACCAAACAAGGCCCTTGTACTTGTTTAATCTTATTTCTTCCAAACAATGCCTTAAGCTCAATAAGTTAGTTTTAAAAAAATAATGTAGTTTTGCCAAACGTGGCCTTACTCTTTTCAAATTCTATAACCTATGTAATTAATAATACTTATTATGGTTATAAGTATTATATTTATTATTTATAAGTTACATATATTATATATGTATATGTATAATATTATATATGTCAGTTAAAAACAAAAAGTTACGTTAGTTTTACAAACCAAAGAAAGAAAAGAAGAAGAGGGTTAGAGAGAATTCTCATAGAAGAAGAAGAAGAAGAAGAAGAAGGCAAAGCAAGCCCAATTTCATCATCTCTCTCTTAACCTAAAACTAGTAAGGTTATAATCTTAACCCTAGAACTAATTCATAGGTGTTGTGTTTTCTTCTTTGTCAAATTAGGTTTTTTCAATCATGAAACTATATGTATATATGGTGTTCATATTTTTTCATATGTAATTGTATGCCATGAAAGGGTTTTCAAAATACAATTGTTGTAAAACAAGTTTTCAAAGCATATTATTTTATGTTTTCTTGGTTTTAGAACTCTATGTGAAAGTCTCTTAGTGAAAGCTATTTATTTTGATATGTGAATGGGATATGTATGTATATATATATATATGTTTACATGAGAGTTTCATAGTTGTTTAAGAATTTCAATTCACAAGTATATGATGAACACTATGAAATTCATGTTCATAGTGTTAGATTATGAAGTTATGTTGAAAATTTCCTTAAATCCTTGAGGTGAGCATGAATTTTGTGTAATATGTGATATAACATGATTATATATGAGTTATATGGTGATTCTAGCAATTCAATCCATGAATTTTTGATAAACAATAAGAAGCATGTTCATAGTGATTTTTGGTGAAACTATTTCTGAAAACGGCTTTTGAAACTATCAAATTGATGTTTGATTTTGACTTATTGTTAAAATTAATCATGTATTATGTTAATATGTTAAGAATATGAGTTATCACAATTGGAATCACTTGAATTGGATGAAAAACGAATTCGTAGTAGCAATTTTCGTCAAGAACGCTTAAAATTGTGTTTTCTTTGAAAATCATGAAATCTTGTTTTGGATTATGTGTTTTATGAATTATATATGTTACGAGCATGATAATAAGTTTAAAATATTGTTAGTATCAAGTTTTATGTTTATCATGTTGGAAAAAATCGAATTCGGTGTGAAGAAATAAGCCAAATTGGCTTAATTCTCCACCAGTTCGCGAGCCGGGCGCTGTGGCAGGGGGAACACCCGCCCCAGCGGGTGTTTTATGCAGGGAGGACCCGCCCCAGCGGGTGGGGCTGCTGCCAAGAAAATCTGGAATTTTGTTTTTGAGTTTTTATGCCCCGTTTGTTAAGCTAACTTGTTTCTAAGACTTGGAAAGTGAAATGTATAATAAGATAATATGTTTTTGATGTGTTTAAGTTATATTGAAGTATATTATGAATATGTTACATGTGTGTGTTTGTGTGTTGCTTTCACAAGGCACACAACACGATTCAGTGAAGTATAGGCTTATTAATGCATGCCGTGAGTATAGACTCACGTACTTGACTAATTAGTAACCAATGTGGTAAATTATACTATGAGTTGGACTTGGATATGAAGTTCAATGGTTTAAATGTTGTAATTGGATACTAATAGATGGTTTGAATGTAATATAAATGTGTAGGGTGTTTGTGAAGTGCGTATAGTTGTTAAAGTGTAGCTTGCACTTAAGGCAAGTTCTCTTACCCTTATTCTCTTATGTTAAGCAAGTTTCTAAACTTGTTATTTATATTGTGCAAGTTCTTTAAGCTACTCTCGAATGCTATACAAGCCTATTCATTGTATCTTTTCATTGGGCAAGTTTCTTAACCCTTGCTCAAGAAATCACGAAAGTTCATTTACGTTCTTTAAATTGTTATGTGTGGTACAAGTTATACCATACTCATAAAGCGTAAGTATTAAAGCGTTATTTTAGTAATATGATCTTGACTTAGTTGTTCAAGTAAGATCTACTTAGTCTATCGAATGCTTTAAGTTGTTTCTAAAAGCATGCCTATCTATTATGAAGTTTATTGTCATATTTTGCAATTTGTTCATGATTGAACTGTAAAGGACTGTAAGTCGATTCAACTACTCCTAGTTGATGATAGTTGAACTCTAAAGTTCCCTTATCTATCCAAACCAAACTTTCTTTGGTGCGGACTTGTATTCAATTTCTGAGAAGGAGCAACCCTATTAATTAGGGGAAATTTATGCGAAAGCGTTAAATGGTTGTGCACAATTCATGGTACAAAGGGTTGATCCCACTGAGTACGAGTTAAGGGTCCATAGTCTTATTGACTGTTAAAGGTTTAAATAGAAATATTTATAACCTAGGACAATGGTTCAAGGTCTTATGACCCTCAGATGATTTCCTATTCGAATCCTATATATTGATGAAAGAATTATATTTTAATTCTTTATATGGATGGAAGTAAAGTTATTCAAACTCTTTTGAAACGATTCACTTATGTCATATCACTGTTGTATATCCATGTGAGCTTTTGTTTGCTCACTCTTGCCTGCTTTACCACCATTTGCAGTTGAGACCAAGAATGTGGACATACCATCAACAAGTAAAGGAAAATGAAAGATGAATAAGTGAAGGCTTGTGACGTCAAGTTGCTTTTGTAATAAGACTTAGTTGGTTATGTTTATATTTTTGCATTTACGTTATTTGAATGATGTTAAGGTTTAGATAACCCTGGGATTTTTGTTGAACAAGTTGCCATTCTTTCTAGAGGAAGATTTTATTAAGGTTTTATGAAGGTTGTAATTAGTTTGAAATTTTATTTGGGTAGATGTATGTTTTAATTAGAAAGTGAACACCAAATCATGTGGAAACGAAGTACCCGGATTTGGGGGTGTCACAGGTTGGTATCAAAGCTGTAGGTTACGAAACTTTAGGTGAGGGAAAACCTTAGGTAGTAGCCTTATGGAACGATCGAAAAGATAGATGTGATAGGTAAAGATAATAAACTACCTTATGTGCTATGTGTTACGTTTAGGTATTCGAAGAGTGACGACTCGATATCACGTAATAACAAACTTTAAAATTCTTTTGTCAGGATGACGAACATTAGAGAATCTAGTAAGGCTAGAGAGGTTGTATCTCAGGTGCCTGGAGGGGAGGAACCCCGTGACATACATGTTGTCTGGGAGCAGCTGGTTAGGAGAGAGCCATCTCCAGTGATCACCATAGCTGGTCGGGAGCGTGAGCTGACACCTATTCCAGAGGACGAGGACGAGGACGAGTCTGAAGAGGAGGAAGAGGATCCCGAAGAGGAATTCCCACCTCACTCTACTAGTGTTGAGATGTACGAGGCAGTCTACGATAGCAACGTGGAGCTTCATGGACGAGTAGGAGATCTCGAGGAAACTATCCAGCAGCGAGACAATACGATCGAGGAAATTGCAAGTGACCTGGGAGATGCACAGTGGAACTTGATACATATGGAAGTTGAAAGAGATACTGCTCGATTTGAACTGGCAAAGCTAAAGCAAGACATCCAGGAGGAGTCGAGGAAGCGTGCCAGGGCTGAAGAGTCAAGCTTGAGGGCTAATCAATGAGCTGATCGAGCTGAAGATGAAGCTGAAGCCAAGAGGGCCAAGCTGAGGGAAACGGAATATGCTTTTCATACAGCGATAGAAAGAGCTCAGGACCGTATTTTCTACTACCCAGCTCAGTTCCAAGGTTTACCGTGGTATGTGGTGGACCGAAGAACGCCATTAGGGGTAATGGAAGAGGAACGCAGAGAGGCTGTGCGACGTATTAATATGCCTAGGCAGTAACGGCAATAGCAGTAATAGTAGTAGTAGCAGTAGTAGTAGAGCTTTTGTTTATGTGTTGCTTTTGAAATAGATCAACTAAATCCCATAATTGAGATAAGAATGGGATAAGTTAATAATGTAATCCTGCAACTTTTTCAGTTCAGGAAGGATGATGTAAATGGCAGAAATGCTATCTGGTTGATGTTTTTTTTTACTACGACTAAGGAATAAAAGAAGTTTATTGATGTGCTTTGTGTTCTATGTGAACTGAGATATTCAAACCTTTAAGTGTGAACTTGAATACTTAAGATTTGAATAAAGGATCTAATAATAATATTTTCTTATCAGAAAATGCCTCCTAGAAGAAGAGTAACATGTCAAAACCCCGAGGGTTCAACAAACAACAACAATAACGATGCAACAAACCCTAATGCAGTTCAGCAATTAGTGAACCTGCTGGCAGGAGCAGTGGCGAATCAGCCGCAAGTGCAAGCCACGACGTTTAAAGAGTTTAAGGCAGTAGGACCACCGAAATTTAAGGGATCAACAAACCCTATAGATTCTCAGACGTGGATTATGGAAATAGAAAAGGTATTTGACGTGGCTAGGGTCAGTGAAGACCAAAAAATGGCATTTGTGACTTTTATGTTGAAGTCAGATGCTAGCTTCTGGTGGCAGGCAAATAAGACTAGAGAGGGAGAAGGAGTCATAGCGTGGGAACGTTTCAAAGAGATGTTCTACGAGATGTACTTCCCAGTGAGTTCACAAGATCAGATGGAGGTCCAATTCTTAGAGCTGAAGCAGGGAACGATGTCAGTGTTGGAATATGCGGCAAAGTTTAATGAACTGGCCAGGTTCGCTACTTACCAGGTCAGCACGGATGTTAGAAAGGCGAGGAGGTTTGAGCGGGGACTGAAACCCTAGCTCTACAGCAAGGTCTCTATGTTCCAGCTAAATACGTTTGCAGCCATTCTGGAAAAGGCTATTCTAGCTGAAGGGGGAAGCGAAGCGGTGAATAAATTCAACCAAGATAAGAAGAAGAAGAATGAAATGGAAACTAAGGCTAGTAGTAGCGGGGCTATTCATCAGAAAAGGAAGTGGAATGGCAATAACTCTGCTGGGAGTTAGCAGGGAGGCCATCATAAGAGGAAGCTTGAAGAGTGTGCTACATGCGGGAAGATTCACACTGGAGTGTGCATGAAAGGGAAACGCGTATGCTACAAATGTGGTCAGGAAGGCCACATCGCGCCATATTGCCCAAACCTCAAGAAAGGAGCTTGTTATACATATGGGTCCAAGGATCACATGGCTCGTAATTGCCCTAAGAAGCCAGCGGCAGGGTCAATAGGGAATGGAGGAAAGGACAACGGCAGAACTATGACTCTTGCCGGACCTTCGCCACTAAAGGCCGTTCGACCCACTGCCCGCACATTCAACATGACGGTGCATGACGCGGTGCAATCAAAAGACGTGGTGGCAGGTATTATTCTGATCAATAGTATAAATACATATGTATTATTTGATTCGGGTGCTACTTGTTCATTCATATCTGATGATTTTGCTAAAACCCTAGACTTACCTGTAGAGGAGTTAGTTTACCCTTTGAACATAGAAATTGCGAATAGGGAGGTTATTCCTATTAGGAGCGTTTATAGGAATTGCAGATTGGACATTAAAGGTCAGGAGCTTAGAGTAGATTTAATTCCGATTAAACTTGGGGAATTCGATGTCATATTGGGTATGGACTGGTTGTTCAACCATGGGGCGGTAATCGACTGTCAGAAAAAGTCGGTAAACCTTACGACTCCGTCGAAAGTAGTGTTCTATGGCATTAAATCCCCTAGACAAGCAAATTGTCTGACGGTGATGCAAGCTAATAAACTTTTGATGCAAGGCTGTGTAGGATATTTAGCCTACATAGTAGATACGCGTAAGGAGAGCCCGAAGGTAGAAGAGATATCGGTAGTAAAGGAGTTTGTGGACGTTTTTCCGAGCGATTTGCCAGGGCTTCCGCCTGATAGGGAGACAGAGTTCGTGATCGATTTAGCGCCGGGAACTGCTCCAATTTCATAGGCTCCATATCGAATGGCTCCAGTCGAGATGAAGGAACTGATGGTTCAACTGCAGGAACTGTTAGACAAGAAGTATATCCAACCGAGCGTTTCGCCGTGGGGAGCGCCTGTTTTATTCGTGAAGAAAAAGGACGGATCGATGCATCTCTGCATTGATTATAGGGAGTTGAATAAAGTTACGATCAAGAATAGGTATCCTTTACCTAGGATCGATGACTTATTTGATCAACTGAAGGGTGCGAGGTATTTCTCAAAAATTGATTTGAGAAGCGGGTATCATCAGTTGAAGGTGAGGAAGGAAAATATACCGAAAAATGCTTTTAGGACTCGGTATGATCATTACGAGTTTTTGGTGATGTCATTTGGTCTCACGAATGCCCCAGCTGCATTTATGGACCTAATGAACAGGGTGTTCAAACCATTTCTGGATAAGTTCGTGGTAGTATTTATAGATGACATCCTGGTTTATTCTAAGACTGAGGAAGAGCATGCTGAAGATTTAGGACTAACCTTAGAAGTATTGAGACGAGAAAAGCTTTACGCTAAATTCTCGAAATGCGAATTTTGGTTGGAACGTGTGCAATTTCTTGGCCACGTGATCGACAAGGAGGGTATTTCAGTAGATCCGTCGAAGGTTGAAGCGGTAATGAATTGTGATCAGCCGAAGACGCCGTCTGAAGTGAGGAATTTCTTGGGATTGGCAGGTTATTACTGGAGATTTATCCAAGACTTTTCTAAAATCGCAACTCCGTTGACGAATTTGACTCGTAAAACAGTTAAGTTTGTTTGGACGGAGAAGTGTGAGGAGAGTTTTCAAGAGTTGAAGAAAAGGTTGAGTACTGCACCTGTATTATCTTTGCTGGATAGTTTGGGGAATTTCGTGGTATATAGTGATGCCTCACATAAAGGATTAGGCTGTGTGTTGATGCAAAGCGGCAAAGTCATTGCCTATGCGTCACGTCAGCTGAAGGACTATGAGAAGGGGTATCCGACCCATGACTTGGAATTGGCGGCAGTAGTGTTTGCTCTAAAGATTTGGAGACACTACTTATATAGAGAGAAGTGTGAAATATATACAGATCACAAGAGTCTGAAGTATATCTTCACCCAGAAAGATTTGAACATGCGCCAAAGGAGATGGTTGGAACTGATCAAGGACTACGACTGTGAAATACTTTACCATCCAGGTAAAGCTAATGTTGTCGCCGACGCTTTGAGCAGGAAAGGTCGGGAGAAGCTGAATATGTTACCTGATCAGGATCGGTTAATAGAGCAGATGGCTAGATTAGAGCTGGAAGTAAAGTTTCCAAAGGAATTGGATGAGATGTTGTTTCAAGTAACCACTAGTTCTACTATTGTGGACAAGGTAAAAGAAGCTCAACTTCACGATGAAGAATGCGAGAAGATTCGGAAGAGAATAGCTGATGGCGAAGAGTTTAAATTCAAGATCGACAGTGAGAAACTGCTACGATTTGAAGGTAGAATCTGGGTACCGCCAGTACCGGAAGTTAAGGAGGAAATCTTGAGCGAAGCTCACAGCTCAAAATATTCAATTCACCCTGGGAGTACGAAGATGTACCAGGATCTCAGGCATCATTTCTGGTGGCCGAATATGAAGAGGGACGTTGCTGAATGAGTTGCGAAATGCTTAACGTGCCAGAAAGTCAAGGCAGAACACCAGAGACCTAGCGGATTGCTGCAACCATTAGAAATTCCAGAGTGAAAATGGGAGCATATCACGATGGATTTCGTGGTGGGTCTTCCAGCAACTCAGAAAGGTTTCGATGCGATATGGGTTATTGTGGATCGACTGACGAAGTCAGCCCACTTTTTACCAATTAGGATTAAATATAACTTGGAACAATTAGCTAAATTATACGTTAAGGAGATCATTTCTCGACATGGTATCCCAGTGTCGATTGTGTCAGACAGAGATCCGCGTTTTACGTCAAATTTCTAGAAGCGTTTACAAGAATGTTTGGGAACGCAGTTGCGAATGAGTACAGCGTACCATCCTCAAACCGATGGTCAGACCGAGGGAACAATTCAAACGCTTGAGGATATGCTGAGTGCATGTGTGATGGACTTTAAAGGGAGCTGGGATGATCATCTACCGTTGGTGGAGTTCGCCTACAACAATAGTCATCATGCGAGTATTGGCATGCCGCCTTACGAAGCGTTATACGGCAGAAAGTGCAGGACTTCTCTATACTGGGATGAAGTTGGTTAACGTCAGCTGTTGGGACCGGAATTGGTATAACAAACTGCGAAAATTGTGAAGCTGATCAGAACAAGATTGGTTGCTGCTCAGAACAGACAGAAGAAATATGCCGATCAACATCGACAGAACCGAGAATTCTTACCAGGAAGCTTCGTTTTCCTGAAGGTGTCTCCCTGGAAGGGGAAGATTAGATTTGGCAAGAAGGGGAAGCTGAGTCCCCGATTTATTGGACCTTTTGAGGTATTACAAAAAGTTGGTGAGGTAGCTTACGAAGTGGCATTACCTCCGGAACTCAAGAATATACATAACGTATTTCATATTTCCGTGTTACGGCGTTACAAACATGACTATAAACATGTAATAGAATACGAGCCTTTACAATTTGATAAAGAATTAACTTATGAAGAGGTTCCTGTTCAACTTATTGACAGAAAGGAACAAGTACTTAGGAATAAAGTGATACCTTCTGTTAAGGTAATTTGAAGGAACCACAGTGCTGAAGAAGCTACGTGGGAACTCGAAGATGTTATGATGAAGTCTTATCTTCAATTATTTGCTTAATTGAAGTGTGTAACCCCTTAGATATCGATTCTGGGGACAGAATCCTTTTAAGGGGGGAAGAATGTAACAGATGAGAATTTTTATGAGATTTTTTTTCTGTTGTGATTCTGGGGACAGAATCCTTTTAAGCAGGGAAGACTGTAACGATTGAAAATTTTATATGTTAATTGTAAATATTTATTGAAGTAAATAAATATTTTATGGAATTTAATTGTGAAGATAAATAAATAAAGTGTGCAAGTGTTGTGGACAATTTAATTAAGTGCTATATGATTAATTAAATTGATATGTTAGCAATGGTGTAGCATAATTTTAATTTAATTAAGAATGATTTAATTAGATTTAATGTTATGTGCTAAGTGATAATAATTTGTACACGAATTATGTTTAATAAAGGAAATTCAATGGTGTGACAATCTGGTATTATATGAATGTTAGTTTATTTAATTGAATTAGAATGTTGTAATTTAATTAAATAAGTGTGATATTTAGTCTATGGATTTAAAGAATTATTAAAATACTAGAAAAGGATTTTGAAGTGTTTTACCAAACAAGGCCCTTGTACTTGTTTAATCTTATTTCTTCCAAACAATGCCTTAAGCTCAATAAGTTAGTTTTAAAAAAATAATGTAGTTTTGCCAAACGTGGCCTTACTCTTTTCAAATTCTATAACCTATGTAATTAATAATACTTATTATGGTTATAAGTATTATATTTATTATTTATAAGTTACATATATTATATATGTATATGTATAATATTATATATGTCAGTTAAAAACAAAAAGTTACGTTAGTTTTACAAACCAAAGAAAGAAAAGAAGAAGAGGGTTAGAGAGAATTCTCAGAGAAGAAGAAGAAGAAGAAGAAGAAGAAGGCAAAGCAAGCCCAATTTCATCATCTCTCTCTTAACCTAAAACTAGTAAGGTTATAATCTTAACCCTAGAACTAATTCATAGGTGTTGTGTTTTCTTCTTTGTCAAATTAGGTTTTTTCAATCATAAAATTATATGTATATATGGTGTTCATATGTTTTCATATGTAATTGTATGCCATGAAAGGGTTTTCAAAATACAATTGTTGTAAAACAAGTTTTCAAAGCATATTCTATTATGTTTTCTTGGTTTTAGAACTCTATGTGAAAGTCTCTTAGTGAAAGCTATTTATTTTGATATGTGAATGGGATATGTATGTATATATATATATATATATGTTTACATGAGAGTTTCATAGTTGTTTAAGAATTTCAATTCACAAGTATATGATGAACACTATGAAATTCATGTTCATAGTGTTAGATTATGAAGTTATGTTGAAAATTTCCTTAAATCCTTGAGGTGGGCATGAATTATGTGTAATATGTGATATAACATGATTATATATGAGTTATATGGTGATTCTAGCAATTCAATCCATGAATTTTTGATAAACAATAAGAAGCATGTTCATAGTGATTTTTGGTGAAATTGATGTTTGATTTTGACTTATTGTTAAAATTGATCATGTATTATGTTAATATGTTAAGAATATGAGTTATCACAATTGGAATCACTTGAATTGGATGAAAAACGAATTTGTAGTAGCAATTTTCGTCAAGAACGCTTAAAATTGTGTTTTCTTTGAAAATCATGAAATCTTATTTTGGATTATGTGTTTTATGAATTATATATGTTACGAGCATGATAATAAGTTTAAAATATTGTTAGTATCAAGTGTTATGTTTATCATGTTGGGAAAAATCGAATTCGGTGTGAAGAAATAAGCCAAATTGGCTTAATTCTCCACCAGTTAGCGAGCCGGGCGCTGTGGCAGGGGAAACACCTGCCCCAGCGGGTGTTTAATGCAGGGAGGACCCGCCCCAGCAGGTGGGGCTGCTGCCAAGAAAATCTAGAATTTTGTTTTTGAGTTTTTATGCCCCGTTTGTTAAGTTAACTTGTTTCTAAGACTTGGAAAGTGAAATGTATAATAAGATAACATATTTTTGATGTGTTTAAGTTAGATTGAAGTATATTATGAATATGTTATATGTGTGTGTTTGTGTGTTGCTTTCACGAGGCACACAACACGATTCATTGAAGTATAGGCTTATTAATGCATGCCGTGAGTATAGACTCGTGTACTTTACTAATTAGTAACCAATGTGGTAAATTATACTATGAGTTGGACTTGGATATGAAGTTCAATGGTTTAAATGTTGTAATTAGATACTAATAGATGGTTTGAATGTAATATAAATGTGTAGGGTGATTGTGAAGTGCGTATAGTTGTTAAAGTGTAGCTTGCACTGAAGGCAAGTTCTCTTACCCTTATTCTCTTATGTTAAGCAAGTTTCTAAACTTGTTATTTATATTGTGCAAGTTCTTTAAGCTACTCTCAAATGCTATACAAGCCTATTCATTGTATCTTTTCATTGGGCAAGTTTCTTAACCCTTGCTCAAGAAATCACAAAAGTTCATTTACGTTCTTTAAATTGTTATGTGTGGTACAAGTTATACCATACTCATAAAGCGTAAGTATTAAAGTGTTATTTTAGTAATATGATCTTGACTTAGTTGTTCAAGTAAGATCTACTTAGTCTATCGAATGCTTTAAGTTGTTTCTAAAAGCATGCCTATCTATTATGAAGTTTATTGTCATATTTTGCAATTTGTTCATGATTGAACTGTAAAGGACTGTAAGTCGATTCAACTACTCCTAGTTGATGATAGTTGAACTCTAAAGTTCCCTTATCTATCCAAACCAAACTTTCTTTGGTGCAGACTTGTATTCAATTTTTGAGAAGGAACAACCCTATTAATTAGGGGAAATTTATGCGAAAGCGTTAAATGGTTGTGCACAATTCATGGTACAAAGGGTTGATCCCCCTGAGTACGAGTTAAGGGTCCATAGTCTTATTGACTGTTAAAGGTTTAAATAAAAATATTTATAACCTAGGACAATGGTTCAAGGTCTTATGACCCTCAGATGATTTTATATTCGAATCATATATATTGATGAAAGAATTATATTTTAATTCTTTATATGGATGGAAGTAAAGTTATTCAAACTCTTTTGAAACGTTTCACTTATGTCATATCACTGTTGTATATCCAAGTGAGCTTTTGTTTGCTCACTCTTGCCTGCTTTACCACCATTTGCAGTTGAGACCAAGAATGTGGACATACCATCAACAAGTAAAGGAAAATGAAAGATGAATAAGTGAAGGCTTGTGACGTCAAGTTGCTTTTGTAATAAGACTTAGTTGGTTATGTTTATATTTTTGCATTTACGTTATTTGAATGATGTTAAGGTTTAGATAACCCTGGGATTTTTGTTGAACAAGTTGCCATTCTTTCTAGAGGAAGATTTTATTAAGGTTTTATGAAGGTTGTAATTAGTTTGAAATTTTATTTGGGTAGATGTATGTTTTAATTAGAAAGTGAACACCAAATCATGTGGAAACAAAGTACCCGAATTTGGGGGTGTCACAGTATCATTGTAGACCAATCAACAACATCCGAAAGCAAGCAAAATACTCAGATAAGATTTAAGGCTGTCGCAGTTGCGCCCTGGTTAAGCCTAGGGACAGCGTAGCTGCGCGGTCCCCTGGTCAGACCAGAGTTAAGATTCTGCTCAACTGGTTCAATCCCCGTGCTTAGCATATAACACATATGTCTTTAAAAAGGTTCTACATGCTTTTAAGGTCCATCAAATGTTCAACCTACACGTTATAGTCTTAGATTGGTATTCTAATGTCGTGGGGCCAAATAAGGTCATGAATCAAAAGTGCTACTATGTTTAACTTGTAAACATATGAGATAGTAAGGAAAATAATTTAGTATGCATGATCCCAAAGACTTTTATTATATACACTTATTTAGTTTTGTTCATTCTTTGAAAACTCGTACGAATCATGTTTTCACGGTCTTATGTCATGTCATATTAGATGGATACACATAACACGTACACACGATAAAGGTCTTTCATGCTTTTACAATCATCATACGTTCACCTTAATATGTTAGGATTCTCATTTAGGATTTCTAATGAGTTACGGTCAATTGAGGCCACGAAATCACAAGGTTTCTATGTTTACCATATGAACCTACGAGGTAGTCATAAAATTTATAATATGCATGATTGCATGTATTTGATTTATTTGCATGTAATTAATATCGCTTATTACTCTCAAACTTGTCTAGACTCATGCTCAGTTAACTTCCATAGTATCTAACACATTGTGTGTACATATAGACTAGCTTAGTGATGTTAAGAGTACTATCATGCATAACAAAATATGAGAATGTATTCTTTAACACGCTCATGAACATTAGTTCTTCAAAACTTTCAAGTTTCTCTTTTAAAGTCAACTTGAACTGACTTAACACATGTAAACTATATTTCATTCATAACCTACCCACATATACATGTTCATATGGTCAGAATATAAATATGATACCTATATGTCAAAGTTTATTTCAAAAACTATAATTTTCTTTAGTAATTATATACTAACATAACCAAACATGCTTATGCTACTTCATGATACATATATACACATATTATAATGATCTTCATGCATATCTAGACCACCCAAACACGCTTACAAGGTTAGAGCATAGACATTAATATAATATGTCAAAGTCTATTTTAAAAACTTTAAGTTCATTTATCAATGTATACTAACGTCGTCAAAGCAACTCATGTTACAACAAGAATCACATATGCATAAGTTAAACATGTTCTCTATGTGTAGCTTAGACTGTATACACATGCTCACAAAATCAGAAAGGTAAGTTTATTAGTTCCATCAAAGTTCTCTTTTAAAATTCAAGTCTTTTCTAGTAATTTTATTCAAAACAAGTTAAGGTACTCAGGATGTACAAAAGGGACTTTAAGTTCATAATCAGGTCTGCTTTTATGTGTGTCTAAGTCAAACTTTCATGCTAGGACACTACAGTAAAAATGGAAATTAGAGTCTAGTTTTGGGTACCGGCGCAGCTGCGCTGCACCCAAGAACAACTTGGGCGCAGCTGCGCCACTTCCCAGCCAGACCCATAAATTCTTTCTACTTCGGTAAAAACCAGACCCATACACAGAATTTCTTCACGAATTCCATTCTAAACAACTATAGTGCATTACTAACATACTCATAAGGCTATATAGTAACTAGCAAACATTACCCAAATCATGTTATCATCTAATTCAACCAAAATCAACAAGTTAGTAATTAAGGATGAAGAACAAGAGTTATACCTCTGTTAAGCTAGATAGAGAGCTTGCTGTAATTTGAACTTCTCGATTCACAGACTTCTTACTAATACAATGCACTAACTCTATATCTTATACTTACAGATTCTCAGCAATTGAAATGAAAGGGGGAGAAGCTTCATTTATAGGAGAATGGTTACACAGACAATGCATTCATCCATCAATTTAAATCAATGGACAGAAGAAGAATTTGATGGTTAATGAAGAGTAGTTGAGTGGTTGGTGAATTGCACTATTAAGCCCACTCCTCATGCCATGATTGCTATGAAATGCTGAGTTTTAGGATGTAGAGCAGCATAGGCCATTAGCCTTTTACGTGTAGGAAGAAATGGGACAAGTTTTTAAAGCTCAGCACTTTGGCAAAAATGAAATAACACTAGTTGTATTTATTATACATATACATATATACACTTTGAGTTAAATACACATATATGCATACTTAGGTTTAAATTCAATTAGAATCCCAATGTAGTTTCAAATAAGGAAAAAATGTTACAATGTAGTAAGTTTGGGGTACATGTATATCTATCAATATATAATCCATGTACAATTATAATACCGAACATAATCCAATTGGGTATTATATTTCCACATTACCATGAACCATATTATTTCCTCTCATATATTTAAACATGCACTTGAATCAATTTAATAATTCATAAGGTACACCTCTAATGTATCCATACATATATGTTGTCACATAATATCATTACAACTATATTATTTCCAATTATATGAATCTATTGAAATAATCATTTAGTAACAATTGTTTATTTAATACTCATGAGGTATATATTTAATGTAGTCACACATCTCATTTTGTCATATAAGTATTATTATGTAGTTCACACAATCCAATTAATCTTAATATATAATTCTCATATATTGTATAGTCACATCAAAGTATAACACTATACTTCATATTATATAGGTGTAGTTACTATATAATATGTGATTTACATAACTTTTACACTTAAAAATTAATCGAACAAACATTGCTCTATTATAGAAATTAAGTAACAATTAATATAATATTAATTATTCATTTACTTGATAATATTCTATTACTCGCAATAACAATTAATAATATTATTATATGATTAACTATCGCATGTATTGCACACAACAATTAATTGAATAAATATAACTCTTATAATATTCATCAATTATTTACTCATAAATGTTTTGTTACTCACAATAACATATTATTAATAAATACTCATTAATAGGCTATCACTAATAACAACAAATAATTAACAATGTAATATTAATTAATCCTTCACTTATTGATTTCTCTCTTCAATTAATTAAATCATCACCATTTCCATTCTCATGCCACACAAGGCATTCTACGAGTTTATCACAATTCTCTATTTTTCCTCAATCATTATAATTTCAATTTAATATAATCGAATTACTTTTCTCATAACTCGTACACATTTATGTTCCAATAAGTATTCATTTTCTTATTTTATCAATAAAAAAAATTATTCATGAAATTTACGGTTCTTACATCCTCCTCCCCTTATAAAAATTTTATCCTCGGAATTGGTACAAGGTTACACAAATAGATAGGGATAGTCCCTCGTCGTCCTATCTTCTAATTTACACGTGGCCTCCTTGGGATTGTGCTTTCGTCAAAGTGTTATCACAGAAGATATAATTTTATTCCTTAATATTTGCTATTTCCTATCTATTACTTGGACAAGAATTCTTTATAAGTCAGATTCTCCTCTACTTTAGTGGGTTCATAGGGTATTACGTTCTTATAATTTGGTTTATACGATTGTAAGACAGAAACATAAAACACACTGTGGACATGTTCCAGTTCAATAGGTAAGGCTACCTCGTATGCCACTTTGCCTACTCTCTTCAATACTTCAAAAGGTTTCACGAACCTTAGACTCAATTCTTCTTTCTTACCTAATCATATCATCCCCTCACAGGGAAACATTTAAGAAATACAAAACTACCGTCTTCAAAATCTTGATTATGACGATGCCAATCTGCGTATTTCCTATGTTGATCTTGGGCTGCTACTAATCTGGTTCTTTTTGTCTTCACATCGTCTGCTATTCATCGTACTAAATTTGGTCCCAATTGAAGTCGTCGTTCTCTAACCTCATCCCAATGTAGCGGTGTTCTACATTTTCTTCCGTGGAGAGCTTCGTACGATGGCTTACCGATATTTGTATAATAATTATTACTATAAGCAGATTCTACTAAGGGTAAGTGATATCCCAAATTTACCTTTGAAATCCATTACGCAAGCTTTTTCAAAACTTTGAAGTGGAGCGCGGGTTTTGATTTGAAATTATTAACACCAATATTCCGTATTGAAAAACGATTATTTCGCTAATTGATTTAAATTGGATCGAATATCTATCGGTAGGGAGTGTGTCGTCTTTTTCAATCGGTCGACATATTCTATAACTTCTCGTCTCATATAGACCACCAATAGTGTCTTCGAAGATCCCGATATGTTTTCATGCTTCCTGGGTGAACAAAATATGTCCAACTATATGCCTCATGAAAACTCTTATCTCGTAAATTACGGTTGACCCTCACGCTCGATCTACAATTCTTAAGATACCATTTCTGAACTTTGTCTCTGTATCTTCACGCACTTTTTGTCTTTATCTTGTTATCCCCTTACTCTATCCAACAACGTTAGACAAACTTCCGTTATAAACTTCCCTTTGGACTCTCTGGGTCCCTTCACTTCTATTTCAAATCTTTTCATCTTCCTGATTAGTTTCTCTTGAGTTATCAACTTGAATAATTTCTCCATTCCCTTTTCCTACTTAGCATATTGGCTACTATGTCTGTCTTTTCTAGGTGCTAGAGAATTTCGCAGTGGTAGTCTTCGACTGCTCCCAATTAATTACCGCCTTCACCTCTGCGGATCTGACGTGCCCTAAAACTAACCTTCTCCTTGACACACAACACTGGTGCTCCCCAAGGGAAAACACACTCGACTGAATATATCTTTTATCTAACATTTCTCGCAATTGTATTAATAATTCTTCATTTCTACCGGCACCATAAGATAGGTGCTTTGGAAATCAGTGCAGTCTCCGGTACTAAATCTATTACGACTTGTTTTTCTCTGTCTGGCGGAAGGCCGAGTAGATCGTCTGGGAATACATTTTGAAATTTTGGTTCTATTAATACATTATTTATTTCTACTGATACATTCTTTAGTTCTACTCTCGCTCTCTTAGTATCTACAATATGGTGAAATAATCTATACAAACTTTTCTTAACAATATCTTGGCCTGCATCATCGTAAGGTAACCTAATTGCCTAAATGACGAGCTACCATAAAACACTTCCTTGGACCGGTTTGGATTCTGAAGGTTCATATTTTTCTTCTAACAGTCAATTATCATAGTATGGTTATGTAATCAGTCCATTTTTAGTACCCCATCACACTTTCCAAATTTTTTCGAAATCCAGTTTATGCTTAGTTTACATCCCCTAATTTATATGCAACAATTACGATAAACGAATTGCTATGGGAATTACTTCCTTGTTCGCAACTTCTATTTTCAATGGATCTTCTAATCGTTCTTGGGGTAACTTAGTCGTTTCACAGTTCTTCAGATGCAAAAGGGAAAGATAGCACTCGAATTAGATAATATATACTTATTTATATTATAGATTAAGACCGCACCTGACATCACAACTTGGAATGACACTGCATCATGTATTATAACGTTAGTCGTACGTGGCATTGGTCCGCTAGATTGAGCTGGTCCAATTATCGTCATCTCCTCTCTATGGCTTCCTTTGTTGCCGTCTTCTTCCTTTCTTCCTTTCTTTGGGCAGTTCTTAACCTGATGATCTGTTGATCTACAAGCGAAGCATCCTTCGATCTTCTTCGGGTTTGGGCAATTCGGGGAAATATGCCCTTCTTGGCCGCAACTATAGCAAACGCCTCGTCCCTTAAGCACTCTCCTTGATGACTTTTCCCACATCTTGGGCAATCCTTGTTCTTTTTCTTGAGTCCTTCCTGGTGAATTCCCATCGGATTTTTGTTGATGTTGTTGTTGTATCGTCTTCTTTTGTTTCCATTTCCCTTCTCGTTCGTTTCCTTCTACCAATTACGTATATGACATTTTTCGGATCCATACGCAAAACACTCTTTGGTTTCCTCCTTCCTAGGACAGTTAGGAGAAATATGACCCTTCTCACCGCACTTATAGCACACATGTTTTCCTTTCAAACACGCTCCCATGTGGTTCTTTCTACATTTCTTACAGGCTTCTACCTTATTCTTTTGTGGTTGTCCTTCTTCTCTTATATACTTATTTTCATTCCATTACCTCTTGAAATTCTTACTGCTACCACTACTACTTTCTCCCATCATACCTTCGTTCGCTTTCTTTGAATTATTAACCTTTCCTTCTTTAGTCAAGTTAATATCTTTTCCTACCTCTGAAGTTTTCGTCTGTCTCTTCTTATAATCATTGATTCCTTCTTTAAAAGAATTTACTATAAGGTCTACCAATTGTTGTAAGGGTTCTTGATTCAATTCCCTATCTCCATTCTCCGTCGCTTGATGAGTCTCTCCTCTTTGGGGTATTGACATTTCTGTAAAGAAATAGAATGATATTATCACCTCTTTATTAAATATCTAATACTTTTTAAGACGTATAAGTTTTATTGCTATTCTTCCTTGTTATTATTTAACATAATATGGTTACTACACATACGTTTAATAAAAGCATGCCACTTATCACATCGTATAGCATTCTGCTAGTTTCATTACATACCCCTCTCGGGTATTAACAAAGTTGGGGTTAGAAAGATACTTCCCACATTATCCCTAAAATTGGGATCTACAACACTATTTCACATCTACAATTGTATCACTCGCGATACTTATTACCTAACTACCTTCACTCTTACCATGTCTGTATCTATTAGATACTAATCTGAAGGTCTGGAACTTCGCCTCCCACTATTGTATCTTATTCTACATCGTAAGGTAACTCAAACATGCCTCCATCCTAAAAGAAAACTTTCGCCGTGATTTTTTTTTATCATATTCCGGCTCCACTCCTACTAGGTTAGGGCTACTACCATAATAGGCTCAATTATAAGGGGTGTTGCGTACACCACATGTACCTCACGTGGTTCCTCCTCCATGACCCTACTAGGTTTACCTATCTTTGACATCCAAAATCACAAAACCAATGAACTTTATTAATGTCTCCGAGTAAAACATAATTTCATTGTATGGAATGAAAATATATTTCATAACAATACTAGCTTTCTAAGAAAACTTCACATGAGTTATATCTACTTCTAGTCTCTAATTTCTTCTAAGGTTATAGCCTAAGGACTCGCTCCTAAGGTTTATAACCTACAGCTTTGATACCAACCTGAGACGCCCCCAAATTCAGACGGTCACTGATCTCGAAATTGGTTCATCACGTACTAATTCTAATAACAACTAAAATCTCAAACAATGAAATAACATAATAATTTACATTAATATAACATAAATATTCTCGTCCCAAGTCTCGAAACTATTACTAATACACTTCATAACTTAAACCAAACATTTCTTAATACATAACATTTAAATAAGTCTTAATACAACATAACGGAAACATCCTAATATAGAAAAGCACCGTTACTCCATAGCCTTGCCTTCGTACTTATCATGTCCTGGGGTTCCACCTTGCCCTGCCCTAACCGAAATGTTTATGGGAAGCAAGAGTGAGCAACAAATTTGCTCAGCAAGTTATATGCTAATAAATGTGAACAGGAATATATACAGTTCTAAATCTCAATGGTAAAACGATAATTAATCGCTCAGGATTTCAAATAAGAATGTTGTGAACAAAACAAATAGCAATGACTTCCAAATCTATTCCGTGAAGTTGAATAAGGACCACTACGGGTCGAGAAGTTATTAAAAGTTTCAACAATTTCAAGTGAATGAATAGATATCAATGAGTGTCGCTGTGGACCCAAAATTAATAAAGAATCCAATGAATTCAAAGTTTCAAGTTAATAGATACTGGATACTGAGTGGTCGGTAAGAACCACGAGCTTCTACTAGAATCACCAAAAATATTTCTGGTAACCCAACCAAGTATAATTAGGGGATCAGCATATCGTACCAGGAGTTATGCATAACCTGTCACACCACTGTCGGCACCCCGACTCTATAGTTCGCCTTTTTACAAGGGTTGTTCAACTCAGTCAATTTATAAGAGTCCGCACCAAGGCAATTGGTGTGGATTGCTTGCTAATTCATGGTATTGGTCTAGCCGAATTAAATGGCGTAGATAATTTCAACAATAAGAACAATTTATGAGTTCAATACTCGCAACAATAATTCGAAGAATATAATCGTGATTTAAATCAAACTATGAAACATAAGTTTGTAAGGCAAGAATTATTCTAGCACCTATTTACTAGTACGACCAAAGTTAGTACGAGCTCGAATATGTGTTCAATAAAGAGTACGAATCAAATACTTGCTCAATAAAAGAGTAGTCAGATACTTGCAATTAATATGCAAGAACAGTTTCAAGGAAACTTGCACAATGAAAGAGTATAAGTTAGGGAACTTGCTTACGATGTTCCTCAAATAAGTACCCACAAGGATAGGATACTTGCAACACAATAAAAGTAGGGTTCAGATACTTGCACTATAAATGAGTGTAAGTCAGGAAACTTGCACTATAAATGATTGTAAGTCAGTAAACTTTCTTATAACGTTCCTTGAATAAAGTAAACACAAGGATAGGATACTTGCAACATAATAAAAGTAGGGTTCGGATACTTGCAAATAATACAAGAACGGGTTTAAGGAAACTTGCCTTAGCATAGTCTATCCACGTTAAGTAAATCAATAATTTTTGAATCCTATTATAACATAATTATATATATAGGATATCCATTAGCTACGCACATTCGATACACAACTTGACGTGTAAATTAAATATGCACATATGATTCTAACTTATTCATATAACCTTATACATACATTATTACGTACTTATACACATGTAGCATAAAATCAGTATATAAGACGTCATAAAATCAAGTAACGTGTATGGCATCACAATGCTTAATCGATTATGTCTTTATTTACCTTTGGAATTCCTTTTACAAATTTACAATCTTTATACCATATCATCATCACATTTGAATACGATCAGTATCAACCAAACTCTTTTTAATGGTTTAGAGTATCATTGTAGACTAATCAACAACATCAGAAAGCAAGCAGAATACTCAGACAATATTTCAGGCTGGCGCAGTTGCGCCCTGGTTAAGCCTAGGGACGGCGCAGCTGCGCTGTTCCCTGGTCAGACCAGAGTTAAGCTTCTGCTCAACTGGTTCGGTCCCCGTGCTTAGCATATAACACATATGTCTCTAAAAAGGTTCTGCATGCTTTTAAGGTCCATCAAATGTTCAACCTACATGTTATAGTCTTAGATTGGTATTCTAATGTCGTGAGGCCAAATAAGGTCATGAATCACAAGTGCTACTATGTTTACCATGTAAATATATGAGATAGTCGGGAAAATAATTTAGTATGCATGCTCCCAAAGACTTTCATTATATGCACTTATTTAGTTTTGTTCATTCTTTGAAAACTCGTACGAATCATGTTTTCACGATCTTATAGCATGTCATATTAGATGGATACACATAACACGTACACACAATAAAGGTCTTTCAAGATTTGACAATCATCATACGTTCACCTTAATATGTTAGGATTCTCATTTAGGATTTCTAATGAGTTACGGTCAATTGAGGACACGAAATCACAAGGTTTCTATGTTTACCATATGAACCTACGAGGTAGTCATAAAATTTGTAATATGCATGCCTGCATGTATTTTATTTATTTGCATCTAGTTAATATCGCTTATTACTCTCAAACTTGTCTAGACTCATGCTCGGTTAACTTCCATTGTATCTAACACATTATGTGTACATATAGACTAGCTTAGTGATGTTAAGAGTACTATCATGCATAACAAAATATCAAAATGTATTCTTTAACATGCTCATGAACATTAGTTCTTCAAAACTTTCAAGTTTCTCTTTTAAAGTCAACTAGAACTGACTTAACACATGTAAACTATATTTCATTCATAACCTACCCACATATACATGTTCATATGGTCAGAATATAAATATGATACCTATATGTCAAAGTTTATTTCAAAAACTATAATTTTCTTTAGTAATTATATACTAACATAACCAAACACGCTTATGCTACTTCATGATACATATATACACATATTATCATGATCTTCATGCATATCTAGACCATCCAAACACGCTTACAAGGTTAGAGCATAGACATCAATATAATATGTCAAAGTCTATTTTAGAAACTTTAAGTTCATTTATCAATGTATTCAAACGTCGTCAAAGCAACTCATGTTACAACAAGAATCACATATGCACAAGTTAAACATGTTCTCTATGTGTAGCTTAGACTGTATACACATGCTCACAAAATCGGAAAGGTAAGGTTATTAGTTCCATCAAAGTTCTCTTTTAAAATTCAAGTCTTTTCAAGTAATTTTATTCCAAACAAGTTAAGGTACTCAGGATGTACAAAAGAGACTTTAAGTTTATAATCAGGTCTGTTTTTATGTGTGTCTAAGTCAAACTTGCATGCTAAGACATTACGGTAAAATAGAAATTAGAGTCTGGTTTTGGGTACCGGCGCAGCTGCGCTGCACCCAAGAACAACTTGGGGGCAGCTGCGCCACTTCCCAGCCAAACCTAGAAATTCTTTCTGCTTCGGTAGAAACTAGACCCATACACAGAATTTCTTCACGAATCCCATTCTAAACAACTATAGTGCATTACTAACATACTCATAAAGCTATATAGTAACTAGCAAACATTACCTAAATCATGTTATCATCTAATTCAACCAAAATCAACAAGTTAGTAATTAAGGATAAAGAACAAGAGCTATACCTCTGTTAAGCTAGATAGAGAGCTTGCTAAAATTTGAACTTCTCGATTCACAGACTTCTTAATAATACAATGCACTAACTCTATATCTTATACTTACAGATTCTCAGCAATTAAAATGAAGGGGGGAGAAGCTTCATTTATAGGAGAATGGTTACCTAGACAATGCATTCATCTATCAATTTAAATCAATGGAAAGTAGAAGAATTTGATGGTTAATGAAGAGTAGTTGAGTGGTTGGTGAATTGCACTATTAAGCCCACTCCCCATGCCATGATTGCTATGAAATGCTGAGTTTTAGGATGTAGAGTAGCATAGGCCATTGGCCTTTTACGTGTAGGAAGAAATGGGACAAGTTTTTAAAGCTCAGCACTTTGGCAAAAATGAAATAACACTAGTGGTATTTATTATACATATACATATATACATTTTGAGTTAAATACACATATATGCATACTTAGGTTTAAATTCAATTAGAATCTCAATGTAGTTTCAAATAAAGAAACAATGTTACAATGTAGTAAGTTTGGGGTCCATGTATATCTCTCAATATATAATCCATGTAAAATTATAATACCGAACATAATCCAATTGGGTATTATCTTTTCACATTACTATAAACCATATTATTTCCTCTCATATATTTAAACATGCACTTGAATCAATTTAATAATTCATACGGTACACCTCTAATGTATCCATACATCTATATTGTCATATAATATCATTACAACTATATTATTTCCAATTATATGAATCTATTGAAATAATCATTTAGTAAAAATTGTTTATTTAATACTCATGAGGTACATATTTAATGTAGTCACACATCTCATTTTGTCATATAAGTATTATTATGTAGTTCACACAATCCAATTAATCTTAATATATAATTCTCATATATTGTATAGTCACATCAAAGTATAACACTATACTTTATATTATATAGGTGTAGTTACTATATAATATGTTGTTTACATAACTTTTACACTTAACAATTAATCGAACAAGCATTGATCTATTATAGAAATTAAGTAACAATTAATATAATATTAATTATTCAGTTACTCGATAATATTCTATTACTCACAATAACAATTAATAATATTATTATACGATTAACTATCGCATGTATTGCACACAACAATTAATTGAATAAATATAACTCTTATAATATTCATCAATTATTTACTCATAAATGTTTTGTTACTCACAATAACATATTATTAATAAATACTCATTAATAGGCTATCACTAATAACAACAATTAATTAACAATGTAATATTAATTAATCCTTCACTTATTGATTTCTCTCTTCAATTAATTAAATCATCACCATTTCCATTCTCATGCCACACAAGGCATTCTACGAGTTTATCACAATTCTCTATTTTTTTCTCAATTATTATAAATTCAATTTAATATAATCGAATTACTTTTCTCATAACTCGTACACATTTATGTTCCAATAAGTATTCATTTTCTTATTATATCAATAAAAAAAATTATTCATGAAATTCACTGTTCTTACAGGAATTAGTGGAGAAAAGCATTATCTGTGTAAACCATTTTCTATAAATGAAACTTTTCTCCTTCTTGTTGCAATTGTTGAGTTTTCTGATAACTGAAAATTGAGAGAAAGTGTAGCATATGAGTAAGGAGTCTGAGAATTTAGTAAAGCATTTAGCAGCAAGCTTAGCAAATCATTTAGCAAAGGTAATATTCTTTACCTATGTTCTCAATTTTGATTTCAAAGAAATCTTAGAATTATCATAAATGGATTGATAATTGATTATAGCATGTTATTGGAGTATTAGTATACATGTATGGAAGCAATGTGATTTAGTATCAGCATATTTCGTAAGAATTTTTATGTATGGGTCTGTGTTCTGCCGTTACAGAAGGCCGTTTCTGAAATTGTCCAGGAAGGGCACAGTTGTGCCAGTCCTGCAGTTCAAAACGACAGAGCTGTGCCGTATGCTGTTTCTGGGGCTGATTTGGGGCAGCGCAGCTGCGCCGCTCCCACAGCATAGAACAGCGCAGCTGCGCTAGGCACCAATCAAGATTTTCATTTTCTGTTGCAAGCTGATAAATTCTAACATAGTAATATCACTTCGACATGCATGAAAACATGTGTAGCATGTATAACTGTTTACCTTGACATAGCATGAACGTTCTTGACTTCGTTAGTATGCGATTTCTAAAAAAAAGTTATAAGTTTTGAAAATGGACTTCGACATATACTTGGGACGTTATGTTTGACTTTTAAAACATGTTTGTATGGTCTAAATATGCATGAAAACAACATGATATGTGGTTAAATGATACCTTAATAATAATACATTGCTTTAGCATGATTATTGTGTGTTTTGAAAAGAGACTTGAAGATTTTGAAAACAAATCTAGACTAACCTTGAGACTTTTGAATTTTGATATTTGTAGCTTATGTAAATGGATTAGTCATGCATACAAATAAGTATGATATATAGTCTTAAGTACCTTTGCATATCATAAGTTGCTTAAATGGTTATTTTTCCAAAGATTATATAAAGGTTTTGAAAGCAAACTTTGACAAAACTTGTGTACCTTAGATTCTAATCTTGATAGCATAAATGTGAAGTCTAGCTATGCATGACATAAGATTCAAAGTTGTTTCGTATGTGTTAGATTGCTTTTATTTGGTTTAGAACAATTTCAAAGGCAAACTCGGATAGTTTTGCAAACTAAGTTTTATAAACATGGAGTGGTTATGTTTTAACCTTGTAAGCATGTGTAGATACATGTATAAATAAGCATGACAAGTGATTCAAAGTGGCCTTGCATGATTAATTTAAGTATGACATGGATTTTGAAAATAAAACTTCGAAAGTTTTGAAAGTAAGGTGGACGAAAATGGATTTACTTGCATTCTTACTTTATGTGCAAGCATGATAGGGCTTGTATGCCTCTAGTCATGATTGGTATGTGCCCCCCGCTAGTTAGACGCGATATGCACTATATAAGCATGTTTTAAAGGATGACATATGCTAGCTATAAGTGAATAATTTTGATGTATTGAAGGATGTTTAAGATGCTATGTGTTACTACCTATGCATGCTAGAAAATTAAAACGAACCTAGAAATCAAAAGTCAAATCTGGTCTGGACAGGGAGCTGCGCAGCTGCGCCACTGTTGGTCGTTTTACCGATCAATATATTCATGCAAGCATACACGGTCAACAAGTAATAAAGAGTAAGTAAGATATCGTTCGCACGGAGAATTAACTAATAAAAGTCACCAAACCACTCGCCCGTAACCATTTCTGTCTTATCTAAACGAATGATTAATTGTTTGAATTAAAACTAAACAAGTAATTAAACTAAAATTAAATAATCCTAGAGTAAAATCAGATAATGAAGATATGAGATCTCAATTTCTCCTATTGATTCATCTAAGTTAACATACTTCCTGTTAAGTCAAATTAATCGTCACAGAATGCTAGCTGATAACACAAAAGTGAGATAAGGCCATCTTTCGATGTACCAAATCTATATCATATATAATCCACAGATGATAGAACATATATGAACACCCACACCCCTATATGTCTATGTGATTTATAAATAATTAGGGTTTAAGCACAGGTTCTCAATTGACTACGAGCGGCGCTTCGGTATATGTCTATCCTAAGCACAAATCATACATCCCAACGCCATATAGAACATACAATCGCAAGCTACTATGATCAGATCTAAACCTACATTTCGTCTTTCAAGTCCATATGGATTATTATAGTAATTGGTAGCTAAGCAATTAAGCAATTTCAAGCACGAATCATAATAGACAATCACATAACAATCAATAGACCAACATGGAAGAATATCAATATATAATACTCATTAGGTTCCATTGAAACCTCAAAATAAAGTGTAAGTCATAAATGACTCAAATATATCATCCACAAGTTGAATAAACATCAAAAGATTACATAAAAGGATTCAAGAGAAAATAAAGATAGAAAGTTCAAATCTGAATTCTCAAACTCCACGGTTGAATCTTCAATGATATCCACTTGTTTCAATCTTCCAATCCAATTAAACATAGAAACTAACTATCTAAACCTAATCTAAACTAATCTAGACAATGGAATTAAAGAGAAGAGAGAAAAAAAACTAAACTAGGGCTCCCAAGAGGGAGTATATCTGATAAAATGGGCAAACAAACCCTAATATAAGCCTCAAGCCAAGCCCCGATCTGTTTAAGCAAAAGTCAAAGTCTGGTCAAGATTCGAGCTGGCGTGGCCGCGCGCCATTTAGCCTTGGTTCAGGCGTGGCCGTGCGCACCTACAGATTTCTGTTCTCTGTTCTGCTAATTGGCGCGGGCGCGAGGCTTTTCTTTGTAAACTCAGCGCGGCCGCGCAAGCTTGCAGTTTTTTGTTTTGCTTCTGTTTCTGCTGCACTTGGTTGTAGCCTCTTTGCATCATCACATTCCCATTTAGTTGTTTGAATCCATTATCATGCCATTATGCCATTTCTATGCTTCTTGCACCTTTTGGAACTCTTTTAACCTTTTTAGCCACATATGCACCTAGAGAGTTCCCAGACATGAAAACTACAAAACAAAGAAAAAACATATGAAAAGCACAAAGATACTTGAGTTTAAGCAACAAAACCAGTTAGATAATATCTGAATAAGTGGTCATAAAAACCACTTATCAAATACCCCCAAACTTAAATGTTGCTTGCCCTAAAGTAATAAAAACAAAACCAAACAAAAGACGCAATGCAATAACTACAATGAATGCAACCTATTAAATTATGAATGCGAATCCAAGTCTCAGTCAGAATTGATGTTCAAATGAAATGCCTCAGAAAAATCCCAAGATAATTAAACTGGAAAGCTACCCAACATAAGATCATATGGCATATCCTCGCAAATCCAAACCTGTCAGCACTGATGTATTGTCTGTGTGCCTAGCAACCATTAAACATGCTTTTGAACAAATATATCACATACTATGCTTCTTAGGAGAAAAGAAAGTTTCAACTTAAGAAAAATAGCATATCAGATAAGTTCTAACCAAGACCATGTATTACTTAAGGTAAGAGTCACAGGGGGTTTATTTTGCTTTTTATTTACTCACGAGGGCGTTTTCGCTCTTTCTCGTGTACACATTCGACTATGCAATGCCTAGTCCTCTTACGTTTTTCAATGATACCCGTGTAGCGAGCTTTCGAACAACGACTCCCAGACCAAAAGGCCTTAGGGCACTGGGTGTAGAGACACCCTTAGGGCTTACTTGCTCGAATATAGAATGCCACAGGATTCGAAGTAGCCAAAGTGTTTATTCACATTCAACTTTCTTTTTCTTTTTCTTTTTCTTTTTCTTTTCTTTTTTCACTTTTTCTCTTTTTATTTTATTTATCCACAACTAGCATACGTACCCCCTATTTCCCCCAAACTTAAGCTTTTTTCAGTCCTAGTTATTATCACTTGATCACTGAACTCTTTCATTAAAACATAGATTTCCCACCAGAAGACAAGTATGTGAAAATTCAAACTAAGCATGTCATGGTGGTTACTCTTAAAGTGCTAACCGGTGACATCAGTATCTGACAGATAAAGATTTACATATATGATATGACATTATAATCAAGCTTAAGTCTCAAATCAGTTCAAAAATCATGTAATTTCAGTTTTCTCATAGGCCAAATAAATAACAAACCAACTGAAAACTACTAGATTCATGCAATATGTCCTAAAATAGTTAATTAAAACAAAACAAAAATTTTGAAAAATTTAGCAAAATACACAAACTACGACCTAAAATGCACTGAATGAACTACACAATATGCAATATGAAATGAACTACACTACATGCAAAAAAAAAACTCTAAAACCCCCAAACTTAAAATATTGAATGTCCTCATTGAAGGTAAAAGGTAAAAAGGAACTCCCCTAGTCGGCCTCTTCGTCTTCCTCGTCTTCGTCGTCCTCCTCTTCAGTTTGTTCTGGAGGTGTGTCCGGAGGTGGATAGGCAGCAGCGGATCCATATATAGGGAATTGCACATACACTCCCATTTGGCCAAAAGCTTGGGACAATGCCCCATAGAAGTCAGTCGTGAAGGCCTGGAAGTTTGTGCTTATGGCATCCATCCTGCGCTAACCTGAAAATTGCATGCAAGAATTATTAGACTCTCTAAACCACCAAAACTTAACATTAACTATTTATAACTAGGAGAAGTAAACATATGGGGATATATGCATGTGAATTCCCAAAAATTCCTATAACTGCGCATATGTAATAAGCTCGTGCTTCAAAAATATGTCTAATAAACGTCTAAGTCCCAAAAATATATGCACCAATTCCTACATACAAAAATGTAGGCAACGAGCTTTCAAAACCAAAACTGTTGAAAAATTTTCAACTTTTTCAAACTACTTAGAATTAAACAAGGGGGAAGGAAATGGAGATAAGTAAGTAGAATTAAAATGAGGGAGAAGATAGAAATGATGGGGTGCCTCCCATCAAGCGCTTGGTTTATAGTCCGTTAGCTAGACTTTCTCTTGACACCGCTATCTGATTCCCCTACGATAATTGAGATACCCTCCATCCATTGGTACTGCAGTGTATGTTGGGAGGTTCCGCTTCACGAGAGGCTTCAGATTTAAGTCGCCTAGCATATGATGTGTATATGAATTCCCCATTTTCAAGTTCGGGGAGCTAGGCACTTCTTCCATTGTGTTCGTAAAGTGATTGGGGCATTGAGACATAAACAACACAACGAGCTCTTCTTCAGACCACCATGGTTTCAGAAACATGGAATCTCTCGTATCATCAAGATCCTTGTCTGTGAGGTGACTACCAAGGGGACATGGGTGTGCAAACTTCACTGGTTTTTCCAACTTTGGCAGAGAAGGCTCTTGGGGTGTTATAATAGTCAGTTCAGATACCTCATTTTCCACGTCTCCATTTGTCTTCTCGATATCCACTTCTTTCAGTTCATCCAGTTGCATGTGCACTCCGGGCTATCCATCATCAGCATCCAAGTCATAGCACTAATTAGGTTGAGGACCATTGCTCACGGCTTCCAATATCTGAGACAATTGATTCTAAAGATTTTGAGTCTTAATCCCTTACTCAATCAACTTCTCTTTCATTAAAGCCATGCTGATTTGATCTGTCCATTTCTGAAGATTCTCAATTGACTTTGCTTACTAAATCAAGGTCTCCTTCAATGATGCCATACCACATTCTTCATCTACTCTTGCCTTTTCTATTTTAGCCTCGAAATCCATATATTGAGGCTCATGAGTTGGAGTTTGGAATGTGAATTCTGGTGCGTATGCTGGACTTGGAACCCAGTATTAGTCTTGATAATAGCTCCCTGAAGGATCCGGGTGATACCCCACATCTTGATGATAATTGGGATACTCATTGTGGTTGGAGTACTCACCCCCATACTGCACTTGTCCAACACTGATGGGGCATTAATGGCTTAGATGGTTACCAACACAGTATTCACGAGTAATGAATGTCTCTCGACTCCGTTGGGCTATAACATTGTCCAACTTCCTCGAAAGACTCTCAAGTTGTGCTGATAATGTCACAATTGGGTTGAGTCCATCATTATATGTTTCCCTTGGTTGATCTTTCCTTATGTAAAACCATGGATAAGCGTTGAGATCCATTGTGCCTGAAAAGAGAATATAGGGAGAGAATTAAAACTAAAATAAAATGTTTAAAGTAAGACTAATTTGATTGAAACTAATCTTGGCAAAAATTTATCAAACTAATTCCCCAGCAATGGCGCCAAAAACATGTTGGTTTTTTTACCGATCAATATATTCATGCAAGCATACACGGTCAACAAGTAATAAAGAGTAAGTAAGATATCGTTCCCACGGAGAATTAACTAATAAAAGTCACCAAACCACTAGCCCATAAACATTTCAGTCTTATCTAAACGAATGATTAATTGTTTGAATTAAAACTAAACAAGTAATTAAACTAAAACTAAATAATCCTAGAGTAAAATCAGATAATGAAGATATAAGATCTCAATTTCCCCTATTGATTCATCTAAGTCAAGATACTTCCTGTTAAGTCAAATTAATCATCACAGAATGCTAGCCGAGAACACGAAAGTGAGATAAGGCCATCTTTTGATGTACCAAATCCATATCATATATAATCCACAGATGATAGAACACATATGAACACATACAATCGCAAGCTACTATGATCAGATCTAAACCCACATTTCATCTTTCAAGTCCATATGAATTGTCATGGTAATTGGTAGCTAAGCAATTAAGCAATTTCAAGCACGAATCATAATAGAAAATCACATAACAATTAATAGACTAACATGGAAGAATATCAATATAAACTACTCATTAGGTTCCATTGAAACCTCAAAATAAAGTTTAAGTCATAAACGACTCAAATATATCATCCACAAGTTGAATAAACATCAAAAGATTACATAAAAGGATTCAAGAGAAAATAAAGATATAAAGTTCAAATCTGAATTCTCAAACTCCACGGTTACATCTTCAATGATATCCACTTATTTCAATCTTTCAATCCAATTAAACCTAGAAACTAACTATCTAAACCTAATCTAAACTAATCTAGACAATAAAATTAAAGAGAAGAGAGAAAGCAAACTAAGCTAGGGCTCCCAAGAGGGAGTATATCTGATAAAATGGGCAAACAAGCCCTAATATAAGCCTCAAGCCAAGCCCCGATCTGTTTAAGCAAAAGTCAAAGTCTGGTCAAGATTTGAGTTGGCGCGGCCGCGCGCACCTGCAGATTTCTGTTGTCTGTTCTTCTAATTGGCGCGGGAGCGCGGCTTTTCTTTGTAAACTCGGCGCAGCCGCGCGGGCCTGCAGTTTTCTATTTTGCTTCTGTTTCTGCTACACTTGGCTGTAGCCTCTTTGCATCATCACATTCCCATTTCGCTGCTTGAATCCATTATCATGCCATCATGCCATTTCTATGCTTCTTGCTTCTTTTGGCACTCTTTTAACCTTTTTAGCCACATATGCACCTAGAGAGTTCCCAGACACGAGAACTACAAAACAAAGCAAAAATATATGAAAAGCACAAAGATACTTGAGTTTAAGCAACAAAACCAGTTAGATAATATCTGAATAAGTGGTCATAAAAACAACTTATCAGCCTCTCCCAGGTCTAAATGTAGCGCAGCTGCACGACAGAGCACTGCTGCCTGATCGTTTTTTTAAAATGTAATCTGAACCTTGTAGTAAGCTTACATTATTATCATGAGTTATGAAACAAAGTCTAAATGATTTGTTGAGTGTTTATTGATGTAATGATGATATAAAACCCGGAATTGATAAATTTTTCTTAAGGTTTGCAAAACGCGAGAATAATGTTGATTATGTATCTATGAGTTTTAAATATGTGTAGAACACATAGCGAGTCGAGTGTGTGATAAGGGTTTATGAACATTAATATTAAGTATGGTTAAGGTATACCTATACATACCTTGCTATTATAAGAGTATGATAAGAAAGTGAAACGAAGGTTCTAAGAACCAAGTTAGAAAATAATGTAACAATTGTTATTTCATTAAGAATGTATGAATATATGACTGATGGGTATAAATCCATGACTATATAACTGTGTAGGATTACACAAAGTGCAGATATCTATAAGAAGTTAAGTCGTAGTTGTTAAACTACGAATCAGGCAAGTCTTTCAGTTCCTATTTGATATATGAATTCGATAACTGTTAGTTGAGCTATATTATGCTATGAGAATGTTGATGTATATATATGAAATGCATATGAGATATATATATGAAATTTGAAAGTTGATCCTTGATGATATACTTGTGAAGTGAATCTCTATGCCTGTTATGTGAGAAGTAACATGCGTAGTAAATATTAATTGATTATGAATGCATGAACTGAGTATGTTATTATATGTTATGTGATGCATGAAAACTGTTAGAATTGCTGAGCCATCGAGCTCACTCTTGCAAATAACCGTTTTTACAAGTTAAGGACTCACGATAAAGATTACGTGCTACTTGATTGATAGAGTCAATAGTATCGAAGGAGATTGATTGATTTATTTAAATATATGCCCTTGAACCATGTTTAAGTTCTAGGAAATGTACTTGATAGTTTTTTACGATGTTAAACACTAGTCGTGTTGTAAAGATGTATTAGTTAATACATAGATGATATCGAATCGAGATGTAAAATATTATACAGTAATTCGAATAGAATGAATCACTATATATTTGATTCAAGGCTATGTAATTAATTCAAGCTATGAAAAAGTTGTTCCGCATTTTTATAACATCGAATATGATGTACAGACGGGGATTGTAAATGACCAATATTGTAACTTATAAAAGTTAGGGGTCATTGTACAAGATCCTAGAAATGAAAAGAAATTATATTCTAATTGTAATAAGCGAAGTTATATTCTTTAAGTTATGAATAAAAGATGTAATAGTGTGACGATGGTTGTACTGTGACTGCACCTGATCCGAGGTAATAAAAGGGACCCAGATTTGGGGGCGTCACAGGTTGGTATCAGAGCTATAGGTTATAAATCTTAGGTAAGAGTACCTTAGGCTATTACCTGAGAGAGGAAAGAAAAGATTTAAAATATATATAAGCGAAGATTCAAAGAAGAATCTTGAAGTATCTAGAGAATGAGAATCAGGAGTTACCTAACTCCGGTAATAAAAATATTAAGATGATGTCTATAAGATGAATATGACAAAGATAATAAGAATGAACTCAGATGGAGTTTAGTTGATAATGGGAAAGAACCCTAAGGTAAACCGATGATCACGACGTGATCAGATTGAGCTATGAAATGATAAATAGTCTGTAACGACTAAGTGTGTATAGCTTGATGCTATAAGAGAAGGTACTATAAAATAGTACGAGATGAACTCATGAGGAGTTGTATACGATGAAATATAGAAAATTTGTAATAAGTTAAAAGTAAGATAGAGTTAGGTGTTGGATTTCTATTGAGGACTCATGTGATAGCTTAGTTGTACAAACCTTTGTGTGGACGGAGGTTTTGTGCTTGCGCTGAGTGCATCACATTGATAATCATTGGAATATTAGTGTCGCGCTATCGTTATACATATAGCGAAAAGGTGATTCTTTTCTCATGTTTATTTTGATAGATAGAGATTTCTAAGATTAAATTTGATAATACTAAGATTAGGTGCGAGTTCTTAAGACTCATGCCTATGACAAGTTTGCCACTCATAATCATATGTATTTTTGAACCCCTAAGCGTATGGACATTCCCTGATTGGTTCTTGGACTATGTATTGCTAGGACAAGTTGCTAAAATCGTATTATTGTGGTAAGTTCTTGAACTTCCATGGTGTGGTAAGTTTGATGAACTATACTGGGAATAAATATATTATATATCAAGAATTAAGAGTTTGGGTATAGTAAGCATTGATGGTATTGAAGATTGATAGAATGATGAAGTAACGGAGTAAGAGATTGAAGTTAACAGAGAAATTTGAATTTTTCTAAATCTTATAGCTACGCTAGATTTTCAAAATTTATTGACTTTGTGCTAGTGTTTGCACTTGTGTTTTCTTGAGAAAACAATGGGTCAGATGACTGAACCAATGAGTTTTAAAAACGATATCGTTATTCGTATGTCTATGCTATTTGTTTCGGCTAAGACAAAAATGATCTGAAAATCTTTCAAAATATATTTCGACCATATTCAGCATTTGATATGGTTTAGAATGGTAAACGATGGAGTCATCAATGCAATCAAACCTAGTGTCCGGAGCGATCATAAGATCGTCTGTCCATTATGGTATGATGTAATACGACAAAGTCATAAAATGACAGAATCTTCAACGTACGGCTGAGGTGATACGGTATCATGATGTCATAAAAGGATTTTTGGTTTTCGTTTAAACGATGAAAAAGGTTAATTAAGTTGATTAATTTTGATTGATGTCCGAGTTGTTGATAAAATTCTAAGTTATTTGATTCGGCTAGACGACTGTTAAAGAATAATTATGGAATTCAAGCATTCTTGTGTATTTATGCCAAACCAGATTGCTCTGGTGCGGATTTAGATGTTGAAAACTGAGGTGAACAACCCTATAAACGGGACATGTTTTCGGAGACAATAGTTTCGAACGTAGCGCATATAGTCGTTACAAAACACTACGTCGTGGCCCAACGTAGTGGTACAATATGACGACCACCTAATGTATGCATGAAGGGTGTTTTCAGTCTTTGTGATTGATAAACACTTCGGTTTGCAATGTGAATGATTCTGCTGAAGCATTAGTAAACCTAGAAAAGAGTTCACGGTCTTGTGACCCCTCAGCATAATTTGGAATCTGAGTTATTCATACTACTTCCCGATTATTGAAAAATCGTGGAAGATTCTTATTCTTCTGAAGGATGAATGTAGTAAGTAGAATGTTCCTTAAAAAGGAGAAAGTGATAGAATGCGATTGAGAAAGTTATAATAATAAAACTTCCAATAAGAGAATGGATAAAATTATTCAAGACAATATGTAATATTCGGAATAGCACCGAGTAGGGAAGGTTTCGGTGATTCCGAGGACGGAATCCTTATAAGGGGGAGATGATGTAAGAACCCAAATTTTCAGAAATTATTGAAATAAGAATTTAATAAATAAAATTCTTAAGGTATGATATGGGTTCAAATAAGAATATAGAAATGCGTTATGAGTATGTGGTATTGTGTTGCATAGGGGTAATATAAACTATGCAATATGTGATTTTGTGTTTAATAAGTATATTATTATTATATATTTGTTATTTATTGAGGAGGCGATTTCTTTGGAGAAAAAGAGATGGATAAGACTTATCTATCGATACTAAAGAATATATAGAATTATTTTATCATAATAAGTTGGTGACATTAAATATCTTTAATGTATAATCACCATCTTCTTGAGTATATATACTAATGACTAGTATGATTGTAATATAGGTTATTATTAGTGCTTAAGCTATCCATGGATGGATTGAGATAGTAAAGCATGAATTAGTTAAGGGAATTAACTAATAAGTATAAATGTTGGTTAATTTAAATTGAAAGTTATATTATGGAATAATATAATTTGAATATTAAAGCCTTAATTAACTATTGTGATATAGTAAAGGGTTTAGGATCACTTAAGTAAATAGTGAGTTAATACATTGTGGAGTATGTAATTATAGTAAGTGCCTTTATATATATTACTTAGCGTGGTAATATGTGAATGTGCGAACGACGTTAATAAAATATATATTTATACGTTGTTAAATCAATATATCTTTAAATAAATATTGATTAGAGAATTAATTAATATTGAGATATGGTTAAATGTACAAATTAAAGAAATTGTTTTGGGGATAATTTATAGAAAGGAAAGAGAAATAAATATTATATATTTCTAATAAAGGATATTAAAATAATTTTTAATATTAAATTATTTTAATAAAAGGGAGAATGTTATTTTAAATAAAAATATTACATTGTATGTCTTTGTATGAGGTAATATGTATGAGGGTAAATATATTAAAATATATATACTACATGAAATAAAGTGATGGAAACAATTTATCATAATAGAAAATAAACTTATGGTCTATTTTCTATATAATATGTGTACATGTGTCGTACATGTAATTATTTTTATAATACATAGATATTATATTAAAATAATATCTTAAAAAAATGAATAAATCATTTTAATATAATTAATGCATCTATTGGAGATAATGTAAAAAAAAACATATTATGTCACGTTATGGTGGAATATATAATTGTTGTTATAGTAATGTATTTCCAAAAGGGTTAAATATATAAAAGAAAACTAAGTTATTTTAATGTATTAAATAACTTAAATTATTATTTTATCGTATATTTTATAATTTAAATAATTAATAGAGTAAATCTTAATTATTATAAGCGTAAAGGTTATACATATTATAAGTGTATAATTATTTAAGGTAGCTTAGCATTAAAGTGCATGTGTCACAAAAATCTTATATTAAAGGAATATTAAAGTGTGGTGGAAGTGATAATAAGCTTAAAATTGAGCTTGTGAGGTATGCCTAGTGTGGCAAAGTGGTGAAATAGACATTCATTAAACAATTTAATGAATGAATAATTAAAGGGATTAATTAATATTATTCTGAGAATTAATTGCTATGTGCAAGTATGTATGTTATGAGATCACATATGTAAGTATTGTAATGATAATACTTTATGACCATATTATAAGATGTAATATTAATTTGATTGAATCAATATACATAAGGTACATTAGTATGTATTGGTATGCTTATTATATGTGGGTGTATATATGTATATATATATATATATATATATATCTGTGTGTGTGTGTGTGTACCTATAACTTATTATAATGTGGTATCATTAAGTCATTGAAATTGATTTAGTGAGTCAAAATGAGATATAACCTAAGTGTACAATTATACATTGATATAGGAATATATGTAATATACATATGTATATTGCACAAAAGGATACAAAGCTGAGTTTGATTGGCCTTGTCCTAAATTAGTGGCTCACTTCTCTTCACGTTTATAGCCATGAATGGCCTAAGCCTATTCTTTTTTCTCTCAAACTCAGCAAACTAGCTACAATCATGAAGTGGGAGTGGCTCCAACAGTAATCTTCACCAACTACTCCAACTACTCTCTATGAACCAATGTATTCTCCTCCTTTCCGTTGGTTGGAATTAGTGGAGAAAAGCTTTTTTTGTGTAAACCATTTTCTATAAATGAAACTCTTCTCCTTCTTGTTGCAATTGCTGAGTTTTCTGATAACTGAAAATTGAGAGAAAGTATAGCATATAAGTAAGGAGTCTGAGAATTTAGGAAAGCATTTAGCAGCAAGCTTAGCAAATCATTTAGCAGAGGTAATATTCTTTACCTATGTTCTCAATTTTGATTTCAAAGAAATCTTAGAATTATCATAAATGGATTGATAATTGATGATAGCATGTTATTGGAGTATTAATATACATGTATGGAAGCAATGTGATTTAGCATCAGCATGTTTCGTAAGAATTTTTATGTATAGGTCTGTGTTCTGCCGTTGCAGAAGGCCGTTTCTGAAACTGTTAAAGAAGGGCGCAGCTGTGCCAGTCCTGCAATTCAAAATGGCGCAGCGGCGCCGTATGCTGTTTCTGGGACTGATTAGGGGCAGCGCAGCTGCGCCGCTCCCACAACTTAGAACAGCGTAGCTGCGCCAGGCACTAATCAGGATTTTCACTTTCTGTTGCGAGATGATACATTCTAGCATAGTAATATCACTTAGACATGCATGACAATAGGTTTAACATGTATAACTATGTACCTTGACATAGCATGAACGTTCTTGACTTCGTTAGTATGCGATTTCTAAAGAAAGTTATAAGTTTTGAAAATGGACTTCGACATGTACTTGGGACGTTATGTCTGACTTTTTAAACATGTTTGTATGGTCTAAATATGCATGAAAACAGGCATGATATGTGGTTAAATGATACCTCAATATTAATGCATTGCTTTAGCATGATTGGAGTGTGTTTTGAAAAAAGACTTGAAGATTTTTGAAAACAAATCTAGACTAACCTTGAGACTTTTGAATTTTGAATTCTGATATTTGTAGCTTGTGTAAATGGATTAGTCATACATACAAATAAGTATGACATATAGTCTTGAGTACCTTTGCATATCATGAGTTTGTTAAATGGTTATTTTTCCAAAGATTATATAAAGGTTTTGAAAGCAAACTTTGACAAAACTTGTGTACCTTAGATTCTAATCTTGATAGCATAAATGTGAAGTCTAGCTATGCATGACATAAGATTCAAATTTGTTTCGTATGTGTTAGATTGCTTTTATTTGGTTTAAAATAATTTCAAAGGCAAACTCGGATAGTTTGGCAAACTATGTTTTATAAACATGGAGTGGTTATGTTTTAACCTTGTAAGCATGTGTAGATACATGTATAAATAAGCATGACAAGTGATTCAAAGTGGCCTTGCATGATTAGTTTAAGTATTACATGGATTTTGAAAATAAAACTTAGAAAGTTTTGAAAGTAAGGTGGACGAACAAATAGTTACTTGCATTCTGACTTTATATGCAAGCATGATAGGACTTGTATGCCTCTAGTCATGATTGGTATGTGCACTCCGCTAGTTAGACGCGATATGCACTATACGAGCATATTTTAAAAGATGACAGATGCTAGCAATAAGTGAATAATTTTGATGTATTGAAGGATGTTTAACATGCTATGTGTTAGTATCTATGCATGCTAGAAAACCAAAATGAAACCAGAAATCAAAAGCCAAATCTGGTCTGGACAGGGAGCTGCGCAGCTGCGCCCCTCCCTAGTCTAAATGTAACGCAGCTATTCCATCGGGCACTGCTGCCTAATTATTTTTTTAAAATATAATCTGAACCTTGTAGTAAGCTTACATTATTGTCATGAGTTATTAAACAAAGTCTAAATGATTTGTTGAGTGTTCATTGATGTAATGATGATACCCGGAATTGATAAATTTTCCTAAGGTTTGCAAAATGCGAAAACAATGTTGATTATGTATCTATGAGTTTTAAATATGTGTAGAACACATAGCGAGTCGAGTGTGTGATAAGGGTTTATGAACGTTAATATTAAGTATGGTTAAGGTATACCTATACATACCTAGCTATTATAAGAGTATGATAAGAAAGTGAAACGAAGGTTCTAAGAACCAAGTTAGAAAATAATGTAACAATTATTATTTCATTAAGAATGTATGAATATATGACTGATGTGTATAAATCAATGACTATATAACTGTGTAGGATTACACAAAGTGCAGATATCTATAAGAAGTTAAGTCGTAGTTGTTAAACTATGAATCAGGCAAGTCTTAGTCAATCCGAATTACATTACCAAAAACTCGTAATGTCCATAACGGGTTTGAAACGTAGTCTTTGGTATGTCTTCTTCACGTTACTTTCTGTTAGTGATAACCTGTCTGTAGGTCTATCTTCGAGTAGCACTTCGCTCCTTGCAGTTAATCAAAAAAGTCGTCTATCCTCGCTAACGGATATCTGTTCTTGATCGTTACTCTGTATAATTCTCGATAATCGATACAGAGCCTTATTGATCCGTCCTTTTTCTTAACGAACAACACTGGCGCTCCCCAGGGAGACACACTTGGTCGTACGTAACCTTTATCTAATAACTCTTGCAATTGTATCATCAATTCCTTCATTTCTACTGGCGCCATACGATATGGGGCTTTTAAAATTGGTGCAGTTTTTCGTGCTAAGTCTATTACAAATTTAATTTCTCAGTCTGGCGGAAAACCAGGCAGATCGTCCGGAAGTACATCTTGGAATTCGTTCACTACGGATATATCCTTAATTTTTACTCCCTTTTTTCGAGTATCTATAATATAAGCTAAATAACCTACACATCCTTTCCTTAACAATTTCTTGGCCTGCATCATCGTAAGACAACACGATTGCTTAAGCGATGAGCTACCATAAAACACTACCTTAGACTTACTCAGAGTCTGAAGGTTCACACTTTTATTCTGAAAATCAATTATTGTAGCATGGTTATACAACGAATCCATTCCTAGTATTACTTCAAATTCTCCCAATCTAATTGGAATCAAGTCTACGCTCAGTTCATGATCTCTAATATTTGCGCAATAATTTCGGTAAACGAATTCTACAGGGATTATTTCCTTATTCGCAACTTCTATGTTCAAGGGATCTTCTAATCGTTCTCTGGGTGTATTAAGTCTACTAGCAAATTCTTTAGACACAAAAGAACAGGTGGCACCCGAATCAAATAATACATATGCATTTATATTATTGATTGGAATTATACCTAACATCACGTCCTTCGCAGCTACTGCGTCTTGGATGGTCATATTAAAGGTTCTAGCGATTGGGCGATTGGATTGTGTCGGTCCGTCGATCATCAGTTTGTTTCCCACTTATTGGCTGCTACCTCTGCCACTTCCCTTCTTTGGGCAATCCTTGATCTGGTGCTCAATTAAGCCGTAAAAGAAACATTCTTGGATCTTCTTCGGCTTCGGGCAGTTAGGTGAAATGTGCCCCTTCTGACCACAGTTGTAGAAAATTATGCGCCCCTTCCAGCACTCGCCCTGATGATCCTTCCCACACATCGTTCATCCTTCTGCCCTCTTCTCAACTCCTCCACGAAAATTCCCCGACTGATTGTTTTTGTTGTTGTTGTTATTATTATTCCCCCGTTTTCTCTTTCTAAGTTACTCCCCCGCTGCTGCTTTCTTCACGACTTTTTCCTCCCGTGTTCTTACCCTCCTTCTTCTTGTTATACCAACTTAAGGCTTCCCACCAATGGTTTGCTTTACCCCTTATCATAAATGTAGTAAATGGAACTAGAAATGGGACGACTTGGGGGTTGGGGTGAATGGGTTTGTTGTTCCCTCCCCTAAGGGCTTCTCCTAACAAATCACCTAGTTTTTGGATGAGATCTACATCCTCTCTCTTGCTATTAACTGTTTCCTTAGGCTCAGTCAATTTAGGTCTTGGCAGCATTCTCTGCATCATAAATTTTCATCTTATTATTACTCAATTATATTACTTAAGTATTTCTTTTAATACTAAAAAGAATAAAATTTTATAAAACATTTCTGAAATAAGCTTCATTTATATTCATATGCCAAATCGTTTCATTACATGATCATCTCTAGCATTTTTCTATAAATGTTATCACATATCCCCTAATATCACAAAAGACGGGGAACACTAACATACTACCCTACTACCCCTCTAACAAAAGCTTACTCGGGGTTTACATAACTATCCCACACTTTACACAAAAAGTTGGGATTACAACATAGTATATACATCACATAAGGTAAATACTACTAATACTACGGCTAGACTGACTCATCCCATCATCCCACATTCCACAGCACTCTTGTACTCGATCTGTGCTATGTATGCTATCAGCTCTCGGCTCAAAGTATATAGGCTCTGTCCCTACTCCGCTGGGTAATGGTATACACCATCGATCACCCTCTCGAAAGCTGAACGGAATACGTACCCCATCTTGTTCATCTTCCTCTTCTTGCACCTGACCTCATCCTCTAGGCCGTCAGCTCTCTCGTTAGCCGCTTCCCACTTCTTCTGGAAGTGGATCCTATCCATAACCTCCAACTCTCGCTGAGTACGGAGTGTTTCCTTCTCGGTCTTCTCACTTAACTCTCTCTGTTCTACTTCTTCCAGCTTTCCAGCCAGTTCCATGTTCCTAGCCGCCGATTTGTCAAACATGGTCCCCATCTGGATCCCTGCCTCCTTGAGGTAGAAAATCTCCACCTCTAACTCATGCATCACTAGCTTCCTCTGATGGTCCTCATCCCTCAGCTTCTGGAACTCGGACTCTCTCTCCTGGGCCTCAGCCTCCAGCTCCTGTACTCTGCAGTCCAATTCTAGAATACGCTCCTCGTACTCTCCCAACATATACTCCTCCAGATTAGGCTCGTAGGAGTCCTCCATGGGCTCCTCCTCTGTAGGCTCGTCCTCCATAGGCTCTTCCTCTGGGTTAAACTCCACCTCAATCTCATCCTCATCGTCAGACTCAGATGGTGCAACTGCCTGCACTGGCACAGCCTCTAGAGGCGCCTCGTATACTACGTGTATATCTCTAGGCTCCTCCTCGGCCACTCTACTAGGTACTCCTATGTCTGCCATCCTACAATCACAAACACAAGACAAACAAACAACAACTCCATTAGAATGTTAAATAAAATATAAGTTCATTGTATAGAATGAAGTTACATTTCATAACACACTAAGTCTCTCAAGGAAAACTCTACATGAGTTTTATCTCCTTCTAACATCCTAAGTTCTTCTAAGTTATAATCTAAGGACTCTCGCTCCTAAGGTTTATAGCTACAGCTTTGATACCAACCTGTGACGCCCCCAAATTCGGACCGCCACATTGTCTCGAATTCGGTTCGTCACGTTCTACAATCTAATACAATAATAATATATCGTACAGCGGAATAACATAATAATACTACCAAATAGATTACATTTAATTAATATAATTTACTCACATCCCAAGGTCTCGTAACTTAAACATCGCTTACATAGCTTAAACATATCTTAAGCATATGAAAACCTAACTAATACATAACAGCATAAGTTCTTATTATAATCATAAAGTTCTACATAAATAAAAGCTACTCTGTAGCCTTTCCCTTGCCCTTGTCGACGCCCGAAGGTCCACCCTGCTCTGCCTTAACTGAAATATTTTAGGGAAAGCAAGAATGAGCAACAAATTTGCTCAGCAAGTAATATAACAATAAGGGTAAGTAATACAGTTCTCGAATCCCAAAAGGGTATAGTAAGATATGATAGTTCAAGGAAAGTAAGAAATATCAACAACTGTCAATAACAGTCGCTAAGGACATAATAATATTAATATGATTCAACGCTAAATCAATTTAAGATTTCAAGATAATTGAATACTGAGCAGTCACTAAGGACTGTGAACTCTTACTAGGATTAACAGAAATATACTGATAATCCAATAAAACAAGTACAACAGGTGATCAGCCTAAAGTACCCTACGTTACGCATAACATTTAATCATACTCAAGTGCGCACGTCGGTCTCCCGACAATATATAGTTCCCTTCAAAGAAGGTTGTTCATCTCAGTCAATATAAGACTCCACACCAATCAATTGGTTTGGATAGCTTTCTGATCATGATATAAGTCTAGCCGAATCAAATGGCATAGACCACTCTTTATAAGTTCAATACTTGACATTAAAGTTTGAAAAATATAATCGACTTTATCGTAACTATGACGCAATAAGTCATAATTTGAATAACTCACTTGCATCAACAATAAACTTAATACGTATTCAATAAGAATAGAGTTCAAGTACTTGCTTACAATATCTGTTGAATAAAGTAATGCAAGGGTTTAGGATACTTGCATAATAAAAGAGTGTAAGTTAGGGAACTTGCCTTATGCGTAGTCTATCAACGTAAAGCTAATCAACACTTTGAATTCCTATCGTAATATAGTTACGTATATATGATATTCATTAGCTAAGCACATTTGGTATTCAAGTTTGATATGAAAGTTAGATATACACATAATGTTCTAACTCAATCATATAGCCATATACGTATGTTATTATAACAATTCATAACACTAAGTTGGTTATGCCACTACAATTTCTAAAGTTTCGTTTATAAGTTAAATGTCTTCATATATCATTATTAACAAATAAGACCACAACCAATGCCAAACATATTCTATTTAGTAAGTTATAGCGTTGTTATAAGTTAACTGTCAAGATCAGATTCAAGCATCAACATACGATATCACATAGCATATATACATGTTAAAGGGTCCTTTCGTGTTTGTATAACCTTTCCAAGTTCAATGATATATAGTTCTAAATTACAGTTTCTAATGACTTAGGGTCATACAATGTCATGAATCGCGTAAGCCATCATGCTCGTCTTTTAAACACATAAGGTGGTCTCACAACTTGTTCTAGGCATTCTTGCAAGTTTTTATTTCATATACGCACCACTAGCATCGTTATTGGTTTGAAAACATGCTTAAATTCATATATCATTTATGCTTACAAACTTACATGGTATCCAACACAATATGTGTACATATAGGCCAACCTAATATTGTCAGAGTACTATCATGTATGTCAAAATATCAGAACCTAAGGCCTTGGTTCATACCACTTTAGTTTTCCAACACTTTCAATTTTAGCCTTTGAAATAGTTTAAAACGCAAACCATGTATGCTAGTGTAATCACAACACCTTAGACTAACTTTTCATGCTTAACAAACCATATAATCATGCTCGCAAAATCAGAATGTAGATATAATACCTACATGTCAAAGTTCGCTTTCAAAACTTATATTTTTGTTAGTAAAGTTCACTAATGAGGTTCAATATGTTCATGCTACCTCATGAAACGTACGTACTCATGTTAACATGCATTTCTAAATCACACAAACATGCTTACAAGGTCAGAATATCAACATGAATTATATACGTCAAAGTTCGATTACAAAACCTTAAGTTCATTTTCAAACTATAAGCCTTTTCATCAAAAATGTATACCATCATAGTCAAACATGCTTACGTTAGGATTATGTACTCATACATACGTCTTACTCATCCTAGCATGCTTGCCTAAGTTATATAAGTAAACTAACAACTAACAGTTTGCAGCAGAAGCAGGAAACTGATTTCAGAGACTGGCGACACTACGCTGCGCCTCAGTACAAAACTGGTGCAGCTGCGCCGGGTCTCTGCCAGCAGCAGAAGGCTTCTGTGACGCCCCCAAATTCCAAGACCGTCACGGGGTCTCTCGAATTCGGTTCATCACATGCTCATGGTAATACATTACGATAATAATAACTAAATATCACACGATCACAGCGGAAAATCTATTCTAGAATAATTTACAATGATTTATTATAATTATTCCCCCAAGTCTCGCAACCAACAGTACTTAATAGATTACATAATAATATCAATTAACGACTTATTACATAACCTAACTTAAGCTTAAACATAATCAAAATCAGTCTTACTACATCATCTTAATACAACATTAAAATATTTAAAACATATAAGAGACAAGCTAATTGGTAGCCTTGCCCTTGCCCTTATCAACGCCCGAAGGTTCGCCATGCTCTGCCTTAACTGAAATGTTTTAGGGAAAGCAAGAATGAGCACAAATTGCCCAGCAAGTAATATATAATAAGGGTGAGTAATAAGATTCCCAATTCTCGAAAAGGTATAACAAGGTTTGATAGTTCAAGGATAACAAGAATATCAACAGTTCTCAATAACAGTCGCTAAGGACAGAATAATATCAATATGATTCAATAATACGTCAATTCAAGATTTTAAATAATTGAATACGGAGCAGTCACTAAGGACTAATAACTTCTACTAGAATTGACAGTAATAAACTGAAAATCCAATAAAAACAGGTACAACAGGTGATCAGCCTAAAGTACCGTCGTTATGCATAACAATCAATCATACTCAAGTGTGCACGTCGGTCTTCCGACAATTATATATTCCCTTCAAAGAAGGTTGTTCTTCTCAGTCAAATACAAGATCCCGCACCAATCAATTAGTTTGGGTTGCTTTCCAATAATATATATCTAGCCGAATCAAATGACATAGACACTTTCACAATATTCAAGAACAATACTAAGTTCAACATAAATAATAGCTTTAATGAAATAAGAGTTCAAGTATGCTAATTCAATTCAACCGATTAAGTAGAAAACTAGTTCGCAATATACAAGGATAGAATACTTGCACAGTAAAAGAGTGTAAGTTAGAAAACTTGCACAATCATAGATTTCCTTGCATAAAGTAAATGCGTCGGTTAGGATACTTGCACTTTAAAAGAGTGTAAGTAAGAGAACTTGCCTTTAGCGTAGTTTATCCACGAAAGCAAATCAACACTTTTGAATTCCTATCGTAATACAATTACATATATATATGATATTCATTAGTCATATAATCTTCACATTTTGTCTTCGAATATACTATCAATACATAAGCTAAGTCTTAACCTAGCTACACAGTTATATAGAATATAAGTTCTATCTTTAACGTTCCTCCTTTAGAGTTTAAACACATTCTTATATCTTATAAGATCACAATTAATACTAAATATATTTCATTTTAGCAAGTTACGGCATTCTCTTTGAGTTAACCGTCAAAATCGGGTTCAAGTAACATCATATAATATCACGTAGCATGTATTCATATTTAAAGGATACTTTACATGCTTGTATAAATTTTCCAAATCCAATCGTACATGGTATAGGTTCTTAAGTTAATACTTAAAGCCATTCAAGGACACGAACTCATATGGTCTAACATGCTCGCTTTTTAAACACATAAGATTTTCGTATAACTTGTATTAGGCATGCTCATGAGTACTCGTATCGCATATATGTAGCTAGCATTGTTATTATCTTGAAAACATGATTCGTTTATGCTAAACTTTAATCACGGCAACTAATCATGGTATATATACATGCATGACACATGAATGAGTCTAAGAGTACTATCACATGTGTCCAAATTATCAGATTCTAACTCTCGTCATAACATACCAAAGTTTACGTTCAAAGCTTATACTTTGTTAGTTTAGTTCATTAATAAGGTCTATCATGTCCATGCTTCCTTATGAAACCTATATATATATAAGTTAACATGCTTTTCATGCATTTCAAGGCCCTATAAACATGCTCGAAAAGTCAGAATGTATACATGGTCTTTACATGTCAATATCAACCTTCAAAACTTGTATTTTTGTTAGATATGTTCAATAGTGAGGTCTAACATTCTCTTGTCATACTACGAGCCATATATACATAAGTTAATATGTCTTTTATGCATCTCTACCTCATACCGACATGCCTTGAAAAATCAGAATATTAACATGCTTCATATATGTTAACGTTAGTTTAGGAAACTTTAAGTTCGTTTCCAAACTATATGTCGTTTGGTTAACCATGCATGCTAATATACTAAAACATGCTTACATTACCTCATTAGGTTTATATATATGTATTAATCATGCTTCCATGCTTATTTAAACAAAAATCAAATAATTAGTACATAACAGTTTTGTTGTAGTATGCAGAAAACTGCACACAGAGGCCGGCGCTGCGGCGCGGCAACAGCAGCCACAATCTGGCGCTGCGGCGCAGGTGGCGCTGCGGCACGGGCATAATGCCCTGGGATTGGCGCTGCGGCATGGGAGACGCTGGTACTGCCGCGTTGTGGCGCTGCAGCGCGCAGCTAACGCTGTGCATCGGCGCTGCGGCACGGCATTGCAGACTCAGTTCGCTGCAGCCAAAACCGTCCCCAAACTTCCCATTTCATCGATTTCAACATATCCAGATGCTATTAGACTTCTTTAACTTACTAATACACATATATATATATATATATGCTTATATAACAGTCAATCGCCATTTATCAATTCCCAATTTCATGAACTCCAACCAATTTCACGAATTTGATGTTTTACAGAAATTGCAGAGCAAAAATGGAAATGAAAGTCAAGAAAGCTATATAGTGGTTTCATCATGTATGTATGTTCATATAACAACAATATCAGGGTTCTACAACCCAATCATGAACCAATTTGGCATAATCAAGAATTTGAAGGAAACTTCATAAACAGAAAATGAAAATGAAGAACAAAGAAACTGTAATATACCTTCTGCTAGAATCTGAACTTGCTGCTACTCAAGGACACTGATATATATATATAACTCTTAACTTACTTAGCCCAAAATTCTCAAAACGAAGAAAAATGGCTGCTATTTATAGAAGAATCCTTATATAGACAATGTAATTGTCCATTAATTTGAACCAATAGATTGAAGCTTTATATATCAGCTAAGGAAGAGTTGGTAGAGTGGTTGAAGAACACTGTTGTGCCCACTCCCCATATCATGATTTGCTAGAATGCTGAGTTCAAGAGAAGAGAGTAGGCATAGGCTTTCACGTGTAAGAGAGGATGAGGAATGGACAAGCCATATATCTCAGCATTTGCAACATGAAGTGTATTAATACTAAGGCCATATATACATATATCATACACTTAGGCTATTATATCTATATTCATACTATATATTTAGATTACAATTAGAATTATAATGTAATCCCAATAATCATGTTATTCACATAATGTAGTAAGTGTAAATTGACACATATATTCCATTACATATATAAATAATCATCAATTATTATTTATATTCATAATACATTATTTTAATGTATACTTACATACATATTGTCACATAGGCTATTATCATGTAACTCCCACAATTCAATAAGCCTTACCATATAATAGCGTCATATTACACTTCACATAATACATAGTTAGCTAATATATGTTACACATTTAATTCGCATGCTTGCATATAGAATCACTCATCTTATTAAATATTAATTAATAATATACACACATCCTTCATCAATCAATATAATTGTTAATCTCCATAACAATTTAATTAACCCTTATATGATTAATTATCACTTTAATATAAATCTTATTATATTTATAAACACGTTGCTCATTATTATTATTATATTTATTGCAATAATAATAATCACATATGATAAATCAATCACAGTTAATATTCCACAACAATTAATTAATATTCTATGATAACAATTAATTAATATTCTACAATAGCAATTAAAAAATAATATAGATTAATTGTTCGCCTAAATTAATATAATCATTCTTATATTGTGCCACACAAGGCTATCAATGAGTTTATCGCAAACCCCATCAATTTCTCAATTATTATAATTATTCAATTTTATATAATTGAATTAATCATTCTCATAACACAAAATCATTTATATTCAAATAAATTCTCATTTCCATTAATATATTTATTTAATAATATTAGGAAATTCTCGGGTATTACATCCTCCCCCCCTTATAAAAATTCCGTCCCAGAATTGCTGCAAGGTTACACAAACAAATGGGGATAATCCCTCATTATCCTATCTTCTAATTCCCACGTTACCTCCTCGACATCGTGGTTACGCCAAAGTACTTTTACAGACAAAATAATTTTATTTCTCAAAGTTTGCTCTTTCCTATCTAATATCTGGACAGGAATTTCTTCATACGCCAAGTTCTTCTCCACTTGAATGGGCTCGTAAGAAATCACGTGCTTGTAGTCGGCCTTGTACGGTCGCAACACGAAAATGTGGAACACATTGTGGATGTGCTCCAACTCGGGTGGTAACGCAACTTTGTATGCCACTTCGCCCACTCGCTTCTGTATTTCGAACGGTCCTATAAATCTTGGACTCAATTTTCCTTTCTTGCCGAAACGGATCTTTCCTTTCCATGGAGATACTTTCAAGAATACAAAACTGCCGACTTTGAAGTCTCGGTCCTGCCGATGCAAATCTGCGTATTTCTTCGTGCGATCTTGAGCTGCTACTAATCTTGCTCTTATCACTGTCACCACGTCTACAGTTTGTTGTACTAGCTCTGGTCCGAGTATTCGTCGTTCTACGACTTCGTCCCAACATAATGGCGTTCTACATTTTCTTCCGTAAAGAGCTTCGTACGGTGGCATGCCGATACTCACATGGTAGCTATTATTATATGCGAATTCTACTAAGGGTAGGTGGTCGTCCCAATTTCCCTTAAAATCCATCACGCAAGTCCTAAGCATGTCCTCCAGCGTTTGTATTGTTCGCTCACTCTGTCCGTCTGTCTGAGGATGGTAAGCTGTACTCAACCTCAACTGCGTTCCCATTCTTTCTTGCAAACTCTTCCAAAAATTGGACGTGAAGCGCGGATCTCGATCAGAGACAATTGATACCGGCACTCCATGTCGTGAAACAATCTCTTTTACATACAGACTCGCTAATTGGTTCAAACTGTAGCGGATCTTGATTGGTAGAAAATGTGCAGTCTTGGTAAGTCGATCCACGATAACCCAAATGGCATCATAACCTTTCTGCGTAACTGGAAGTCCTACCACGAAGTCCATCGTAATATGCTCCCATTTCCACTCTGGTATTTCCAACGGTTGTAGTAAACCACTCGGCCGCTGATGTTCTGCTTTAACGCGTTGGCAAGTCAAACATCTACTGACGCACTCTGCGACTTCCCGTTTTAAATTGGGCCACCAAAAATGTTTCCTTAGATCTCGGTACATCTTTGTGCCTCCCGGATGAACGAAATATGTCGTATTGTGTGCCTCGTGCAAAATCTCTTCCCTCAACTCGGTTACCGCTGGTACCCATATTCTTTGTTCAAATCTCAAGATACCATCTTTATCCATTCGAAATTTCTCTTCCTCATTTTCTGTGATCCTCTTTCGAATTTTCTCACACTCTTCATCCTTTTCCTGAGCTTCCTTTACTCTATCCAACAATGTTGGATGAGCTTCCATTACAAACAACTTCTCTCCAAGCTTCTCTGGTTCTTTCACTTCTATTTCCAATTTCTCCATCTCTCTTATCAATTCTTCCTGAGTCGTCAAATTAAACAACTTCTCCCTTCCTTTCCTGCTCAGAGCGTCGGCAACCACATTCGCCTTTCCCGGGTGATAAAGAATATCGTAATCATAGTCTTTGATTAATTCTAACCATCTCCTCTGCCGCATGTTCAACTCCTTCTGTGTGAAGATATATTTCAGACTCTTGTGGTCCGTGTATATCTCACATTTCTCTCCGTACAAATAATGCCTCCATATCTTTAACGCAAAAACTACTGCCGCTAACTCTAAGTCGTGAGTAGGGTATCGTTTTTCGAAATCCTTCAATTGTCGTGATGCATATGCAATGACCTTGCCGTGCTGCATAAGTACACAGCCAAGTCCCTTGTGCGATGCATCACTATACACCACAAAATTTCCCGCATCATCTGGTAATGATAATACAGGTGCTTCGCTCAATCTCTTCTTCAACTCCTGAAAACTCTCTTCACATTTGTCGGTCCATACAAATTTCACCGTCTTTCTAGTCAAATTGGTCAGCGGGGTTGCTATCTTAGAAAAATCTTGGATGAATCTTCGATAGTATCCGGCTAACCCTAAAAAGCTTCTCACCTCCGTCGGTGTTCTCGGTTGTTCCCAATTACTTACTGCATCAACCTTCGCAGGGTCTACAGAGATTCCATTCTTATCCACCATGTGGCCTAAGAATTGAACCTTCTCCATCCAAAATTCGCACTTAGAAAATTTTGCATACATCTTCTCCTTCCTTAGTGCCTCCAAAACAATCTTTAGATGTTCGGCGTGTTCTTCCTCTGTCTTCGAGTAGATCAAAATGTCGTCGATAAAAACCACTACAAATTTATCCAAGTATGGCTTGAAAACTCGGTTCATCAAGTCCATAAATGCTGCCGGAGCATTAGTCAATCCAAATGACATTACCAAAAACTCGTAGTGTCCATAACGGGTTCGAAACGCAGTTTTTGGTATGTCCTCATCCCTCACTTTCAGTTGATGATATCCTGTTCGTAGGTCGATCTTTGAGAAACACTTTGCTCCCTTCAGTTGATCAAATAAGTCATCTATCCTCGGTAGCGGATATCGGTTCTTGATCGTTACTCTGTTCAATTCTCGATAATCGATACAGAGCCTCATTGATCCGTCCTTCTTTTTAACGAATAGTACTGGTGCTCCCCAAGGAGAAACACTCGGTCGAATGTAACCCTTATCCAACAACTCTTGCAATTGTATCATCAATTCCTTCATTTCTACTGGCGCCATACGATATGGAGCTTTCGAAATCGGTACCGTTCCCGGTGCGAAGTCTATTATGAATTCGATTTCTCTGTCTGGCGGAAGACCAGGCAGATCGTCCGGAGACACATCTAGAAATTCATTCACTACGGATATATCCTTAATTTCTACTCCCTTTTTCTGAGTATCAACGATGTAAGCTAAATATCCTACGCATCCTTTCCTTAACAATTTCTTGGCCTGCATCATCGTAACGCAACACGATTGCTTAAGCGATGAGCTACCATAAAACACTACCTTAGACTTACTCGGAGTCTGAAGGTTCACACATTTGTTCTGACAGCCAATTATCGCAGCATGGTTATACAACCAATCCATTCCTAGTATTACGTCAAATTCTCCCAATCTAATAGGAATCAAGTCTACGCTCAGTTCATGTTCTCTAATGTTTGCGTGACAATCTCGATAAATGTATTCTACAGGGATCACTTCCATATTAGCAACTTCTATGACTAAAGGATTTTCTAATCGTTCACGGGGTGTACTAAGTTTACTAGCAAATTCTTCAGATACAAAAGAACAGGTGGCACCTGAATCAAATAATACATAAGCATTTATATCATTGATTGGGACTATACCTGACACCACGTCCTTTGCAGCCTCGGCGTCTTGGACGGTCATGTTAAAGGTTCTAGCGGTTGGGCGGTTGGATTGTGCCGGTCCACCGATCATCAGCTTGTTGCCTCCTTGCTGATTACTACCCCCCGCCACTTCCCTTCTTTGGGCAGTCCTTAATTCGGTGCTCCGTCGAGCCACACGCAAAGCATCCTTCTATCTTCTTTGGTTTCGGACAGTTGGGCGAGATGTGCCCTTCCTGTCCGCAGTTATAGCAAGTGCCACATCCCTTCCAGCACTCGCCCTGGTGATTCTTCCCACACTTTGGGCATCCTTCATCCCTCTTCTTGAAACCTCCACGAAAATTCCCTGATTGATTATTGTTGTTTTTGTTGTTGTTGTTATTCTCCCACTTTCTCTTTCCCAAGTTGCTTCCTCTGCTACTGCTTCCTCCAGTACGATTCTCTCCTCCAGTATTCTTTCCTTTCTTCTCTTTGTTATACAGGCTTAAGGCCTCACTGCCACCTTCCACAATGATTGCCTTTTCCAGTAATGTTGCAAAGGAATCAATTTGAAGAACTGATACCTTATTGAACAGCCACGGCTTCAACCCTTGTTCGAAACGTCTAGCCTTTCTCTCTTCATCACCAACTTGGTGCTCCACAAATCGCGCTAGTTCGTTAAACCCAGCCGCGTATTGCGCCACCGTCATCTCACCTTGTTTTAAATCTAGGAATTTCACCTCCATCCGATTCTTCATACTCTTCGGGAAGTAATTCTCGAAGAACAACGTCTTAAACTTGTCCCAAGATATTATTCCTTCTCCAGCTCTTTGTTGATTAGCCTCCCACCAGTAGTTCTCTTCTCCCCTCATCATGTACGTGGCAAACACTGTCTTCTGATCTTCGCCTACGCTAGCTATAGTGAAAGCTTTTTCGATCTCTTTGATCCACGTTTGTGCGACGATTGGGTCAGTAGTTCCCTCGAACTCTGGGGTTCCTACACTCTTAAAGTCTTTAAAGGTTGTTACTGGCACAGTCTGAGGGTTCGGGCGAACGGGTTCATTGTTCCTTCCCCTTAAGGCTTCTTCTAACAAGTCTGCCAGTTTCTGGATCGGGTCTACTTGTTCCCTCTCGTTGTTAACAGATTCTTCGGGTGCAGTCAATCTACGTCTGGGCGGCATTATCTGCATCACAAGTTTCCATTTTAATATCATTCAAGTATATTACTTAAGTATTTCTTTTAATACTAAAAGAATAAATTATAACACGTTTCTAAATAAACTTCATTTATATTCATATGCCAAATTGTTTCATTACATGATTTTTCTAGCATACTGCTATAAATGTTATCACATATATCCCCTAATATCACAAAAGACAGGGAATATACCAACCTACTACCATACTACCCCTCTAACAAAAGCTAACACGGGGTTCACATCATTATCCCACATCTTACACAAAAGATTGGGATTACAACATAGTATATACAATACATAAAGACACAACTAGTACAACCACTAGACTGACTAAGGAAATCTCATCACATCATCCCGTGCTCCACTGCGCTCTTGTACTCCAACTGTGCTATATACACAACCAGCTCTCGGCTCAAGGTATGTAGAGTCTGTCCCTGTTCTGTCGGGTAGTGGTACACACCATCAATCACCCTTTCAAAAGCTGAACGGAACACATACCCCATCTTGTTCATCTTTCTCTTCTTGCACCTGACCTCGTCCTCAAGGCCGTCAGCTCTCTCATTGGACGCTTCCCACTTCTCCTCGAAGTGTAACCTATCCATCACCTCCAACTCTAGCTGAGTACGGAGTGCCACTTTCTCAGTCTTCTCACTCAGTTCCCTCTGCTCAACCTCTTCTAGCTTCTCTACCAAATCTACATTCCTAGCCACTGACCTGTGAAACAGAGTCCCCATCTGGATCCCTGCCTCCTTACGGTAGGCGATCTCCACCTCTAACTCCTGCATAGCCAGCTTCCTCAGGTGGTCCTCGTCCTGCAGTTTCTGGAACTCAGACTCTCTCTCTTGGGCCTCTGCCTCCAGTTCCTGAACTCTGCAGTCTAACTCTAGGATCCGCTCCTCGTACTCTCCTAGCATCTGCTCCTCTATAGTAGCCTCATCAGAGTCCTCTACTGGCTCATCCTCTATCGGCTCGTCCTCTGGATCAGACTCTATCTCAATCTCGTCCTCGTCGTCAGACTCAAACGGTACAACCGCCTGTACTGGCACAGCCTCTAGAGGTGCCTCGTATACTACATGTATATCCCTGGGCTCCTCCTCTGCCACTCTACTAGGTGTACCTGTGTCTGTCATCCTATAATCACAAACACAAGGCAAACAAATAGTAACTCCATTAGAATGTTAAATAAAATATAAGTTCATTGTATAAAATGAAGTTACATTTCATAACAGACTAAGTCTCTCAAGGAAAACTCTACATGAGTTTTATCTCCTTCCTAACTTCTAAGTTCGCCTAAGTTATACTCTAAGGACACTCGTTCCTAAGGTTTATAACTACAGCTTTGATACCAACCTGTGACGCCCCCAAATTCCAGGACCGTCACAGGGTCTCTCGAATTCGGTTCATCACGTGCTCATGGTAATACATTACGATAATAATAACTAAATATCACACGATCACAGCGGAAAATCTATTCTAGAATAATTTACAATGATTTATTATAATTATTCCCCCAAGTCTCGCAACCTACAGTACTTAATAGATTACATAATAATATCAATTAACGACTTATTACATAACCTAACTTAAGCTTAAACATAATCAAAACCAGTCTTACTACATCATCTTAATACAACATTAAAATATTTAAAACATATAAGAGACAAGCTAATTGGTAGCCTTGCCCTTGCCCTTATCAACGCCCGAAGGTTCGCCATGCTCTGCCTTAACTGAAATGTTTTAGGGAAAGCAAGAATGAGCACAAATTGCCCGGCAAGTAATACATAATAAGGGTGAGTAATAAGATTCCCAATTCTCGAAAAGGTATAACAAGGTTTGATAGTTCAAGGATAACAAGAATATCAACAGTTCTCAATAACAGTCGCTAAGGACAGAATAATATCAATATGATTCAATAATACGTCAATTCAAGATTTTAAATAATTGAATACTGAGCAGTCACTAAGGACTAATAACTTCTACTAGAATTGACAGTAATAAACTGAAAATCCAATAAAAACAGGTACAACAGGTGATCAGCCTAAAGTACCGTCGTTATGCATAACAATCAATCATACTCAAGTGTGCACGTCGGTCTTCCGACAATTATATATTCACTTCAAAGAAGGTTGTTCTTCTCAGTCAAATACAAGATCCCGCACCAATCAATTAGTTTGGGTTGCTTTCAAATAATATAAGTCTAGCCGAATCAAATGATATAGACACTTTCACAATATTCAAGAACAATACTAAGTTCAACATGAATAATAGCTTTAATGAAATAAGAGTTCAAGTATGCTAATTCAATTCAACCGATTAAGTAGAAAACTAGTTCGCAATATACAAGGATAGAATACTTGCATAGTAAAAGAGTGTAAGTTAGGAAACTTGCACAATCATAGATTTCCTTGCGTAAAGTAAATGCGTCGGTTAGGATACTTGCACTTTAAAAGAGTGTAAGTAAGAGAACTTGCCTTTAGCGTAGTTTATCCACGAAAGCAAATCAACACTTTTGAATTCCTATCGTAATACAATTACATATATATATGATATTCATTAGTCATATAATCTTCACATTTTGTCTTCGAATATACTATCAATACATAAGCTAAGTCTTAACCTAGCTACACAGTTGTATAGAATATAAGTTCTATCTTTAACGTTCCTCCTTTAGAGTTTAAACACATTCTTATATCTTATAAAATCATAATTAATACTAAATATATTTCATTTTAGCAAGTTACGGCATTCTCTGTGAGTTAACCGTCAAAATCGGGTTCAAGTAACATCATATAATATCACGTAGCATGTATTCATATTTAAAGGATACTTTACATGCTTGTATAACTTTTCCAAATCCAATCGTACATGGTATAGGTTCTTAAGTTAATACTTAAAGCCATTCAAGGACACGAACTCATATGGTCTAACATGCTCGCTTTTTAAACACATAAGATTTTCGTATAACTTGTATTAGGCATGCTCATGAGTACTCGTATCGCATATATGTAGCTAGCATTGTTATTATCTTGAAAACATGCTTCGTTTATGCTAAACTTTAATCACGGCAACTAATCATGGTATATATACATGCATGACACATAAATGAGTCTAAGAGTACTATCACATGTGTCCAAATTATCAGATTCTAACTCTCGTCATAACATACCAAAGTTTACGTTCAAAGCTTATACTTTGTTAGTTTAGTTCATTAATAAGGTCTATCATGTCCATACTTCCTTATGAAACCTATATATATAAGTTAACATGCTTTTCATGCATTTCAAGGCCCTATAAACATGCTCGAAAAGTCAGAATGTATACATGGTCTTTACCTGTCAATATCAACCTTCAAAACTTGTATTTTTGTTAGATATGTTCAATAGTGAGGTCTAACATGCTCTTGTCATACTACGAGCCATATATACATAAGTTAATATGTCTTTTATACATCTCTTCCTCATACCGACATGCCTTGAAAAATCAGAATATTAACATGCTTCATATATGTTAACGTTCGTTTAGGAAATTTTAAGTTCGTTTCCAAACTATATGTCGTTTGGTTAACCATGCATGCTAATATACTAAAACATGCTTACATTACCTCATTAGGTTTATATATATGTATTAATCATGCTTCCATGCTTATTTAAACAAAAATCAAAAAATTAGTACATAACAGTTTTGTTGCAGAATGCAGAAAACTGCACACAGAGGCCGGCGCTGCGACGCGGCAACAGCAGCCACAATCTGACGCTGCGGCGCGGGTGGCGCTGCGGCACGGGCATAATGCCCTGGGATTGGCGCTGCGGCGTGGGAGACGCTGGTACTGTCTCGTTGTGGCGCTGCAGAACGCAGCTAACGCTGTGCATCGGCGCTGCGGCGCGGCATTGCAGACTCAGTTCGCTGCAGCCAAAACCGTCCCCAAACTTCCCATTTCATCGATTTCAACATATCCAGATGCTATTAGACTTCATTAACTTACTAACACACACACACACATATATATATATATATATATATGCTTATATAACAGTCAATCGCCATTTATCAATTCCCAATTTCATGAACTCCAACCAATTTCACGAATTTGATGTTTTACAGAAATTGCAGAGCAAAAATGGAAATGAAAGTCAAGAAAGCTATATAGTGGTTTCATCATGTATGTATGTTCATATAACAACAATATAAGGGTTCTACAACCCAATCATGAACCAATTTGGCATAATCAAGAATTTGAAGGAAACTTCAGAAACAGAAAACGAAAATGAAGAACAAAGAAACTGTAATATACCTTCTGCTAGAATCTGAACTTGCTGCTACTCAAGGACACTGATATATATATATATATATATATATAAATCTCAACTTACTTAGCCCAAAATTCTCAGCAAATGAAAACGAAGAAATATGGCTGCTATTTATAGAAGAATCCTTACACAGACAATGTAATTGTCCATTAATTTGAACCAATAGATTGAAGCTTTATATATCAGCTAAGGAAGAGTTGGTAGAGTGGTTGAAGAACACTATTGTGCCCACTCCCCATATCATGATTTGCTAGAATGCTGAGTTCGAGAGAAGAGAGTAGGCATAGGCTTTCACGTGTAGGAGAGGATGAGGAATGGACAAGCCATATATCTCAGCATTTGCAACATGAAGTGTATTAATACTAAGGCCATATATACATATATCATACACTTAGGCTATTATATCTATATTCATACTATATATTTAGATTACAATTAGAATTATAATGTAATCCCAATAATCATGTTATTCACATAATGTAGTAAGTGTAAATTGACACATATATTCCATTACATATATAAATAATCATCAATTATTATTTAAATTCATAATACATTACTTTAATGTATACTTACATACATATTGTCACATAGGCTATTATCATGTAACTCCCACAATTCAATAAGCCTTACCATATAATAACGTCATATTACACTTCACATAATACATAGTTAGCTAATATATGTTACAAATTTAATTCGCATGCTTGCATATAGAATCACTCATCTTATTAAATATTAATTAATAATATACACACATCCTTCATCAATCAATATAATTGTTAATCTCCATAACAATTTAATTAACCCTTATATGATTAATTATCACTTTAATATAAATCTTATTATATTTATAAACACGTTGCTCATTATTATTATTATATTTATTGCAATAATAATAATCACATATGATAAATCAATCACAGTTAATATTCCACAACAATTAATTAATATTCTATGATAACAATTAATTAATATTCTACAATAGCAATTAAAAAATAATATAGATTAATTGTTCGCCTAAATTAATATAATCATTATTATATTGTGCCAAACAAGGCTATCAATGAGTTTATTGCAAACCCCATCAATTTCTCAATTATTATAATTATTCAATTTTATATAATTGAATTAATCATTCTCATAACACAAAATCATTTATATTCAAATAAATTCTCATTTCCATTAATATATTTATTTAATAATTTTAGGAAATTCTCGAGTATTATAGCTTCTGCTTCCGCAGAATGCAAACCCAAACTCAGAAATTCCTACGAATTTGATTGTAAACCAACCACATTGTAGTTCTAACATGCTTATAAGCTATCATATCAACTTTATAACAATTAACAATCATTACCAAATCAAATTATCATTATAATCATGCTCCATTTCAAGAAATTAGAAGTTAAGACATCAAGAATATGAATGGAGAATAAGAAGGGGATTATACCTCTGCTATTTGCTGCTACTGAAATCTCTTAATTCTAGAATGCTTATCAATATGTGCTCTCAATTCAACTCTTAGAAAAATCTCAGCAAATCAATTTATGAAGAGGAGGGGCTATACTTATAGAAATAATATTACACAGACAATGTTTATACACTTCAAATTAAACCAATGGAAGAATGCATTTCATGGTGGTGATAGAGAAGTTGGTGAGTAGTTGGTGGAGTGCATCATGAAAGCCATTCCCCATTGAATCATGATACCAAGAATTTGCTGAATTTGAGATTATAGGGAATAGGATAGCCTTGAGTGTTCACGTGTGAGGGAAACATGACTCTAAATTTGGGACAATGCAATAAATCTCAGCATTATAGCAACATGAATATATATACAACACTTATGTTACTTTGCACATACGATATACTTAAGTTGTATTCATATAATACATGCTTAGGTTATAATTTTAATGTCACAATGTAATTCAAATAAATACTACTTCAATGTGATAATTGTAATTTGCACATATATTTTAACGATTGAGATTTTATATTTAATTTTAAAATATTTATTGAGTTAAATAAATATTTTATGTGATTTATTTATTGAGTTAAATAAATAAATTGTGTGATTTATAGAGTGATTAAATTAAGTGTTATATATTAATTAAATGAATGTGTAATATTTATTTAATTAATATTAATTTTATATTATAGTTCTAATTTAATTAAGATATTTAAATTAGATGAGATATGTGATGAAGTGTTATATAGTTTATAATTAACAAGTAATTATAATTATGTGATAATTTTATGTGATTAATTGATGTTAGATTTTAATTGATTAAATTAGATGATTAATATTTAATTAATTAAAATGTGACATTAAAGTATGTGTTAAATAAGTTGTTAAAATAAAGAAAAGGATTTTTTTTAAATTTGTTTTGCCAAACAAGGCCCTTGCGTTTGTTTTAAAGGACTATTGCTAAACAGGGCCTTACACTAGCTAAACCTAAGTTACCTAAACCATGTTTGGAATTAATAAAAACTAGTTTCTAATTTTTTTGTAGCCAAACAGGCCAAGTTGGCTTTTGAATTTTGTAACTTACGTTGTAATTAGTAGTTAGTGCATATACTTATTATATGGGAGTTACATATATTATATATTACTTGTGTTATATATTATATGTATATACTGTCAGTACGTTAGTTTTTCTAAAGCCTAAGTCTAAACTAGAAGAAAACAAAGGAGAAAGAAGAGCAGAGAAGAGAGAATACAAAGAAGAGAACTTTGAGAAAATAAGAGAAAAACTATACATCATCATCTCCATCTCTTCTTCCAATTCAAGCTAGTAAGATTATACTCTTAAACATAAAATCAATTCTTATGTGTTGTATTTCTTCTTGTCAAATTATATTTTCATGAAGTTGTATAATTATGACTATGTATATATGATGTTCATATGTTTTCATATGTAATTGTATGCCATGGAAAGATTTTCAAAAACCAGTTTTAAAATTTTGATCCTGATATTTTCATTCTCTGTAAAACGTGTTTTGGAAGTTGTATAGCATGATGGATATATATATATATATATATATATATGTAATTATGTTCATATCATGTCTATATGTGATAGTATGCTTAATTAGTTGTTTAATTCATGAATATATATGATATTAATGGAGAATTTATGTTTTTCAAAAGTCACAGTGAAGTGTCTGGGAAAAATAAAGTGTCTCATAGAAATCAAAATATATGTTGATTGTTGAAATTAATTGTGGAATATGTTATTATGTTTAGAAATTAGTTGATTGGGATTGGAATTGTGAGAATTGGTTTCAAAACAAATTCACAGTGTTCAATTTCATCTAGAACACTGACATTGGTATTTTCTTTAAATTTTTGTAAAAATTAAGCATTGTAATCTTGTATCAGTGTGTTCAAAACATGTTAGAAGCTTTGCACTTTGTTTCTGTAAAGTTTTATATGAAAATTGTTGGCTGAATTGTGAACTAATTGTAGAGAATTAAGCCAATTTGGCTTTTCTCTGCACTGTTCGCGAAGCTGCTCTGTTTCTATCCGCTGCCGGCGCAGCTGCGCAGGCAGTAAGGGTAGAAGCTGCGCAGTTGCGCTGCTGGATTTTCTCAGGATTGACCCCTGCGCAGCTGCACCGGTGTCAAGGCTAAAGGTGGCGCAGCTGCGCCGCGTCCTGAGCAGGGGCAGTAACTTTAGTTTTTTTGTGCAGTGTTATTTCTAAGCTTAGTTTAATTATTCTATGACAATTAGTATATATCTAGTTGCTATAACATGTTGTTAATATGAATGTGACGATTTCATGTTTGGAAAATAAAAAGAGGATTTGAAAACCTAATATAGTATTTAAATTATAAGTTATAATTGTTTAATCGAACTACTTAATTATAATTTGATTAATTATAATTAAGAGTAAATGTTTAATTTAAATTATAATTTTTGTGAAATTATAAGGTATAGAAGTTGATTTAATTTAATCAATTAGATGTTAATTTAAATTATAATTTATGTGACTATAATTTAATAAATGCATGTTTAATTGTGGATTATAAATTGATAATTGCATGATTAATTATAATTTGTGTAATTATAATACATGATATAGTTTAATTGATTATAAATTATAAATTGTTTATAATTTAAAAGGTAATTATAATTTAAGTAATTATAATTTGATTAAGTGTTTGAATTATAATTGTTTAATTATAATTTAGTTAAATACATTATTAATTTAATTATGTGAGTATGTGTGTGATGTAATTAACTGTGTGATAGTTGATTATTTATTTAATTAGAGTGTATTAACCATGAGGGTTAACCACTTATGTGAATTAGTTACGTGTTAACTAATTTAGTTTATTATTATTGAATGTGTATAGGAAGTGTTTAAGTACGTGGTTGAGTTAAGTAGCTTGCGCTTAAGGCAAGTCTTCTAAATCCTAAACTCGTTAATTCTATGCAAGTTTTCTAAACCCTAATCTTGTATTAATTCTATATAATTTCTTGAATTCATATATTCATTGTTGAGAATGTCCTTTCCATTTCTGTATTGGACAATTGTTTATTTAATTGAAATGATATTAACTTATCGTTCAAGTAAGATCCCGTTATTATTTTAAATGCTTTACGTTGATTCTAAAGCATATGTTAATTCATAATTCTTTTATTTAAGAATTATTAGAAGTCGATTCAACTAATCCTTAGTTGATGAACGTGAATTCTAAATTACCCTTGTAAGCTTATCCAAACCAAACTTTCTTTGGTGCGGACTTGAATTCAAATTACTGAGTTGAACAACCCTAATTATTAGGGAAGATGATTACGCATAGCGTTAAGATGTTTGTGCACAATACATGGTACAAAGGGCTGATCCCCCTAAGTACGAGTTAAGGTCCATAGTCTTATTGACTGTTAAAGGTTTAAATAGAAATATTTATAACCTAGGACAAGAAGAGTTCAAAGGTCTTGTGACCCTCAAATAAATTCTATATTCGAATTTGAATGTTGATAGAGAATTATTATTCAATTCTTTATTGTTGAAGTAAGCTAAGTTATTCAGATTTTTTTAAAAGATATTCTTTCATGTATATATTATTGTTAAACTCCAGTGAGCTGTGGTTTGCTCACTCTTGCCTTAAATAACAATTTCAGTTAAGGTTGATAACGTTGAGGTCTATGAGGAAGGGCAAAGGAAAGCAAAGCAAGTGAAGACTTATTTTTATTTGACTGAGAATGATTGTAATAAGACTTGAATTTTATATTTTTATTTCCGCACTTTATTATATTCATGTCAGGGTTAGAGTAACCCGGGATTATTTTGAAAAGGTTGTAACCCTTTTTGTAAGGGAGATTTATTTATTTTAATTTAAGTTGTAGTTTAATTTGCATTATTAATAGGGTAGATGTATGTTATATTAGAAAGTGAACACCAAATCATGTGGAAACGAAGTACCCGAATTTGGGAGTGTCACAGGTTGGTATCAAAGTCATAGGTTATGAAACCTTAGGTGGGGAAAAAACCTTAGGTAGTAGCCTTATAGTAAGATCGAAAAGATAGTGATGCTAGGTAAAAATAATAAACTACCTTATGTGCCTATGTGTTTACATTTTAGTATTCGAAGAGTGACGATTCGTTATAACGTAATAATAAACTTTAAAATTCTTTTGTCAGGATGTCGAACGTTGGAGAACCTAGTCAAGCTAGAGAGGATGTACCTCAGGTACCTAGATATGAGGAGCCCCATGACATACATGTTGTCTGGGAGCAGCTGGTTAGGAGAGAGCAATCTCCAGTGATCACCATAACTGGTCGGGAGCGTGAGCTGACACCTATTGTGACGCCCCTAAATCCACGTTCCTTCGAAACCTCGGATTCGGTGCAGTCACGATACTACTAACGCCAAACTATTATATCTTTTATTCATTACTAAAAGAATACATCTTTACTTTTTACAATTTAGAATATAAATTCTATTTATATCCAAGATCTCATCTTTACATCATATTCGATGTTACTAAAATGCGGAATAATTTAAACTTTTTCAATCCTCCTTGAATAAAATCTTTTATTGATTTCATAACTTGAATCAATTACAACCCTTGAATCAATTATAAAATATGATTCCTTCTTATCTGAGTTATCGTATAAGTATTTACAACTCAACTCGATATCCTCTATGTATTATCTAATACATCTTTATAGTACGACAAGCATTAAACCTCGTAAACAAATATCAAGTACAACTACTAGAACCTAGACATGGTTCGAGTAATAATCTAATCAGTATTCTTCGTTGTGATACTATCTATCTTTATCAATCAAGAAGCACGAAGTCTTTATCGTAAGTCCTTAACCTGCAAAAGTGGTTATTTGCAAGAGTGAGCTCGACAGCTCAGCAATTCTAACAGTTTTCATGCATCACATAGCATACAACATTATACTCAGTTCATGCATTTATAAACAATTTATATTTACTACGTATGTTACTTTTCACATAACAAGTATATCATCAAAGATCAACTTTCAATCTCATTTATATCTCATATACAATTCATATATAAGTTCACATTATCACAGCATAATATAATTCAACTAACAGTTATTGAATTCATATATCAAATAGGAACTGAAAGACTTGCCTGATTCGTAGTTTAACAACTACGACTTAACTGCTTAAAGCTACTGCACTTCGTGTATTCCTACGCAGTTATATAATCATGGATTTACATCCATCAGTCATACATTTCATATGCTCTTAATAGAATAACAATTCGTATATCGTTTTCTAATCTTGATTTCGTTTCACTCTATCTTAGGATAACCACGATGTTACAACATCATACCTTCATACTTATTCTATAGAAACCATTCTATTTAGGTCCTTAGGGTCCTTAAGGAAAATAACTTAGGACCAGACAGTTAACAAACTGTTCTTGGCAGCTCTTCAACAAGGCGCGGCCGCGCGGCAATTAAGCTTGGGAGTGGCGCGGCCGCGCGACTCCCTGCCAGAACCAGAACTTAGATTTCACAAACTTAGTTTGGTCCTAACATATCATGCATTCTGATATATATTATACACACACATTTAGTAGGCATGCTCGTGCTTATACTACACACGTATACCTAATCACATAGTCTATGCTTTTGAAATTCATTTTCTCGAATATGCGTGCATAGGTGAAATCCATGTTTCATCACATGATGCTTATGTCAACATGTCTATAGGCATAATGAATCCTAATATACATGCTCGTGTGATCATAATGTAACTCACTCCGTGTTTGATGCTATCATCTTACACATTCTAAACATTTCATAAAAATCACTTTAAGTCAACAAAGGTAACTAAGTATATGCAAAGTACCTTGTAGTCATGATTCTCATGTATTAGAACACATATATAAGTCATCTATACATGCTCAATGATCAGAACGTGGACATCCTATATATACGTCCAAAAACTCTAAGTTTGTCTTTTGAAATCATTTTTAATTTAAACAATGTGTTCTAGTGTATGCTCAATACCTTCGACTCACATATCATGCATATCTAAACTATATAATCATGCTTAAAAAGTCAGAATATAAACATGACTTATATACGCCAAAATTCATTTATAAAACCTTAAGTTTTCATTAAAAACTCCACTACAACAAGGTATAATTGTTTACTATTACCCAAGGTAATTAATCAACAACTACCTTCATACCCATTGATACACATAACCAAGACACTTACACATGTCTCAAAAGTCCGGCTCAAAGAACACAAAATTCGTCAAGTCTCATTTTCAAAACTTTACGTTTTCTTTTCGAAAATAATGTTAAACCAACTAATACAACTTACTACGTGCATGAAAATCTTAGTACGAATGTCAGACCCCTTTATGAAATTATTAGAGTCTAACTAGTATGCTTAACCAACCAGAAAACACAAAATCACCAAGAGTTTCTGCAGAGGGCGCGGCCGCGCCCCATTTGTACTAGGGAGACGCGCGGCCGCGCGTCCCCGTTTCCAGACCAGAAACTTTACTGCTAAAACAGAGCTTCAGCTAATCCTTTTCTTACTTCATGTAACAAGCTTGAAAGCCATCATATTGTATTTATAACATATATTTAGACTCTACTTAACATGTTAACATCATCTTATATATCAATTCTCCACTAATTCATGAAATCTCTTATGAATTTATAAACTCACAACTAAGAATTTAAAGTAAGAGTTATACCTCTTGGAGCTTTGAATTACTAAGCTTGCTTCCCAAATCAGTTTTCTCACATAACTCTCATCACCATATTCTCTATATCAACTTAGCAATTATTTAGCAACTTCAATTTGTGAATATGAAGCTTCAATTTATAGAGAATTTATGGACCAAATTTGGTTATTGCACATTGAATCAAACCAATGGGTTGATCAAAGACATGGAGGTTAACAAGAGGTTAGTAAGGAGTTGGTGAAATCCATCATCAATCCCACACCCCTCACAATCATCACACTCATTGCTAGCTAGGAAGTTGAGAGATGAAGGAGATAGGCTAGCCTTAGCCATTCACGTGAAAGAGAAGTTGGGCACTCATTGTGAGACAAATAATCTAACTCAGCAATAACAATTAGCAAATGTAATTCCACACTTGGTTACACACCTCTATATATAATATATACACTTAGGTTATATAATATATACATATATACACATTCATACATATAGCTTAGGTTATGAATGAATTGTAAATAAAATCTCTAATTACAATGTATCATATATCATCCATATATATCTCATCTTACCGGATATAATTCTATCGGGTATTATCACATTACATTGTTTCCTTTATTATTAAATTTTATTAATTTAATAATTATTTATAATATATCCATGATATATTATTTTATTGTATACTCATATTTTAAATATACACTACTACATATAATCATGTACCTCATGTACATAGGTTAAGCTAATATTCTAATTGGACTAAATATAATATGGTTGGGTACTATCATCCCACCATTTTCCATAAAATTATTATCACAAATATACTCAAATATTATAATGATAATTAATATCAACCATACATTTTCTTCTAATACTTCCCATTAAATCCCCTTGATTTAACTTCATTATTTATGCCACACAAGGCATAATTATGTGAACTTAGTACTTAATAGTCCACAAGTTTATAATAATATAATCTCCTAAGATAATATTATACTCAATGTTACATCTTATAATATGTTCATAAAGTAATACCATTACATTACTAATTTACATGTTCTCTATTATAATCAATCTATTACCCTCCTATGGGTAATACCCAATGGTCAAAGAGGAGTTGGTGGCTAACTCCACCAACTACTACTATTCATGGTCCTTCTTCATCATTACACCTTATAACATGCTCATGGTGTAATTACATTTCTTATTATACTCTTTCTTAGCAACAATGTAGTAATTGAATTAACAAACTCTACACACCAATGTATTGCATCTATTCATTATCAAGCTATTATTCTCCTATGGTTATTACCCAAAGGGCAAAAGGGAAGTTGGTGGCTAACTCCCACCAACTACCACTATTCATGTACCCTAACCACTTGATTGACCATTATTGTTCTTACATGGACTAACTTGCAAGCTTATATCTAATAACTTAATGTTATTACCATATGATATGATAGGGTCACACATACACCCAATCATATAATCCATGTACATTTGACAATACCGAATATATTTTAATTGAGTAGTGTCACACCCCATTATTGTAACTTTATTATTACACTTAATCATATAGTTTCCTATATTATATAGTTTTCTTGAAGTGTCACACTTCATTCCATATTATATAGATGTATCTACTATATAACTTATAATTACACATCATTGCACATAGGAATTTATTCACATAATAATAATAATTAATTCCATTAATTATTCATTCATTAATTTATTTAATGAATGTTTATTCCACCACTTTGCCACACTAGGCATATCTCACAAGCTTAACTTAAGCTTATTATCACTCCCATCACACTTTAATATTCTTTTAATATAAGGTTTGTGTGACACATGCACTTTAATGCTAAATTATTTAGCTACCTTGAACAATTATATGTATAACCTTTACACTAGAATAATTAATATTTACTCTATTAATTATTATAAAATCTACGATAAAATAATAACTTAAGTTATTTAATATATTGAAATAACTTAGTTTTCTTTCATTAATAAACTTTCTTGAAAATACATTAGGAATTATGTATTTTGCCATAACATAAAATATTATGTTTTCTCCAAATAAAGATATTCATTGTTAGAAAATAATTTACTTATTGTCTCAAGATATTATTCTTAATATAATATCTACTAAAATAATTACATGTATGGCACAGGTACATACATTATATATAGAAAATAGGTAATAAGTTTATTTTCTATTATAATAAATCGTTTCCATCAATTTAATTACATATAGCAAATACGTTTTAATATATTTACCATATTAATTAATCACACTTATTACATCATACCAAAAACATATAGGGTAATATTATTATTCAAAAATAATATTTCCTCCTTTATTAAAATAATTCAATATTAGAATTTATTTTAATATCCTTTATAATAATTATTTCTCTTTCTTTTCTATAAATTGTTCCCAAAACAATTTCTTCAAATATTCATTTAATCATATAATGATTTCCATCTCCCTTTAATAACGTATATATATATTTAACGTTATTCGCACATTAGACTTTCTCACATATTACCACTCTAAGTAATATATATAAAAAGTATCAACTATAATTACATATTCAACATATATATTAATTCACTCCTTTACTTAAGTAAATCAAACCTTGTACCATATTACCTTAGTTAATTAAGGTTCAATATTCACATTATATTATTCCATAATATAACTCTCAACTTAAATTAACCAATATTTATTCTTATTAGTTAATTCCTTAACTAACTCATGCTTCACTATCCAAACCTATTCACGGATAGCTTAAGTGCTATTAATAACCTATATTATAAACATACGAGTTATTAGTACACATACTCAAGAATATGGTGATTATACATTAAGGATATTTAATGTCACCAACTTACTATGATAAAATAATTCTATAAATTATTTAATATCGATAGGAATTTATCCACTTCCTTTACCTCAATTGAATCGTCTCTACGATAAGTAACAAATATATATTAATAATATATTCATTAATCATAAAAACACATATTACATAGTCCATATTACCCTATGTAATATAATACCACATACCTCATATCACATATATATCTTTTTATTCGAACCCATCTCACGGTTTAAGAATTTTATTTATTAAATCCTTATTTAATAATATCTGAAAATTCGGGTTCTTACATCCTCTCCCCCTTATAAGGAATCCGTCCTCGGAATCACCGAAACTTCCTCTACTCGGTGCTATTCCGAATATTACATATTCTCTTGAATAATTTTAGTCATACTCTTTTCAGAAGTTTTATTACTATAACTTTCTCAATTGCATTCTATCACTTTCTCCTTTCTAAGGAGCATCTACTTACTATATTCATCCTTAAGAAGAATAAGAATCTTCCACGATTTTTCAATAATCGGGAAGTAGTATGAATAACTCAGATTCCAATTTATGCTGAGGGGTCACAAGACCGTGAACTTTTCTCCAGGTTTACTAATGCTTCAACACAATTCTTCACACCGCAAACCAGAGTGTTTATCAATCACAAAGACTAAAAACACTCTCCATACGTACTCTAGGTGGCCAACCTATTGTACCACTATTTTGGGCCGCAACGTAGTGTTTTGTAACGACTATATGCGTTACGCTCGGAACCATTGTCCCCGAAAACATGTCCCCTTTATAGGGTTGTTCACCTCAGCTTTTCAACGTCAAAATCCGCACCAGAGCAATCTGGTTTGGCATACATACACAAGAATACTTGAATTCTATAATCCCTTTCCAACAGTCGCCTAGCCGAATCAAATAGCTTAGACTCTTATCAATAATCCGAACATCAATATAAATAATTTAGTCAACTTAATTGACCTTCTTTATAATTTACAAGAAAACCAGAAATTCTTTTATGACGTCATGATACCATACTAGATTAGTAGTACGTTGAGGATTCCGCCATTTTATGACTTTGTCATATTACAACATACCATAGTGGGCTGACGATCTTTCGATCACAACCAACACTAGGTTCGATTGCATTGATGACTCCATCGTTTACCATTCTACATCATATCAAATGATGCATATGGTCAAAATACATTTTGAAAGATTTTCAAATCATTTTTGTCTTAGCCGAAACAAACAGCGTAGACATACGAATAACGGTATTGTTTTTAAAACTCATTAGTTCAGTTACCTGACCCAATGTTTTCTCAAGAAAACCGAAGTGCAAACACTAGCACGAAGTCAATAAATATTGAAAATCTAGCGTAGCTAGAGGATTTAGGAAAATCCAATTTCTCCATCGCTTCAATCTCTTACCACCATCAATGCTTACTATTCCAAAACTCTTATATAATATATCTATTCTCAGTACAGTTCACCAACTTACCACACCATGGAAGCTCAGGAACTTACCATAATCATATGGGTTGAGGAACTTATCCTAGTCAGACCAAAATCGTCCATTCGCTGAGGGGTCCCATCATACGATTATGAGTCACGAACTTGTCATAGGCATGAGTTTTAAGAACTCGCACCTAAACTTAATATTATCTAATTATATCTTAGAAATCTCTATCTATCAAAATAAATATAAGAAAAGAATCACCTTTCCGCCATATGTATAATGATACCGCGACACTAACATTCCAATGATTATCAATGTGACACACTCAGTGCAAGCACAAAACTTCTGCCCATACAAAAGTTTGTACAACTAAGCCATCACATGAGTCCTCAATGGAATTCCAACACTTAACCATATCTTACTCTATCACTTGCTCATTACGAGCTTTCTACGTTTCATCACATACAACTCCTCATGAGTTCATCTCGTACTTTATCATAGTACATTCTCTTATAGCATCAAGCTATACATACTTAGTCATTACAGACTATCTATCATTTTACAGTTCAATCTGATCATGTCGTGATCATCACTATACCTTAGGGTTCTTTCCCTATTATCAACCAAACTCCATCTGAGTTTATTCTCACTATCCTTGTCATATTCATATTATAGACATCGGCTTAACATTTTTATTACCGAAGTTAGGAAACTCCTGATTCTCATTCTCTAGATACTTCGAGATTCTTCTTTGAATCTTCATGTATATATTTTAATCTTATCTTTCACTCTCTCAAGTTATAGTCTAAGGTACATTTACCTAAGGTTTATAACCTACAGCTTTGATACCAACCTGTGACGCCCCCAAATCCACGTTCCTTCGAAACCTCGGATTCGGTGCAGTCACGATACTACTAACGCCAAACTATTATATCTTTTATTCATTACTAAAAGAATACATCTTTACTTTTTACAATTTAGAATATAAATTCTATTTATATCCAAGATCTCATCTTTACATCATATTCGATGTTACTAAAATGCGGAATAATTTAAACTTTTTCAATCCTCCTTGAATAAAATCTTTTATTGATTTCATAACTTGAATCAATTACAACCCTTGAATCAATTATAAAATATGATTCCTTCTTATCTGAGTTATCGTATAAGTATTTACAACTCAACTCGATATCCTCTATGTATTATCTAATACATCTTTATAGTACGACAAGCATTAAACCTCGTAAACAAATATCAAGTACAACTACTAGAACCTAGACATGGTTCGAGTAATAATCTAATCAGTATTCTTCGTTGTGATACTATCCATCTTTATCAATCAAGAAGCACGAAGTCTTTATCGTAAGTCCTTAACCTGCAAAAGTGGTTATTTGCAAGAGTGAGCTCGACAGCTCAGCAATTCTAACAGTTTTCATGCATCACATAGCATACAACATTATACTCAGTTCATGCATTTATAAACAATTTATATTTACTACGCATGTTACTTTTCACATAACAAGTATATCATCAAAGATTAACTTTCAATCTCATTTATATCTCATATACAATTCATCTATAAGTTCACATTATCACAGCATAATATAATTCAACTAACAGTTATTGAATTCATATATCAAATAGGAACTGAAAGACTTGCCTGATTCGTAGTTTAACAACTACGACTTAACTGCTTAAAGCTATCTGCACTTCGTGTATTCCTGCACAGTTATATAATCATGGATTTACATCCATCAGTCATACATTTCATATGCTCTTAATAGAATAACAATTCGTATATCGTTTTCTAATCTTGGTTTCGTTTCACTCTATCTTAGGATAACCACGATGTTACAACATCATACCTTCATACTTATTCTATAGAAACCATTCTATTTCGGTCCTTAGGGTCCTTAAGGAAAATAACTTAGGACCAGACAGTTAACAAACTGTTCTTGGCAGCTCTGCAACACGGCGCGGCCGCGCGGCAATTAAGCTTGGGAGTGGCGCGGCCGCGCGACTCCCTGCCAGAACCAGAACTTAGATTTCACAAACTTAGTTTGGTCCTAACATATCATGCATTCTGATATATATTATACACACACATTAAGTAGGCATGCTCGTGTTTATACTACACATGTATACTTAATCACATAGTCTATGCTTTTGAAATTCATTTTCTCGAATATGCGTGCATAGGTGAAATCCATGTTTCATCACATGATGCTTATGTCAACATGTCTATAGGCATAATGAATCCTAATATACATGCTCGTGTGATCATAATGTAACTCACTCCGTGTTTGATGCTATCATCTTACACATTCTAAACATTTCATAAAAATCGCTTTAAGTCAACAAAGGTAACTAAGTATATGCAAAGTACCTTGTAGTCATGATTCTCATGTATTAGAAAACATATATAAGTCATTTATACATGCTCAATGATCAGAACGTGGACATCCTATATATACGTCCAAAAACTCTAAGTTTGTCTTTTGAAATCATTTTTAATTTAAACAATGTGTTCTAGTGTATGCTCAATACCTTCGACTCACATATCATGTATATCTAAACCATATAATCATCCTTAAAAAGTCAGAATATAAACATGACTTATATGCGCCAAAATTCATTTATAAAACCTTAAGTTTTCATTAAAAACTCCACTACAACAAGGTATAATTGTTTACTATTAGCCAAGGTAATTAATCAACAACTACCTTCATACCCATTGATACACATAACCAAGACACTTACACATGTCTCAAAAGTCCGGCTCAAAGAACACAAAATTCGTCAAGTCTCATTTTCAAAACTTTACGTTTTCTTTTCGGAAATCATGTTAAACCAACTAATACAACTTACTACGTGCATGAAAATCTTAGTACGCATGTCAGACCCCTTTATGAAATTATTAGAGTCTAACTAGTATGCTTAACCAACCAGAAAACACAAAATCACCAAGAGTTTCTGCAGAGGGCGCGGCCGCGCCCCATTTGTACTAGGGAGACGCGCGGCCGCGCGTCCCCGTTTTCAGACCAGAAACTTTACTACTAAAACAGAGCTTCAGCTAATCCTTTTTTTACTTCATGTAACAAGCTTGAAAGCCATCATATTGTATTTATAACATATATTTAGACTCTACTTAACATGTTAACATCATCTTATATATCAATTCTCCACTAATTCATGAAATCTCTTATGAATTTATAAACTCACAACTAAGAATTTAAAGTAAGAGTTATACCTCTTGGAGCTTTGAATTACTAAGCTTGCTTCCCAAATCAGTTTTCTCACATAACTCTCATCACCATATTCTCTATATCAACTTAGCAATTATTTAGCAACTTCAATTTGTGAATATGAAGCTTCAATTTATAGAGAATTTATGGACCAAATTTGGTTATTGCACATTGAATCAAACCAATGGGTTGATCAAAGACATGGAGGTTAACAAGAGGTTAGTAAGGAGTTGGTGAAATCCATCATCAATCCCACACCCCTCACAATCATCACACTCATTGCTAGCTAGGAAGTTGAGAGATGAAGGAGATAGGCTAGCCTTAGCCATTCACGTGAAAGAGAAGTTGGGCACTCATTGTGAGACAAATAATCTAACTCAGCAATAACAATTAGCAAATGTAATTCCACACTTGGTTACACACCTCTATATATAATATATACACTTAGGTTATATAATATATACATATATACACATTCATACATATAGCTTAGGTTATGAATGAATTGTAAATAAAATCTCTAATTACAATGTATCATATATCATCCATATATATCTCATCTTACCGGATATAATTCTATCGGGTATTATCACATTACATTATTTCCTTTATTATTAAATTTTATTAATTTAATAATTATTTATAATATATCCATGATATATTATTTTATTGTATACTCATATTTTAAATATACACTACTACATATAATCATGTACCTCATGTACATAGGTTAAGCTAATATTCTAATTGGACTAAATATAATATGGTTGGGTACTATCATCCCACCATTTTCCATAAAATTATTATCACAAATATACTCAAATATTATAATGATAATTAATATCAACCATACATTTTCTTCTAATACTTCCCATTAAATCCCCTTGATTTAACTTCATTATTTATGCCACACAAGGCATAATTATGTGAACTTAGTACTTAATAGTCCACAAGTTTATAATAATATAATCTCCTAAGATAATATTATACTCAATGTTACATCTTATAATATGTTCATAAAGTAATACCATTACATTACTAATTTACATGTTCTCTATTATAATCAATCTATTACCCTCCTATGGGTAATACCCAATGGTCAAAGAGGAGTTGGTGGCTAACTCCACCAACTACTACTATTCATGGTCCTTCCTCATCATTACACCTTATAACATGCTCATGGTGTAATTACATTTCTTATTATACTCTTTCTTAGCAACAATGTAGTAATTGAATTAACAAACTCTACACACCAATGTATTGCATCTATTCATTATCAAGCTATTATTCTCCTATGGTTATTACCCAAAGGGCAAAAGGGAAGTTGGTGGCTAACTCCCACCAACTACCACTATTCATGTACCCTAACCACTTGATTGACCATTATTGTTCTCACATGGACTAACTTGCAAGCTTATATCTAATAACTTAATGTTATTACCATATGATATGATAGGGTCACACATACACCCAATCATATAATCCATGTACATTTGACAATACCGAATATATTTTAATTGAGTAGTGTCACACCCCATTATTGTAACTTTATTATTACACTTAATCATATAGTTTCCTATATTATATAGTTTTCTTGAAGTGTCACACTTCATTCCATATTATATAGATGTATCTACTATATAACTTATAATTACACATCATTGCACATAGGAATTTATTCACATAATAATAATAATTAATTCCATTAATTATTCATTCATTAATTTATTTAATGAATGTTTATTCCACCACTTTGCCACACTAGGCATATCTCACAAGCTTAACTTAAGCTTATTATCACTCTCATCACACTTTAATATTCTTTTAATATAAGGTTTGTGTGACACATGCACTTTAATGCTAAATTATTTAGCTACCTTGAACAATTATATGTATAACCTTTACACTAGAATAATTAATATTTACTCTATTAATTATTATAAAATCTACGATAAAATAATAACTTAAGTTATTTAATATATTGAAATAACTTAGTTTTCTTTCATTAATAAACTTTCTTGAAAATACATTAGGAATTATGTATTTTGCCATAACATAAAATATTATGTTTTCTCCAAATAAAGATATTCATTGTTAGAAAATAATTTACTTATTGTCTCAAGATATTATTCTTAATATAATATCTACTAAAATAATTACATGTATGGCACATGTACATACATTATATATAGAAAATAGGTAATAAGTTTATTTTCTATTATAATAAATCGTTTCCATCAATTTAATTACATATAGCAAATACGTTTTAATATATTTACCATATTAATTAATCACACTTATTACATCATACCAAAAACATATAGGGTAATATTATTATTCAAAAATAATATTTCCTTCTTTATTAAAATAATTCAATATTAGAATTTATTTTAATATCCTTTATAATAATTATTTCTCTTTCTTTTCTATAAATTGTTCCCAAAACAATTTCTTCAAATATTCATTTAATCATATAATGATTTTCATCTCCCTTTAATAACGTATATATATATTTAACGTTATTCGCACATTAGACTTTCTCACATATTACCACTCTAAGTAATATATATAAAAAGTATCAACTATAATTACATATTCAACATATATATTAATTCACTCCTTTACTTAAGTAAATCAAACCTTGTACCATATTACCTTAGTTAATTAAGGTTCAATATTCACATTATATTATTCCATAATATAACTCTCAACTTAAATTAACCAATATTTATTCTTATTAGTTAATTCCTTAACTAACTCATGCTTCACTATCCAAACCTATTCACGGATAGCTTAAGTGCTATTAATAACCTATATTATAAACATACGAGTTATTAGTACACATACTCAAGAATATGGTGATTATACATTAAGGATATTTAATGTCACCAACTTACTACGATAAAATAATTCTATAAATTATTTAATATCGATAGGAATTTATCCACTTCCTTTACCTCAATTGAATCGTCTCTACGATAAGTAACAAATATATATTAATAATATATTCATTAATCACAAAAACACATATTACATAGTCCATATTACCCTATGTAATATAATACCACATACCTCATATCACATATATATCTTTTTATTCAAACCCATCTCACGGTTTAAGAATTTTATTTATTAAATCCTTATTTAATAATATCTGAAAATTCGGGTTCTTACACCTATTCTAGAGGATGAGGACGAGGACGAGTCTGAAGAGGAAGAAGAGGATCCCAAAGAGGAATTCTCACCTCACTCTACTAGTGCTGAGATGTACGAGACAGTATATGATAGCAATGTGGAGCTTTATGGACGCATAGGAGATCTCGAGGAGACTATCCAGCAGCGAGATGAGACGATCTAGGAAATGGCAAGTGACCTAGGAGATGCACAATGGAACCTGATACATATGGAGGTTGATAGAGATGCTGCTCGATTTGAACTGGCGAAGCTGAAGCAAGACATCCAGGAGGAGTCGAGGAAGCGTGCCAGAGCTGAGGAGTCAAGCTTGAGAGCTAATCAACGAGCCGATCGAGCTGAAGGTGAAGCTGAAGCCAAGAGGGCCAAGCTGAGGGAAATGAAATATGCTTTTCATACAGCGATAGAGAGAGCTCAGGACCGTATTTTCTACTACCCAGCTTAGTTCCAAGGTTTACCGTGGTATGTGGTGGACCGAAGAACGGCATTTCAGGTAATAGAAGAGGAACGCAGAGAGGCTGTGAGATGCATTAATATGCCTAGGCAGTAGTAGTAGTAGTAGTAGCAGTATCAGTAGCAGTAGTAGTAGAGTTTTGTTTATGTATTGCTTTTTGAAATAAGTAATGTAAATCCCATAATTTGAGATAAGAATGGGATGAGTTAATAATGTAATCCTGAAACTTTTCCAGTTCAGGAAGGATGATAGAAATGGCATAAATGATATCTGCTTGATGTTTTTTTTAACTACAAGTAATTAATAAAAGAAGTTATTTGACGTGCTATGTGTTCTATGTGAACTGAGCCATTTAAACATTTAAGTATGAACTTGAATACTTAATAGTTGAATAAAGGGTCTAATAATAATATTTTCTTAACAGAAAATGCCTCCTAGAAGAAGAGTAACACGTCAAAATCCCAAGGGTTCGACGAACAACAACAATAACAATGGGACGAATCCCAACTCGGTTTAGCAGTTGGTGAACTTGTTGGCCGGAGCTCTTGCGAATCAGCCGCAAGTGCAGGGTACTACGTTCAAGGAATTCAAGGCAGTAGGACCGCCTGAGTTCACAGGATCGACTAACCCTATTGAAGCTCAGACATGGTTATGGAAATGGAGAAGGTGTTTGATGTGGCTAGGGTAGGGGAAGACCAAAAGACAGCATTCGCGGCTTTCATATTGAAGTCGGATGCTAGTTTTTGGTGGCAGGATAACAAGACTCGAGAGGGAGAGGGAGTCATCATGTGGGAACGTTTCAAGGAAATGTTCTACGAGATGTACTTTCCAGTGAGTTTGCAGGACCAGATGGAGGTCCAGTTCCTAGAACTTAAGCAAGGAGGGATGACGGTGTCCGAGTATGCCGCTAAGTTTAACGAGTTGGACAGGTTCGCTACTCACCAGGTCAGCACTGACGCTAGAAAGGCGAAAAGGTTTGAGCGGGGACTAAAGCACTGGCTCTATAGCAAGGTTTCCATGTTCCAGTTGAATACCTTTGGAGCTGTGCTAGAGAAGGCCATACTTGCTGAGGGAGGAAGAGAAGCGATAACGAAGTTCAACCAAGATAAGAAGAAGAAGAATGAGGTAGAAACCAAAACTGGGGGTAGCAGCGCTATGAACCAGAAGAGGAAGTGGTCTAATAATACCTCTGCTGGGAGTCAGCAAGGAAGTCAGCAGAAGAGGAAGTTCGAAGCATTTGATACATGCGGTAAGAATCGCACTGGCGTGTGCATGAACGGGAAGCGGGTGTGCTTCAACTTTGGTCAGGAAGGCCACATCGCGCCTAATTGCCCAAACCCAAAGAAGGGAGCTTACTTTACATATGGATCCAAAGATCACATGGCTCGCAACTGCCCGAAGAAGCTGACGGCAGGGTCAATAGGGAACGGAGGGAATGGAAGCGGCAGTTCCGTTACTATCGCTGCACCATTGCAAGCTGTTCAACCCACTGCACGAACATTCAATATGACGGTGCAGGATGCGGTGAAATCAAAAGACGTGGTGTCAGGTATTATTCTGGTCAATAGTATAAATGCATATGTATTATTTGATTCGGGTGTTACTTGTTCATTCATATCTGATGATTTTGCTAAAACCCTAGACTTACCTGTAGAAGAGTTAGTTTACCCCTTGAACATAGAGATTGCAAATAGGGAAGTTATTCCTATTAGGAGCGTTTATAAGAACTGTAGATTGGACATTAAGGGTCAGGAGCTTAGAGTAGATTTGATTCCGATAAAACTTGGGGAATTCGACGTCATACTAGGTATGGATTGGTTGTTCAACCATGGGGTGATAATCGACTGTCAGAAGAAGTCGGTAAACCTTACGACTCTATCGAAGTTAGTATTCTATGGTAGCAAATCGCCTAGACAAGCGAGTTGTCTGACGGTTATGCAAGCCAAGAGACTTTTGACGCAAGGCTGTGTAGGCTATCTAGCGTACATAGTAGATACGCGTAAGAAAAGCCCGAAGGTGGAGGAAATATCGGTAGTTAACGAGTTTGTAGACGTTTTTCCGAGCGATTTGCCAGGACTTCCAGCAGATAGGGAGATAGAGTTCGTGATCGACCTAGCGCCGGGAACTGCTCCGATTTCGAAGGCTCCGTACCGAATGGCTCCAGTCGAGATGAAGGAACTGATGGCTCAACTGCAAGAACTGCTAGACAAGAAGTATATCCAACCAAGCGTTTCACCGTGGGGAGCGCTAGTTTTGTTTGTGAAGAAGAAGGATGGGTCGATGCGTCTTTGCATTGATTATAGGGAGTTGAATAAAGTTACGATCAAGAATAGGTATCCTTTACCTAGGATCGATGACTTGTTTGATCAACTGAAGGGTGCGAAGTACTTCTCGAAAATTAATTTGAGAAGCGGGTATCATCAATTGAAGGTGAGGAAGGAAGATATACCTAAAACGGCTTGGTGATGTCATTTGGTCTCACGAATGCCCCAGCAGCATTTATGGACTTAATGAACAGGGTGTTCAAGCCATTTCTGGACAAGTTCGTGCTAGTGTTCATAGATGACATCCTGGTTTATTCCAAGACCGAGGAGGAACATGCTGAACACTTACGACTAACCTTAGAAGCCCTAAGACGAGAGAAGCTTTACGCTAAATTCTCAAAGTGCGAATTTTGGTTGGAACGTGTGTAATTTCTTGGCCACGTGATCGACAAGGATGGTATTTCAATAGATCCATCGAAAGTTGAAGCTATTATAAATTGGGATCAGTCGAAGACGCCGTCTGAAGTGAGGAGTTTCTTGGGATTGGCAAGTTATTACCGAAGATTTATCCAAGACTTTTCTAGAATCGCAACTCCGTTGATGAATTTGACTCGTAAAACGATTAAATTTGTTTGGACAGAGAAATGTGAGGAGAGTTTTCAAGAGCTGAAGAAGAGGTTGAGTACTGCGCCTGTATTGTCTTTACCAGATAGTTCGGGGAATTTCGTAGTATATAGCGATGCCTCACATAAAGGATTAGGCTGTGTGTTGATGTAGAACGACAAAGTCATTGCCTATGCGTCACGTCAGCTGAAGGATTATGAGAAGGGGTATCCGACCCATGATCTAGAATTGGCGGCAGTAGTGTTTGCCCTAAAGATTTGGAGGCACTACTTATATAGAGAGAAGTGTGAAATATACACAGATCACAAGAGTCTGAAGTATATATTTACCCAGAAGGATTTGAACATGCGCCAAAGAAGATGGTTGGAACTGATTAAAGACTACGATTGCTAGATACTTTACCATCCGGGTAAAGCTAACGTTGTCGCCGACGCTTTGAGCAGGAAAGGTCGGGAGAAGCTGAACGTGTTTACTGATCAGAATCAGTTAATAGAATAGATGGCTAGATTGGAGTTGGAAGTGAAGTTTTTGAAGGAATCAGATGAGATGTTGTTTCAAGTAACCACTAGTTCTACTCTAGTAGACAAAGTGAAAGAGGCACAACTTCATGATGAAGAATGTGAAAAGATTCAAAAGAGGATAACCGATGGCGAAGAGTTTAAGTTCAAGATCGATAATGAAGATCTGTTACGATTTGAAGGTAGAATATGGGTACCACCAGTACCTCAAGTCAAAGAGGAGATTCTGAGCGAAGCTCATAGTTCTAGATATTCTATTCACTCTGGGAGTACGAAGATGTACCAGGATCTCAGGCATCATTTCTGGTGGCCGAATATGAAGAGGGTTGTTGCTGAATGCGTTGCGAAGTGCTTAACATGCCAGAAAGTCAAAGCAGAACACCAGAGACCAAGTGGACTACTCCAACCGTTAGAAATTCCAGAGTGGAAGTGGGAGCACATCACGATGGATTTCGTGGTAGGTCTTCCAACGACTCAAAAGGGATTTGATGCGATATGGGTTATAGTGGATCGACTGACGAAGTCAGCCCACTTTCTACCGATTAGGGTTAAGTACAACCTGGATAAGGTAGCAAAGTTACATGTCAAGGAAATTATTTCTCGACATGGTGTTCCGGTGTCGATTGTGTCCGACAGAGATCCGCATTTTACGTCAAATTTTTGGAAGCGTTTGCAAGAGTGTCTGGGAACGCAATTGCGAATGAGTACAGCGTATCATCCTCAGACTGATGGCCAGAGTGAAAGAACGATTCAGACGCTTGAGGATATGCTGAGAGCTTGTGTGATGGACTTCAAAGGAAACTGGGATGATCATCTACCGTTGGTGGAGTTCGCCTACAATAATAGTTACCATGCGAGTATAGACATGCCTCCTTACGAAGAATTATACGGCAGAAAATGCAGAACTCCTTTGTGCTGGGATGAAGTCGGTGAACGTCAATTGTTGGGACCAGAATTGGTACAATAAACCGCCGAAATTGTGAAGCTGATCAGAACAAGATTAGTTGTTGCTCAAGACAGACAGAAGAAGTATGCCGATTTACATCGACGGAACCGAGAATTCTTACCAGGAAGTTTTGTGTTCCTAAAAGTATCTCCCTGGAAAGGGAAGATTTGATTAGGTGAGAAGGGAAAGCTGAGTCCCAGATTTATTGGACCATTTGAGGTGCTACGAAAGGTGGGCGAGGTTTCTTACAAGATTGCATTACCTCCGTAGCTCAAAAATATACATAACGTCTTTCATATTTATGTGTTAAGACCTTACAAGCACGATTATAATCATGTAATAAAATATTAACCTTTACTATTTGATAAAGACTTAACGTATGAAGAAGTGTCTGTTCAAATAGTTGATAGAAAGAAACAAGTACTTAAGAATAAAGTGATACCTTCTGTTAAGGTAATCTGGAGGAACCACAGTGCTAAAGAAGCTACGTGGGAACTCGAAGATGTTATGATAAAATCTTATCCGCATTTATTTGCTTAGTTGTGTGTAACCCCTTATATACTGATTCTGGGGACAGAATCCTTTTAAGGAGGGAAGAATGTAATAGACGAGAAATTTTTTTTGTGTGTGATTCTGGGGGACAGAATCATTTTAAGGAGGGAAGATTGTAACGATTGAGATTTTATATTTAATTTTAAAATATTTATTGAGTTAAATAAATATTTTATGTGATTTATTTATTAAGTTAAATAAATAAATTATGTGATTTATAGAGTGATTAAATTAAGTGTTATATATTAATTAAATGAATATGTAATATTTATTTAATAAATATTAATTTTATATTATAGTTCTAATTTAATTAAGATAATTAAATTAGATGAGATATGTGATGAAGTATTATATGGATTATAATTAGCGAGAAATTATAATTATGATGTGATAATTTTATGTGATTAATTGATGTTAGATTTTAATTGATTAAATTAGATGATTAATATTTAATTAATTAAAATGTGACATTAAAGTATGTGTTAAATAAGTTGTTAAAATAAAGAAAATGATTTTTTTTTTAAATTTGTTTTGTTAAACAAGGCCCTTGCTTTTGTTTTAAAGAACTATTTCTGAACAGGGCCTTACACTAGCTAAACCTAAGTTACCTAAACCATGTTTGGAATTAATAAAAACTAGTTTCTAATTTTCTTGTAGCCAAACAAGCCAAGTTGGCTTTTGAATTTTGTAACTTACGTTGTAATTAGTAGTTAGTGCATATACTTATTATATGGGAGTTACATATATTATATATTACTTGTGTTATATATTATATGTATATACTGTCAGTACGTTAGTTTTTCTAAAGCCTAAGTCTAAACTAGAAGAAAACAAAGGAGAAAGAAGAGCAGAGAAGAGAGAATACAAAGAAGAGAACTTTGAGAAAATAAGAGGAAAACTATACATCATCATCTCCATCTCTTCTTCCAATTCAAGCTAGTAAGATTATACTCTTAAACATAGAATCAATTCGTATGTGTTGTATTTCTTCTTGTCAAATTATGTTTTCATGAAGTTGTATAATTATGACTATGTATATATGATGTTCATATGTTTTCATATGTAATTGTATGCCATGGAAAAATTTTCAAAAACCAGTTTTAAAATTTTGATCCTGATATTTTTATTCTCTATAAAACGTGTTTTGGAAGTTGTATAGCATGATGGATATATATATATATATATATATATATATATATATGTAATTATGTTCATATTATATCTATATGTGATAGTATGATTAATTAGTTGTTTAATTCATGAATATATATGATATAAATGGAGAATTTATGTTTTTCAAAAGTCACAGTGAAGTGTCTGGGAAAAATAAAGTGTCTAATAGAAATCAAAATATATGTTGATTGTTAAAATTAATTGTGGAATATGTTATTATGTTTAGAAATTAGTTGATTGGGATTGGAATTGTGAGAATTGGTTTCAAAACAAATTCACAGTGTTCAATTTCATCTAGAACACAGACATTGGTATTTCCTTTAAATTTTTGTAAAAATTAAGCATTGTAATCTTGTATTAGTGCGTTCAAAACATGTTAAAAGCTTTGCACTTTGTTTCTGTAAAGTTTTATATGAAAATTGTTGGCTGAATTGTGAACTAATTGTAGAGAATTAAGCCAATTTGGCTTTTCTCTGCACTGTTCGCGAAGCTGCTCTGTTTCTATCCGCTGCCGGCGCAGCTGCGCAGGCAGTAAGGGTAGAAGCGGCGCAGCTGCGCTGCTGGATTTTCTCCAGATTGACCCCTGCGCAGCTGCGCCGGTGTCAAGGCTAAAGGTGGCGCAGCTGCGCCGCATCCTGAGCAGGGGCAGTGACTTTAGTTTTTTTGTGCAGTGTTATTTCTAAGCTTAGTTTAATTATTCTATGAGAATGAGTATATATCTAGTTGCTATAACATGTTGTTAATATGAATGTGATGATTTCATGTTTGGAAAATAAAAAGAGGATTTGAAAACCTAATATAGTATTTAAATTATAAGTTATAATTGTTTAATCGAACTACTTAATTATAATTTGATTAATTATAATTAAGAGTAAATGTTTAATTTAAATTATAATTTTTGTGAAATTATAAGGTATAGAAGTTGATTTAATTTAATCAATTAGATGTTAATTTAAATTATAATTTATGTGACTATAATTTAATAAATGCATGTTTAATTGTGGATTATAAATTGATAATTGCATGATTAATTATAATTTGTGTAATTATAATACATGATATAGTTTAATTGATTATAAATTATAAATTGTTTATAATTTAAAAGGTAATTATAATTTAAGTAATTATAATTTGATTAAGTGTTTGAATTATAATTGTTTAATTATAATTTAGTTAAATACATTATTAATTTAATTATGTGAGTATGTGTGTGATGTAATTAACTGTGTGATAGTTGATTATTTATTTAATTAGAGTGTATTAACCATGAGGGTTAACCACTTATGTGAATTAGTTACGTGTTAACTAATTTAGTTTATTATTATTGAATGTGTATAGGAAGTGTTTAAGTACGTGGTTGAGTTAAGTAGCTTGCGCTTAAGGCAAGTCTTCTAAATCCTAAACTCGTTAATTCTATGCAAGTTTTCTAAACCCTAATCTTGTATTAATTCTATATAATTTCTTGAATTCATATATTCATTGTTGAGAATGTCCTTTCCATTTCTGTATTGGACAATTGTTTATTTAATTGAAATGATATTAACTTATCGTTCAAGTAAGATCCCGTTATTATTTTAAATGCTTTACGTTGATTCTAAAGCATATGTTAATTCATAATTCTTTTATTTAAGAATTATTAGAAGTCGATTCAACTAATCCTTAGTTGATGAACGTGAATTCTAAATTACCCTTGTAAGCTTATCCAAACCAAACTTTCTTTGGTGCGGACTTGAATTCAAATTACTGAGTTGAACAACCCTAATTATTAGGGAAGATGATTACGCATAGCGTTAAGATGTTTGTGCACAATACATGGTACAAAGGGCTGATCCCCCTAAGTACGAGTTAAGGTCCATAGTCTTATTGACTGTTAAAGGTTTAAATAGAAATATTTATAACCTAGGACAAGAAGAGTTCAAAGGTCTTGTGACCCTCAAATAAATTCTATATTCGAATTTGAATGTTGATAGAGAATTATTATTCAATTCTTTATTGTTGAAGTAAGCTAAGTTATTCAGATTTTTTTAAAAGATATTCTTTCATATATATATTATTGTTAAACTCCAGTGAGCTGTGGTTTGCTCACTCTTGCCTTAAATAACAATTTCAGTTAAGGTTGATAACGTTGATGCTCCGTCTATGAGTAAGGGCAAAGGAAAGCAAAACAAGTGAAGACTTATTTTATTTGACTGAGAATGATTGTAATAAGACTTGAATTTTATATTTTTATTTTCGCACTTTATTATATTCATGTCAGGGTTAGAGTAACCCGGGATTATTTTGAAAATGTTGTAACCCTTGTTGTAAGGGAGATTTATTTATTTTAATTTAAGTTGTAGTTTATTTTGCATTATTAATAGGGTAGATGTATGTTATATTAGAAAGTGAACACCAAATCATGTAGAAACGAAGTACCCGAATTTGGGGGTGTCACATATATAATCCATGTACATTTCGTTAACACCAAATATAATTCAATTGGGTATTATATCATTATCTCATCTTTATTTATTCCATTAATTGTTGCAATCATTATTAACAATTGTTTACTATATATTCACGAGGTACTCATTTTGTGACACCCCCAAATTCGGGTACTTCATTTTCACATGATTTGGTGTTCACTTTCTAATATAACATACATTTATCCAATGAATAATGCAAAATAACCTACAATTAAAATTAAAATAAATAAATCTCCCTTACGACAAAGGTTACAACCTTTTTAAAATAATCCCGGGATACTGTAACCCTGACATGAATATAATAAGTGCGGAAATAAAAACATAACAGTCAAGTCTTAGTACAATAATTCTCAGTTAAATAAAAATAAGACTTCACTTGCTTTGCTTTCTTTTGCCCTTACTTGTAGACTGAGCATCAGCGTTATCAGCCTTAACTGAAATTGTTATTTAATGCAAGAGTGAGCAAACCACAGCTCACTGGAGTTTAACAATAATATATATATGAAAGGATATCTTTCAAAGAATCTGAATAATATGATTCGCTTCAACCATAAAGAATTGAATAATAATTCTTTCCTCGCAATTACAATTCAAAAATAGAATTTATCTGAGTGTCATAAGACCTTTGAACTCTTGTTCTAGGTTATAAATATTTTTATTTAAACCTTTAACAGTCAATAAGAATATGGACCTTAACTCGTACTTAGGGGGATCAGCCCTTTGTACCATGTATTGTGCACAAACATCTTAACGTTATGCGTAGTAACCTCCCCTAGTACATAGGGTTGTTCAACTCAGCAATTTGAATTAAAGTCCGCACCAAAGAAAGTTTGGTTTGGATAAGCTTACAAGGGTAATTTAGATTTCACGTTCATCAACTAAGGATTAGTTGAATCGACTATCAATAATTCGTAAATAACATAATTATGAACTAGCATATGCTTTAGAATCAACGTAAAGCATTTAAAATAATAACTGGATCTTACTTGAACAATAAGTTAAGATCATTTCAATTAAATAAATAATTGTCCAATACAGAAATGGAAAGGACATTCTCAACAATGAATATACGAATTCAAGAATTTGTATATAATTAACAAGTTTAGGATTAGAAGACTTGCCTTAAGCGCAAGCTACTTAACTCAACCACGTACTTAAACACTTCCTATATACATTCAATTATAATAATCTAAATCAGTTAACACATAACTAATTTACATAAGTGGTTAACCTTCATGGTTAACTCACTCTAATTAAATAAATAATAATAATCAACTATCACATAGTTAATTACATCACATCCGTAGTCACATAATTAAATTAATTATATATTTAGTTAAATTATAATTAAACAATTATAATTTAAACACTTAATCAAATTATAATTACTTAAATTATAATTACCTTTTAAATTATAAATAATTTATAATTTATAATTAATTAAACTATATCATGCATTTATCATTACACAATTTAATCACGTTTTTATCAATTATAATCAATAATTAAACATTCATTATAATTACACAATTTAAAATCCACAATTAAACATGCATTTATTAAATTATAATTACTTAAATTATAATTTAAATTAACATCTAATTTATTAAAATAATTAATTTCTATACATTACAATTTCACAATATTATACTTTAAATTAAACACTTACTCTTAATTATAAGTAATCAAATTATAATTAAGTAACTCATTTACAATAAAACAATTATAGTTTATAATTTATATACTATATTAGGTTTTCAAAACTTCATTTTTCTCAAATATGAATTTATCACAATTATATAACAACATGTTATATCATTTAAATATATGTCCACTATAAATGAATAATTAAACTAAGGCTCAAAAATAATCTGCACAAATAAACTAAACTCACTGCCCAAGCACTGTGCATGGCGCAGTTGCGCAGCCAGCTTCCTTAACACCGGCGCAGCTGCGCAGGGGTTGAATCTGGGACAGGCCAGTGGCGCAGCTGCACTGCTCCCTGGCCTTGCTGCCGGCGCAGCTGCGCAGCAACTCGGCCAGACGCAGATAGCCACGGCTCTCTGCTTTACCGAACAACCCATACAAGCTAACAAACAGAGAATTACAGTAACGTAGCCACTGTAACTCCATACACATGCAATAATACATAACATAAAATATTTCTACAATATAACAACCATCTAAATAATGATAATCACAAGTTTTAAAAATCCAATTTGGCCATTTTCATGAAAACTAATATTTTTCTAAAATAATCCACTGTAAGAAATTTTTTTCCATCAATTCCACTTTATATACATACATTATATACGTAATTATATATAATCATCAAACAATTTCCCAATAAGCATGTTAGCATATTCTAATTCATCAATTTTACTTTATCATCAAAACATATAAATTCCATGTGAACACAGTTTTCAATTAAAACTTATTCTGACAAAATTTTATTTTCTGACAATCCTTCTTATGGAATATAATTCATATATAACCCATTATAAGCACACTATATATATATATATATATGTACACCAAATTTATACAACTCTCATGCTAAAATTATACACAGAGAATTCATACTCAAGGATAACATAGAAAACATAAAAATAAAAAGGGAATTAAGACATACCCTAACTTATGTTTGAAGAAGAAAATAATGCCAATTGCTTTGATTCTCACGAGTTCTCCCCTTTCTTATTCCTCTTCTTCTTCTCTCTTTCTCTCCTCTGTGTTCCTCATTTATTTCTTAGTTCTTAGACTAACTTAGCATAAACTAATCTAACGTATAATATAATACGTAGTAATAGATATAGGATTAATTATATATAATATAACTGACAATTATATTAATTATAATGTCAGTTACAAATTTTAAAAGCCACAATGCCTTGTTTGGCAAAACAAGGTTATTTTCAAAAACAGATTATTCAATGCTAAGGTATTGTTTGGTAACAGTTTATTTAAAAACAGCTTTTTGATAGTTAGGGCCCTGTTTGGTAGAAATAGGTTTAAAACAAATACAAGGGCCTTGTTTGATTAAAATCATTGAAAATCCTTTTTCTTTTATTTTAACAAATCATTAAATACCTATTTTAAATGTCACATTTTAATTAATTAAATATTAATTATCTAATTTAATCAATTAAAATCTAACATTAATAAATCACATAAAATTGCCACATAATTATAATTATTCGCTAATTATAATTCATGTAACACTTCATCACATATCTCATCTAATTTAATTTTCTCAATTAAATTAGAACTATAATATAAAATTAATATACATCAATTAAATTAAATATTACACATTCATTTAATTAATATGTACACTTAATTAAATCACTTCCATAAATTACATAATTTATTTATTTAACTCAATAAATAAATCACATAAAATATTTATTTAACTCAATAAATATTTAAAATTAAATATAAAAATCTCAATCGTTACAATCTTTTCTCCTTAAAAGGATTCTGTCCCCAGAATCACACATAAAATAATTCTCGTCTATTACACATTTAATGTTCACTCACACACATATTGTCACATAGGCATTAATCATGTAGCTTTCACTACTTAATAAATCTTACTATATAGTTTATGTATATTGTATAGTCACACTCAAGTATTGCAATACACTTTACATAATATATATGTAACTACCATATATTATACTTTTAATTATCGCATGCTTGCACATAACAATTAACCGAGTAAATATAATCTTATTATATTTATAAATTATTTACTCATTAATCAACATATTATCAAATAATTACTCGATAATAGTATATCACCCATAACAACAATTAATATATGATTAATTATCATATTCCTCAATAATTAAATAAATATAAATCTCATTATATTTATAATTCACTCGCTTATGCGTTATTATTCTTTATAACAATTAATCAATATGAATTACTCATCTCACCAATTAATTAACAATAATATTAATTAATCCATTAATACTCTTTTCCTCATAATAACAATTAATATAATATTAATTATTGAATTAGTTATCCATTCATCCCTAAAATAAATCATCGTTTCTATTCTGATGTCATACAAGGCATTCTACGAGCTCATCATAAACTCCACATTCTTCTTAATTATTATAATTTCAATTTGAATTCATTTGAATTAACTCATCTCATAATACATAAATATTTATGTTCAAATAAATATTCATTTTCATTAATATATTAATTTCATAATATTCAAAAATTCTCGGGTATTAGAGTTTATATATTGTAGGATCATGAAGGATCTGAAGGTATAAGGATGGGTATTGAATTATATGTCTTGGTATGTGATTTAGGTTTTACATGAAACAAGAAATGCATGTGAGCATGGAATCTAGGTTATAATACTTGAAAGCATGAGGTATGGTTTTAAATGACATAAAATGTGTAAGCTCTGTGTATAATCCAAAAATGTTATGTTGAACCATTATGAAATACAAACACAACCCAAGTGGAATCATCAGTTTCGGACTTAAAACGAAGTCGTAGCAAAATGTGTAGTGAAACATGTCCAAGTGTGAACCCTAGCTTGGAAAATTGATAAATTTGATTAACTAATTATTTTGGGAAGTGATTTAAGAAATCAAATATTGAAGATATATAAATTTACAAGATAATGAAAGTGGTTTGACCTCATTTGAAAGTAAAATGAACAAGTTATGAAAGATTGAATCAAAGATGGTAGAAAATCAAAGTGTTGAAAACCACCTCAAGAAATTCTGTAAGGCTGGCACGCCCCGCGCCGCCCAAGAATAAAATCTAGTGTGCCCCGTGCCACAACCGAAATTGAGACTCTGCAGGGGTAGCGCGGCTCGCGCTGGCTGCTGGCTTACACTGGCGCGCCCCGCCCCGGACCCCTTTCATAGTTGACCCAGATCCAGGTCAAATCGGGTTGGGTCATGGTAAATTGGGTCGGGTCGGGTCGGTCAAGTCAAACTGGGTCAAAAAATGAAAATTTTCCTAAAATAAAATATTACTTAAAATAATATTAAACGATTATTTTAATTAAAGATGGTTAAACAATTAAAGCAATTTTAATTATGAAATACTAAATTACAGTTTTTCTAATATTAAGGATTTCTTTAGGGAATTCCTAAATTATAATTAAACAATTAAAATTAAAGGTGATTTTAAATTGTGGGATTAATAATCAATTAAAATAGTACTTATTTTAATTGTAAGCTTAAATCATATGATTAATAATGTGGTTTAATAAATAATAAACAATTACAATAATAGTAAAGACTATTTCTAAACGTATAATTAAAGAAGTATACACAATTAAGATGACCTTAAATAATATTTTAATTGTGAACAATTAAAGTAATGTTAAAAGCTAATAATTACTTTGACTATGGAATGAAAATGATAAACAATTAAATACTTGAAAGACTTATTTACTTTGTGGTCAAGTGAGACATAAACAATTAGAATGATATAAAGAGATATCTCTAATTATAACCCAAAGTAATAGCGAATTAATTATGGACTAATAATGTACGAAAAATAATTAAGGAAATTACTTAAAGTATAATTAAATAAATGAAGTAAAAATACTTAATGAATACAATAAGGTGTGCAACCTTAAATGAACCATTAAGATAGTAAAAGATTATCTTATAGAATAAATACAAAGATCAATAATAGAATGAAGGTGATGATAAGTAGAGAAACAATTAATAAGATAAATTATTTTCTGAAGTCTTAGTTATCTAAGGCTAGTATATTAGATCAATTAATATTTATGGGTTGATAGAGATTAACCATTATGATAAACATAGGTTATTCAAAGGATAAAAAGTCAAGTTCGGATATAGTCGACTACCTAGGCAAGTATCCTAACCTATACATTTAATTTATGCAAGGAATATATGATTACGCAAGTTTCCTAACTTCATTTGATTTTAATATTGAATGCAAGTTTCCTAATTTACACAACCTTGGATATTGTGCAAGTTTCTAATTATTATTATATCAACCATATATATTGAGCAAATATCTGAACTTGTACACTTATTGATCGTATAAGCAAATTGTTCTATAGAATAATTATTGTGTTACCTAAATTCATGAAATTTAGTATCCATACTCTGAAGCTTGATTTAAATCATACTTACATCTTTGAAAATGATTCTTTGAATCTTGTTACAAACGTTGAGCTTATTGATTGTTCCTAAGTGTGTTAAAGTGCGTCTATGCAATTTGATTCGGCTAGACTAATATCTATGAATTTAAAAGCGATCCAAAATATTTGCTTTGGTGCGGACTTTTAAAAATCTACTGAGATGAACAACCCTCATAAAAGGGGAAACTATAACATTGGGGAACCGACACTTGCGCGCACAGCAGGGGGATGTTATGCATAACACCAGGTACTTTAGGCTGATCACCTATTGTATTTATTTGGGTTACCAGAAGTTTTCCCGGTGATTCTAGTAGAAATTGGGTTACTAGAAATCTTTTTGGTGATTCTGGTAGAAGTTCATGGTCCACAATGACTACTCAGTGTTCAATATTCATTAACTTGGAATTGCTAAAATCTTTGGATTCTTTTAAAAATTCTTGGTCCATAGTGACTAATCAGTGATAAATATTCATGCACTTGAAATTGTTGAAACATTTGAATTGCTTTAATAACTTTTCGGTCCATAATGCCTCTTTATTAAATTCAAAAGATTGGTTTAGAACCATTGATATTTACTTTGTTCACAACACTCTTATTTAAATTCTTGAGCTATCAACTATCATTGTAACCTTCAAGATTATGAACCTTATATATGGCCGTTCACATTTATTATTATATTACTTTCTGAGTAAATTTGTTGCTCACTCTTGCTTCCCTTAAATATTTCAGTTAGGACAGAGCAAAATGGAACCTCAGGAAAGGACAATGGCAAAGGCAACGCTACGAAGTAGCTTTGTTCTTCTATGCTAGGATGTTATCCTTATGTTGTATTAAGACTTAATTAATGTTATGTATTAAGTTATATTTTGGATTAACTTATGAGGTGTATTAGTAATAGTTTCAAGACTTGGGACGAGAATATTTATGTTATATCAATGTAAATAATTCAATTATTCCGCTGTATATGTTATTAGTATGTTGTATAAGTTAAATCATGGAGCACCAGATTTGAGGTACAGATATCTGAATTTTGGGGCGTCACAGGTTGGTATCAAAGCTGTAGGTTATAAACCTTAGGAGCGAGAATCCTTAGACTATAACTTTAGAGAGAATTTAGAGTATAGAAGGAGATAAAACTCATGTAGAGTTTCATATAGAGTTAGTAGCGTTATGAATTATATTTTCATTCCCTACAATAAATTTATGTTTTATTGTGAAATGCTAACGGAGTTTGTTTGATGTTTTGTGTTTGTGGTTGTAGGATGTGTGAGCTAGGAGGACCTATTAGGGTTATAGAGGAGGAACTACATGACGCACACGTGGTATACGATGTGACGCCCTCAAATCCAGATTCTCTAACCTCGGGTTCGGTGCTCACGATACATCACCATCATAAGCATTCTATAAACTAATAGCGGAATAATAAACATACATTATTCATTAAAACTTAATCCCAAGGTCTCATAACCTTCACATAAACCTACCTTTACTATTACAAAAGGTTTACTTAAATAATTACATCAAATATATAATTAATTCATAACAAACTATTCTTGCATCTTTCCTTTCCCTTTATCCTTCTTTGACGATCCCGGCTTAGCTGAAATAAACGTCATGATATAGCAAGGGTAAGCAACTAATTTTCTTAGCAAGTTTAAATGTCAAGGAGATATATCATGATTAAAAAGGGATTTATCGTTCAATGTTCAACAATGGAATTTGAATTGTAGGAGAACAATGAATTACATTTCAATAAGTTATTATTCGAATAATTGAATAATAGATACTGAGTGGTCTTGAAGGACCATGAACTTCTACTAAGGTTGTTAGTATTTAAACTGGTCCTTTAAATAAATTTGGTAGTCAAGGGTATCAGCCTTTCATACCCTGTGTATTATGCATAAACACTTAATTGTTGAGCATCAATTATTTTTGTGACAACCCAAAAATTTATAAGATTTTAAATGATTAAATAAAGGTTAAAGAATAAAACCTAATGAAAATTTGAGAATTTAGTTAAAAATTTTAAAGAACTTATATAGTTTGATTTGAATTCTTAAAATGTATATATGTATAGGTACATATATGTATATTTAGTGATGTGCTATATATATTTTAGCAAGAGGGATGATAAGAATAAATATAGTATGAGATTTGTGAGACATTTCTCAAAGTATTAAATTATTTGGTATGTGTACGTATAATATTTGATTGCTTATATTTGTTTATTATATAATAAGCAAATAAAAGAAACTAATGTAACCTAATATATATATATATATATATATATATATATATATATATATATATATAAGGTATGGAAATTTAAATGACCTAAGGGTTATAATAGGAAAGGATGTTAGTATTTAACATATTAACTAACCTAAGAGATTAATTTTATTATCTCAATTAATTAATTTTATAAAAGCAAGTCTAATTGGGTTAAGTAATTAAGTGTGCATAAGTAAGGATTTGATTTATAATTGAGTGAATAGAAATCCGAATTAAATAATTAGGGTAGGATAGAATTAAAATTTATGGACTATGCTAATTTACGTAGCCCAACTATTTTATTAGCAAGCCTAAAAGAAATAATTTAGAGCCCAAGACTTTAGCCCAATTGTTAAGGGATGTTGGATATTTAGTAAGTTAAATAAAGCAATAAAAACAAGGAACAATTACATATTATAGTACATTTTAATAAAATATTACAAAAAAAATGCATAAATAAAATATTTACAAAATTAGTGCATATGCAATATTTAATTACAAAAAGAGTGCATTCTTATCCCTTTAATTATGCCCATGATTCTCTCCCACGATTCTTTCCCATGATTCTCTCCCACGATTCTTTCCCATGATTATCTCCCACAATTCTCTCCCATGATTCTCTCCCACTCAGTCTTCTTCCTCCTCTTCCAACCCACCTTCTTCCTACTCTTCCACCACCGCCCTCCCCGACCTCACTATTCCGCCGCTCCTCCTCCCGCCCCCGCCCCACCCCCTACCCCCGCCACTCCCCTTCCTCCGCCTCCCTTCTCCTCCCCCGCCAACGCCCCACCCCTCCCTCCGCCTCCTACCGCCACCCCTTTATCCTCCTCCCGCCCCACCCCATCCCGCCTCCTCCCCTCCCCTCCCTTCCCTCCGCCTCCCTTCTCCTCTCCCGCCCACTCCCCACCCCCTCCCTCCGCCTCCCACTACCATCCCCCTCCTCCCGCCCCCCCTTTTCTCCTCCTCCCGCCCCCGCCCCGCCCCACCCCACCCCACCCCACCCCCTTCACTTCCTCCCCCTTCCTCCTATTCCCCCAAATCGATCCAAAGTGGCCGTCAGTGGAGGCCCCGCCACTGGCCGCGGTGGAGGCCCCTCCACCACCCGTTGCTTCCCTTCCACCACCGGTCCATTCTCCAACTCCACTGGTAACCAAACCTTCATACGTTGGTAACAAAACAGGCATACCAAGGTAACCAAACCTTCATACCAAGGTAACTGAACCTTAATATGAAAGTTTCCTTGTTATGAAGGTTTGGTTACCTTGTTATGAAGGTATGGTTACCTTGGTATGAAGGGTTGGTTACCTTGGTATGAAGGTAACCAATTCAGTTTTATTAGGTTACCAATTTATTTTGAATGTGATGCAGTTGGTAACCAAAATTCATGCAGTAGGTTACCAAACAGTCATACCAAGGTAACCAAACCATCATACCAAGGTAACCGAACCTTAATATGAAGGTTTCCTTGTTATGAAGATTTGGTTACCTTGTTATAAAGGTTTGGTTACCTTGGTATGAAGGTAACCAATTCAGTTTTATTAGGTTACCAATTTATTTGGAATGTGATGTAGTTGGTAACCAAACTTCATGTAGTTGGTTACCAAACCTTCCGATAAGGTAACCAATTCAGTTTTATTTGATTACCAAATTTATTTTGAATGTGATGCAGTTGGTAGCCAAACTTCGTATAAAGGTAACCATTTTAATTTTTATGGGTAACCAAATCGTCAAAAAAAAATTCAGAATAGCAACTCCGGCGATATAGCGGTGGCGGCGGCGATTTAGCGGCGGCGGCGGGAGGCGGGGGAGGAGAATGATGAACAGTAACTCTTTCATAATTTTTTATTTTTAATTTTCTCATTTTGATTTAAATTTTGAATTATGGATTTGAAATTATTGTTAGATCTAAAAGATTTGAATTTGAATTATTAGTTATCCTTGATTTTAGATTTCCATATTTAATTTGAAATTGAATGGTTTGAATTTTTGCACTTTTTTTGTAATTATTTTATGAATGCACTTTTTTTGTAATTACTTTGTAAAAGTTGTATAGTTCTATAAAGGACTCTAAAAACAAACCAAATTAGAAGAAAAGGGCCCATAAATTCGGCCCCTATATAGAGGAGAAGGAAGGTTCATGAATGTAATTATTACATTTGCCAACTCTTCACCAACTCTCACATGTGTCACTCTCTCATTTCACCAACACATTAAGTCAAGAGTGCAAGCAACTTTATAATCATTGAGAGAGAGAAAGAGCTTGAGTGTTGGGCAAAATATAGACATACATATGATATATCTATATTTTCTTCCAACCAATTAGAAAATCTATCTCTTTATTCTCTTTCATCTCTCTTAAACTTAACCAAGCAAACAAAGAGAGACAGAAGAGACAATTCGGCAGCCATAGAGGGAGAGAAAAGAGCGTTTTGTTCAGAATTTTAAAGCTCCATAGCCATCTTAGAAAGAAAAAAAAGGATAGCACATGAAAGATATAACCTTTAACTATGTTTAAACTAGTTTACTCCTTCTATGTAACTTATTTTTAAAGGATGAAGATCTAAGATTTTAAATCTCTAGATCTACATGTATATAAGTATTATATGTTTAGATATATCACTTTTAAGTGTCAAAAATTAGATCAACAGCAAGAAAAAAAAATATGTTTTAAAAGTTAGAAAATTATAATTTTCTTAGTATAAATTACGATTTGTTTGCGTTTGGTGAAGTTTTAATGAAATATATCATGGATCATGGTAGATCCTTGATCTTAAGGTGTATTAGTATGTATGATAATATTTTATGATGTTTAACGTTTGGTTAATCAAGAGATCTAGGAAGATTTCTTAGAAAACACAAGTTTTAAAATCAGATTTTTGAGAAAACGTAACCTGAAATTCAAATGAACATATCTCTCATTGTGTTTTGAATTTTTGAGTGTGGTCAATTTTTAGAGTTAGATCTAGAAGTCTTCTAACTTTTCCAAGTAGAATCACTGAAAAATTCCATGTAGATTTCCATCTAAACAGTTTTTAGCAAAGGACGTGAAAACTGAAAATGACAAAATGCAATCTGTCCAAATATTGTAAGGGCAGTTTTGTCTAGTTAAATTATGAAATAAATTCCAATCTTTTAGGACTTGAACATATATGGGATAAAGTAGCTTGTGTCCAAAAATGAACTCATTCCGACTTAAATTGAGCAAGTTATGACTATTTCAATAAATGCATTTTTTCGACGAAAATCGCTATAACCGGAGTTGTATAACTCTGATGGCCACGAAATTTAAACTTGAGGCTCACGTTAATACGTATAAGATCCCGCTAAGAGTTGGAAATTTCTGGAGTTAAGCACGATATAGCAAATTTCTTAAGGAATTAACTAGAAATGGATTTTTGAAAAATACTTAAGGAAGTTAAAAAATTTCTGAAAAATTATTTTTGTGTATGGAATACATATATTTATGTGTGTACAAAAGATAAAAAAATAATAAGATGATTTGGTTAAAAAGGGAGAATCCAGCTTGCTGGATTGTAATATAGTTTGCTGGATTGGCCATCAAGTTGTTGGATGAGATGTTTGGATAATCCAAGATGCTGAATTGGTCTGTTTAGATAATCTAGGTTGTTGGATTGATGAATCTAGGATTGCTGGATTTGAGGTTAGTGAATTCAGGCTTGCTGGATTGAATGTCAGTATGAATCCAGGCTTGCTGGATTGGAGGTCAGTTGAATCTAGTCTGCTGGATTGGAAAATATTTTACTATATTGAAATTCAGTCTGAATCTAGGTTGCTGGATTAGGTATTCAACTTACTTAATTATAAATGACTTATAAAATAAAATACTAAGTGTTAATTCACAAGTTATATGAAATCGTAGTGTTAAGTCTAACGTAGTACAGTCGTACTCTTTAATGCTTGATGTATCGTAGCTGGGCTAAATGACTCCTTCATATGGGGAAAGGATCTACGAATTCGTAACCGATCTAACTCACTGTGAAAATAATGTAGACTAGACGAAAACTAATTTGTTAGTTGTTTGTGGAAAACTACTCAGTATACTATATTGAATATTATTAAAGACTCGATGTGTGCTAGGTTTAGACTTATGTATATGTATAGTGTTAAGGTTATCTAATATTTGACTATGTGTTTAAATGTTAGATAGTTTACTTATAAGGTATGTTATGCTAATTGAAAGATTAATCTTATAACTGATAGGTCTTTTCAATAAAACGATTAACTTAAATTGCGTAGCAATAATCGATGATACATGAAAGTTTCTAAACTATACTTTTATTGAGCCAGTTTCCTAACTCAAACTCGAGTTGTTATTGTAAAGTATGTTCATGATTAATCATTGTTGATTATATCACATCTATGATTTATTGATTCGCACGTTGTGCATATTGTATATGTTCATCACGTATGAAAGGCTGATCACCTTCATTATCATATTGTTCAGTTAAATTATTCATGTTCATTGTTGGCTATTCAGCATTATTGATTCATGTTCTTTCACAATTCTTATATTGTTGAAAGTTTGTCAGCTTATTATTCTTTTCAATTATGATATATCTTCATTTGAACTTAAACTTGTTGGGCAAATTTGTTGCTCACCCTTGCTATATCATGATAAACATTTCAGATTAAGGAAGAAACTTCGGACACAGTCAAAGGCAAAGACAAGTTCCAGGATGAAATTATTATATGGTTAAAATGGTAATAGTATAGGATACAAATGGCATTGTATGTCGTGTAGGATATTGAATGCAGGTATTAAGTTAAGGTTACAGACTTTGGGAATTATGTTGTAAAAGTTATTGTATAAATAATTTATGTTTATATCTTCCGCAATAGTTATAGAAATGATGTATCGTAATGTACCAGGTCCGAGGTTCTGGGGACCCGGATTTGGGGGCGTCACAGTTGGTATCAGAGCTGCAGGTTATAAACCTTAGGTAGTGTTACCTTAGGTTATAACCCAAGGATGCAGATAAGGAATAAACTCAAATAGAGTTTAAGTTCTAAGCGATGAATTTGGACAAGGTATTAACAAGTCAATAAGATTCAAAGAAGAATCCTGACAGATAATAATGTTACAGAGTTACCTAACTCTGATAATAAAGATGAATAGTAGTAATGAATAGATAAAGTCTAAAAGACTAAAAGTATAAAGGGAAAAAAGATCATAAAACAAAACGATCATAAGATAGAAAAGAATCGTAATATAATACGATTATAATATCAGATTACAACGTGATCTGATGAGGTCAGAACAGGACAGATGATCAAAAATGATTGAAAATTTTATAGCAGGATTGCTGTATGACAGTGGTACTATGAAATTGTACTATTAAAACTCAGGAAAGAGTTGTAAATTGTAGATACGGATTAAATGAAATTCGTATTGAGTATTGAGGGAGCTAGGATTATGTGGGATTTCAATTGAGGACTCAGGTGATTGCTATATTGTACAAACCTTTGTATGGGTGGGGATTTTGTGCCTGGCCTAACGACTACTTAGTTTATCATTTTGATAATCATTGAAATGTCGGTGTTGTGCTATTCGCTATATGTATGATAAGAAGGTGATTCTTTTCTCATGTGTATAACGGATAGGTAGAGAATATAAGATTAGGTGCAAGTTCTTTAAACTCATACGTATGGTAAGTTCGTGACTCATAATTATATGGTGGAACCCCTCAGCGTATGGACGATTTTGGTCTGACTAGGATAAGTTCCTAAACTCATATGATTGTGGTAAGTTCCTGAACTCATAACGTGTGGTATGTTTGATGAACTGTAATGGGATATAGAATTGTGTGAACGACGAATTGAGGATCATAGGAATAGATAGAATTATTAAGCAATCGATCATTAGAAAGTGAAGTTGTTGGTGGAAGCATAGGTATTCTAAATTTTCTAGCTATGTTAGACTTCAAAATTTTTGGACATCAAGCTAAATTCGTACTAATGTGCCTTTACAAATATAAATGAATTTTATTGTCAGCAACACATAGTTATAATTGTGTAGCAGTGGGCTTCGTACCACTAACACATCGTTACCTGTTGTGGCATGATAACACCAAAAATAAAGTTTTGTTATCCTCAAAACATGGTGATTATTGTGTATGTGTGGACTTCGGGACCCTGACACATTGTTACCTATTGAATGATAACATAAACTAATTTTTAAAGATTTTTGAACCGTTTAAAAGAAAAGTCTATGCTAATTATTTTGGCTATACAAAGATTATTTAAAATATCAAAACATATTTTTTTTATCATTAATGCATCATGAAACCTGGTGCAAATATGATAAAAATAATGGAGTTATTAATACAGTCTTACCTAGTGTTGGATGTGATTTAAAGATCGTTAGCCCATTATGGTATATTGTTTTATGACAAAGTCACAAAAATGACAGAATCTTCAACGGATTGTAAATACAGTGCGGTATAATGACGTCATAAAATAATTTTTAGAATTTTAAAGAATATTCAAGTGTCAATTAAAATTGGCCAGACACATGTTTTGATTGATATTGGAATTATTGGTATATGTCTAAAGCTATTTGATTCAGCTAGACAATGTTTATGAAAATTCAAGTATCTCTTTGAGAATCTATCCCGAACCATATTGTTTTGATTTGGACTTTAGGCTGAGTATGAACATCCCTAAATTGGGAAATATTTTTGGCCAATGGCGATGATGATGACCGCGAATGTCGTTCCAGCATGTAGCATTTGATCAATGCAGGGCATACGGGCTGATCACCCAATGTGTCCGTAAGTCCAGAGCGGTTTGCAGATGAATTTCTGTTCAAACCTTTTCAAAATTAAAAAAAAAAAGCTCATGACCACTCAACATTTTATGAAAAGTTATTTAACTCCTCGAGGAGAAGTCTGGGTAGAATGTGATGATAGAATAGTTCTTCATAGAATGAAGCAGTATATATTCATTAAATGAGAATGAAATCAGATAAAGGTTAAGTTGAATACTTAGTTTTGATGAATAAAAGAAGCAGGGATTAGTAGGCTGTAATTTCGAGGACGAAATTCTTAGAAGAATGGGTGAATGTGACAACCCAAAAATTTAAAAGATTTTAAATGATTAAATAAAGATTAAATAATAAAACCTAGATGGAAATTTGAGGATTTAGTTAAATTTTTTAAAGAACATATATGGTTTGATTTGAATTCTTAAAATGTGTATATGTATAGGTACATATATGAATATTTAGTGATGTGCTATATATATTTTAGCAAGAGGGACGATAAGAATAAATATAGTATGAGATTTGTGGGACATTTCTCAAAGTATTAAATTATTTGGTATGTGTACGTATAATATTTGATTGCTTATATTTGTTTATTATATAATAAGCAAATAAAAGAAACTAATGTAACTTAATATATATATTAGGTATGAAAATTTAAATGATTTAAGGGTCATAATAGGAAAGGATGTTAGTATTTAACATATTAACTAACCTAAGAGATTAATTTTATTATCTCAATTAATTAATTTTATAAAAGCAAGTCTAATTGGGTTAAGTAATTAAGTGTGCACAAGTAAGAATTTGATTTACAATTGAGTGAATAGAAACCCGAATTAAATAATTAGGGTAGGATAGAATTAAAATTTATGGACTATGTTATCTTACATAGCCCAACTATTTTATTAGCAAGCCCAATAGAAATAATTTGGAGCCCAAGACTTTAGCCCAATTGTTAAGGGATGTTGGATATTTAGTAAGTTAAATAAAGCAATAAAAACAAACCAAATTGGAGGAAAAGGGCCCACAAATTCGGCCCATATAGAGAGGAGAAGGAAGGTTCATGAATGTAATTATTACATTTACCAACTCTCACATGTGTGACTTTCTCATTTCACCAACACATTAAGCCAAGAGTGCAAGCAACTTCATAATCATTGAGAGAGAGAAAGAGCTTGAGTGTTGGGCAAAATATAGACATACATATGATATATCTATATTTTCTTCCAACCAATTAGAAAATCTATCTCTTTATTCTCTTTCATCTCTCTTAAACTTAACCAAGCAAACAAAGAGAGAGAGAGAGGAGACAATTCGGCAGCCATAGAGGAATATAAAAGAGAGTTTTGTTCAAAATTTCAAAGCTCCATAGCTATCTTAGAAAGAAGAAAAATGATAGCACATGAAAGGTATAACCTTAACTATGTTTAAACTAGTGTACTCCTTCTATGTAACTTGTTTTTATGCGATGAAGATCTAAGATTTTAAATCTCTAGATCTACATGTATATAAGTATTATATGTTTAGATATATCACTTTTCAGTGTCAAAAATTAGATCAAAAGCAAGAAAAAGAAAAGTATGTTTTAAAAGTTAGAAAATTATAATTTTCTTAGTATAAATTATGTTTTGTTTGTATTTGGTGAAGTTTTAATGAAATATATCATGGATCATGGTAGATCCTTGATCTTAAGGTGTATTAGTATATATTATAATGGTTTATGATGTTTAATATTTGGTTAATCAAGAGATCTAGGAAGATTTCTTAAAAAACACAAAAGTTTTAAAATCAGATTTTTGAGAAAACGTAACCTGAAATTCAAATGAACATATCTCTCATCGTGTTTTGAATTTTTGAGTGTGGTCAATTTTTGGAGTTAGATCTAGAAGTCTTCTAATATTTTCAAGTGGAATCACTGAAAAATTTCTTGTAGATTTCCGTCTGGAAAATGTTTAGCAAAAGACGCAAAAACTAAAAAAGACAAAATGCAATCTGTCCAACAATTGTAAGGGCAGTTTTGTCCAGTAAAAATATGAAATAAATTCTAATATTTTGGGACATGAAAATATATGGGATAAAGTAGCTTGTGTCAAAAAATGAACTCATTTCGAATTAAATTGAGCAAATTATGACTATTTCAATATTTACGTTTTTCTGACAAAAATTGCTATAACCGGAGTTGTATAACTCCGATGGCCACAAAATTTAAACTGGAGGCTCACGTTAATACGTATAAGATCCCGCAAAGAGTTGGGAATTTCTAGAGTTAAGCACGATGTAGCAAATTTCTTATGGAATTAACTATAAATGAATTTTTAAAAAATACTTAAGGAAGTTGAAAAATTCCTGAAAAATTATTTTTGTGTATGGAATACATGTATTTATGTGTGTACAAAAGATAAAAAAATAATAAGATGATTTGGGTTAAAAGGGAGAATCCAGCTTGCTGGATTGCAAACTAGTTTGCTGGATTGGCCATCAAGTTGCTAGATGAGATGTTTGGATAATCCAGGATGCTGGATTGGTCTGCTTAGATAATATAGGTTGTTGGATTGAAGGATTGATGAATCCAGGCTTGCTAGATTTGAGGTTAGTAAATCCAGGCTTGCTGGATTGGATGTTAGTTTGAATCCAGGCTTGTTGGATTGGAGGTCAGTTGAATCCAGTCTGCTGGATTGGAAAATATTTTACTATATTGAAATTCAGTCTGAATCCAGGTTGCTGGATTAGGTATTCAACTTACTTAATTATAAATGACTTATAAAATGAAATACTAAGTGTTAATTCACAAGTTATATGAAACCGTAGTGTTAAGTCTAAGGTAGTACAGTCGTACCCTTTAATGGTTGATGTATAGTAGCTGGGCTAAACGACTCCTTCATATGGGGAAAGGATCAACGAATTAGTAACCGATTTAACTCACTGTGAAAATAGTGTAGACAAGACGAAAACTAATTTGTTAGTTGTTTGTGGGAAAACACTCAGTATAATATATTGAATATTATGAAAGATTCGATGTGTGTTAGGTTTAGACTTGATTATATGTATAGTGTTAAGGGTATCTAATATTTAACTATGTGTTTAAATGTTAGATAGTTTACTTATAAGGTATGTTATGCTAATTGAAAGATCAATCTTATAACTGATAGGTCTTTTCAATATAGCGATTAACTTAAATTGCGTAACAGTAATCGACGATACAGACAAGTTCCTAAACTATAATTTTATTGAGCATGTTTCCTAACTCAAACTCGAGTTGTTATTGTAAAGCATGTTCGTGATTAATCATTGTTGATTATATCACATCTATGATTTATTGATTCGCACATTATTCATATTTTATATGTTCATCAAGTATGAAAAGCTGATCACCTTCATTACCATATTGTTCAGTTAAATTATTCATGTTCATTGTTGGCTATTCAACATTATTGATTCATGTTCTTTCACAATTCTTATATTATTGAAAGTTTGTCAGCTTATTATTCTTTTCAATCATGATATATCTTCATTTGAACTTAAACTTGCTGGGCAAACTTGTTGCTCATCCTTGCTATATCATGATAAATATTTCAGATTAAAGAAGAAACTTCGGACACAGCTAAAGGAAAAGACAAGTTCCAGGATGAAATTATTATACGGTTAAAATGGTAATAGTATAGGATACAAATGACATTGTATGTCGTGTAGAATATTGAATGCAGGTATTAAGTTAAGGTTACAGACTTTGGAATTATGTTGTAAAAGTTATTATATAAATAATTTATTTTTATATCTTCCGCAATAGTTATATAAATGATGTATCGTAACGTACCAGGTTCGAGGTTCTGGGGACCTGGATTTGGGGGCGTCACAGTTTTCCAATTTTAATGCTTTAATAATATTCTTTCCTCAGTCAAGAGTCCTTATCAAATTAATTGATTGAGAACAGCTTTTAAAACTAATTTAAATTAACAAATTTTAAACATGCTTGATCTAGCTGATACAACTAGCATAAATCCATCTCATAAATAGTTCATGAATAATAGAACTTTAATCTATTCACAGTTCAATAATAGAAGAACTGAAATTTAATTGCACAAAGTGCGAGTATCAGTAATCATTAAAGATGTGGAATAATTGGCAATAATTATCCTCCAATATTCTTTGAAAATAATAACTCGAGATTGAGTTAGGAAACTTGCCTGTTCGACGAGCTACTGCTTACTAGCTTTAAATAAAATTCTTTGAATAACCTAACATTGATAATGTAAATCTATCAATTAGTACTGCGTATAATTTTTCATCTACACGCTTAATTGTGCTATTATCTAGCAAATAATTCAATCACAAAGTACAAATATATAATGTATTATCATTAATCCTATAAGACATATAATTAATTTTAGATTAATAATTTAATAAATTAATCATGCTTTTCTTAAGTGGTAAACACTTATTAGATCTATAAAGAATTTATAATAATCGTTTAATTAAGGAGTTATTTAAATTTTCTTTATTTATTAACTCCATCTTTATTTGATTACTATTTAATATTAATTAAATAATAATTAATTAATTACCTTTAGTTAATAATAACCAATTAGGTCTTCCAATTATTTAATGTTAATTAATTAATGGATAATCAAATTATCATTTGCCTTTAATTATTATTTAATATTAATTAATTAATAATTAATTAATTTTTTATCCCTGAATAGTAAATAATTAATTTATTTACTTCATTAGTCTTTAATTATTCCTTATTACTATTTAAAGAATAATTAATTAACATTTATTCTTATTTATTATTTATATTAATTAAATAATAATTAATTAATTCATCTCATAAATCTTTAATTATTCTTTCTTATTAAAGTTAAGAATAATTAATTATTACTTGTCATTATTTATTATTTAATATTAATTAAATAATAAATAATTATTTTATAACCTTTTATGTTAATGTAAGTAAGTAATTACATTATTATTTACTTAATCTTACTTAAATATTCTTTAATCATTATTTAATATTAATAATAATCAATCAATTGTTTAATTCTAATTATTATTTAATCTTAATTAAATAATAACTAGTTATTTTTTTAACACTAATTCTACTTAATTATCATTTAATATTACTTAAATAATAATTAAATAGTTAATTATATTTAATCTTATATGTATATAATTTACTAACCACTTAATGGCTTTAAAAATCACTTATAATAATTATTCATTTCTCATTTAATTACTATTCTGCCATTCTCGCCTAAAATTTTCAGATTCGTCTTTTACCGAAACGCTTGTAAAACGAAATCTACAACTCCAATTTAGGCCCAATAGGTATCGTTAGACTTGTCTTTTCCCGAAATATAGTTTTCATATATCCAACACCCATTTTGGTTCTGTTCTGGTTCCAGAAATTCGGCCAGAAGGGACTGGTCAGCATGGTATGTTCAACAATTTGTGTATTTTGGGAATAAAATCATAACTTGCTCATTTTTTTAACATATTTGAGTGATTCAAAAGGGATTTTGTCCTTAACTCATGTATCTAGCATGCCAAGAGAGAAAATCTCAAATATCACTTCTAGATTTCAAGATGAACATGCTTTACTACACTAGATAACTAGAAAGTTCATAAAATCATTCTAGCTTTTCTTTTTCCAAACTTTTTCATGCAAACACATAAAAATCCATCATATTCACATACTAAACTCAAGATCTAGCATACTAACATGATTATAATCATTTACCAAATAAACCCCAAGGATCTAGCATCAAAATACATATAGTATACCATAGAAATATTTTTCTTGAACATAATGGAACAAAATTTGATTTTTCTTTCTTTGGTTCTAACTTTTGACTTGAAAAATGTTTTGATCCACATATGACATACTAATATTCATGTGGATCATAAGTTTTCAAGGATCCAACATAAAGCTTCTTATCCCTTCAAGACTTAGAAAAATAAGGTACACTAAAGTTATAAATTTTCTTAGGAACTCACCTAGATTTTCTTGCTATTCTTCTCTTCCTTCCAAAGTATGTTAGAAACTTGGGATGCATGAAAGTCTAGCACTCCTTTGTTGCACTAGAGGCTGCCGAAAATGGTGGGTTTCTCTCTCTCTATTTTTATTTTACTAGCAACTTGGAAGCTTGTGAGTAAAATGAGTAAAGTGAAGAAAATTTGATTTTTTGTTTACTAATGCTAGCAAGTATTCATTACATTCATTTACACACATGTTGCTTGCCCAACTAAACAAAATGGTTGTCTTAGTTTACAAGTTGACACGTGGAAGGAGTTGGTAGTCTTTCTCCACAAATTTGGACAAGCTTGTAAAATTAATTTTTTCATTCCCATTTTGCCCTCCTTGTGGCCGGAAATCCTAGCCCTTTTTCTCCCATTTTTGGTTTATTTCATTTGCCAAATAATGCTTTAAGAAATGACCACAATGCCCCTCTTTAAGTGGGCTAAGTTTGGGCCACTCATTTAATTCTTTTGGGCTACCAATTTAATTGTTTGGACTATGTAAACTAACATGACCCAAAACCTTAATTTTATTTTATCCTAATTAGTTACTTAGGGTTTTCATTCCATTCAATTTGGAATTTAAAATAGTTCAATCTCATAACCCAATTAGACTTGTCTTAATTAGGTTTAAAATAATTGATCACTTGAGATAATAAAAATTATCCCTTAAGTTAGTACAATCATACATACTAACATTCTTCATTGCTATAACCCTTAGGTTATTTACTTAACATACCTAATGTATAATTAGGTTACATAGTGTTCTATTTAATTCTCTTTACAACAATTTAATATATATGCATAACTAGAATACATATACTTACTTAATCACATTCATTCCACATAGGTCACAAAGTTTTCAATATCACTATTATTGGGCAAAGGTCCAAAATTGCCCTGACCTTTTTTCCGATGTTCCACTTACACCTTAAACAAATTTTTTTTTCCAAAAGTACACTTAACGTTTTAATTTTTGGGTCAACCGTGCCCCTCTCCATTAAAAAATTCCAGCAAGACAAATGGATGTCCTAAGCGATTGACATGTGGCACAAATAAAACTTAATAACTATTTTTTATTCTTTTCTTTTTCTTCTCTCTCCCTTTCTTCTCCATCTTTTCTCTCTCTCCTCCCTCTTTTCTCTCTCTCATTTCTTCTTCCTCTATTCCAAAAATAACAAACATAACAATTTAGTGAAGATCATGATGTAATCCAACGCTCGAATCTGTTAATTCAAAAACATGATGATTATAACTGGTGTAGTATATGCAATTTGGCGTGCATCTTGTAAAATCTGATGCCAAAATAGAGCTCAACTGATTGTCACCCAAGAACAATGAATTATCACCAATGCCCGAACCCATCTATATATGCTTCTTATAATCAACTTTTGACAGTTAGAAATTCTGAATTTGTTTTACAAATCATTGTATGTCACATTACATAGTTAGTAAAACCTATACCCATAACCCTCTGCAGATCTAAAGAAACAAATAACAAGAGTCCAATTCAACTTGTTGATCCTCTTTTCAAACACAAACCCAGAATAATTTGGAGACAATTAGTTGAGCTCTGTTTTGAAGATAAATCTTAGGACTAGATCTTTGAAAGGAAACTAGAACGCACCACTGCAATCTAGATTCGAAGACAAATCTTAAGTAGACCTCTCATTAAAAACTCAAGTTTGAATGACTGCGGTCCAAAGGAAAAAGAACAAACTCTACATGTGAATTTGACCAAAGTTTTTCTAAGTGAGATGCATCAGTGGTTGATTAGAGACTATGGTGAGAAGGTGATTATTGTCCCATGTTTATATTTGATAGTTAGAGACAATTAAGATTAGATGAGATGATATTAAGGTTAGGTATGAGTTCTTAAAACTCATACTTATGGTAAGTTCGTGACTCATAATCGTATGTATGTTTTTGAATCCCTAAGCATATAGACAGTCACTGATAGGTTCTTTGACTATGTATTGCTAGGACAAGTTCTTAAACTCATATTATTGTGGCAAGTTCCTGAACTTCTAAAGTGTGGTAAGTTTGATGAACTATACTGGGTCTAGAAAGGTTATTGTATAGAAAGCATTGATGGTGTTAAAGATTGATAGAATGATTAAGTAATGAACGGTGGAGTAAAGATTTATGTTGATGGAGAAAATTGGATATTCTAAATCTTCTAGCTATGCTTGATTTTTGAAATTTATTAATTTCATGCTGATGTTTACACTTCTGAGTCTTTTGAAAAATGTTGGATCAAATGATTGAACCAATGAATTTTTTAAACAGTGCTATTATTCATATGTCTATGCTAATTGCTACAGCTTGACAAAAATAATTTAAAATTTTCAAAATGTATTTTATATATTTTATGCATCATTTGATATGGTGTAAAAATAATAATCGAGGAAGTCATCAATGTAGTTAAACCTAGTGTTGTATGTAATCGTAGGATTATCAGTCCACTATGGTATGTAGTATGACGACGTCATATAATGACGAAGTAATATAATGACCAAATCCTCAACGTACCGTTACGACGGTACGGTATCGTGATATTATATAAAAAAAATTATTTATTTTTAGTTTTCTTAAACTATATTAAATATATATATATATATATATATATATAAATATTTATTGAGTTGTTATTTCGATTGATGTCCGAATTGTTGATAAGAGTCTATGCTACTTGATTTAGCTAGACAAATATTGAAAGATGTTTATAAATTCGAGCGTTCTTGCCAAAGTATGCCAAACCAAATTATTTTGGGGCAGATTCAGATGTTGAAAGCTGAGAGGAACAACCCTATAAAAGGGGACATGTTATCGGAGACAATGGTTCTGAAAGTAACGCATATAGTTGTTACGATGTTAAGATGTAATACGTTGTGCATGACGTAGGGGTACGATAGGTTGATCACCTAGAGTACTTGCAGATGGTGTTTTTAGTATGTGTGATTGCTAAACATTCTATTAAAGATTGTTTACAGTGGTGATACACTATTAAACCTGGAGAAAAATTCAAGGTCTTATGACCCCTCAGCATGATTTAGAATCTTTTAAATTCCTAAGTTATTTATATCACTTTCTAATTATTGAGCAATTGTGGAAGATTCTTATTATTCTAAAGATGAATGTGGCAAAAAGGATATTCCTTAGAAAGAAGTAGTTATAGAACGCAACAATCCAGTGAATAAAGATTAACGTAAATCTATTTTGATAGATTGAATTTATGAAGATTAATAAATAAAAATTTCGAGGACAAAATTTTTAGAAGAATGGGTGAATGTGATAACCCGAATACTTACAAGATAGTGAATTATGAAGTATATGAACTCTACGAGTAGAGTATATGGTAATGATCCTTAGAAAGGAAATGCACGGGTTAAAGAATATATAATATTTGAAACATAATTGAGTTATTTGAAGGTTATAAAATAAATTCTAAAATTTGTTGAAGAAATGAATGGAGTAGGATATGTATATAAAACTTTTGTTAAGGTAATGTGTTGAAGTTATTCAATGATAAAATTATGAAAGACATTTAGTAAAAATCGAGTAAGGGAGGTTTCGTTGATTCCGAGGACTGAATCCTTATAAGGAGGGAAGGATGTGACAACCCGGATTTTCAAGAATTAATAAATGAGAATTTAATAAATAAAATTCTTATTTTAAGATGTTTCGAGTATGAGTATATGTATATGTGTAATATTCTGAAATGTGCGATTTGGTATGAAGGGAATTATATTCATGTATTGGAGTAATTTAATTAAGTGCAATACATTAATTAAATTGATGTTTAATATTAAATTGATGTTTAAGTAATTTTGTGGTATTTGTTTTTAGAGATTTACTAATTGTTACATGAAATTATGATTAATGAGTAATTATAATTGTGTAGCAATTTGAGCTATGTGGCAATTTTAGTTAATTAAGGGATGTTAGCTTTAATTTAATAAAATTAGAATGTTGAGATTCAATTAAATAAAGTGTAACATTGAAAGTTATGTGTTAAAAGAATTAAAAAGGGTTTTAAATGAGTTTTACCAAACAAGACCGTTAAAACTGTTTTTAAATGAGTTTTACCAAACAAAGGCCCTTGCATCTACTTTAATTTTGTTTTGCCAAACGGGGCCTTAACTACTAAAAATCTATTTTTTTAAATAAGCTGTTTGCCAAACAAGCCTTATGACTTTTAAAATTTAAAATATTATAACTGATATATTAATTTTTAGTTATTATATATAATTATATGTATTAAATATTATAACAGTTATATTATATGTATATACGTTAGTTTAGAAGAACAAAACAAAGTTTGAATTTTATCAGTGTTAGAAAGAGTAGTACAGAGAAAGTTAGAGAGAAAAAAAGAGAGAAGAAGAATAGAAAAAGGGAAAAGGTTTGAGAGAATCCTTGCTATACAAACAAGCATCATCATCTTCTTCTTCCTCACTAAGTTTAAGGGTATAATCCTATCTTGTAGTTTTTAGAATTTTGTTTATATGTTCTTCAAGTTTTAATTCTCTATATATATGAATTTAGTATGAAATTAATGAAAACATAAAATTTATATGCAATATATGTTATAACATGCTTATATGTGATTAGTATAATGATTTAAGTTATTTAATCCATGAAAACATGGTGAACATGAAGAAATCATGTTCATCAAAAGTTACAGTAAATTGGTTTTGATAAATAGCTCTTTTAAAATCTAAATTCGTGTTTGATTGTGATATATTATATAAATTGATTATAGATTATGATAATATATCTAAAAACAAAATTAACATGCTTTGAATTGTTTGATTTGGTTTAAAAACGAACTCACGGTGTTAATTTTCTTCAAGAAAACTTAACAATGGTGTTTTCTTCAAAATCATGAAATTAAGTGTTTTGATTATGTGTTGTAGTGTTATTCTATATTAAAAACATGTTAGAAGTTTAAGATTTTGTTTTTATAAAGTTTCATGTGCATTGTGTTAGTTAAAATCGGACTTTGGTGCGAATAAATAAGCCAAATTGGGTTTTTCTCGGTACAGTTCGCGAGCCAGGGAACTGACCAGCAGGGGCCCCGCCCCAGCAGGGCTTTTGGACTAGAAACCCCCGCCCCAGCGGGGGTACATGCTGTCCGAAATAGTTTAAGTAGTGTAATACAAAACTATTTTGACCTCCTGTAGTAAAACAAGCATATCTTCTTCATACGAACTCCGATTAAGGCAATTTGGGATGATTCGGAAAGATAACGAGTAGACGTTTGTTCTTTAAGTTTTTCAATTTGAATTCGTTAGAAGGGGTCAAAATGGCCATTCTTGTGACTGATGTGTATTCAAAGGACGTCGGACATGCACATACGCAAGTATAGTGCTGTCGACGATAAAAGATGTTGTTCTAAGTTATAAAACATGAATATTATGAAATATAACGATGTTTAACATTAATCAATGATGTAATGACAACTATATCGACTTAACTAAAAGTTAAGTGTCAATTAAAAGAAAAGTATAAAGAAATTTGAAACGAATGTTAACTTAATTAATATTAACAAACATTATACATCTAATGTGATGTAAAGACGAGGTTTAAGACTTAAATAAATGTTAAGTGTATTAGAATGGAACGTGATGAGAAGTAAAAGGAAGTTTAATGTGAATAAATCGAATGGACAATGAGGAGCCCAAACAGGACTTAACCACATAAATTAAACATTTTGTGTGTCAAACCTAAAGAAAATGATAGTAGATCGTAAAGTAGAGTTACTTAAACGATTACTAAGCGTTGTTATGTGAATAATAAATGATGTGCATGATTATATAATTATGTAGGATTCATGAAGTGCATATAACTGTAAGCTATTTTCTGTAATTGGTAATCTATAAACCAGGTAAGTCTTTCAGTTCCTATTTGCTTTATGAATTTGTTAACTGATTGTTGTAATTTAGACCGTTGAATGTATGTGCAATTATAAATGATGCTTTACACTATGAAAGTCAATTTATGACTAAACTGATTAGGTTATGGAACTCAATCTTTAATTGAGATGTGAAATACAGCATGTATGATATGTTTAGTTAAACGATTATGATGTATGAACTAAGAATGATATTGTGTGCTTTGTGATGTATAAAAATTGTTAGATTTACTAAGCTGTCGAGCTCATTCTTGCAAAATAACCATTTTGCTGGTCAATGATTCAAGGTAATGATACGTGCTAACTGAATGCTAAAGATCAATATCAATTCAAGAAGATTATTTTCTTTTAGCTGAGAAATATATTTGATGGTTTAAATGTATTATAATTGTTGAGTTATAAGTTGAGTTGTCTGATGTATAATGGATATTGATTTGTAATGTAAGATTTTGTTTAAACCTTTGATGAAGCGATTCATGAAATAAATTTGAATCAAAGATATGTAATGATAAAGGTTGTGATTCAGGGAAATATAGAAAGAAAAATATAAAAGTTTTAATTATTCCGCATTTTATTAAGTTTAATATCGATTAATGATGTAAAGTTAGAAGTTCAATGTGTTGTTAACGACCGATGTCCAGAGTTGTATTGTATGAGTTTTGGGGTCGTTACAGTTGCCAACGGTTGAAATGTCAGGTAATTTGACCTTCGCTGAAGTAGCCTTCAACGGCTGATATCACCATATTGTTCCCGATGCTTCGCTGGGGTTGTCGACAGCTGCTTAAACATCAGACAATCTTTCCTTCGCTGAAGTAGCCTTCAATGGCTGATATCACTGGACCGTTCTCGATGCTTCGCTGCGGGTGTCTCCAGCGACGGAAATGTCAAGCAATCTGACCTTAGCTGAAGTAGCCTTCAACGACTGATATCACCGGACCGTTCCCGATGCTTCGATTGGGTTGTCGCCAATGGGTTAAATGTGAGGCAATCTGACCTTCGCTGAAGTAGCCTTCAATGGCTGATATCACCGGATTGTTCTAGATGCTTCGCTGGTGTTGTCGCCAGCGGCTAAAATATCAGGCAATCTGACCTTCACTGAAGTAGCCTTCAACGGCTGATATCACCGGATCATTCCCGATGCTTTGCTGGGGTTGTCGTCAGCAGCTGAAATATCAGTCAATCTGACCAATCTCGACGTGCGGTACTCTTTCTGACAAATCCTACCCTTAGATCAATCTGGATGCCTTAATACAATTATAACATGCCGTTCATACTGTCGGACCTTCCCGATGCTTTAACAGCGCCAGTTTTTAGCAGTTTGTCGGAGTTTTTCAGCAGTTCTCATCATTGATCCCCAAATATCTCTTTAGGATCTTAACTAATGGCTTTCATGAAGTTCTACTTTCTGTCAGGAATCCACTGCTCATACGCATGATTTCAGGCCAATCAGGTAAATTGCGTAGCAATTTTTTCCCGAATTTGACTTTTTAGTTTTTATAAACTCCGTTTCCACTGGAATTGGACCGAGCAGGAGGGGGTGGCCCCCCCTTATGGAGCCGCAGGTAAAGTTGTAGCAGCCGCAGGTGGGGCTGCTCCCTCCTGCGAGTTTAAGTTGAGCTCCCGTGGCTTCCCAAATTCATTTTCAGTTTTGAATCCTAAAGAAAATCCGATTTTCTTTCTAAGATCTACCAAGTTTGAGAAGCTTTTTTCATATTTCTTTAATGCACAAATGCTCTGCACATCTCAGGTAACGTTTACATCCTCTCTTCTTCTTTTTTTTTTTCAATTTTGACCGTTAGAATGTTGTAAACCACGTAGTGTGCTTTTAAACGCAATGTATCAAATACGTATGCTTATATAACTTGATAAAAAAAATTTAGACTTCATAAGTATGCATATTTTATTGTGATGAACGTTTTGATGTAAGAAAATTTGAATTATGTGACAGTCAATTAACGCCCTTTTTGGTCAGTTTACTCATCCTTTTTGAGGCCAAATAAGCTTGGATTTTCAACTCAAAAAGCCTGTTGTAATTTAGCTACCATGTGGAGTTTACTTTTGATTATTTTTTTCATAAATATGAACTATTTTTGTCTTTGGGTAGATGTGCTACTGAATGGCCACCTAGTCATGCCTGTGTGTATGTGGATAGTCCATTTTACAAATGAGACTCTGGCAAAAAAATTTCAAAATCCTGAGCATTTAATAAACATGCAATTTTGATTTTATTGGGGTTTTTTGCTGACTCGTGCATGTTTTAGTACTTAGAAATGCATAAAATACTGTTTTAAATTAATAAGCCATATGTTTAAGGCTTATCTCACCCTTTCTGAGGTGATTTGGAGACTTTGTCCAGGTTATGGAGCCAGATAGACCCGACAGTGTCAGTAGGTTCATTCCAGTAGTTAGACAGAGGAGAGTCTTCGATGTTCCTCAGCTACGGCCAGGCCGACCGCCTCACAGATTGGCTGAGGCAGTGATTCGTCCTATCCGTGTTGATCCTCCTGTTGATGTGGATGATGAGGATGTACCTTTTGTTGATCATGTCCCAGGTCAGGCTCCACGTGTGGAGCTTTCAGGCATTGTAGTGCCACTTCAGAAGCTGCTGGGAGATTTGAGGCACCACCCATCAAGATTCCTTCACGCCAATGAGGTGGCTGAAGTTTTTCTTCTAGATTTTCTTTCTTTCTTTCTTTCTTTCTTTCTTTGGCCATTTTAAGACACATGCTTGATATGGGTTATCTTTTTGATGCAGGTTCCCAACTTTACACAGCCTAGGGGGAACTGGTTTATTGTGCATTCTTTGTACCATACCCTGCATCCGGAGTATAGGGCCATTGTTAACACATGGGGGTTTCAGGTGTTCTTTTCTATCCTTACCCGCTGTTGCCCTTGGGGTTATCTAAGGGCTTTATCTGAGTGCTAGTTCCACCATACGCAGTCTCTTCATTTGCTGGATTGCGAGGTGATGATGACGCCTATGGACTGGAGGTTCATCACCGGGATAGAGTTCGTTGGTGAGCCAGTGCCAGTTGTGTTTGACATTTTACCTACTACCGTTCAGTCCCTCTTGGGAGTTCCTGAGACGGCTGTCAATGGTCGAACGGTCTATTCTGGTCCCTTGAGTATAGATGCCCAGAGTGGGGCTTTGACTGAGCCTCTGCATGATAATAAGAGGGTTAGAATTCGCATCTTGAGGTGACTATTTTTGGTGATCATCAGGGGTTGTTTCCTTGCGGACAACTCCTCGACGATGTCCTTTGCCCTGGTCAGCGTTACTCAGTACGTGGAGCGCCTCAGTGATTTTGATTGGGGTACCTATACCTTTGCCTATTTCCTCCGAGGGATGCGCATGCGCTCGAAAGGTGTGACGGAGGCTTGGTTAGGCTTTTACCCATTCCTGCTGGTGAGTAAATCTCTCTTGTACCTTTTTGATTTCCTCATTTATATATGCCAGTCTTGATCACTATGGCGTTTTGATATTTGCATGGCCAGTTTTGGGCATATGAGAGGATTCCTTGCCTATGTCCTACCACTACTCTGGGCTTAGATACTTATCCTTGGGGATGGCGCTGGCATCACTCCACATTAATAGAGGTCCCTGTAGCCGAGGGATTCACCCACTCCCGCATACAGCTCCATCTATTGATGGTTGGGTCGATCTCGTGGGTCCTATATACCTCAGACTTTTTGAAATTCGAGTTTGAGGGCGTCTTTCCCACTAGCCGGGAGTTTGCATTATGCACCCGTAGAGTCCCATTTTTTATAGAGGGAGGTTGGGAGCTCTATTTAGGAGAGCATGCTATAAAGAACACCATGGGAGAGATCCGCATTCCCTTTGTTCCTCCTGCTTGGCATCATTGGCCACTAGCTCAGCCACTCACAGACATTCCTATGGTGGGCGTAGATGGCTTCACCCTGTTAGAGGGTCCTTACAGCCATGAGGCATTTCACAGCTGGTGGAGTACTCGTACCATTGAAGCTCAGACTCAGGCTACCCAGTTTATGGTAGATACAGTATCGGGTTCTGTGATGATGACAGACTGGATAGCTTGCCTCCAAGATCGGACTCATCTAGATCAAATCATAGGATTGACCCAGCTGTTGGAGAGGGCACATTTGTTCATTAGGCACCTTGGCCGTGAGCCATTGGAGGTAGATTCTTTTGCTCCTTCCGGCTTGGGAGCGGGCCCCTTATCAAGTCCATTTTCTAGTAGCTTTGCAGGTGCTGATCCTCCCTTATATCAACTAGACATTCCCACTAGCCGAGACTTTGTGACTCAGGAGGAGCTGGAGCAGGTTAATAACGTGGATGCAGACATTTTTGATCTCTTCGGATAGCTTTTCTCGCTATATCTTTTGATAGGACTCTGTTTAGCTAATTGGTGGCTGTGCCCCATTTTTCACTATATCTTTTGATATGCCTCTGTTAGTAGTTGGGCGGCTGTGCCCCATCTCCCTATACTTTTTATTTTGGATTGTATGAGTAGACAAAGATGATGCCTGCAGTAGATTGTTTATTTTAGATATGCATGATATTTTCGATCTATTGCATCATGTTTATCATTGTCATTATGCATATATTATGTCATGGATATGCACTTAGACAGGTGTGTTCAGATTTATCCCCTGGATGGTCTTATGATACGGTGATACAGATGTCGTCATCTTCGGTCAGCCATATTGAGCATTCACCACCATCTTTAGTAGCATCCTCATTGAGGGCTTGGTACGATAGTCTGCCCCACATAGCCAGAAGGACAGTAGACTGGATGCTGGGACATTCTTTGGCCCGTCTAGATTTCCAGGTTCCATACGGATTTATAGACGGCCTTCTATCCTGCTAGATACTTGAGCGAAAGGTTTTTGGCTTTTGACTGCACGAGTTGACTCCGACTTTGGAGGAGTATAAGCATTTTACAGGTTTAGCGCTGACCTGCCTTGCGCTCGCACAACTGTCAGTGATATGAGGAGACCCTTTATGATTGTGTCCGGTCTTAGATGCCGAGTTATCACTAAGGAGCTTATTTTAGAACATGTGTTATCCATCAATTTTTTGATCGATCACTTCGGCCAGCCAAACAGCTACGATCGACACTCTTAGGATTTTTTCATTTCGGTAGATGAGTGGCAGCTAGCCCGGGTAGACGTTTTGTTGATGTGTGTCACGGCCTACGTATACATGCCATTATATTTGGACCATTTAGATATTGGCTTGATGGTCGTGGTCTGTGCCCTCAGACAGGGTAGTACTATTCTGTCAAGGATACTAGTAAAGACTTTGAGGTTGGCTACATTTTGCAGCACCCATCCAGAGGGGTTTTTTTTAGAGGTAGCTCTGTCTTACTGTATGTATGGCTCATGACACATTTGCGTCCGATTGGCACCTTTAGACACCATGGGTACTGCTTTACCCATGAGATACCCCTGTCCTACACCTTCTAGCTAGCGGAGTGTTCGGATGCAGCTACATGGTCTGCTTTTCTATCAGATATTGAGCATCCCTTTTCTATCCTGCCATGCTCAGGGCTTATCTCCCCTTACAGCTTCATCACCCATGCAGTTTGCATGGACTATCTGCACCTAGAAGGATTGAGAGGGGTGACCACTTACCATCCGTTGGTAGTCATGGGTTAGTTCGATCAGTTCTAAAGCCTTCACTAGTTTGAGGGGGCCATTGATCAATGGATATAAGCTTCATCTCTATCATCAGTTGACTTGATAAGGATTTATGAGTGTTGGACTCATAGGGAGAGGGCTAATTTCTCTACTAGCCATCCGGATCGTTCTCCAGAGTATTCGGCATGGTTGGAGTCTGATATTGCATTGGCCGTTGCTTTCTAGTCAGCTCTGATTATTGATTTAGATGAGGAGGAGCCTATGGAGGATCTTAATTCTCTCAAGGAGGATGAGTTGTTTATCGACTTGACAATGGCTTTAGTTAGTGACTCTCCTACGGTACAGATCCAGCTATTGCTGATTCACTAGCTCGGATGACTTTCGAGAGAGATCAGGCGAGGGCGTTGATGTTGACATCCCTTTCAAGCAGGGATACAGCTTTTACAGCTAGAGACGAGGCTCGGGATACTCGAGATGCAGCATTGGTTGAGAGAGATGAGGTTCGATCCACCCGAGATGCAGTTCTTGAGGAGAGAAATGAGGTCTGATCTGTCAGAGATGCAGCCTTTGAGGAGATTGAGGAGGTCTTAGTTGCCCAAGATGCCGCTTATACCGAGAGGGATGAGGCCATAGCCACCCAAGATATCTATATTGCGGACAGCATAACTCTCAGACCATATACAGACAACCTAGTGGCAGATATGAGCACTTTCATAGATGGTCACAGTAGCACCATATAGATGGCTGTGGATGTTCTTGCTCATATGGAGACTGAGGGTATTGCGCTTGCAGCTGCTTCTCCATCTTCAGAGAGAGATGCCATATTGGCATTGCTATTCCGCTTGGCCTTGGGTCCATAGACTAGCTTTGTTTTTCCTACACATAGTAGATCAGTTATTTTTGTCATCTACAAGACACAGTGTATATTAAATAATATTATATATCAGAGAAATATATTTTGATTCACTTTCCTGTTGGATATGTATTGTCATTGCTGAGTGATTACCACTTCTTTCATGACTTGCTGTTGTTGATGTATCACGAGCTTCTCCTTGATGTACTGACATTGAGATGTCGGATATTATCTCAGACAGGCCTGTTGACCAGGGATATTTGATAAAATTTGGGTTTTATCAGGTTTCGGTGTCTTGGGATAGGTTTTTATTGGTTTTTTTTTCTTTGAAGGTCACACCGCACCATGAATGGCTGCCTACGTACTCCTGGGTTGAGGGAGATCAGGTCATTCGTAGTTCGATCTTCTAGTGAAAACCAAAATAATTTGATTAATTCGTAGAGCCAGGATGGTGTCTGGCATATGTTTTAGACATAGTACCTTTTCACGGTGTCTGAGTTGATGAGTTGGGGAAATTTTCTCCTGTCCATCTCTTCTAATTTGATAGCTCTTCTTGTCAACACTTCTTTGACAATGAAAGGACCTTCCCAATTTGAGGCGAACTTTCCTCTGGCTTCATCTTGATTGGCCAGAACTTTCTTGAGTACCAAGTCGTTCTCTTTGAATTGCTGGATTCGAACCTCCTTGTTGTATGATCTAGAGATCCTTTCCTGATTTAACTGCCCGTGGAAAATAGTTGTAGCCCTCTTTTCATCTATCAGGGACAGCTGGTGGTATCATTTTGTAACCACTGATCTTATTCCATCTGAGCGTCTATTAACACTCGCAAGGACTCGATTTCTACTTCTATGGGAAGTACTGCTTCCATACCATAAACCAATGAATAGGGGGTGGCCCCAGTAGAGGTACGCATTGACATCCTGTATGCTAACAGAGTCAGAGGCAACATGTCAGGCCATCCTTTGAGATTGGCGGACATTTTCTGCATAATCTTCTTGATGTTCTTATTGGCTGCTTCGACAGCACCCTTCATCTCGGGTCGGTAGATGACGAAATTGAGATGCTTGATATAAAACTTGCTGTTTAAATCTCTCATCTGATTGTTTAGGTTCTTGGCGTTGTCTGATACGATCACCTCCGGTTGTCCATATCAACAGATGACATTGTTTCTGATGAAGCCAATGATTACCTCCTTGGTGACTTTGGGAAAAGAGGCAGCTTCAACCCACTTGGTGAAATAATCGATCATGGTGAAGATGAATCGATGTCTGTTACTGGCTTTGGGTTCTACTAGTCCGATCACATCCATTCGCCACATAGAGAAAGGCCATGGCGAACTCATATTGTGCAACTCATTTGGAGGAGCGTGAATAAAATTTCCATGGACTTGGCATTGGTAGAATCTCCTAACGTGATCGTCACAGTCAGCTTTGAGAGAGATCCAGTAATGCCTGATTCTTAATATCTTCTTGGCTAGCAGATAACCACTCATGTGTGGACCACAGACTCCACCGTGGACTTCATCCGTCAGTCTTTGGGCTTGCTCTTTGTGGAGGCATTTAACAGGCCTATTCCAACATCCCTCTTGTAAAGTGTGTCTCCGCTTAGATAGAACTTCATGGCCATCTTGTGAATTTACTTTCATTCAGCTTGGCTTGCCCCAGGGGGTGTAGATCCATCTCGAAGATATTCCTTGATAACTTGATACCAGTGTTGCTTGATAGGAGGTATTTCGTTTGATATTTCTCTAATGTAATTCCCGTATGTCGGGGCCTTTTGGTTTGTGAATTTAATGTCGGGAATTCCCGTCCTACCAGATATGTTGATTAGGGAAGCCAATGTTGCCAATGTGTCCGCAAAGTTGTTCCTACCTCGAGGGATGTGGATGAAGGTTATCTCTACAAAACCCATGGATATATTGATGACCTGTCGGTGATAGGGCAACAAATGCAGTTCTTTGGTATGATACGCCCCGGTGGTTTGTCTGATAACCAACTCAGAATTCCCAAAGACTAATAGACGCTTGATACCCATGGATTGGGCTAGTTTCAACCCCATTATGCAGCCTTCATACTCAGCCGTGTTGTTTGTGTTGACAAACTGCAGTTTGGTACACACAAGATATTGTTCTCCTGTACCAGAGATAAGGACGGCCCCAGCTCCGGCACCTTCTGTGTTTACCGCTCCATCGAAATATATTTTCCAAGGTTGTACTGTATTCTTCTATCGAATTTGCTGAATTATCATGATTTCGTCGTATCGGGAAATAAGTTTCCAAAGGTTTGAAATCCCCTGACAGTGCTTCGACCAATTGATATGCAATACTCTGACCTTTGATGGACTTTTGAGTCACATAGACAATGTCGAACTGTTGTAGAATCAACTGCCATTTGGACAACCCACAATTTAACATTGGCTTGTTGAATACGTACATCAGTGGATCCATGCGGGATATGAGGTAGGTCGTATGCCCATACAGATATTGTTGTAACCTCATGGCGGCGCATGCCAATGCACAGCATGTCTATTCAATCAGTGTGTACTTCTGCTCACCGCTGCTGAATCTTTTTCTGATGTATTAGATAGCTCTCTCCTTGCTACTATCATCTTTCTGTCCCAGCATACAGCCCATTGCATTGGCATTAACTGATAGGTACATAAACAGGGGAACTTCATCCCTTGGGGGTACCAAGACAGGTTCTTCTATCAGCTACTTTTTAATGGCAAGGAAAGCTTTTTGGCAATCCACATTCCATTTCGTGGAAGAATTCTTCCTTTATAGCTTGAAGATGGGTACACAAGTTGCTGCGCGTATCTCCTTCTCTATTCGGGATACAGGCACCTCCGTGATGGCTTTAATCTTGGTCGGATCCAGCTCAATGCCTCTATTGCTTAACAGAAATACCAACAACTTGCCCGATTTGACGCAAAAAGCACATTTGGCTGGATTCAGCTTGAGGTTGTACTTATACAACCTGTTGAACAGCTTCCTGAGATGGTTGATGTGATAGTCCTCTTCCCGGGATTTGACGATGATGTAATCCACATAAACTTCTATCTACTTATACATCATGTTATGAAACAGGGCCATCATGGCTCGCTGATATGTTGCACCGACTTTAATAAAGCCGAAGGACAATCGTCTGTAACAGAAGGTTCCCTAGGGAGTGGTGATGGTTGTCTTCTCCCTGTCCTCTTTAGCGACCATGATTTGATGGTAACCAGCAAAGAAATCCACGAAAAAATACATGCCATACTGCGCCGAATTGTCTATCAGGATGTGGATGAAAGGTGTGACACCCCCAAATTCGGGTACTTCAATTCCATGGGATTTGGTGCTCACTATCTAAATAAAATACAACTACTGACCAAATAATAAGGAATGCAAAACAAATTACAACCTTTATAAATAATTAAAATCTTCCTTATCAAAAGGATTACAACCTTGCTCAAAATATCCCAATGTTATCTAAACTTAACATAAACAAATTGTAGAAAATAAACATCACATAATAAAGTATTATGTCCTATTACAAATCATAATCAACGAATACAACAAGCTTTCACTTGTTCAACTTAGCCTTGCCCTTACTAGTTGATGGTTCATCAACTCTTTCGACCTTATCTGCAATGGTTATTTAATTGCAAGAGTGAGCAAACAAAGCTCACTTGAAATAACAACAATAATATTGATGACATAATATTTGAATAGCTTCAGCTGAATTAATAATAATTCATTCATCGATAATCAAGAATAAAATTTAGGATTCATCTGAGGGTCATAAGACCGTGAACTATGTCCTAGGTTATAAACATTTCTATTTAAAACCTTTAACAGTTGTTAGACTATAGGACTCTTAACTCGTACTTAGGGGGATCAGTCCTTCGTACCATGTATTTTGCACAAACATCTTAACGCTTTCGCATGGTAATCCCCTAATAAATATGGTTGTCCATCTCAGTATTTTAATAACAAGTCCGCACCAAAGAAAGTTTGGATTGAATAAGCTTCAAGGGTAATTTAGAATTTAACTATCATCAACTAAGGAGTAGTTGAATCGACTTACAATAATTTAGAATTCGATAATAAAAGAATTAAGAAATAACTATGAGTCATAATAATAAACATCATATTTAATAATCATGTTTTAGAAATAAACTTAAAGCAATTGAAAGATAATATAGACCTTGCTTGAACAATTAAGTCAAGGTTACAATAATTCAATAATGAACTTGTTCAATAAGATAAGTATTAGAAAACTTTCTCAATAAAAGAGTATAATTAGAAGACTTGCATAAACGTAAAAGAAAGGTTAGGAAACTTGCTCCAGTAAAGTTTGAGTTTAGAAAACTTGCCTCAAGCGCAAGCTACAATTTATAATCACTTCCATAATTATCCTATATATTACATTACGATTACAACATCAATTAGTTCATAACCATTACGTTAAACCGTTGAACTTCTAACTTAAGTTTAACTTAACAACGTGGTTTGCAAATTAACTCGCTAACTAACCACATACGTGAGTCTAAACTCACAACATGCATATCACACGCGTATAACACTTTAAACTATCAAAATCATACCCTATGATTACAATATCTATGTACACACATAACATATTAATATGAGACTTCAAATTGTCTTAAACATGTCCACAATATGTTATCTTATTGTTTAATACACTTAACATGTCATCACATTAAGTTAGCTAATTATGTACTGCATAAAAACTTCATAGAACACAAAAGAAATTTTTGGACAGCCTTCACACCCGCTGGGGCGGGTGTTCCTAGGCCAAAAGACCCGCTGGGGTGGGTCCCCCTGTTGGTGGGTTCCCCGACTCGCAAACTGTGCAGAGAAAAAGCCAATTTGGCTTATTTCTTCACACCAAAGTCCGATTTTAACTAACACAATGCATGTGAAACTTTATAAAAACAAAATCTTAAACTTCTAACATGTTTTTAACATACAATAACACTACACCACATAATCAAAACACTTAATTTTATGATTTTGAAGAAAACACTATTTTTAAGCGTCCTTGAAGAAAAATTAACACTATGAATTTGTTTTTAAATCAAATCAAATAATTCAAAGCATGATAGTTTTGTTTCTTGTTATATTATCATAACCTATTATCAATTTACATAATATATCACAATCAAGTACGAATTTTGATAATTAAAGACTATTTTTTCAAAGTAAGTTCACTGTAAATTGCTGTGAACATGATTTCTTCATGTTCATCATGTTTACATGAATTAAACTACTTAAATTATCATATATCATATATAAGCATATTATAACACATATTAAACATATATGAATCATATTACGCAAATTCTCATAAAATCCAGTTACAGAGAACTTAAACTACGAAAACATGAAATAACAAAACTTAAACTAAATTATACCTTTAGCTTAGAAGAAGAAGAAAATGATTCTTGGGATGATGATGATGGGTTTCAATTTAGCAAAGCCTTCCATTCTTCTTCGTCTCTCTCCTCTCTCTATATATTTTCTAACTCTGTTTTCTTCTTTGTTCTTCTTTTTCTTCTAATTCTAACTTAACGTATATCTATAATACTTAACTGACAATATAATATAGATATAATAGATCTAGCATATAATTATATATATTGTAACTGATAAAACATAGTAGTCCTTATTAAATATAATGTCAGTTACATATTTTTAAAAATCAAAAAGCCATAAGGCTTTGTTTGGCCAAAACCATTTATTTTCAAAAATAGATTTTTAGTAGTTAAGGTCATGTTTAGTAAAAACTCTTTAAAATAGGCGTAAGGGCCCTGTGTGGAAAAAACTCTTTAAAACCCTTTTATTTATTTTGATAAATCTTTTTAACACATAGTTTAAATGTTACACTCTATTTAATTAAATCCTAACCTTCTAATTTAATTAAAAACAAGCTAACATTCATTAATTAATTAAAATTGCCACATAATATTAAATTGTTGTACAATTAAAATTCACTTATTAATCAAAATTCATGTAACAAATTAGTAAATCTTTATAAACACTTAGCACATAATATTCATCTAATTTAATTATTCTCAATTAAATTAGAACTACACCACACAATTACTTACACATTAATTTAATATTAAATATTTATTTAATTAATATTGTACTTAATTAAATTACTCCACAACAATTACATAAATTATTGTCAATTAAAATATTTATTTAATTCAATAAATATTTACAATTAAATATACAAAATCTCATTCGTTACAAAAGATACCGAAAAATTGTCTTTGAGACAAGCTTTGTTCAAATCCCGGTAATCCATGCATACTCGTACCTTCCCTCCGAGCTTAGGCACGGGAACTATGTTTAACAGCCACTCCGGGTATGTTGATACCATGATGACGCTTTGAATTGTTTGACAACCTCTTCTTTGACTTTAAGACTCTATTCAGGTTTCAATCGCCTGAGCTTCTGTTTGACTGGCTTGAATCCATCTTTGATGGGGAACTGATGGATGAAAATGTCAGTAGACATGTCAATCATGTCTTCATGTGACCATGTAAACACATCCTGGAACTGAGTTAAGATTTCAATCAGGTCGGCTCTTTGATCTGGGGTGAGGTCTAGGTCAATCTAGATTTCTTTGAGGTTTTCTGAGGTTTCGATATTGACAGTGGTGGTTTGGTTGAGGTTTGGTTTGGGTTTATCTTCGACCCATTCTTTGATCTCCTCGGGCACCTCATAGTCATCTATCTCTTCTTGATCAATCTCTATTAAGTCAAAGTTTAGTTCTACATCAAAGTCGTAGTCACTGTGACAAGTTGGCATCTCATCTGCTGGGAAAAACAAATTTAATTTTGGAGTCTTGAAAACAAAATGCTTTCGATTTAATATATGAAACTTCTTAAACATACAAAGCATTTAGCAAAGCATGACAAAAGTTACTACTATAGCTGTGCAACCAAAATAAGCAGTAAATGAATCAGGCAAGGGACGCTGCTCCAGTTGTCCATAGTCAAATCCTAGTGAATAGGGAGGATACAAGATTTGTGATCGTCTGCATCTTCCTCGATGACGACTAAGATATCGTTCAGATCAGAGCAGGGGTTTTTCTTTGAAATGCCCCCCTTTCCTTTCTTGATGCGAGGAATTTGGATTTGATCCTCTTCATCACTGTCTGGGATATCATCATTCATACCCTCGTAGTGTATGAGAACATGCATGTTAGAAAATGGGTCTCGTCCTACGTAAAAGAACCTTTTTTTTTCCTTTTTTGCTCTCCCCATCAGGCTTTGGGGCTTTTCTTTCACTTATCGGTATGATTGGAGGAAACAACATGGCTGACACAATAACAGGAATCTTTCTCATTGGCTTCACAAATTCGGCATCAATGAGGTTTGGCAACAGTATAGTGGAAACATGAGCCTTTGGATGCTGGTGTGGGTTCCGGTGGTTTAACTCGGATGAATAGCCCAATCCGGCTTTCCTAGATTGGCTCAGGATTTACACCGGACTCTTGATACCTTGTAGATTTCTTCCTAACCATTTTCCAAGGCAGAAACCCAAAAATACCATCTCCTAACCCACCGTCATTACTTCTGGGGAAACTTTTAGTTTCAAAACTGGTGCCCCAACAGGTAGGTACTGAGTATTGCTCGCCTCCAATGCTTGAAAACTTGCAGGTTCAACCCCTTCATCTAGATTGATCATCGGCATATCTCCTTGTATGCAGACAGGGTACTCTGGTTTGGCATTCATCGTGATTAGGTTTCCATTGATAATGTACTTAAGCTGCTAATGGAGGGTGGATGGAACTGCTCTTGCCATGTGGATCCATTGCCTTCCAAGCAATAAATTATATTAGGTGGTAATGTTTAGTACCTGGAAGGTTACATAGAAAGTGTGGGCACCAATCTCCAATAGAAGCTCAATCTCTCCTACAGCTTCTCGGCGAGACCCATCGAAAGCCCGGATAACCACATGACTGGTTCTGATCCATTTTGGATTGATCTTCATTCTCTCCAAGGTATCGTAGGGACAGATTTTTAGGGATGATCCTCCATCTATTAGCACACCTCCGATCACATACCCTGATGATATCACTGCTATGTGTAGTGACTTGCGATGGCATGTCCCCTCTGCAGGTATATCATTGTTAGTGAAAGATATCACATTATTGTTAAAGATGTGCTCTATCACGTAACAGAATTTCTCAACATCCACTGTTATCGGCAGATGGGCTTCCTCAAGTCCTTTCATCAGAATGTTACGATGCTCCGTCGAGGATAAGACCAGATCTAGGATGGACATCTGTTTGGGAGCATCCTTCAAACTTTGCACCACCTTGATCTCATTATGCCCCATTTTACTTAGGAATTCTTCAATCTCTTCTTTAGCCACCTTCCCTTTAGCTTTGATGACTGAATTGATCACCCGCTGAAGCAGGTACAATGGATTCTCCTTGGATACAATGGTAATGTTGTTGGAGGTTAAACCTTCATCCTTTCCATAATTCCATGGGACTCTTTTCAGGCTGATGATAGGATACTGGGGTTTGAAAGGCAATATTAAAGGTTCGGGTGCGGCTACCTTCACGGGATTCTATGCTTATTTGACCCCTTTCCCTAGCAGTATTAAGGATGTCACGGCTAGTTCCTTCTCACAGAAAATAACAACCATTGTTCCCTGATTCCAAGCCATGGGTAAATAGTGCTTCCTCACTGGGATAGCCGTAGCCTTGGTTTGCTTTTATCAGCTCACCACTCTTAATAAGATTCTGAATCAGGTACCGAAGTCCCCAACAATCCTCGGTGTCTTGACCGGGCACATTGGAATGGTATTAACAGATCCTGTCAGGCTTGAATTTTCTAGATCGAGGGTTCACCGTGGGTAACAAATCTATAACCATCCCCTCATTGATCAACATTTGGAGGATTTCCTTCATTGACTGGTTCAAATTAGTGAAGTTCATATGAAAGGCAATCTCCCTATCTGCTTAAAACTTCTCCTCCTTGGCCATCTTGTCAGCCCAGGGTTCATGCTTATGAAATCGGTAATGATCCCTCATAGCAATGGGACTAATTTTTGGTGTAGGAAGACTTGCTTCAGACTGGCTGGATTGGTTTATCAGCTTCCTGGTTATCTGATGTTGGTATACAACTAGAACCGCTAGCTGTCCAATCTTTTCCTTGATAAACTTGATCCCCTGTTCTATCAAGAACTGGCTCTCTGAGAACTCTCAACTGTCTGGGCTATTAGTGCTAGATTGAGTCGACTCTCTGACATAACTGATGTATTTGGAGCCTTCCCCATTCTTTGTGCTAATCATGTTGACATTCTCCTCTTTGTGCTGAGGGAGGGGATTATCATGCACATGCAGTTGCTCCGGTTTGGTCACCACAATCTCTTCGTTGTCTATCAAGTATTGGATTTTATGCTTGAGAGCCCAACAGTCTTATTTATTATGGCTCGGAGATCCAGAATGGTATGTGCACTTCTTACTTGGGTCAAAATTCCTTCCCCGGGTACTGGTTGGTGGAAGGAGCTGAACAATCTTCTTTTATGCTGTCAACAGTTTTAGCACATTCTCAAGTAAATCCCCTAAAGGGGTAAACGTTCTCCTACGTCAGGCCTCCAAATTTTTCTGAAATGGAGGGTTAGAAGGTTGGACTGGAGCTTGAAAAGGGGAATAGGACCTCCTTTGAATGGGCATACTGCTCGACTCGCTTATTTGATTCTGTCCTTGCAGTACTAAGGACACTTCTTCATCTTTCTTCTTGTGTACTCTACGGGGATTATTCCTGCAACTCCCGGACTGGATATGCTAGGCAACGGCTTCCAAGGCGGTAAGATCTTTTATCTTCCCAGAATTCAGCCCCATTTCAGCCATTTCTCCGTGCTTGATCATCTCTGAGAATGGTTTTCCTATGCCTGCTAGGACCCATTCGTAATACGGAGCTTCTTGGATGTCGATGAAGATCATGACTGTTGGGTTTGTATGAAATCGTGATGCAATCAAATTGCAAAAATTAGCGGAAGCATGGTATATCAGAGTTTAAAAAAAATTCTACAAAACCATTACCCGGATCATCCTTTATGCAAATTATTAATTTAAAACGATAAATAAGAAGTTATGGAATCATACCCTTGTAAAACGAAGCTTCCACAGGTACGAGTTCAACTCCTTGTTCTTCGTGATCTCCTTGAATTTCCAGGTTAGATTCCTTCATTTGATCAACGTTAGCCACCAAAGTGTTTGGCCTCTAGAGGTGATCCACCAAGGAAGATGAATTATCAAGAAGGAGGGTGGTTGGCTTAGTTTTCTATCCTCTATACAAAAGGAGTACTCTCCAACAATTGGAATTGCCTCAACTGATATCTATTATAAGACTCCTCTTATATAGATATTGGTCAACCCTTCTAATCCTATTAGACATGGGATTTCTTTTAATTAATTAAACTCCTTTAATTAATTTAGGCTTCCCACCACATGGGGAATAATTAATTAAATTCATTTATTAATTTGTCTCCTAATCTTATTAGGAATAAATGAGAGTACTAATATTAAATTAATTACTAAACTCCTTTAGAAATTAAAATAATAATAATTATAATAATATTAATAAGACTCCTCTTATTAATTTATATTTAATATTTCCAAAATATTAAATAATAAACATTAAGCTATTTAATTTATTCTATCACTATAGATTAAATTAATTACACTTAATGCATTATTACGATTATGCCATTACCTTCTTAAATAATTATTCTTCCTTTTATGGTGTGACCCTTTAGGTTCTCTATATTAAATCGGTTGTGAATAAATCAATTAGAACAATTCTAATCTTATTTAAATAAATAAATTAAACTAATAATCTATTTAAATAAATAATATTTATTCTACAATAGGGATAAGCCTCCCTAGCGATCAACGACTTTTCAGATAATATAGATTTCAACATTAATCATAAAAGAACCTGTTAGTAAATAGTTACCATACAATTCAATCCTTCCACCATACAATGTCCCAATTAAATATAAGACATGAATTTACTGTCAAGTCTTATTTTATTTAATTATATGTATTTCGATTAGAAAATGCACAACTTCAAATAATGCAAATTAGAAACTCCTTTCTAATTTCATTTTACCTTGGCCAAGGATTCCTGGGTTGTCATTTAACGAATCACATAAGACAAATCTCCTCTTTTACTAGAGGTGGTAGATTCTTTATTGATCATTCATTATCTCCATATGTAACTCATTATACCCAAGCATACCCTTTTATATACCCTAAAGGACTTTAAGGAATAAGTCAAAGTATAATTCATTACATACAAGATACTATGATGATCTCAAGTCCAAGGATCACTTGTACTACTATCACATTACCTATTGACAGGCGAGTAAAACTCCATTAGGTATTCCATAGCGAGTCACGTTCAGTGAACTTATTCTCCAATAAGCACCTACATACTTGCTTTAGTGTCTCCACACAAATGATCATGAGATCAATCATCCTCATCCAATGAGCAAGCAACATATGTACCAATATATCCGGATTTACTAATCCCCTTTTTAGTAATCCCACGATTGGAAACTATTTTAGTTTTAGAGCTTTCTAAGAATTTAGATCTCATTAGCATGATCATCATCATGATTCTAAAAGCATTGCTTAAAACTATGGGTTATTTACATATTATAAAAACAGCCCCATCTAGATAATTAAATGCCTTTAATAAATGAATATTTTATTAATAAATAAATAAGATTGTTTACAAAGTACGTGCTTTATCATCATACATGATTGGCTTGTATGCACACTACTATCAATCTCGCACTTGCACTAAAGCCAATCGCCATGGTATCTCATACCCATCTTCTCTAAGTGACGATCAAACTGCTGTTGTGTTAAAGCTTTAGTAAATGGATCTGCAATGTTGTCTTGAGAGTCTACACGCTCCAAGGTGACGTCTCCTCTTTCAATGATCTCCTTGATCAAGTGAAATCGCCGCAACACGTGTTTAGATTTTTGATGAGACCTTGGTTCCTTACCCTATGCAACTTCTCCTGTGTTGTCACAGTAAACGGGAACTGCTTCTCCAATGCTAGGAACCATACCAAGTTCAGTTATGAACTTCTTCATCCAAACAGCTTCCTTTGCAGCTTCACTTGCAGCTATATACTCTGCCTCTGTCACTGAATCAGCAACTGTTTGCTGCTTGGAACTCTTCTAACTCACTGCGCCTCCGTTCAAGGTAAAAACATTCCCCGAAACAGATTTACTGTCATCTTGGTCCGTTTGAAAACTTGAGTCTGTGAAGCCCTCGAGTTTTAATTCAGACCCACCGTAGACAAGAAAAATATCATTAGTCCTTCTCAGGTATTTTAGGATATTCTTCACTGCCTTCCAGTGCTCTTCTCCTGGATTCGACTGGTATCTGCTCATTACACTAAGTGCATGAGCAACATCCGGTCTATTACATATCATACCGTTCATGATAGATCCTATTGTAGAAGCATAAGGGATCTTACTCATACGGGCTCTCTCCTCAGGTGTCTTTGGGGCCTGTTTCTTGGTGAGATGTATTCCATGGCTCATCGGCATGAGACCTCTTTTGGAATCTTCCATGCTAAATCTCTTTAGCATTGCATCAATGTACGTTCCTTGGGATAAACCAAGCATCATTTTAGATCTATCTCTATAGATCTTTATCCCCAAAATATAGGATGTTTCTCCAAAGTCCTTCGTGGAGAAGTGTTTAGATAACCAGATTTTAATCGATTGTAGCATAGGAATGTCATTCCCTATCAGTAATATATCATCAACATATAATACAAGGAATGAAACTGCGCTCCAACTATCCTTCTTGTACACAAATGGTTCATCGTCGTTTTTGATAAAATCAAACTCTTTGATTGTCTCATCAAAACGAATGTTCTATCTACGAGAAGCTTGCTTCAATCCATAAATGGATCGTTGCAGCTTACAGACTTGATTTGTTCCAACCTTTGAAATAAATCCCCTTGGCTGTGTCATATACACATCCTCCTCAAGTTTCCCATTGAGGAAGGTCGTTTTCACGTCCATCTGCTAGATCGCATAGTCGTTATAAGCTGCAATCGCAAGCAAAATCCGAATGGACTTGAGCATAGCTACTGGTGAAAAGGTTTCATCATAGTCAACTCCTTGTCTTTGTTTGAAACCTTTTGCAACCAGTCGGGCCTTATAGGTCTCTACCTTACTGTCCGCTCCAGTCTTTCTTTTAAAGACCCATTTACACCCAATAGGCTTAATGCCTTCAGGTGGTGAAACCAAATTCCATACTTTGTTTTCATACATGGAGTCCATTTCGGATTTCATAGCTTCAAGCCATTTTCCTGAGTCTTTATTAGTCATAGCCTATTCGTAATTCAATGGATCATCATCATTCATGATGTGTACCTCATCGTCATCCTCTATAACAAATCCATACCTCTCAGGTATCTTCGGTACTCTTCCAGATTTACGAACAGGGTGTGGTATAGTAGGTTCTTCTACTTGGTCAGGTACCTGACTTTGATCCGTGGTAATTTGTGGTTCTTGAACTTCTTCAAGATATATCTTACTCCCACTGCCCCCTTCATAGATAAACTCCTTTTCCAAGAAGGTAGCATGTTTCGCAACAAACACCTTTTGATCAGTTGGATGATAGAAATAATACCCTAAAGTTTCTTTAGGGTATCCCACAAATCTACACTTATCGGATTTAGTCTGTAGCTTATCATTTTCAAACTTTTTGACATAAGCTGGGCAACCCCAAGTCTTAACATGCTTAAGATTTGGTTTCCTCCCCTTCCATATCTCATATGGAGTCTTTGGGGCGAATTTGGTAGGTACCTTGTTAAGTAGGTATGCAGCAGTTTCTAGGGCATATCCCCAGAAAGAAATTGGAAGGTCGGTAAAACTCATCATGGATCGAACCATGTCCAACAGTGTTCGATTTCTCCTTTCAGATACTCTATTTAATTGTGGTGTACCTGGAAGAGTCCATTGTGAGATTATACCATTTTCTTTGAGACAATTGAGAAACTCACCGCTTAAGTATTCTCCACCTTGATCTGATCGAAGTATCTTTATACTCTTGCCCGTTTGTTTCTCTACTTCACTTCTGAACTCTTTGAACTTTTCAAATGATTCTGACTTGTATTTCATTAAATACACATATCCAAATCTTGAGTGATCATCAGTGAAAGTAATAAAATAAGAATACCCACCCCGTGCACTTGTTGTCATAGGTCCACAAACGTCTGTGTGAATCAATGCCAACAACTCTGTAACTCTTTCTCCTTTTCCACTAAAAGGAGATTTAGTCATTTTACCCATGAGACAAGATTCACAAGTTGGATATGATTCATAATCAGATAACTCAAGGAGCCCATCTTTATGCAACTTGGATAATCTTGTTTCATTGATATGACCGAGTCTACAGTGCCACATGTAGGTATAATTAATATCATCTCTTTTCCTTTTCTTAGTTTGTTCAATTTGAAAAATATTTTCTTGTAAGTCAAGTGTATAAAGTCCATTTCGCAAATTTCCAACACCATATAAAACATCGTCTTTATAAATAGAACAACTATTGTTCTTTATAACAATGTTAAATCCTTCCATATCCAATACAAAAATTGAAATAATATTTTTAATAATATTCGGAACATAATAACAATTATTAAGATAAATGGACTTGCCCGAAGGCATTGCTAAATAATAAGTTCCTACAGCTAATGCAGCAACCTTTGCTCCATTCCCCACTCGTAGGATCACCTCATCATTGTTCAGCTTTCTACTTCTGACCAGTCCCTTCACATTATTACATATGTGAGAACCACAGCCGGTATCCAATACCCAAGTAGAATTTTGACTTTCTGAAAAATTAATTTCAATCATGAACAAACCTTGATTGGATGTCGAAGCTTCTCCAAGCTTCTTCTTTGCCAGAAACTTCTTGCAGTTCCTCTTCCAATGACCCGGCTCGTTGCAATGGAAGCACATTCTTTTGCTAGCTGGATCAGATTTCTTTTGTTCCTTTATGTTCACTTTGCCCTTGGTCATCCGAGATCGGAAGAGCTCCTTAGATATCTCATATCTAGTAGTCCTACTTTGTTCACCATACAACTCCTTGAGGTGAATCAACATAGTAGGAGCATCCATGTTTTCGTGCTGACGCTGAAGCTCGTTATTCATGGATGCGAGCATGATGCATTGAGCCACAGATGCATCATCTTGCCACTTTACAATGGTGGCAATCTCTTTCTCAAAGGCTGTTTCTGGAACAGTTCCAGGGACAGGTGAGTTTAGGACATAAGAAATCTTTTCAGCAGTGAGAACTATTCTCAGATTTCTTAGCCAGTCCGTATAATTCGGCCCGGTAAGCTTATTAGCATCAAGTATGCTTCGCAGTGAAATTAGTGATTTTGACATTTTTAAAATTCTGCATGTGAAAAACAATATTTTAGCAAACATTCATTTTATTAATTTTGCATACCAAAATAAATTTAGGTCTTTATTTTAAATTGGTATCTCCCACTATTTTTATCAAACTATATTACCCTCACTTATATAGTTCGGCAACATCTAATTAAAGATTTTCTAGTGAGAATAAGGATCCCATTTAAAATGTATATAACCTTGTGGATAGCACAACAAGCGATATACAAATAAATAGGTAGACAACTCTTGTCAATTACATCACTATATAACTCCTTTTATTTTGCCTCTTAAATCATAATGGTCAAGTGTGTGCACATCCGAACTAAAATGATTTAAGTTAAGTCCAGCCTAGCACTTTCATAAATTCAAAAAATAAAAATGTTCGTCCTTGTGGATAGCACAACAAGACTAGATCGTTCAGTTTTCTTGATAAGCATAAAATGTGATTAATTAACATCTTAAATATGCAATACTCGCCTTGTGGATAGCACAACAAGCTTATATTAAATATTTAATACTCTATTAATTTATCATGCTAGAAGGCGACGTTCGATATTCCAAATATCATTTGAACGCTTCGGACTTAATATTATTTCTTTGAGGGGTTTGTTATTATTTGTCTCATCTTGTTTAGCGCGCACGCACACACACACACACACACACACACACACACACACACACACACACACACACATATATATATATATATATATAAAATACGCGTTATTTTATTAAACATGCGAAGCATGTTTGCATAAAATATAATATATATAATATTTAGCATACAATATAGAATACTATATTCTACCCGGATTGATTATGGACTTTTATTCTAGTTTGGTTCACTAGAGCCACCAAGTGAACCAAAAGGTCAAACCTAGGAGTGCAAGAATTTAAATTTAAATATAACTATTACATTTAAACCCGGGCTCCATACAAACGGGTCTTCACGCGCTCCTTGCTCCTTGGTCTCCAATTTCTTCAAGATAATTCTAACTATTTCTATTACGTTAAACTATTTAATTTAAATAGAAACCTTGATCAGCAGTCAAGGAGAAGTACATAGGAGGGAGATATAATTTTACATCAAGAAAAAAAAATTAAAGAAGACGAGGTACATAGACCCCATTTAATAAAACCCATTCATTCAAGCATTCAACTAAAATAAAATCCAATCACATTGGTCAAATAGTCCATAATCAATCCCCATTTATTATCATACATATCACCATATATATCAATAAATAAATATTCATCTCATAAATTAAAACATTCCATATATATATGAGTATCATTTAATGGGCAATTTTAAATTGCATGAAATCCAATTTCAAGATTAAAATAAACTCTTTATTTTAATTATAAAATTATTTAGAATATAATATATAAATATATCATATTTATATATATATTTGATATTATCGTATATATTATATATATTTATATAACAAATCAGGTTATATATATATAATATAAATTCACATTTATTTTTTAAAAATAAGTCACCTTCTTTTATTAAAAGAGTCCTGCATGTTTATTAAAAGAGTCCTTTCCTGATGGGTCACCTTCTTTTTGGAGTAAGAAAGAGACAACACATTCTCTTTGCAGAATTCAAGATTAGTACCCAAAAAAAAAAAATTGTGATTCGTCCCAAAAAAAAACGTCATTTTTTTTCATAAAAAAAATAATTTTATACAATAAAATTATGCACAATAAATTATTTTAAATACATACCCATATGTATATGAAATCAAAAATAAATTAATAATTGCATAAAGGTTTGGCTCTGATACCACTGTTGGGTTTGTACGAAATCGTGATGCAATCAAATTGCAAAAATTAGCGGAAGCATGGTATATCAGAGTTTAAAATTTTTAATACAAAACCATTAACCGGATCATCCTTTATGCAAATTATTAATTTAAAACGATAAATAAGAAGTTATGGAATCATACCCTTATAAAACGAAGCTTCCACAAGTACGAGTTCAACTCCTTATTCTTCGTGATCTCCTTGAATTTCCAGGTTAGATTCCTTCCTTTGATCAACGTTAGCCACCCTAGTGTTTGGCCTCTAGAGGTGATTCACCAAAGAAGATGAATTATCAAGAAGGAGGGTGGTTGGCTTAGTTTTCTATCCTCTATAAAAAAGGAGTACTCTCCAACAATTGGAATTGCCTCAACTGATATCTATTATAAGACTCCTCTTATATAGATATTGGTCAACCCTTCTAATCCTATTAGACATGGGATTTCTTTTAATTAATTAAACTCCTTTAATTAATTTAGGCTTCCCACCACATGGGGAATAATTAATTAAATTCATTTAATTAATTTGTCTCCTAATCTTATTAGGAATAAATGAGAGTACTAATATTAAATTAATTACTAAACTCCTTTAAAATTAAAATAATAATAATTGTAATAATATTAATAAGACTCCTCTTATTAATTTATATTTAATATTTCCAAAATATTAAATAATAAGCATTAAGCTATTTAATTTATTCTATCACTATAGATTAAATTAATTACACTTAATGCATTATTACGATTATGCCATTACCTTCTTAAATAATTATTCTTCCTTTTATGGTGTGACCCTTTAGGTTCTCTATATTAAACCGGTTGTGAATAAATCAATTAGAATAATTCTAATCTTATTTAAATAAATAAATTAAACTAATAATCTATTTAAATAAATAATATTTATTCTACAATAGGGATAAGCCTCCCTAGCGATCAACGACTTTTCAGATAATATAGATTTCAACATTAATCATAAAAGAACCTGTGAGTAAATAGTTACCATACAATTCAATCCTTCCACCATACAATGTCCCAATTAAATATAAGACATGAATTTACTGTCAAGTCTTATCTTATTTTAATTATATGTAAGACATGAATTTCAGTGAACTTATTCTCTAATAAGCACCTACATACTTGCTTTAGTGTCTCCACACAAATGATCATGAGATCAATCATCCTCATCCAATGAGCAAGCAATATATGTACCAATCTATCCGGATTTACTAATCCCCTTTTTAGTAATCCCACGATTGGGAACTATTTTAGTTTTAGAGCTTTCTAAGAATTTAGATCTCACTAGCATGATCATCATCATAATTCTAAAAGCATTGCTTAAAACTATGGGTTATTTGCATATTATAAAAATAGCACCATGTAGATAATTAAATGCCTTTAATAAATGAATATTTTATTAATAAATAAATAAGATTGTTTACAAAATACGTGCTTTATCATCATACATGATTGGCTTGTGATGAGTGGGATTTATACCCGCAAATCGGTTACTTTGTGGCTTAAATAGTTGCCTGATCTTCTTAGTTTTTATGTAGTTTTATATGTTTATAGTATTTTTATGCTTAACCGATGTATTGCAGGCTTTACAAGACTTTTCTAGCTTTCAGGGGACAAAACGGAGAATTTACATATACTGGCGCCGCAGCGCCAATGCCTAGTCTCATTCTGGCGCCGCGGCGCCACCCCTGGTCCTTGCTGATGTCATTCTGGAGCTACAGCACCACAGTTCCTTTATGGACTCGCGCTGCAGCGCGACCTCCGGTCTTTTGATTTTAACATGGCGCCGCAGCGCCACTTATAAGCCTATTGCCCGCGCCGCAGCGCGACCTCCGGTGCCAAGGCAGGAAGGGCTTGCTTTTGACCTAGAAAAAGAAGAATATATATATATATATATATATATATATATGAGGTGAGCCTCTGCAAACAAGAGAGAGGTATTGGAGAGGAAGAAAAAGAGCAGAGAAAGAAGACTGGGATAGAATCAGTTAGCTTAGCTTAGGATAGATTAGATCTCTTTTGTACTTTCTCTCTCTAGTTATTAGGTAATGTTTGTAAATATAGATTAGGTAGATGAGGATAAAGTCTGGGATTTCCTTGGAGCAACAAGAGCAGTGAGCTACACGGATTGGAGAGCTTGAAAGGAGCGGAATGTTTGTAGACTGATGAGCTTTGACAGAGTTTATTCTTATCCATTTATTTCCTCTAATTTTATAATCCATAAATGTTGTCTTTATTGCTACTTATATTTTGTTCAATAGCTATGAACTAAGTATTGGCTCTAAGGTTATAACGGAACCCTTTGTTAGTTAAATTGACTGTCTTATCTCTTTGGTTGGCACCATATGGTTTGGTTTAATATATTCATGCTTAATGATTCTCATTAAGACATTAATGATGATTTTGGTAATCTATATGACACCAAAAGAAGGATTATAGATTTACACCTAAATATATTGGCAAGTGATTATGAGTTTCGACTGCATAAGTGTGCGTAGAATAGACATATATCTGTGTGCCACGTGTGACCTAATTGAGAACTTATGCTTAAATCCTTGTTAGGCTAATTCGCATAGACATGTGTAGGATTATCAATTAGTTTGGATGTTCTTTTCTATTCTATTCCCTATCGGGTGGATCTGGAGAGGATATATTTGTGCATACCTTGACAAAGGTGTTTGAGCACCTGTGTGTTCTTGGTCGACAAACTGTCGTGACCATTAAGACCAAAGAGAGAAGGGTAGGAAGTTTGATGAAGCATAGCACGCCAGGTGTTCGACGGAATGCCTGTGTGGGGTGAAGTTGTAACCTTAGCTTGTTATTCATTCGATTACTATTCGTTATCCGTTTACTTGCTTTAATAATTAGTTATAACTAGTTTAACCACACTCCTATTAGTTTACTGTTCGAATAAGACTTAAGTGATACAAAGTTGGTATTTGGTAAATATTAGTGATAGTTCCTCGTGGGTACGACACTTTCCTTATCACTGTATTACTTGTTAGACCGCGTATACTTGCGCGTGTTTAGTGATCGGTTTTTCGACAAACAAGTTTCTGGCGCCGTTGCCGGGGATCTATTATTCTAATATTGTCCAATATTGATTTAAATCAATTTAGTCTTAATTTGAACGTGTATATATTTCTTTTATTTGTTTGATCTTCCTTTGTGTTTTTAAGTTACAGGTTATGGACGATCAATGTTATCAATGGCCTTATGAGAGGACGACACAACCAAGCTTTGAAGAAGGACTCGAGAAATTACGAGCTCAAATTGCAAATGTCTTGAGGTTTTCTGATAATCTTGAGTGTCAGTCCACTCAGACTGCCTACTGTCAGGAACGAGTTGACATTGAACCGATTTGCTATCATCCAAACTGTTAGGGTTATCCAAATTCTTGGGACTACGGTCAAGAGCAATATCATGAGCCGAATTACTCCTATCCGAATCAATTTGAATGTCCATCTCCTCCGCAGTATAAGGTGACATTCCAACCCAATGAGAGCTTTTTGGCAGACTTAACAGAAGAGAAAAGGCTTGAAGAGCTCCTCACCAACTTTATAGAAAGAAGTGAGGTTCGAATGGAAAGCCAAGACGCCGCATTGCAAAGCCTCGAAAATCAATTGGGACAACTCATCAATGCCATCATAAATCTATCGCAGGGCAATCTACCGGTCATAACCGATCTCAACGATGAAGCAGTAGAGCATTGCACGGTGGATACGCAAGGAGAAGGCGGTGAGTCTCACAAAGTTGTTGAGGGAGATGTCATGGTGCAAATTGTCCAACAAGTGGAGCCTGAAGTTGGAGAGAAGAGGATAAAGAGTGGTTGTATTGTCAAGACTAATCAACAACCTGAAGCCACGCTCACGATTGTGGAAACCCTGGAGGGCCCACTAGTGCACAAAGAACGCTTTCAACTTGATGAAAAAGGCGAATTAGTGGATAATTCCAGTGGTGAAAGATTCTTCGTGCCGATGGGTGAAGAAAACGAGGATGATCAATAATCCATGTCCGCCACAAATTTAAAGGAGTTGACAAATAGGCGGCATGAAATGGTCAATTTTGCTTTTGAGCCGGATTGAGCGGCATCGGTATAGTCAAGCCGACGACTTTAAAATAAGCGCTTGGTGGGGAGACAACCCCATCTCAGTATCAATTTTCTCTGTTTTCTTTACTTATGTCTAGTTTATATTGTGTCTTTTCTTTTTACCATGTAAACATCGTTGCCAATGCATATATTTTTGTGATTATAGGATGCAGGCAGCATGTTATTTAGTATGTTGCTAGTGTATATCTTAGTTAGAAATTAGTATCAAGCATGTTGTTTACTTAGCATGATATCTGTATAATATATGTGCTAATACTGGTTTTTGTGCAGGAAAAAAACTCAGATACAAGGCTGGCGCCGCAGCGCCAGAATATACACTAAACTTCGCGCCGCAGCGCCATGCTATTAATTCAAATTTCCTATCTCGCGCCGCAGCGCCCAGGAACAAAAGGGGACTCGCGTCGCAGCGCCAAAATCAGGCCAAGTCACGCCGCGGCTCAAATCAATGAAGGAATTCTCACGCTGCAGCACCGGTAGTGAATTTTGGTTTTAAAAAGCACAACTGAAGCCAGCAGTTGTGCCCATTACCTCCCATTTCTCTCGACCCATCTCGGCAGTACAAGCAACCCAACTGTCCCTTTTCTCCACAGAACCCCCACCCTCTGCATAACACAGCCGACTCACGACAACATTCACAAAATCAGACCAACCTCAAGTTAAGCGAGAATCCAAAAGAAGATCAGCAGCAAACTAGGGTTTTTCCCCCTTCAAGGTATTTTATTTGGATTTCAACCAGTCACTAAGATATTTTGATAGAATTGTTGGGTTGGTGCTTTGTTGGTGTTTTTCTTGTTGTGTGATTTGGGTGATTTCCACTGACGAAAATCGGGAAAGAGCACTATCAAGCAAGGGCTGTCCAAAGTGGATTTTCAGAACGCACACAAGGTGTTTGATAATTTGCCTAAGAGCGAAATTTGACTGTTTTGGCTTACAATTAGTGGGTTTCATTGGGGATTTGCTACCTATTTCTTTAAGGGTTGCTTCTACAGAGAGTGGCATTGCTTAGGTACTGTTTTTTTTTGTTCACGCCAACTAAATTTTTTTTTGACATGGCATCAAAGAGGCAGCGACTGAGCGTCGGCGGTTCCTCGTCCGCAGCACCAACGGCATTGGACAACACCAAATTTGTTAACGAAGAGGCATGGAAACGATATAAAAGCTCTTTTACCGCACGAAATTTGATTCCTGAACGGGGTTTGAGGCCTGACAAAATAAAGGATGGCGAGTTGTTAGCAATGATTGCGGGTCGCCAGTGGGTGCACTTCACAAAACCACCCGAATCGGCCATTGTTTCTGTGGTCAGAGAGTTCTATGCAAATGCTAGTCCTGAAGGTCCTGCTATTGTTCAAGTTAGGGGGCGGTCAGTGGCATTTGGAAGCCAAGCCATCAATGCACTGTTCGCGACGCCCGGTTTCGAGGGTAAGGACTATATGGAGCCGGGACTCCGCAACTATGACCTCGAGGAGATTGTTAGGAGGCTCTACAAGCCCGGGACTACATGGAAGACAAATGACTTCACGGGTGAGAGGACCAGTTTCCCACATGCTGCACTCAGTCACTATGGGAAGGCATGGTTCAGCTTTATTTGTGCCAACATGATCCCGACTCATCACCTGAGGAACGTGACTAAGGATAGAGCGATCCTATTATTTGCCATTGTCATGGGTCTGAACATGGACATCGGAGTTCTCATCCATGAGTCCATCATAAAGGCAATCAAGAGAAATATCTCTACGGGACTTCCACATCCATCCTTGATCACCCGGCTGTGCAAGAGGGCAGGTATCCATTGGGGGCCAGAAGAGATAGCTTTGCCGCCCATGTCAGTCATTGACCATCAGACCATCTCACGCTTCGATGTGTGGGACGGGGCTATTTCTCATGTTAGAGGCGAAGGATTCGGGCCACCTACTGACCCACCTCCTACAGCAGAGCCTTTGCAGCCACCAGACGCAGGCCCAGCTTCACAGGGACTACTGGCAGAAATCATGGCATCCCTCACTCTACTACATTAGAACCAGGATGCTAATGCTCGAGGCAGCAGAGGCACATAGCAGCGGTGGCCTTGAGGCAAGACATAGCGATGCAGTATCAGGCTGAGCTGGTCAACACGATGCAGAGCATATACACCGTGTATAGTGGCAAGGATTCTGAGTTCACGCCATTCCAGTTCCCAGAGCCTCCTGTCTTCCCACCATACCCTCCACCATCACCGCTCGTCGAAGCTGACGAGGACGCTGCTGCTGCCCAGTGACCAGACTTCAGGGAAGCCCTCTTGTTTAGAGTGATATATGTTTAGCAATGAGGGCATTGCTCACCTTAAGTTTGGGGGTGTTATGGTTTATTATCTGTTTTATTTCTGTCTATTGCCATGATAGGTTGCTATTTTAGTACTTTGCTTAGGTTTTTATCAGGATTATAGTGTAGTCGTTTTGAACTGCGGTATTATATTTTGGGTTTATTATGATGGATGCCATGAACAGTTTTTGGTTATTTATTAACGCTTTGGTTATTAGCATGTTTGTGGTTTATAGCCATCTTTTTGGGGCTTTTACAGATTTATATGCTTGTGCCATGTTAATGGCTTTATTACCCTATTTTGAGCTGCTATTATGCAAGGGTGGTATATTTTTCACTAATTTTTTTGATTGTGGCTAATGACAAGCGTCAAGTAATTATGCTTATCTCTTAGAGTCGTTTCAAGCATGTATGAGCTAAGGGTTGTTCAATCAATAAGTTGAGACTGTTATTGATCCGTCCTTCTTAGCATGCACCGACCAACTATGTTTACTAGTTATTTTTCGAATGTAGTTCGCCGTTTATGCTTTGAGAGTTGTTCACTTTTATAAACTTTCATTTTTACAAGGTAATAAAAGACTTCGACGCATATACAGTTTTGGATCTTGGATTCTGGCATGTTGTATAATAAAAAAAAATTAAAAAGGAGATTGAATATCGAAAGTCTTGCGGTGGGTCGAGATGGAGCGTTAAACGCACTCATCCATAAACGCAGGACCGATGTTGAGATAGGGCATAAAATGCATTCGCCAAATAATCTTCAGATTTCGTAAAGTCTAATTTGTCTTATGTTGATTACGTGGTCTTTGCTGCTCGAGTTATTAGATTCATAGGGGTGTTCCACACCTAGTGCCCTAAAGTCATCTGACTTGGGAGTCACTGATCAAAAGCTTGTTAATGGGTAGCTCTGATTAGCCTAAGGTAATTAAGTACTATCCGAGTCAGATTTTACTTTCTTTATGCTAGAGTCTTTTGATCCTTTTCTGCACTTGCGTCTTATTCTTAATGCTTGTTGAATGTTTAAGTTACGGAGTGTGCATATTGGTATTAACAATCGACTGTGAGAACTTATTTGAGCAATGATTAGTTAGGATGGTTGGTCCCCACACACACACATAGAATGGATCGAATACAGTCTTATGGTTGAAACTGAATGAACTCTTACTAATATCTGTGTTTGTCCTGTTCTTTGGGAGTAGCTATGATCGAGCTTAGAAGCCATGACACTAGTATACAGTGATTTTTTTTATTTCGCCTGTGTTTTCTATTGTGAGTTTGTGTTAGATAGTTTGCTCGAGGACAAGCAAAGTCTTAAGTTTGGGGGTATTTGATGAGTGGGATTTATACTCGCAAATCGGTTACTTTGTGGCTTAAATAGTTGCCTGATCTTTGTAGTTTTTATATAGTTTTATATGTTTATAGTATTTTTATGCTTAACCGATGTATTGCAGGCTTTACAGAACTTTTCTAGCTTTCAGGGGACAAAACGGAGAATTTACATATACTGGCGCCGCAGCGCCAATGCCTAGTCTCATTCTCGCGTAGCGGCGCCGCCCCTGGTCCTTGCTGATGTCATTCTGGAGCTGCAGCGCCACAGTTCCTTTATAGACTCGTGCTGCAGCGCGACCTCCGGTCTTTTGATTTTAACATGGCGCCGCAGCGCCACTTATAAGCCTATTGCCCGCGCCGCAGCGCGACCTCCGGTGCCAAGGCAGGAAGGGCTTGCTTTTGACCTAGAAAAAGAAGAATATATATATATATGAGGTGAGCCTCTGCAAACAAGAGAGAGGTATTGGAGAGGAAGAAAAAGAGCAGAGAAAGAAGACTGGGATAGAATCAGTTAGCTTAGCTTAGGATAGATTAGATCTCTTTTGTACTTTCTTTCTCTAGTTATTAGGTATTGTTTATAATTATAGATTAGGTAGATGAGGATAAAGTCTGGGATTTCCTTGGAGCAACAAGAGCAGTGAGCTACACGGATTGGAGAGCTTGAAAGGAGCGGAATGTTTGGAGACTGAAGAGCTTTGATAGAGTTTATTCTTATCCATTTATTTCCTCTAATTTTGTAATCCATAAATGTTGTCTTTATTGCTACTTATATTTTGTTCAATAGCTATGAACTAAGTATTGGCTCTAAGGTTATAACGGAACCCTTTGTTAGTTAAATTGACTGTCTTATCTCTTTGGTTGGCACCATATGGTTTGGTTTAATATATTCATGCTTAATGATTCTCACTAAGACATTAATGATGATTTTGGTAATCTATATGATACCAAAAGAAGGATTATAGATTTACACCTAAATATATTGGCATTTGGTTATGAGTTTCGACTGCATAAGTGTGCGTAGAATAGACATATATTTGTGTGCCACGTGTGACCTAATTGAGAACTTATGCTTAAATCCTTGTTAGGTTAATTTGCATAGACATGTGTAGGATTATCAATTAGTTTGGATGTTCTTTTCTGTTCTATTCCCTATCGGGTGGATCTGGAGAGGATATGTTTGTGCACACCTCGACAGAGGTGTATGAGCACCTGTGTGTTCTCAGTCGACAAACTGTCGTGACCATTAAGACCAAAGAGAGAAGGGTTGGAAGTTTGATGAAGCATAGCACGCCAGGTGTTCGACGGAATGCCTGTGTGGGGTGAAGTTGTAACCTTTGCTTGTTATTCCTTCGATTACCATTCGTTATCCGTTTACTTGCTTTAATAATTAGTTATAACTAGTTTAACCACACTCCTATTAGTTTACTGTTCAAATAAGACTTAAGCAATACAAAGTTGGTATTTGGTAAATATTAGTGATAGTTCCTCGTGGGTACGACACTTTCGTTATCACTGTATTACTTGTTAGACCGCGTATACTTGAGCGTGTTTAGTGATCGGTTTTTCGACCAACAGCTTGTATGCACACTACTATCAATGACTATCTCAGATTCAGTCATAGGTGGGGTGACTTGTACTGCCACCCTCCTCCATTGTTGGGCATATTCTCTGAATGAGTCGATGTTTTGTTTCTTGATTTTGGTGATTTGATATCTGTCTGGAGCCATTTGGGATTAAAAGCTGTATTGAGTGGGGAAGGCATGTGCCAGCTCTTCCGAGCTGTGAATTTTAGAATTATCTAGAAGAGCATGCTAGGCTCTACCCTCTCCGGTCAAACTCCTCTGGAACAATTACATTCTGAGTTTTTCATCCTTTGTATAGGATCCAAGCTCTCCAATGAATACCTTTAAGTGAGTGTGTGGGTCTCCCAATCCATCGTATTTCTCAAAATCAGGGACTTGAAATTTTTTAGGGTAACGAGCCCCTAGGAATATACACAAGTCTGAATAATTGACACTGCCAAATGCCCTAGTCCCTTTGATGGACCGGATGATTTCTTCCATCTGTTGGACCTTCTTCAGAATATCACCAGCTTCCTGCTCTTTGTTGAGGTTGGTGATTTCAAGGGTTTTGTTGGTCATATCCTGGTTATGTGGGTCAGGAATCTGATTATCCTACTTTCCAGTCTCTTGACTGCCACTGGGTGTAACTGGTTCTGTATGACCAGGCATTTGTTTCCCTTGAAGGCTTTTGCTTTGTTCCCTTAAGAAAATAGCCAATTCGACTATCTGGTTCTTCAATCCTTCAAATTCCTCCCTGGAAACAGGGGTGGATTTAGGCTAAGCACTTAAAGCCATGTCTGGAGATGGACTTAGTGCTTTCTTAGATTTTGACCTGGTGACGGGACCAATTTTTACCTACAACAAACATAGGTGTGTCAATTTCCTGATGTAGGTATCAGTCAGATGCATGCTATGTCATGTGTTTGTTTTTGAAGTTTTTTAATCTTATCCTGTAAAACAAAGGTCAGTTGTTTTAATGATAGGATAGCATGATAGGATTCACATGACGTGGAATGTATATTTACATTATGAAATTTACTTTGGAATTAGAAAATTGACATTGTATTAAAAGAGGAAGGCATGAAGAAGCTTCCCTTCAGATTTGGTTAATCAGAGGCTGACCTGTCTTAGGCTACTCTCGCGGCTTTTCGACATGAAGGTCCCTAGATCATCGCAATCTACTAGAGGGAAAATTAATTCAATCTTTCAATTGGAGAGGATCTGAGTGGTGCCTTTCCTGAGCCTCGCAGAATTAGCCTTCTTTGAGTACAGTAATCAAACACCGATGGGTTGCCTCCTGGTGGAGGAATCACACAACATATATTTATATACATCGCGTTTCACCGTATGAAATTATGACATTGTGCAAAGCACTAATATAAAGTAGTAAATCATTAATTCACATCCATTCAATGTAAAACGAAGCATCCACACACACGCAGATATAAAAGGAAATTTTGAAAAATATTTGAACGCGGCCTAAGCCCTCTACTATCCCCAGCAGAGTCACCACCTGTCGACGTCGGGAAAAATTCGGTCATCGTGGGACACGAATATTTCTCTTTTCCTAAGTTTTGTTTTCTCTACCCTTATTATTTTGCTTGTTTTACAAGGGATGAAGAGGTTTTTTAGGAAATGGACAACATATATCATGTCGACGATTTGAACGGGTTACAGAGTCGCCAGTTGGTAGATTTGAAATGGCTGTACCAACTCAACCGAGTTTTATTTGAAAGTAGGCCTAATTGTTGGACACTGTCAAAACTTGATCTTTGAAACTGAAGTTCTAAGCTCGGGGGATTGGTTAAGTGGGGGGAAGGTGTTAGGCACCCCCAACTTCCGTGAAAACACGGTACCGCATCTTTTCAATATTTTCCTTTTTATTTGCAATGTGTTTGTGAATGCTGGAAGAAATTGGGCATACATTTGTTTGATTTGAAAGTATGGACGTGCTTCGTTGAACCTATATACGAAGGATATGATTTGACTTGCAAAAGTCCTTTTTTAGACAAGATATTAAAATGATGTTTTGAAAGCATGTTTTCAAACCATCACGCTCACATAGGAATTGAAGCATGTTGCTACTTTAATTTATATCTTTTCAGCCTTTTAGCTCAATTTGGATGGTGATTGTTATGCTGCGAAGTATCCTCGACCACAGAATATATACAAGTGTCGGTCTTCTCATAGGCATGACAGCCATCAGAGTGGCTCTAGCACGACAAGCCATTATTTCATTATGTTTGAGACCTTAAACCCGGATAACCGTGTTAAGGTCTTTTGGGTGTACATTTTTAAAGAAAAATTGGTAGGGTACATTTTTAATGTGGAGTTTGCCCATCGTGAGAATAAGATTCTGATCAGTTTGATCATGAATCCCACGATTCCTAGGCTCACATAAAGAAGCCAAGTAAACTGCACAACACATATATTTACGAAAAATGGATATTTACATCCAGACGTCGCAAAAACTAAGGATTCATCAGTCAAATCTTGGCTTGTGCCTAGCCAAAGCTTCTCGTTCCCAATAGATAGCGATCTAAGGGACATGAGGTTGCTTTAATAATGAATAAAAATAGAAAGGATGCCAGATTTAAATAAATCTTAGCTATTCTAGCTTTTCGATTCCGGTTGGATCTATTTTGAACCGTTTGAAAGATTGAAAGGGCTAGATTTAAAGAAATCTAACTTGCCACATAAATATCAGTGTCAATTCATATCAAATGAATCTTTAAAGCAAAAATTTAATCACAATGAATAAAGAATATATATATATATATATATATATATATATAAAGAAATTGTAAAAGGCGATGGGTTTTCACTCTAAGGATCGTAATGGTATATAAATATATATATAAAAGCTGTGAAGGGCGACGGATCTGCCATCATATGCCTGGACAGAAATGTATAAATATATATATATATATATATATATATATATATATATATATTTATAAAAGCTGTAAAAGAGTCACAGAATGATCCAAGCATTAATATAGTAATAAGCAAGGATCGATCCCACAAAGAGTGAATTGTATTTTTATTATCCAATGATTTCCAATGAATTGGGGTTTTTTAGTGTGAACAGATTAATTAACAAAAGTGAATTAAGAAAATATCAATGATTAAAAAGATTCAATTCTTCAGTTCAGTATCCCATTTTCTCAATTATAAATTAATCAAGCAATTACATTATTTACCATTTCAATGAGATTAATAACCCTAGATAACCGCGATCGCAAATTATCCAAAATTCTCCTTTTGTGTAAATCTAACGCGACGGTCGCCAACAAAAGATTTTAACTAACATACAACCTAGAACTATCAGTCTAGATTTAATATGATAGAAGCATTAAGAATGAGAATTAGATTATTCCAAGCAATAATTACACAATCAGAAAATATTTAACTTGTCTTCTAAAAATCTTAATAATATTTCAAAGCTTGACCACAATAAAATATCATTAATTGTTACTTAGATTAGACACACTTCATTTTCTTAAAATATGTCTTAATCTAACATATGATATCAATTTACTAATTTAATCCTGCAAAAACACTATTAGTCAAATGAATAACATACATGAAAGTTTATGTTGATAATCAGAATAAATCTCAATATGAAAGAATAAATACTATAAACTTAATCAAACCATAAATTGATAATCAGGTTCAACATCCCTTCAGAACTGAAATAAAGAACTTAGCCTGACATGCTTGAATCTTCAAAACAAGGGTTTGTAGCCTCCAAGCAATCCAAGAGAATATAGATTAAAGATTAAAAGATGATCAAAAGATCGTCCAAAACATAAGAAAACAACTGATATATATAGTCTAACAAAATTATAATACAATAAGGTAAGTCCTCAATCCTATTCCTCATCAACTTTGAATTTAAAAGTAATTAAATCTGTCAAACCCGTTAGTATGGCGCGGCCCGCGCCTGTCTCCTTCATAGCCTGGCGAGCCTCGCGCTAGGTATGCAGTATCTTTTTCTTGATGCGGCGCGGCCCGCGCCGAGTGTAGTGTTGAGCCAGCGCGTCCCGCGCCTGGCTGTCAACAACCTTGTCTTTCATTTTTTTTGTTCTTTATTCCTCCCTTTTGTCCCTTTAAGCACAGCTTCACTCCAATCCTGCAAATGCACAGAAAACATATGAAAAGTAACATGCACACTTAAGTAATAACAATATATCAAGCTAAGTAATACCTTTTAAGTAGGTTAAAAACTTACTTATGTAATACCTCCAAACTTGAACAATTGCTTGTCCTCAAGCAAACAAACACAATGAATGCAATATACAGAATGAATGCAACCTAACAAAATCGAGCAGAAATCTTTAGTAACCAAATACAGGTTGTATATTCCTCAAATTAACACCTCAGCTTACAATCCATCTTGACTCATGACCAATCATAGACTCGCTCATCATCACATCACTTACATGACTCTAATCCTCTCTGGTGCATGAATGCCTAATTTCATATCAGCAATTCAAAGTGATTCACATGATTATTCCCAACAAACATCCTACTTTAACACAGATAACTACACAAACATGGCATCCACATAAGCATTACGAAATCAGGCTAAATAAGCAATAACAGAATAAACATCAAAGCTCATGCTCCGTGGGTGCGTTTTAACGCTCCATCCCACCAAATATTTCATTTATCTGACTTGTGCAATGTTCAACCCCCTTAGGCTTTTCAATGTTACCCATGTAATGGACTTTCGGCCAATGACTCCCAATCCAGAAGGCTTTAGAGCGCTAGGTGTTAAGACATCCCCTAGGGTTTACTTGTCTGAGTAACAAAGGCCACGAGGTCAAACGAAGTCAGTTTTTTTATTTCATAAGTATTTTTTTTTCATTTTTTCCTTTCTTTATTTTCTTTTCTCAGCCTTAATTTTCCTAAACTTATGCTTCAACCAATTCTCTATCTCTAATATGTGATTAAGTAAGTGTCCGTGTTCTTAATACACATGAATCCCTAATCACTACTGATAGTCAATCGGTGTGCTTGAAAGTTGAGAGAAAATCAACATCATGCAATGATGTTACTATGTTCGAAACTAATCAGATCATGAAGCTGAATTTTTTTCAAGATTTAGTGAGAATCAAAATTATCAACCATGTATTTTTTTACCATGACTTACTGCTCAATCTCTATGTACTATGCATGCTTCTACTGACAAAATTCCTAAATGAATGCAATATTTTTTTAAAGATGCATATGAATTAACCGAATTAAATCTACCCTACATGCAATCTAATCTATATGTGAAAACACAAAAAAAATTGAAATTTTACTCCCCCCGCACTTAAATCAAGGAATGTCCTCATTACTTAGCATATGAAATAATAAAGACGAGGACTTCCCTGAGCGACGAGTCAATGCTAGTCGGAATCATCATCTTCGGATGGGGGGGGGGGGGGTATCTAGGCAGAACTGGAGGAATGGGCAGTTGGACTGGACCAGAGTTTGGTGAGAAGCACGAGAATGCATCAGCCAAGGCGGTAAAGGCCCCAACGTTGTATATGTGCATAGCAGCTTGGCGTTGGACAAGGCGCATACTCCTCCGTTAATAGCGTCGCTGAAAAGTGGCCGGTGACTCCGCTTCGTCCTCTTCATCCAATGGCTCGTCAGCTTGTGGCGGGGAGGGTGGTGTAGCTGGTGGAATCATGATGAACCCTTCTCCCCGTGGATGTGACTGTGCTCCTGTCCAAGGTTTGTACTGTTCAATGGTTCGATGGTCAATGACGACCATAGGTTGCAGAATCGGCTCCAAGGCGTGCCACTAAACTCCCGCTTTGCGGCACAGGTCGGTGATCAGAAAACCATGTAGTAAGCCGCCTGTGGTACTCCCTCACAGCGATCGGTCAATGGACTGTTGGATGCAGAGGTCGATGTCGACGTTCAATATCTCTATTGCATTATTTGGACCGGCCTCATGAGTGACTATGCCGTAGAGAAACCTTGATCATTCTTTAGTGACGTCATTTTGGTGACGCGTAGGCATGAGGCGAGCACATATAAAGGCGTACCAAGCTTTCCCATATCGACTCAACGCTGCATGTGGGAAATGGACTTTTTCCCCGGTTTTTCCATTTGTCACCCATTGAGTCCCAGGCTTGCAAAGGCGAGCGATGATCTCATTCAAATTTGACAACAGATCCTCGTATCGATCTGTTTGTGGTGTCTCCACCCCAAAGTAGTCATTGATTGTCGCCGCGTCGAATGACATCGGTTTTCCCCTAACCATGACCACACGACCAACGTGCTCGATGGCATTAGCGTAGAATTCTTTGACAATGTTGATCACTGCCGGCCTAGGTTGCTCTGCCAACTGGAACCAATTGCGTTCCACTATCATTAGTGATATGTCGTCGTCAAGATTTGCATCCTGTTTCAGCCCTCGTTCTAGTACCAAAGTCTTCTTGTCAATGGCCTTTGTGTGGCGTGTTGACGTTCCCTCGCTCATAAACCGTGTGACATCAAGGCGTGGCGGAGCACTAGAGGATGAAGTCCTTGCCCTCTTGGATGTCAGATGAAGCTCTTGTGTCGAATTTCTCACAACGAATTGAAAGTAGCTTGTGAAATTCTATTAAAGCAATTTATCGAACACTTGGTGGGCGACAATGTCTCTCCCCCAAACTTAGTACAATTTATAATAGAAACTATCCCAAATACAAACAATTTAAATTAACCTTAGGTCCTCAGTAACCCAAGGGTTCCCAATATAATTTTTCAGTAAATCAATGACACTTTGGATACAAACTCCAATATCAATGAATACTTGTGTTACCATTTGTCTTGTTTGCTTCAATTGGATGGGTGTTGATTCAAATACCTTTCTCTGTGTCCTTCCAATTCCTATGGCTTCCAATTGCTCTTGCTTCCTATTTATGATGAAGATTGGTGTATGTGATTGAGCAAATTCGGGAGTGAGGGAGTGGGTTGGACTAATTTGGATGATGGTTGAATGGGGTTAGGTTTAGAAATAGAGTAAAATTAGAATAGGATTTGGATTTGGAGAGTTATGCACTTAGATTAGGTTTAGGGAGTTTGTAAAGGAGGAGGGACAGAGAGAATAGAGGTTGATTTGGGTTAGGAGAGGGAAAAGAAGGAACACATTCGTGTTTTTAAAACTGTCTTTTCCGACCGGCGCCCCCCGCCCCCGGTCTATACTTAGTGCTGCGCGACACGCGCCGTATAGGGGAAAACGGCTGAAAAGTTTTTCTTTACCAGCGTGCCCCACAACTCAGAGAGCGCGCCCTACGTCATGCTAAAGCATTTGATCTGGACTTTCTGGAGGGGTAGCGCTCCCCGTGCGTGTTGGCCTTGTGTTGGGGCACGGCCCGCGCCGGGCTAGTAGATTTGTTCCTTTTGTGATGATGGTGCTCTTCTCTTTCTTGAGTCTTGACAATTTGAAATTGAAAGTGATAAGGATTTAATAGGCATGTACGAATGGAGTATATATTAATTACTAAATGCTAATAATTACTAATACTACTAAACAAATCAAGAAATTGGGTTGCCTCCCAATTAGCTGCCTGTGTTTAACGTCGTTGTCTCAACTGTAGACCACTCAATTATCCTGAAGCCGAATCCATTAGCATCACGACCTCGATCTCCTCAACTTGACTGCTATCCAAAAACGGCTTTAGCCTACGCCTGTTTACTTTGAACACATTTATTGTCTTCGCATTCTGGATATCGACTGCACCATGAGGAAAAACATTAGTGATAACAAATGGTCCCTCCCAGCAAGAGCGCAACGTGTCTGGAAATAATTTCAATCGTGAATTGAAAAAAATTAGTTTTTGTCCCACAATGAAATTTTTCTCAAGATCTGCTTTGTAGCGCCCCCAAATTCGGGTATCCAGAACCTCGGACCTGGTACGTTACGATACATCATTTCTATAACTATTGCGGAAGATATAAACATAAATTGTTTATACAATAACTTTTACAACATAATTCCCAAGGTCTGTAACCTTAACTTAATACCTGCATTCAATATCCTACACGACATACAATGTCATTTGTATTCTATACTATTACCATTTTAACCGTATAATAATTTCATTCTAAAACTTGTCTTTGCCTTTGACTGTGTCTGAAGTTTCGTCTTTAATCTGAAATGTTTATCATGATATAGCAAGGGTGACCAACAAGTTTGCCCAGCAAGTTTATGTTCTAATGAAGATACATCATGATTGAAAAGAATAATAAGTTGACAAACTTTCAACAATAGAATATTGGTGAAAGAACATGAATCAATTTACATAACTGAATGACCGATACAATAATGATGAATGGCCAATAATGAACATGAACAAATGTAACTGAACCAAATGGTAATGAAGGTGATCAGTCTTTCATACCTAATGAACATATGCAACATGCACTAAGTGTAAATTAATAATCAGATAGATGTGAATAATTAACAATAATTATTCACGAACATGCTTTGAAATATAACTCAAGGTTGAGTTAAAGAAAACTTGCATGTTCAGCGAGCTACAACTTTCTAGCTTTAATTAACAATCTTTGAATGACCTATCATTGATAAGGTAGATCTGTCAATTAATACTGCATATATTTCATCAATACCCTAACTCGTATTATTATCTCACCCATAATACATTCACCGGGCACATGCATCTAATGTACTATCATTAATCCTATAAGATATTTAATTGATCTTAGGTTAATGATTTAATAATTAATAAGGCTTTCCTTAAGGGATAAACACTTATTAGATCTTTAAACAATTTATTTTAATTATTGAATTAAGGAGTTATTTAATTTTGTTCAATTGTTAACTCCTTCTTCCTTCGATTACCATTTAATATTAGTTAAATAGTAATTAACTATTTATCTTTAGTTATTACTTACAAATAATCAATTATAACTCCTCATTATTTAATGTTAATTAAATAATGGACAAATAAATTATTATTTGTCTTTAAATAATAATTAATAACTCCCCCATCTTTGATTAAATAATATTTGATTTATTCACTTCATTCTTCTTTAATTATTCCTTATTATTTTAAAAGGATAATTAATTAACATTCATCTTTATTTATTATTCAAATAATAAATAATTAATTCAATAAATTTTCATGTCGAAGTAAGTACGTAATTACTTAATCTTACATAATTATACTTTAATTATTATTTAATATTAATTAAATAATAATTAATTAATTAATTAACTCAATTTATTATTTAAGCTTTGTTAAATAATAAGTAGTTATCTTACTAACACTAACCCATTTTAATTATTACTTCACATCACTTAAATAATAATTAAATTATTAATTATATTTTATTTTATATGTATTTAACTTAATAGCCCATTAGTGGCCTTAAAGTTATTTATTACAGTATCTTGCTTTCATTTCGTTCAATAATGATACTCAAATTTTCGCCCAAAATTTCCAGATTTGGGGTCCTTCACGGAAACGCCCGTAGAACGAAGTCTACGACTCGGATTTTCGTTCCGTTTGAGGTGTTGGATTCGTATCTTCCCGAACTCCAATTTCCAATCATTAAACATCAGATTCTATTTTGTTTAGGTCCCAAAAATCAGTGCCAAAATGACTTATCAGCAGGAAAATTCGCAATAATTTAGTTATTTTCCAAATTTGAGGTCCTTTATGAAAATGCTCATATCTCGAGATCTACATCTCGAATTTGGGTCCATTTGGTATCGTTGGATTCGTATTTTCCAGAAATACATTTTACATATATCAAATACAAAATTTGAGTTAGTTTTGATTACCGAAAATAATCCACAAGTGACTGATCAGTAGCATGTTCTCAACAGTTGGGTAGTTTGGGATTTAATCCATATCTTGCTCATTTTAAAACATATTTGAGTGATTGCAAAGGGGTTTAGCCCTTAAGTCATGCATCTAGCATACCAAGAAAGAAAACCTCAAATATCACTTGTAGATCTCAACATGCACATGATAAAGCATACTAGTTAAACAAAAATTCCTTCAAAAATCCATTTAACTACGTTTTTCCAAATCTCACCATATGAACTCATATAAATCCACAAGTCTCATTTGATAAACTCAAGATCTAACACTCTAATCATGATATTAACCATATTCAATATGCATCACAAGAATCTATTATAAAATCACCTAGTGCATGAATGCATGTGCCTTTCTCTACTCATTTGGTACAAATCTCCCTTTTGATCTTATATTCAACTTCAAAAAATGTTTTGATTATCAAATAAAACATTTATACACCAATAGATGAAGAGTTTATCAAAGATCAAACTTAAGACTTTTGTTTCATCATAAACCCACCAAATAGAAATCAAGGTTAAAAAAATAAAGAGAATCAATACCTTGTTTTTCTTGCTATCTTCTTTATCTTGCCAAAGTAGCTTACAAACTTGGCATGCATGAGGCACAAGATCCTCTCTTCTTCTTTCTCTTGGCTGAAAATCTCTCCCTCTTTTCTCTCTATGTTTTGATTTTCTTTTGCTAGCTAATTTGGAGAATAAAATGAAAATGAGTAAACTCATTATTTGCAAATGAGATGGGTTTATTTATAAGCTAGCAATAGGTGTAGATATAACTTATATATCTATACTAAATCTCCCAATATCTTCTATCTCCTCTCTCTTATCTTTAGCAAATCTAAGAATATCTCACCAAATCTCTCCATATCTATCCAATATCTTTTCTTTCTCTCTCATAATCTTTAACAAATCTAAGCATATCTCACTAAATCTCTCCATTTCTTTCCTAGCTTGGGCCGGCCACTTGGGCCTTCTTTCGTCCAAGTTTTGTTTTTCTTAATTCCTCACTTAACTTACTAAAGGTCTAATAATTTCTCTCTCCCATTGGTCCAATAATTCACTTGGGCTTGCACCTTTTTCTTATTTACTTACTAGCAAAATTAAACTTGGGCTTCCACCCATAAATAAATTAGGACTTCAATATACTTGTCTTAAAAATATTATATTGGGCTACACAAATAATTTCTTACACATAAATCTTTAATTCCATAACCCAATTAGACGTGCTATACTTAGATTATAAAATTAATAAATTGAGATAATAAACTTAATCTTTTAGGTTAGTAAAAATTTAAATACTAACATCCTTTCCTTTTATAACCTTTAGGTTATTTAAATTTTCATACCTAATATATATTAGGTTACATTAGTATCTTTTATCTGATTATTATATAATAAACAAATATAAGAAATCAAATATTATACATACACAAAACCATATAAGTCCTTCATAAAATTTTTAAATCCATACTCTATTTCTAGTCTAGGTCTTATTATTTAACCTTTATTTAATCATTTAAGAGTTTATAAATTTTATAAATTCTCGGGTTTTCACATTCACCCCTTCTTCTAAGATTTTCGCCCTCGAAATTACAGCATATTAATCCCTACTCTTTTTATCTATCAAAACTAGGTTTTCAACTAAACCTTTATCCAATCATATCAGATTCTACCCCGTACACAACGAGTTCATACTATTTCATACTCATCATCACATATTACCACAACATCACTCTAAAGAGTTAAAAAATTTCATATCATGTTGAGGGGTCATATAGACCATGAACTTTCATTTTTTAATTTCGAAACGGTTTGAACAGAAATTCATCTGTAAATCAGAACACTAACTTGTGTAAATTTGATACCAATTGCATTAACTTGACACCAACTTGTGTCAATTTGATACCAACTTGTATCACGTAATGTTGACACCAACTTGTACCCATTTGATACCAACTTAAAATATGATTCCGCACCAAAATAATTTGGTTTGCATAAGCTCTCAAATAATACTTGAATTTCATAAATATTTGTCTAACTGAATCAAATTGCTTAGACGTATACCAATAATTCAAATATCAATCAAAACATGTGTCTGGCCAAATTCAATTGACACTTAAAATTTCTTTAAAATTCTAAATATTAATTATGACGTCATTATACCGCACTGTTATTACAGTCCATTGAAGATTTTGTCATTTTTGTGACTTTGTCATACAACAATATACCATAGTGGGCTGACGATCTTTAGATCACATCCAACACTAGGCAATGCTGCATTAATGACTCCATCGTTTTTATCATCCTTGCACCAGGTTCCATGATGCAGTGATGATATATAAAATACATTTTGATATTTTAAATAATTTTTATCTAGCCGAAACAATTAGCATAGACTCTTCTTTAAACCGTTCAAAACTACTGAAAATCATTTTTGAAATTATCATGTCGCAACAGGTAACGATGTGTCAGGGTCTTAAAGTCCACACATACACAATTGTAACCATATTTTGAAGATAACCAAAAATTCATTTTTGCTGTTATCATGCCGCAACAGGTAACGTTGTGATAATGGCTCAAAGTCCATCTCCACACCCTTGTCACCATGTTATGAAGATAACAAAAATTCATTTTATTTCTAAAAGCACATCAGTGCCAATTTAGCTTGATGTCAAAAATTTTGAAGTCTAGCGCAGCTAGAATATTTGGAATACCTATGGTTCCACCATCAACTTCAATTGCTCTAATGATCAATTGCTTAATAATTCTATCTATTTCTATTATCCTCAATCCTTCATTCATAATTTTTCTATACCCCCGTATAGTTCATCAAATATACCACACATTATGAGTTCAGGACCTTACCATAATAATGAGTTTAGGAACTTATCCTAGCAATACGTAGTTCAAGAACCAATCAGGAACTATCCATACGCTTAGGGATTCAAAAATATACCATACGATTATGAGTCACGAACTTACCATACATATGAGTTTTAAGAAGTCGCACCTAATCTTATAATCTCTACCTATTCGTTATACACATAAGAAAAGAATCACCTTCTCATCATACATATAGCGAATAGCGCGACACCGACATTTCAATGATTATCAATGTGATAAACTAAGTAGTCATTAGACCAAGCACAAAAACCCCGCCCATACAAAGGTTTATACAACTTAGCAATCACCTAAGTCCTCAATTAAAATCCCACATAATCCTAGCTCCCTCAATACTCGATACGAATTTCATTTAATCCGTATCTACAATTCACAACTCTTTCCTGAGTTTTAATATTACAATTTCATAGTACAACTGTCATATAACAATTCTGTTATAAAGTTTTCAATCATTTGATTGATCATCTGTCCTCTTATGACATCATCAGATCACGTTGTGATCTCATATTATAATCGTATTATATTACGATTCTTTCCTATCTTATAATCGTTTTGTTTTATGATGTTCTTTCCCTTTATACTTTTAGTCTTTTAGACTATATCTATTCATTACTACTATTCACCTTTATTATCAGAGTCAGGTAACTCTGGATCTTTATTACTTGTCAGGATTCTTCTTTGAATCTTATTAACTTATTAATACCTTGCCCAAATTCATCGGTTAAAACTTAAACTCTATTTTAGTTTATTCCTATTCCTCATCCCTGCGGTTATACCCTAAGGTAACCTTACCTAAGGTTTATAACCTACAGCTTTGATACCAACTGTAGCGCCCCCAAATCCGGGTCCCCAGAACCTCGGACCTGGTACGTTACGATACATCATTTCTATAACTATTGCGGAAGATATAAACATAAATTATTTATACAATAACTTTTACAACATAATTCCCAAGGTCTGTAACCTTAACTTAATACCTACATTCAATATCCTACACGACATACAATGTCATTTGTATTCTATACTATTACCATTTTAACCGTATAATAATTCCATCCTGGAAGTTGTCTTTGCCTTTGACTGTGTCCGAAGTTTCGTCTTTAATCTGAAATGTTTATCATGATATAGCAAGTGTGAGCAACAAGTTTGTCCAGCAGGTTTAAGTTCAAATGAAGATATATCATCATTGAAAAGAATAATAAGCTGACAAACTTTCAACAATAGAATATTGGTGAAAGAACATGAATCAATTTACATAACTGAATGACCGATACAATAATGATGAATGGCCAATAATGAACACGAACAAATTTAACTAAACCAAATAGTAATGAAGGTGATCAGCCTTTCATATCTGATGAACATATGCAACATGCACTAAGTGCGAATCAATAATCAGTATAGATATGAATAATTAACAATAATTATTCACAAACATGCTTTGAAATATAACTCAAGGTTGAGTTAAAAAACATGCTTGTTCAGCGAGGTACAACTTTCTAGCTTTAATTAACAATCTTTGAATGACCTATCATTGATAAGGTAGATCTGTCAATTAATACTGCATATATTTCATCAATACGCTAACTCGTATTATTATCTCTCCAATAATACATTCACCGGGTACATGCATCTAATGTACTATCATTAATCCTATAAAATATTTAATTGATCTTAGGTTAATGATTTAATAATTAATAAGGCTTTCCTTAAAGGATAAACACTTATTAGAACTTTAAACAATTTATTTTAATTTTTTAATTAAGGAGTTATTTAATTTCGTTCAATTGTTAACTTCTTCTTCCTTCGATTACCATTTAATATTAGTTAAATAGTAATTAACTATTTACCTTTAGTTATTACTTACAAATAACCAATTATAACTCCTCATTATTTAATGTTAATTAAATAATGGACAAATAAATTATTATTTGTCTTTAAATAATAATTAATAACTCCCTTATCTTTAAATAAATAATATTTGATTTATTCACTTCATTCTTCTTTAATTATTCCTTATTATTTTAAAAGGATAATTAATTAATATTTATCTTTATTTATTATTTAAATAATAAATAATTAATTCTATAAACTTTCATGTCAAAGTAAGTAAGTAATTACTTAATCTTACTTAATTATACTTTAATCATTATTTAATATTAATTAAATAATAATTAATTAATTGATTAACTCAATTTATTATTTAAGCTTTGTTAAATAATAAGTAGTTATCTTACTAAGACTAACCCATTTTAATTATTACTTAATATCATTTAAATAATAATTAAATCATTAATTATATTTTATTTTATATGTATTTAACTTAATAGCCCATTAGTGGCCTTAAAGTTATTTATTACAATATCTTGCTTTTATTTCGTTCCATAATGATACTCAAATTTTTCTCCAAAATTTCGAGATTTGGGGTCCTTTACGGAAATGCTCGTAGAACGAATTCTACAACTCGGATTTTCGTTCCGTTGGAGATGTTGGATTCGTATCTTCCCGAAATCCAATTTCCAATCATCAAACATCAGATTCTTTTTTGTTTAGGTCCCGAAAATCAGTGCCAAAATGACTGATCAGCAGGAAAATTCGCAATAATTTAGTTATTTTCCAGATTTGAGGTCCTTTACGAAAACGCTCATATCTCGAGATCTACATCTCGGATTTGGGTCCATTTGGTATCGTTGGATTCGTATTTTCCCAAAATACATTTTACATATATCAAATACAAAATTTGAGTTAGTTTTGATACCGAAAATAATCCACAAGTGACTGATCAGTAGCATGTTCTCAACAGTTGGGTAGTTTGGGATTTAATCCATATCTTGCTCATTTTAAAACATATTTGAGTGCTTCCAAAGGCGTTTAGCCCTTAACTCATGCATCTAGTATACCAAGAAATAAAATCTCAAATATCACTTGCAGATCTCAATATGCACATGATAAAGCATACTAGTTAAACAAAAATTCCTGCAAAAATCCATTTAACTTCGTTTTTTCAAATCTCACCATATGAACTCATTTAAATCCATAAGTCTCATTTGTTAAACTCAAGATCTAACACTGTAATCATGATATTAACCATATTCAACATGCATCACAAGAATCTATTATAAAATCACCTAGTGCATGCATGCATGTGCCTTTCTCTACTCATTTGGTACAAATCTCCCTTTTAATCTTATATTCAACTTCAAAAAATGTTTTGATCATCAAATAAAATATTTATACACCAATAGATGAAAAGTTTATCAAAGATCAAACGTAAGACTTTTATTTCATCATAAACCCACCAAGTAAGAAATCAAGCTTAAAAAAATAAAGAGAATCAATACCTCGTTTTTCTTGCTATGTTCCTTATCTTCCCAAAGTAGCTTACAAACTTGGTATGCATGAAGCACAAGATCCTCTCTTATTCTTCCTCTTGGCTGAAAATCTCTCCCTCTTTTCTCTTTATGTTTTGATTTTCTTTTGCTAGCTAACTTGGATAATGAAATGAAAATGAGTAAACTCATTATTTGCAAATGAGATGGGTTTATTTATAAGCTAGTAATAGGTGTAGATATAACTTATATATCTATACTAAATCTCCTCTCTCTTATCTTTAGCAAATCTAAGCATATCTCACCAAATCTCTCCATATCTTTCCATATCTTTACAAAATCTATCCAATATCTTTTCTTTCTCTCTCATAATCTTTAGCAAATTTAAGCATATCTCACCAAATCTCTCCATTTCTTTCCTAGCTTGGGTCGGCCACTTGGGCCTTCTTTCGTCCAAGTTTTGTTTTTCTTAATTCCTCACTTAACTTACTAAAGGTCCAATAATTTCTCTCTCCCGGGCTAAGCTTGGGCTTTGCTTTAATTCACTTGGGCTTGCACCTTTTTCTTGTTTACTTACTAACAAAATTAAACTTGGGCTTTCACCCATAAATAAATTGGGCCATCAGTATACTTGTCTTAAAAATATTATATTGGGCTACACAAATAATTCCTTACAAATAAATCTTTAATTCCATAACCCAATTAGACGTGCTATACTTAGATTATAAAATTAATAAATTGAGATAATAAACTTAATCTCTTAGGTTAGTAAAAATTTAAATACTAACATCCTTTTCTATTATAACCTTTAGGTTATTTAAATTTTCATACCTAATATATATTAGGTTACATTAGTTTCTTTAATTTGATTATTATATAATAAACAAATATAAGAAGTCAAATATTACATATACACAAAACCATATATATCCTTCACAAAATTTTTAAATCCATACTCTATTTCTAATCTAGATCTTATTATTTAACCTTTATATAATCATTTAAGAGTTTACTATAGTCCAACCAAACACTGTGATGTGGTCCCTAAGGACTCTCAACAATTTGTCTTCCTACACTTTGGTAAGATTACTAGCAATTATCACAGGTAAAGTTTCATTAGACCCTAAATATACATATTTTAAGTGTGTCGGTAATTGTTTCAATTCAAGAGTTAGAGCTTGCACCACATATGGTAATAGTTTTTGATGAGTTATAGGTAATAGAATTAACTGGACTGCATGATTATCTGTGAGTTTAGGCAATGACTGTAGTGCAGCCACAGTTTTCTTCAATTCTTGACTGTGCTCAAGTGATAAAGCTTCGTCGGAATCTACAAGTGAACCTTAGGTTTTACGAGCTTCCGTCCTAAGCCATCTCGCGGTTCTCTTTATTTCTGGATCAAATTTCAAGTTAAGAGAGTGAGAGGATCGAGGCATAAAAAAATTAATGAAAACAATTGAATAAATAACACTCCCCGGCAACGGCGCCAAAATTTGGTGGCTGTCGTCTAGCACTAAAAAATTTACCTTACTCTTTATTCAACTAACTCAAGAATTAATATAGTAATAAGCAAGGATCGATTTCACAGAGAGTGAATTGTATTTTAATTATCCAATGATTTCCAATAAATTGAGGGTTTTTTGTGTGAACAAATTAATTAACAAAAGTGAATTAAGAAAATATCAATGATTAAAATGCTTCAATTCTTCAGTTCAGTATCACATTTTCTCAATTATGAATTAATCAAGTAATTCCATTATTTGCCCCTTCAATGAGAATAATAACCATAGATAACCGCGATCGCAAATTACCCAATATTCTCCTTTTGTGTAAATCTAATGCGACGATCGCCAACAAAAGATTCTAACTAACATACAACCTAGAACTATTAGTCTAGTTGTAATATGATAGAAGCATTAAGAATGAGAATTAGATTATTCCAAGAAATAATTATACAATCAGGAATTATTTAACTTGTCTTCTGAAAATCATAACAATATTTTAAAGCTTGAGCACAATAAAATATCATTAATTGTTACTTAGATTAGACACACTTCGTTTGCTTAAAATATGTCTTAGTCTAACAGATGATATCAATTGACTAATTTAATCCTGCAGAAACCAAATTAGTAAATTGAATAACATATATGAAAGTTTATTTAGATAATCAGAATAAATCTCAATATAAAAGAATACATACTATAAACTTAATCAAACCATAAATTGATAATCAGGTTCAACATCCCTTCAGACTTGAAATAAAGAACTTAGCCTGACATGCTTGAATCTTCAAACAAGGGTTTGTAGCCTCCAAGCAATCCAAGAGAATATAGATTAAAGATTAAAAGATGATCAAAAGATCGTCCAAAACCTAAGAAAAAAACTGATATATATAGTCTAAGAAAACCCTAATATAATAAGGTAAGTCCTCAATCTTATTCCTCATCAACTTTGCATTTAAAAGAAATTAAATCTATCAGACCTGTCTGTATAGCGCGCCCCGCGCCAGTCTCCTTCACAGCCTGGAGCGCCCCGCGCTAGGTATGCAACATCTTCTTCTTGATGCAGCGCGGCCTGCGCCTAGTGTAGTGTTGAGCCAGCACGCCCCGCGCCTGGCTGTCAGCAACCTTGTCTTTCATTTCTTTTATTCTTTATTCCTCCCTTTTGTCCCTTTAAGCATAGCTTCACTCCAATCCTGCAAATGCAAACAACACATATGAAAAGTAACATACACACTTAAGTAATAACAATATATCAAGCTAAGAAATACTTGTTAAGTAGGTTAAAAACTTACTTATCAGCCATCCTATGCCCGAACAGAAATATAAATATATATATATATATATATATATATATATATTTATAAAAGCTGTCAAAGAGCCACGGAATGATCCAGACTTGGCATAATTAATATATATATATATATATATATATATATAAAAGAAGTAAAAGCCACAAAATATTCTATGCTTGACAGAATGGAAATATATATATATATATATATATATATGTATAAAATCTGTAAAAAGGCTACGGATTTCCAATCCAGACCAAACTGAAATATAAAGGTTACTATATACAGTTAGTATTTATATATTAAAGCAATAAAAAGGCCACGAAGTCAAAATCCAGGCCAAATGAAGTCAGAAATTTTATATATATATATATATATAGTTATATATATAAAAGTAGTAACTACCACATATTTGCTATCCGAGCTAGACAGGATTGAAAAGTTAATATATATATATATAGTTAAATATATACAAAATAAAGCCAAAAAGGACACGAGTCCATAACCCAGTAAGAGAAAGTCCATATATATAAATATATATATATATATATATATATAAAGAGATTAAAAGTTGCGGATCGACGATTCGGGCTGTGCAAATGCAAGAAAACGCGTAAATATACTAAAATGTACTAAAAATTACGCCAAAACGGCCGCAAAGCTGCGTTTTGAGCAATATTAGAAAACGAAATTTAACGTGCACTTGCATAAATGCGCAATGAAGTAGTAAGAAACTTCTTGATCGTAAAAATACTTACACTGAACTGCTACACGGGCTATTTGCCACTTGGTAGGCTTCAAATGGACGTTTCCACTGTTCAATTTCTGATATGTGGTAGTATATGAGTATACCTATGTGTTAGAATGATAAAATCGGGGTTTGGAGTACTAGAAGTCGGGCTAGGAAACAAAATGGGCGGAGTTTCAGAGCGTTTTTCTTTTTTTGGCTTGGGGGTGCACTTGTATTTAAAGACCCGATGGAAGAAGTCCCACCCGTGGTAGCCGCGGGTCTACCTATGGCTCCATGTAGCAGGGCCCATATGGCAGGTCCCATCACCTCGAAGTACATGCACTCTAAGCAACGCGATGTCAGGTTCGAAACTGTCTAACTTTTGATCGGAGCATCCGTTTGAGGAGCATCCGGAGAATTTATCAAATTATTTTCTTTTTCATTTTCTTTTTGTTTTATGACTCAATCCTCTCACTTTATTGACTTAAATTTTGATCAAGAGATAGAGAAAACTGCAGATACAGAAAAAGCTCTTGTTCCAACACTTGAACAGGAAAAGATGGAGGTGCCAAGAATTTAGCAACAAATTTCTGAATTAACTGTTATAGTTCGACCAATGGCTGCATGGAATACGCAAGGTTTTCAGCAAGCTCAACCTCAGTACCACATAGAAAACCAAGAAGTACATGTCAATTCTAGGACATCTATGGAGGATATGTTCAAGGCATTTATGAGGCGAACACTACAGTTCATGAGTCAGACACAGCAGTTCCAGCAGGAGACAAGAACTTCTGTTCAAGATCTGAGGGATCAAGTTGGTCAGTTTACAATCACAGTAGGGAGGTTGGAATCTCAAAGCTTCGGGTAGTTACCTCCTCCGTTTGTTGAGAACTTCAGTACAATGGGATTTGACGAAGAGGAGCAGAAGGATTCAGGGCTTACTCTAGGAACAGACTGTAATATGGAATTTTATGAAGAGAAGGAACAAAAGGAAGAAGAGAATAATTTGATAAATTCTGCAGATCTCGACAAGAAAGTCGTGGATTCATCTCCATCAATACAACTAACAGAAACAAGGTGTGCTACACACCATCGTACCTTTACCATGGAATTGTACAATGCAAAGTTCCAGTTCAACGCAGATGAGGCTTAAAGGTATCTTGGTAATGTTAAATCTGTTTTTGCTATTGATGTTGTGGATTATTCAGTGCAAGAATCTTTTGATCGAATACAATTACACGAGGAGGATTTGGTGGCTGGAAAGGAGCAGGATCATAAAGTATACAATGTTCCTCAATTAAGGATGAAACTACTACCAGTCCACTTAAAGTTCACAAGTCCAATTACATAGAAGAGAGGAAGAAGTCAAGCCAATGACAATAAACAAAGGCGCTGCTTGGGAGGCAACCTAAGAATTCAAATTAGATATTTTTATCCCTTTTCTTTTTAATTTGTTAGTAGTAGTTTTTTCTTCTTTGCATGATTTTCTTACATTGGGGACAATTTTAGGTTTGAGTGTGGGGGGATGATTTAGGTTTTTATTTTATTTTTAGGGATATTGATCTGCCATTTTTGATAGGAAACTTGAAAATTTGATGCCTTGAAAATTTTTGAAAAATTATATTTGCCTATGTGTTCGAAGGTTAAAGTCAAAAATTGAAAATCAATGCTAAAAATTCAAAATTTGTTTGATGTTTAATTGGTTAATGATTGAGAAACACTAAGTCATGATCCATAATAATTGATTTGAGTTGAATTTGTCTTATAAGTATTTAAACATGTGATATATGCTTAGTTGGCTAAGTTATCTGTGGAGTTGTCTATGTGCACTAATCTCATGCTTTAGAACTATTGAACTTCTTATACTTTTTGCAGGACCATGTGAAAAAAAAAATCAAAAAAGTTGAAAACCAGTGAAATTGTTGAAAAAGACGCAAAAGAGAAGTCATGTGGTGGGATGAGATGGAGCGTAAAACGCACTCTCCCATAAACATGTGCGAATAAGTGAGATGAAGCATAAAATGCACTCACTTACAAAAGAAAGATTGAGGAAGGTGAAACGGAGCATTAAAATGCATTCACCGAAAACAAAGAGGAAAAATGAAAAGGTTCTGGTAAAAAATAAAGCAGAAAAGTATGTTTTGAGTTTTTGAGTGGTGTGCACGGTTTTTGCTCCACGGTAACTAAGTTGAGTAAGTGTGTCGATCATAGAAGAGTGATTATGTGGTTACAATTTGACTTAATGAAATTCATTGGTGAAGTGGCAAGGTTGTTATTTTGAGTTGATTAATGAAACATTGATTATGTTTTTGTGGGTTTAGTGTTGATAATCATGATTTGATCTTAAAATCTTTTGACATAATGGTTGAATAGAATTGTTTTGGAAATCAAACTTTTGGTTTACACGAGGACGTGTAAAGGCTAAGTGTGGGGGAATTTGATGAGTGCATAATATTCATTTATTTTTATTCCTTTATATTTAGTATGTTATATGTTTTATAGTGTATATGGACTTATTAGGATATTTATTGGTTTTAGGAGGAATTAGAGCTAAAAGGGCTGAAATGATGAAAAAGGAATAAGTTGTGGGTTTTTAAAATCCTATTCAAAAATTAAAGCAGCCCATTCACGGTTTGGCTAGATGGCAAAGGAATTACATGGGCCCATGTTTGTAGCAATTTACTCCAAGCAGCTTAAGTCCAAAGTGAGTCCAAACAGCTTGTGTAGAGTGTTTCATGGGCCACGGATTGTTAGCCCATTTGTTAGCCCACACGAATTTAATATTACATGGGGCCTACGGTTGAGCAGCTTTGCAAAGGGAGAGCTACACAGCAAAAATTCGGCAATTAAGGAGCTTGCCTAGTCATCATGCCACCAGCTTATTAATTTTACATGGGCCACAATTTGGTACAAGCTAGCAGCTCATGAATTGATTATCTACATGGGCCACGGATTTGATAGTTGCAATGACAAAGAATTCCTAGCAAATTACTAAAAGAATGTTATATGGGCTCGTGGGATCATTGCAATATTATATGAAGCATGCAAAAGAAGGTTTCACATATTAAAGTGATAAGCAGCTCACAAGTCATTCATGTGGGGGCCACGTAATACAAAGCCTGGAGCAGTCCAAATTGAGAAGGATTCATGCATTCCAATTCCTACTAGCACACGGATTCCAAGGCATGTTGGCAATTAAATCATGATCAACATATATTATATGAGGTGGGCCAAAGTTTGGACAGCTAACCACGAAATAAGGAAGAGTAATGAAATTAGAAGCTAACTGCAATGCTGGACAGTATGATACCCCGCTGGGGCGGGGTTGTTAGCCTATGAACCCCCGCTGGGCCAGGGAGGCGGGAAAAAAGTCCAGCAACTTCTCCTTTTGCGAAACGGATTTAGGTGCAATCACATATTAATATTAGAGTTGCTATTATAATATTATAAATAGGGATTGATATGAACATATTGAGGGATCCATTCTCTTATATTTTTAATCTTCTTTATTTGTTTCATATTAGATTTAGGTTTATTTAGAGTCATGAGATAATTCTTTCAATTCAGTTCGGAAGGGATGTTGAATCTTATTCATAATTAACGGTTTGATCAAGTTTATTTTAGTTATTCCTTTTTGCATGAGATTTATTCTGATAATCTACTTTAACTTCTTGTATGCTATTCAATTTACTAACGTGATTCTGCAGGATTAAATTAGTGAATTGGTGTCATATGCTAGATCAAGGAATAGTATTACGTGTAGTTGATATTATTCCTAATCACAAGTAGCAATTAGTAATACCTGATTGTGGACAAGCTTTTAAGTATTGCTATGATTATCAGAAGATAAGTTAAACAATCCGAGCTTATGTGTTTGTTGCTTAGAATAGTCTAATTCCCTATTTCTTAATGCTGCTGTTATATTAAATCTAGAGAGCTTGTTCTAGGTTATATAATAGTTAGAATCTTGTGAAGAGCTTGTTTCATTGAGTGACAATCTATGGGGAGTTTCGGGTAGCAGAGCTTATTGTTACCTAGGGCTATTTGTTTCATTGAAGGGTAAATAATGTTACACTTGATTAATCTATTATTGTGAAAAGGTGATACTAAACTGAAGAACAGAAGCTTTTTATTCATTGTTAATTCTTATTACTTTATTCCTGTTAATTTAGTTTAATCAATTCAAAATTCCCTTTTCATTAGAACTCATAGGATAAATATAAAACAAAGCACTCTCTGTGGGATCGATCCTTGCTTACTATTATGCTAATTATTTAAATTCGTGAAGTGAAAGTGAGGTTAATTTAGGAGTGTAAATGACAGCTCCCAACAAGATTAGTCCATGTGATGCAATCATGAAGTAGTACAAGAGTTGGTGGGGAGTTGATAGCCTTTCTACCAACAAAACTTTTACCAATGGTTATTAACCTATTGGGTGTATAAAATACAAGTATTATACATGTATTGGGTATATGAGTTTGGCCTATAAATAAGTTATTCTAAGTTAATTTGCAAAGGTTGCTTCCATTTGCTAAGTTCTAGTATAGAGTTAGTTTGAGAGAAATTGAGAGAAAAAGAAGAAATCTTAGAGAGTTCTTCCTTTTGGTGGAGTTCAAGAAGGAAGGATCAAGGTAGAGAAGTGCTTAAGTTTTTTTTGCTAGAAGAAATAAAGCGTTTAAAAGGTAAGTTTATAACCTAGCTTTTAGTTTTGTAAGATAGGTTAGTATATGTTATACTAGATAGGAGCATACTTGGTTGTGGAAGGTTTATATGTTTTGGGGTCATGAAGGATCCGAAGGTATCAGGATGGGTATTGAAAGGAGAATATACGATTTATATATCTTGGTATGTGATTTAGGTTTTAAATGAAACAAGAAATGCATGTGAGCTTGAAATCTAGGTTATAATACTTGAAAGCTTGAGGTATGGTGTTAAATGACATAAAATGTGTAAGCTATGTGTACAATCCAAAAATGTTATTTTGAACCTTTATGAAATACAAACACAACTGTAGACATTCGAAATTTTCTTCAGTCCTGTAGCAGAGACTCTATTTTTGCATTCCAGTTACTAATCCTGCAGGAGGGCAAAACCGTATTTTTAACTCAATTTAACCCTGATCTCAATATCGGGATGTCAAGTTAACCCCTGTCTCAATGTCGGGAAGCCAGGACAACCCCAGTCTCAACCCGGAAAGTACAGGTCATCCCAGGTCTCAACCCGGGAGGTACAAATCAACCCTGGTCTCAACCCTAGAGGTACAGGTCAGCCCCCGTCTCAACTCGCGAGGTACAAGTCAGCCCCGGTCTCAACCCGAGAGGTAAAGGTCAACCCCGATCTCAACCCAGGAGGTACAGGTCAACCCTGATCTCTACCCGAAAAGTACAGGTCAGCCCCGGTCTCAACCCAGGAGGTACAGGTCAGTCCCGATCTCAACCCAAAAGATACAGATCAGCCCCGGTCTCAACCCGGGAGGTGCATATCAACCCTGGTCTCAACCCGGGAAGTACAGGTCAACCCTAGTCTCAACCCGGGAGGTACAGATCAGCCCCGATCAACCCGGGAGGTACAGATCAACCCCGGTCTCAACCTGAGAAGTACAGGTAAGCCCCGATCTCAACTCGGGAGGCACAGGTCAGCCCCGGTCTCAACCCGGGAGGTATAAGTCAGCCTCGGTCTCAACCCAAGAGGTACATGTCATCCCCGATCTCAACCCGGGAGGTACAGGTCAGCCCCGGTCTCAACCTGATAAGTACAGGTCAGCCCCAGTGATAACCCGGAAGGCCAACTCAACTTCTGAGACAACCCCGAAGCCTCACATAATCTCTAGAGACAAAACTGAAGAACCAAGTAAGCCTCAAAGACAACCTTGAGGACAAACAGAATCGACTAGGACCCAAACCTCGGAGCCAACCTCTAGAAGTAAGCCGAAAGCCATGCCAGCACTGAAGGCAACCCTAGGAGGGGAAAATGGTCATTTTAAAAACTTAAAGTCGATTCGGTAAAACTTGAGCGGAATTGAGGACATCAAGGTCAGAAAAAACTATAACATTGATCCCGAGTGGAAACAGCACAAGACAGCTCAACGGATAAACTGCGAGAAATCAAAGACTCGGTTATGAACCCATCTTTTTGGACTCAGAAAAGGTTTAATCCTATATCACTGCGACACTCTCGGCGAGAGCTTTCCGGAAAGGTATAGCACGCCTTAAACGAACGCTCCTATCAAAAGTTAGAAAGTTTCGAATCTGACATCATCTTGCTCAGAGTGCACGTACTTTAATGCAATGGGACCCGCCACGTGGGCCTTGCCAAGGGGAGCCGCACCTCTACCGGCGGCTGCCGCATGTAGAGCTGCTTCCACCAGGTCTATATATATGAGTGCACCCCCAGCTCATTTTATATCGAAAAACACTATGAACCTCTGCCCGTTTGGTTTCTCAGCCCCCCTCTAGTACTCTAAACCCAGATTTTATCACTCTAAGACGTAGATATACTCATATACTACCACATATCAAAAATTAACCTGTAGAAACGGACGTTTAAAACCTACGATCTAGCAAAAAGCCCGTATAGCAGTCCATTGAGAGTATTTTAATGATCAGAAAGTTTATATTTCTTCATTGCAGTTTTATACACTTGCACGTTAATTTTTACTTTCTGATTATGCCCGGAACTCAGTTCTGTGGCCGTTTTGCTTACGTTTTCTTACATTTTAGTATATAAACTCATTTTCTAGGATTTCTACAACTCAGATCCTCGATCCGTCACTTCTAACACCTTTTATATGCATATATCTTTGTTTTTAGCCACTTCGTCGGACTGGGTTATCTTCCCAGTCCGGGTTTGTCTTTTTAATGTAAATATACTAACTTTTCAATTTTGTTAAGCTCGTATGTCAAATCCGAGATAGTTTGCTGCTTTTATATATATAACTATATATATATATATATATATTATTGTTTCTGACTTTTTTGGGCCTGGATTTATACTTCATGGCCTTTTTGTTGCTTTAATATATATATATATATATATATATATATATATATTAACTATATATTTTATTATTTACATTCCAGTTTGGCCTGAATCATTCTGTGGCCTTTTTACTGCTTTTTTAAATATATATATATATATATACTTACATTTTTTGTCTGGGCAAAGGATAGAATGTCCGTCGCCTTCGTGTGTGTATATATATATATATATATATATATATATATATATATATATATATATATATATATATATATTGCTTTACTCATTACGATTAAATTGCTGCTTTAATATTCATTTGATATGAATCGACACTGATATTTATGTGGGTAAACTAGATTTCTTTAAATCTCACCAACTCTAGCTTTTAAACGGCTCAAAATAGATCCAGATAGAACCGGGAAGTTAGAATTACTGAGATTTACTTAAATCTAGCATTTTTCTAGTTTTAGTTATGAAAGCTACCTCGCGGCCATTAGATCGCTATCTAGTAGGAACGAGATGCTTCAGTTATATGCGAGCCAGTATTTATTGATGAATCATTGGTTCAGGCGACATCTGGATGTAAATATATATTTTCTGTACATATTTGAGCTGTGCAGGTTTTATTGGCTTCTCTTTGTGAGCCTAGGAATCGTGGGATTCATGATCAAACTTATCATAATCTGATTCACACGATGGACAAACTCCACTTTATAGATGTACCCTGCCAGTTTTTCTGTAAAAATATACATCCGGAAGACCTTAAAATGGTTATCCAGGTTTAAGGTATCAACATAATGAGAATAATGATTTGTCGTGTCAGAGTCACTCCGATGGCTGTCATGCCCATGAGAAGACTGACACTTGTATATATGTTGTGGTCGAGGCTGCTTCGCAGCCAGACAATCACCAGTCAAATTGAGCCAAAAGGCTAAAAAGATAAAATGGAAGTGTTGACATCTTCAATTCCTATGTTAGCGTAAGGGTTTGAAAATCTGCTTTCAAAACATCATTTTAATAATTTTGTCTAAATAAAAGACTTTTTCAAATCAAATCAAATTCTTCATATATTGGTTCAACGAAGCATGTACATGCTTTCAATCAATCACACATAGGCCCAATTTCTTTCAGCATTCACAGACACACATTGCAGATTTAAAAGGGAAATATTGAAAAGATGCGATACCGTGTTTACACGAGAGTTATGGGGTGCCTAACACGTTCCCCACACTTAACCAAGCCCCCTAACTCAAAACTTCAATTTCAAAACTCAAAACTTCGGTTTCAAAGATCAAGTTTCGACAGTGTCCAGCAAATGGGCCTATTTTAAAAAAAACTCGGTTGAGTTGGTACAACCATTTCAAATCTACCAACTGGCGACTCTGTAAAACATTCAAATCGTCGACATGATACGTGTTGGCCTTTTCCTAAAAAACCATTCAAAACCTTTTTCACAATAAAAAGAAAAAGGGTAGACAAAACTTTGGAAGAGAGAAAGATTCGGGTCCAACCCAACCCATATTTTTCCCCAACGTCGATAGGTGGCGACTCTGCTGGGGACATTACAGGGCTTAGGCCGCATTCAAATCTTTTAAAAATTTCCCATATACATATGTGTGAATGTTGCGTCTTTACATTGAATGAATGCGTGAATGCTGCATCTTTACATTGAATGAATGTGAATGAATGCTTCCCTACTTTATTAGTGCTTCACACCAATATTAGTGCTTCGCACCAATGTCATCATATGCATACGGTGAGACGCGATGTATGTGAATATATGTTGTGTGATTCCTCCACTAGGAGGCAAACCCGTCGGTGAAAGAGTAATATCTTCAAGGACAGCTAAGTCTTCGGGGCTCATAAAAAAGCACCACTCAGATCCGCTCTAGTTGAAAGATCGGATTAATTTCCTCTCTAGTAGATTGCGATGATCTGGGAACCTTCATGCCGAAAAGCCGCGAGAGTAGCCTATGATATGTCAGCCTCTGATTAACCAAATTCGATGGGAAGCTTCTTCAAGCCTTCATCTTTAATTCAATGTCGAGTTTTTAATTCGAATGTAAATAACACAATGTAGATATCATAATGTAAATGTACATTCCATATTTTGTACATCCTGTCATGTTATCCTGTCATCAAAACAACTGACCTCTGTTTTGCAGGATAAGATAAAAAAATCTCAAAAACACATCATGGCATGAATCCTATCCCTACCTGCCTCAGAAAATTGACACGCTTACGTTTTGTTGTAGGTGAAAAATTGGTCCTATCACTAGATCTAAGTCTAAGAAAGCACTAAGTCCATCTCCGGACATGACTTCCAGTGCTCAGCCAGAATCCACCTCTGTCTCTAGGGAAGAGTTTGAAGGACTGAAGAACCAGATAGCCAAATTGGCCAATTTATTGAGAGAGCTAAGTAAAGTTCTTAAAGGGAAACAAGAACAGGGTCACACAGAACCTGGTACACCCGGTGGCAGTCAAGAGATTGAAAAAATAGACACTCAGATTCTTGAATCACAAAATTAGGATTCAACCAACAAAACCCTTGAAATTACCATCCTTAATAAATAACAGGAAGATGGTGACATTCTGAAGAAGGTCCAACAGATGGAAGAAACCATCCGGTCTATCAAAGGGATTGGGGCATTTGGCAGTGTTAATTATTCAGACTTATGCATTTTCCCTGGGACTTGTTACCCTAAAAAATTTTAGGTCCCTAATTTTGAGAAATACGATGGATTGGGAGACCCCTATACTCACTCGAAGGTGTTCATTGGAGTGCTCGGATCCTATGCAGAGGATGAGAAACTCCGAATGCAATTTTTCCAGAAAAGTCTGACCAGAGAGGCTAGAGCCTGGTATGCCCTTCTGGACAACTCCAAGATTCACAGCTGGGAAGAGCTGGCCCATGCCTTCCTCAATCAATATAGTTTCCAGTCTCAACTGGCTCCGGATAGAGATCAAATAACTAAAATCAAGAAACAAAGTACTGAGTCATTCAAAGAATATGCTCAACATTGGAGACGAATGGCAGCACAAGTCACTCCACCTATGACTGAGTCTGAGATAGTTATGACCTTCATCGACATCCAAGAAGCACCGTATTATTAAAAGGTCCTAGCAAGCATAGGAAAACCATTCTCAGAAATGATCAAGCATGGCAAGATGGCAGAAATGGGGCTCAAATCTGGGAAGATAAAGGATTTGACCGCCTTAGAAGCTGTAGCCGAGCATATTCAATCTGGGAATTATGGGAATAATACCCGGAGGGCACACAAGAAGAAAGACGAAGAAGTCTCCTTAGTATTGCAAGGACATAATCAGAGGGGTGATTCAAGTAGCATACCCATTCAAAGGAGAAACTATTCCCCTTTTCAAGCTTCAGCACAACCTTCAAACCCGCCATTCTAGAAAAATTTGGAGGCCAGGCATCGAAGAACGTTCAACCCACTAGGGGATTCACTCGAGATAGTGCTAAAACTTTTGACGGCACAAAAAAAGATTATGCAACTCCTTCTACCAACCAATACCAATTGACGAAATTTTGACCCAAGCAAAAATTGTGCCTACCATTATGGATCCCCAGGCCATGATACACAAGAATGTTGGTCTCTCAAGCACAAGATCCAAGACTTGATTAACAATGGAGAAATTGTGGTGACCAAACCAGAGTAACCACATGTACAAGACAATACCCTCCCTCAGCACAAAGAGGAGGGTGTCAATATGATTAGCACGTAAAATGGAGAAGGATCCAAATACCTCCGATACGTCGGAGAATCAACTAAACCTAGCCCAGACAGTTGGGAGTTATCAGATAGGCGGTTCCTGATAGAACAAGAGATTAAGTCTATCAAGGAACAAATTGGACAGTTAGTAGAGCTGGTTGCATATCAACATCAAAAAACCAGGCAACTAATGAACCAATCCAACCAACAACAGATAAGTCCTCCTACCCCTGAGATTAGTTCTATTGCTATGAGGGATCACCATTGGTTTCCTAAACATGAACCCTGGGCCGAATGGGTGGCTAAGGAGGAGAAGTTCCAGGCTAGTCGGGAATTTGCCTTTCAAAGGAATTTCACCAACTTGAATCAACTTATGGAATTGATCCTCCAGATGTTAATCAATGAAGGAATGGTTGCAGACTTATTACCCATGGTAAATCCTCGATCCAGGAAATTCAAGCCTGACCAAATCTGTCAGTATCACTCCAATGCTCCCGGTTATGATACTAAAGATTGCTGGGGACTTCGTAACCTGATTAAGAATATGATTGAAAGCTGTGAACTGATAAGAAGGAATTAAGATTATGGCCTTCCTGATGAAGAAACTATCTTTATTCCCACTGCATGGAATCAGGATACAGTGGCTGTTATTTCCTATGATAAGGGACCAACCCTCACACCCCTAATGCTACCAGGGAAAGGGGTCCAAGAAACACAAAACCCTGTGAAGTTGGCGGCACCCGAACCCTTGGTATTACCATTCAGACCCCAGTATCCAGTGATGAGTCTGAAGAAAGTCCCGTGGAACTACGTGAATGATGAAGGTTCCACCTCAAATAACATTGCCATTATACCATAGGAGAATCCATTGTACCTGCCTCAGCGGGTGATCAAAGCAGTCATCAAGGACAAAGAAAAGGTGGCTGAGGAGAAAATTGAAGAGTTCCTCAGTAAAATGGGACACAATGAAATCAAAGTGGTGCAAAGCCTAAAGGATGCACCCAAGCAGATGTCTATCCTAGATCTGGTCTTATCATCAGTGGATCATCGCAACATTCTGGTGAAAGTACTAGAAGAAGCCCATCTGCCACAGAAAGTGGATGCCGAGAAATTTTGTCATGTGATAGAACACATCTTTAATAGCAATGTGATATCTTTCACTGACGATTATATACCTGCAAAGGGGACGGGTCATCGCAAATCCCTACATATAGCATTGATGTCATTAGGGTATGTGATCGGAGGTGTGTTGATAGATGGAGGGTCGTCCCTAAACATCTGTCCCTACGACACTTTGGAGAGAATGAAGATCAACCCAAACCGGATCAAAACCCGTCATATGGTCATCTTGGATTTCGATGGATCTCGCCGAGAGGCTATGGGAGAGATTGAGCTTCCTATAGAGATTGGACCACACACTTTTTATGTATCCTTCCAAGTGCTCAACATCACCATAGGATACACCTTATTGCTGGGAAGGTCATGGATCCACATGACAGGAGTTGTGCCATCCACCCTCCATCAGCAACTCAAATACATTATCAATGGCAACCTAATCACGGTGAATGCCAAACTAGAATACCCTGTCTGCATACAGGGAGACATGCCAGTGATCAGCCTGGATGTAGGGATTGAACCTTCTAGTTTTCAAGCCTTGGAGGTGAGCGATACTCAGTATCTACCTGTTGGGGCACCAACGTTGAAGCCTAAAGTATCCCCTAAAGTAATGATAGTGGGCCAGAAGATGGTATCTTTGAGTTTTTGCCTTGGAAAAGGGTTAGGAAAGAATCAACAGAGAATCAAGAGCTCGGTACAAATCCCGAGTAAGTCATGGAGAGCCGAATTGGGTTACACATCCGGGTCAAGCCACATAAGCATCCTAAGGATCAGGCTTCCACCATACTATTGTCAAACCTCACGGATGCTGGATTTGTGAAAACAATAAGGAAGATTCCTACTATAGTATCATCCATGCTGTTTCCTCTAATCATACCGGTAGGTGAGAGAAAAACCCCAAAGCCTGAGGGGGATAGCAAAAACTGAAAAGAAAAGTTCTTGTACGAAGGACGAGACCCATTTAACAACATGCGAGTTCTCATACACTATGAGGGTATAAATGATGATATCCCAGACAGTGATGAAGAGGATCAGATCCAAATTCCTCGCATCAAAAAAGAAAAGGGAGGCAGTTCAAAGAGAAACCCCGACCCTATTTTGAAGGATGTCTTAGTCATCATCCGAGATGAGGCAGACTAGCACAATTCCTTGATCCTCCCTATTCACGAGGATCTGACCCTGAATAACTGCAGCAGCGTCTCTTGCCTCATTTAAAAAGGGTAAAAGGGCAGAGAATATGTCTGCCCTGTAACATGGTTTCATTTACTTCTTGTTTTATTGCACAGCTATAGCGGTAACTTTTGTCATGCTTTGCCAAATGCTTTGTATGTTTAAGCAGTTGCATATATTAAAGCAAAAGCATTTTGTTTTCAGGATTCCAAGATTGGATTTGTTTGTCCTTGCTGATGAGATGCCAACCTGTCACAGTGACTACAACTTTGACGTAGAACTGAACTTCGACTTAATGGAAATTGATCAAAAGGAGGAAGATGACTATGAAGTGCCCGAGGAAATCAAGGAATGGGTCGAAGAAAAACCCAAACCAAACCTCGACCTAACCACCACTTTCAATATCGGAACCTCAGAAAACCTCAAAGAAATCCAGATAGGCACATACCTTACACAAGACCAAAAAACTGACCTGATTGAACTACTGACACAGTCTTAGGATGTGTTTGCATGGTCACATGAATACATGATTGGCTTGTCTACAGATATTGTCATCCATCGAATGGCCATCAAAGATGGATTCAAGCCAGTCAAGCAAAAGCTAAGGCAATTAAAACCTGAATGGAGTCTGAAAGTCAAAGAAGAAGTTGTTAAACAATTCAAAGCTGGCATCATCATGGTATCAACATACCCGAAGTGGTTGTCAAACATAGTCCTCGTGCCAAAACCCGAAGAGAAAGTACGATTATGTGTAGATTACAGGAATTTGAACAAAGCCTGCCTAAAGGATAATTTTTTGGTACCTTTCATCTGCATCCTGATCGACTACACGGCGCAATATGGCATGTATTCTTTTGTGGATAGCTTTGTTGGTTACCATCAAATCATAGTTACTGAAGAAGACAGGGAGAAGACAACTTTCATCACTCCTTGGGGAACCTTCTATTACAGACGTTTTTCCTTCGGCCTCATCAATGCTGGGGCCACATATCAGCGAGCCATGATGGCCTTATTTCATGATACGATGCATAAGAAGTTAGAGGTCTATGTGGGTGACATCATCGTCAAATCTCTGAAGGAGGACGATTACATTAACCATCTCAAGAAGCTGTTCAACAGGTTGCGTAAGTACAACCTCAAGCTGAATCCAGCCAAATATGCTTTTAGCGTTAAATCGGGCAAGTTATTGGGATTTTTTGTGAGTAATAGAGGCATTGAGTTGGATCCTGCCAAAATTAAAGCCATCACTGAGATGCCAGTACCTCGAACAGAGAAAGAGATACGTGAGTTTCTGGGAAAGATCAATTTCATAAGACGATTCATTTTCCAGCTCAAAGCAACTTGTGAACCCATCTTCAAGCTACTAAGGAAGAATTCCTCAACAAATGGAATGAGGATTGCCAAAAAGCCTTCCTTTCCATCAAGAAGCAGTTGATTGAAGCGCCTTATTTATGTACCTATCAGTCAACGTCAACGTCATGGGTTGTATATTAGGACAAAAAGATCATAGTAGCAAGGAGAGAGCCATCTACTACATCAGCAAAAGATTCAGCATCGATGAAAAGAAGTACACTTTGATCGAGAAAGACATGTTGTGCGTTAGCATGGGCCGCTATGAGGTTGCAACATTATCTACATGGGCACACTATGTACCTCATATCCCACATGGATCCGCTAAAATACGTATTCAACAAGAAAATGTTGAATTGTCGATTGTCCAAATGGCAGTTGATCCTGCAACAGTTCTACATTGTCTACATGACTCTGAAGTCCATCAAAGGTCAAGGCATTGCAGATCAACTAGCCGAAGCACCATCAGAACGGTTCAAACCACTGGAGGCTTATTTTTCGGATGATGGTATCATGACAATTCAGTAAAGTCTTCAAGGAAATGCAGTCCGACCATGAAAAATATATTTCGATGGAGGAATAAACATGAAAGGTGCTGGAGTTGGGGCAGTCCTTATCTCTAGTATAGGATAACAATATCCTGTGGCTACAAAGCTGCAGTTTGTCAACACCAACAACGCATCTGAGTATGAAGGCTACATAATGGGGTTAAAGTTTGCCCAATCCCTAGGGTATCAAACATCTATTGGTCTTTGGAGATTCTGAGCTAGTTATCAGACAAACCACTAGGGCATATCACACCAAAGAACTGCATTTGCTGCCCTATCATTGGCATGTCGACAAAATATCCATGGAGTTTGAAGACATAACTTTCATCCATATTCCTCGGGGTACTTCACTGATGCATTGGCGATGTTGGCTTCCTTAATCCGTGTATTGGATATGAGTGGGATTCCTGACATCAAATTTACAAGCCAAAAGACCCCGACATACGGGAGTCACATTGGAGAAGTATTATATGAAATACCACCTATCAAACTGCCTTGGTATCAAGACAATAGGGAATATCTCTGAGATGGATCTACACCCGCTGGGGCTAGCCAATCTGAATGGAAGCAGATTCACAAGATGGCTATGAAGTTCTATCTGAGTTGAGACGCACTCTACAAAAGGGATGTTGGAATAGGGCTCTTAAGATGCCTTGATAAAGAGCAAGCCTAGATATGGATGGATGAAGTCCACGGTGGAATCTGTGGTCCACATATGAGCGATCATTTGCTGGCCAAGAAGATATTGAGAATAGGGCATTACTGGATCTCCCTCAAAGCTGACTGCGATGACCACGTCAAGAGGTACTACCAATGTTAAATCAATAGAAATGCCATACACGCTCCTCCAAATGAGCTACACAATATGAGTTCGCCATAGACTTTCTCTATGTGGGGAATGGATGTGATAGGTCCAATAGAACCCAAAGCCAACAATAGACATCGATTTATCTTCACTATGATCGATTACTTTACCATGTGGGTTAAAGCTGTCTCTTTTCGCAAAGTCACCAAAGGGGTAATCGTTGGTTTCATCATAAATAATGTCGTATGTCGATATGGACAACCAGAGGTGATCGTATCAGATAACACCAAGAACCTAAATAATCAGATGATGAGAGAACTATGCAGCAAGTTTCACATCAAGCATCTCAATTTTGTCATCTATTGGCCCAAGATGAATGGTGCCGTTGAAGCGGATAATAAGAACATCAAGAAAATCATGCAGAAAATGTTCGCCAATCACAAAGAATGGCCTGACCTGTTGCCTCTAACCCTGTTAGCCTACAGGACGTCAATGCGCACTTCTACTGGGGCTACCCCCTACTCATTGGTCTATGTCATGGAAGTAGTACTTCCCATAGAAGTAGAAATGGAGTCCCTAAGAGTGTTGATAGATGCTCAGATGGAGAAAAAATAGTGGTTGCTAGATCGGTACCACCAATCGTCCCTGATAAATGAAAAGAGGGCTACAACCATTTTCCACGTGCAGTTATATCAGCAAAGGTTTGCTTGATCCTATAATAGGAAAGTTCGAATACGGTAATTTAAAGAGAACGACTTGGTATTGAAGAAAGTCACGGCCAATCAAGAGGAAGCCAAAGGAAAGTTCGCCCCTAATTGGGAAGGCCCTTTCATTGTCAAGGAGGTGTTGACAGGAGGAGCTATAAGATTACAAGAAATGGACGGGAGCGAATTTACCCACCTCATCAAGTTAGACACCATAAAAAGGTACTATATCTAAAACACATGCATACCATCATCCTGGTCCTGCGAATCAAATTAGTTCGTCTTTCACTAGAAGACGGAACTACGAGTGACCTGATCTCCCTCAACCCGGGAGTACGTAGGCAGCAATTTCTGGTGTGGTCAAACTAAACAAAAAACTTAAAAACTCATCCAACCAAACTCAAAAGAGACATTTTTCAAGCCTCTCTCACACAAAACGGAACTAAGAATGACCTAATCTCCCTCAGCCTGAGAGTACGTAGGCAGTCATTCATGTTGTGGTTTGACCTTCCAGAAAAAATAAAAAACAGTCCCAAGACACCAAAATCAAATGAAACCTAAAAACTATCAAGCCACCATGGTCAACGGGCCCATCTGAGATATTCTCTAACATCTCAATGTTAATCCATCAAGGAGAAGCTCATGATACATCAACAATAGTAAGTCAGGAAAGAAGTGGTAATCACTCAGCAATGACAATACATATCCAAACAGGGAAGTGAATCAAAATATATTTCTTTGATATATACTACTGTTTGATATATACAATGTGTCCTGTACATGACAAAAATGGCTGATCTAGTATGTACAGGAAAAATAAAGCTAGTCTATGGACCCAAAGATAAACGGGATAGCAGTGCCAATATGGCATCTCTCTCTGAAGATGGAGGAGTCGCTGCAAGCTCAATACCCTCAGCCTCCATACGGGACAAAACATCCATAGTCATCTACGTAGTGGCACTTTGATCATCCATGTAAGCACTCATATCGACAACCAGACCGTGAGTATATGATCGGAGAGCAGTGCTATCAGCAATGTGGAATCTCGGGAGGCTATGGCCTCATTCCACCCTACAAAAGCACCGTCCTTGGCAATCAAAGTCTCCTCAATCTCAACAAAAGCAGCATCTCAAGAAGATCAAGCCTCATCTCTCTCGACCAATGCCGTATCCCGAGTGGCTCGTGATAGTAGTGTGCATACAAGCCAATCATGTATGATGATAAAGCACGTACTTTGTAAACAATCTTATTTATTTATTAATAAAATATTCATTTATTAAAGGCATTTAATTATCTACATGTTGCTGTTTTTATAATATGTAAATAACCCATAGTTTTAAGCAATGCTTTTAGAATCATGATAATGATCATGCTAATGAGATCTAAATTCTTAGAAAGTTTTAAAACTAAAATAGTTCCCAATCGTGGGATTACTAAAAAGGGGATTAGTAAATCCGGATAGATTGGTACATATGTTGCTTGCTCATTGGATGAGGATGATTGATCTCATGATCATTTGTGTGGAGACACTAAAGCAAGTATGTAGGTGCTTATTGGAGAATAAGTTCACTGAACGTGATTCGCTATGGAATACCTAATGGAGATTTACTCGCCTGTCAATAGGAATTCCTAATGTTATAGTAGTGCAAGTAATCCTTGGACTTGAGATCATCATAGTATCTTGTATGTAACAAATTATACTTTGACTTATTCCTTAAGACCTTTTAAGGCATATATAGGGTATGCTTGGGTATAATGAGTTACATATTGAAATAATGAATGATCAATAAAGAATCTACCACCTCTAGTAAAAGAGGAGATATGTCCTATGTGATTCGTTAAATGACAACCCAGGAATCCTTGGCCAAGGTGAAATGAAATTAGAAAGGAGTTTCTAATTTGCATTATTTGGAGTTGTGCATTTTCTAATCGAAATATATATAATTAAATAAAATAAGACTTGACAGTAAATCCATGTCTTATATTTAATTGGGACATTGAATGGTGGAAGGATTGAATTGTACGGAACTATTAACTCACAGGTTCTTTTATGATTAATGTTGAAATCTATATTATCTGGAAAGTCGTTGATCGCTAGGGAGGCTTATCCCTATTGTAGAATAAATATTATTTATTTAAATAAATTATTAGTTTAATTTATTTATTTAAATAAGATTAAAATTGTTTTAATTGATTTATTCACAACCGGTTTAATATGGAGAACCTAAAGGGTCACACCATAAAAGGAAGAATAAATATTTAAGAAGGTAATGGCATAATCGTAATAATGTATTAAGTATAATTAATTTAATCTATGGTGATAGAATAAATTAAATAGCTTAATGTTTATTATTTAATATTTTGGAAATATTAAATATAAATTAATAAGAGGAGTCTTATTAATATTATTACAATTATTATTATTTTAATTTCTAAAGGAGTTTAGTAATTAATTTAATATTTAGTACTCTCATTTATTCCTAATAAGATTAGGAGACAAATTAATTAAATGAATTTAATTAATTATTCCCATGTGGTGGGAAGCCTAAATTAATTAAAGGAGTTTAATTAATTAAAAGAAATCTCATGTCTAATAGGATTAGAAGGGTTGACCAATGTCTATATAAGAGAAGTCTTATAATAGATATTAGATTGATGCAATTCCAATTGTTGGAGAGTACTCCTTTTCTATAGAGAATAGAAAACTAAGCCAAACACCCTCCTTCTTGATAATTCATCTTCCTTGGTGGATCACCTCTAGAGGCCAAACACTTGGGTGGCTAACGTTGATCAAAGAAAGGAATCTAATCCGGAAATTCAAGGAGATCACGAAGAACAAGGAGTTGAACTAGTACCTGTGGAAGCTTCGTTCTACAAGGGTATGATTCCATAACTTCTTATTTATCGTTTTAAATTAATAATTTGCATAAAGGATGATCCGGGTAATGGTTTTGTAGAAATTTTTTTAAACTCTGATATATCATGCTTCCGCTAATTTTTGCAATTTGATTGCGTCACGATTTCGTACAAACCCAACAGTGGCATCAGAGCCAAATCTTTATGCAATTATTAATTTATTTTTGATTTCATATACATATGGGTATGTATTTAAAATAATTTATTGGGCATAATTTTATTGTATAAAATTATATATATATATATTTTTTTTTTTAAAAAAAGGACTTTTTTTGGGACGAATCACAATTTTTTTTTGGGTGCTAATCTTGAATTCTGCAAAGAAAAGGTGTTGTCTCTTTCTTACTCCAAAAAGAAGGTGACCCATCAGGAAAGGACTTTTTTAATAAACCTGCAGGACTCTTTTAATAAAAGAAGGTGACTTCTTTTTAAAAAATAAATATGATATATTTATATATTATATTCTAAATAATTTTATAATTAAAATAAAGAGTTTATTTTAATCTTGAAATTGGATTTCATGCAATTTAAAATTGCCCATTAAATGATACTCATATATATATGGAATGTTTTAATTCATGAGATGGATATTTATTTATTGATAGATATGGTGATATGTATGATAATAAATAGGGATTGATTATGGACTATTTGACCAATGTGATTGGATTTTATTTTAGTTGAATGCTTGAATGAGTGGGTTTTATTAAATGGGGTCTGCGTACCTCGTCTTCTCTAATTTTTTTTTTCTCTTGATGTAAAATTCTATCTCCCTCCTATGTACTTCCCCTTGACTGTTGATCAAGGTTTCTATTTAAATTAAATAGTTTAATGTAATAAGAATAGTTAGAATTATCTTGAAGAAATTGGAGACCAAGGAGCAAGGAGCGCGTGAAGACCCGTTTGTATGGAGCCCGGGTTTAAATGTAATAGTTACGTTTAAATTTAAATTCTTGCACTCCTAGGTTTGACCTTTTGGTTCACTTGGTGGCTCTAGTGAACCAAACTAGAATAAAAGTCCATAATCAATCCGGGTAGAATATAATATTCTATATTGCATGCTAAATATTATATATATATATTATATTTTATGCAAACATGCTTCGCATGTTTAATAAAATGACGCGTATTTTATATATATATGTGCATGCGCGCTAAACAAGATGAGACAAATAATAACAAACCCCTCAAAGAAATAATATTAAGTCCGAAGCGTTCAAATGATATTTAGAATATCGAACGTCGCCTTCTAGCATGATAAATTAATAGAGTATTAAATATTTAATATGAGCTTGTTGTGCTATCCACAAGGCGAGTATTGCATATTTAAGATGTTAATTAATCACATTTGATGCTTATCAAGAAAATTGAACGATCTAGTCTAGTTGTGCTATCCACAAGGACGAACATTTTTCTTTTTTGAATTTATGGAAGTGCTAGGCTGGACTTAACTTAAATCATTTTAGTTCGGATGTGCACACACTTGACCATTATGATTTAAGAGGCAAAATAAAAGGAGTTATATAGTGTTGTAATTGACAAGAGTTGTCTACCTATTTATTTGTATATCGCTTGTTGTGCTATCCACAAGGTTATATACATTTGAAATGGGATCCTTATTCTCACTAGCAAATCTTTAATTAGATGTTGCCGAACTATATAAGTGAGGGTAATATAGTTTGATAAAAATAGTGGGAGATACCAATTTAAAATAAAGACCTAAATTTATTTTGGTATGCAAAGTTAATAAAATGAATGTTTGCTAAAATGTTGTTTTCTTTCACATGCAGAATTTTAAAAATGTCTAAATCACTAATCTCACTACGAAGCATACTTGATGCTAATAAGCTTACCGGGCCGAATTATGAGGACTGGCTAAGAAATCTGAGAATTGTTCTCACTGTTGAAAAGATTTCTTATGTCCTAAATTCAACTGTCCCTGAATCTGTTTCGGAAACAGCCTCTGAGGAAGAGATTGCCACTTTTAATAAGTGGCAAGATGATGCATCTGTGGCTCAATGCATCATGCTCGCATCCATGAATAACGAGCTTCAGCGTCAGCACGTAAATATGGATGCTCCTGCTATGCTGCTTCACCTCAAGGAGTTGTATGGTGAACAGAGTAGGACTGCCAGATATGAGATATCTAAGGAGCTCTTCCGATCTCGGATGACCGAGGGTACTGCCGTCGAGACTCATGTCCTAAAGGTGATCAATTTGATTGAACGCCTTGGACAGCTGGGGTTCGTCATGGATGGGGAGCTGAGTCAAGACTTGGTCTTGCAGTCACTCCCTGAGACCTTCTCGCAGTTTGTGGTTAATTTTCACATGAATAAGTTAGATGTCAGCTTGCCTGAGCTGCTTAACATGCTGAAAACTGCAGAAGGTCACTTCCCATCCAAGAAGAACCATATCTTGATGGTGGATTCTTCCAATAAAAGGAAGAGGCCCAAGGTATCTTCTGAAAAGAATAAATCTAAGAAGGCTAAGGGAAAGGGGAAAGAAAAGGAACAAAAGAAACCTGAACCAGCTAAAGGAATGTGCTTTCATTGCAACAAGCCGTGACATTGGAAAAGGAACTGCAAGAAGTATCTAGCAGAGAAGAAGCTTGGAGAAGCTTCGACTTCCAATCAAGGTTTGTTTATGATTGAAATTAATTTTTCTGAAAGTCATAATTCTACTTGGGTATTGGATACCGGCTGTGGTTCTCACATATGTAATACTGTGCAGGGACTGGTCAGAAGTAGAAAGCTGAACAATGATGAAGTGATCCTACGAGTGGGGAATGGAGCAAAGGTTGCTGCATTAGCTGTAGGAACTTATTATTTAGCAATGCCTTCGGGCAAGTCCATTTATCTTAATAATTGTTATTATGTTCCGAATATTATTAAAAACATTATTTCAATTTCTGTATTGGATATGGAAGGATTTAACGTTGTTATAAAGAACAATAGTTGTTCTATTTATAAAGGCGATGTTTTATATGGTATTGGAAATTTACGAAATGGACTTTATACACTTGACTTACAAGAAAATATATTTCAAATTGAACAAACTAAGAAAAGAAAAAGAGATGATATTAATTATACCTACATGTGGCACTGTAGACTCGGTCATATCAATGAAACAAGATTATCCAAGTTGCATAAAGATGGGCTCCTCGAGCTATCCGATTATGAATCATATCCAACTTGTGAATCTTGTCTCATGGGTAAAATGACTAAATCTCCTTTTAGTGGAAAAGGAGAAAGAGTTACAGAGTTGTTGGCATTGATTCACACAGACGTTTGTGGACCTATGACAACAAGTGCACGGGGTGGGTATTCTTATTTTATTACTTTCACTGATGATCACTCAAGATTTGGATATGTGTATTTGATGAAATACAAGTCAGAATCATTTGAAAAGTTCAAAGAGTTCAGAAGTGAAGTAGAGAAACAAACGGGCAAGAGTATAAAGACACTTCGATCAGATCGAGGTGGAGAATACTTAAGCGGTGAGTTTCTCAATTGTCTCAAAGAAAATGGTATAATCTCACAATGGACTCCACCAGGTACACCACAGTTAAATGGAGTATCTGAAAGGGGAAATCGAACACTATTAGACATGGTTCGATCCATGATGAGTTTTACCGACCTTCCAATTTCCTTCTGGGGATATGCCCTAGAAACGGCTGCATACCTACTTAACAAGGTACCTACCAAATCCGCCCCAAAGACTCCATATGAGATGTGGAAGGGGAGGAAACCAAATCTTAAGCATGTTAAGACTTGGGGTTGTCCAGCTTATGTCAAAAAGTTTGAACATGATAAGCTACAAACTAAATCCGAAAAGTGTAGATTTGTGGGATACCCTAAAGAAACTGTAGGGTATTATTTCTATCATCCAACTGATCAAAAGGTGTTTGTTGCGAAACATGCTGCCTTCTTGGAAAAGGAGTTTATCCATGAAGGGGTCAGTGGGAGTAAGATATATCTTGAAGAAGCTCAAGAACCACAAATTACCACAGATCAAAGTCAGGTACCTGACCAAGTAGAAGAACCTACTATACCACACCCTGTTCGTAAATCTAGGAGAGTACCTAAGATACCTGAGAGGTATGGATTCGTTATAGAGGATGACGATGAGGTACACATCATGGATGATGATGATCCATTGAATTACGAACAAGCTATGAGTAATAAAGACTCAGGGAAATGGCTTGAAGCCATGAAATCCGAAATGGACTCCATGTATGAAAATAAAGTATGGACTTTGGTTTCACCACCTGAAGGCATTAAGCCTATTGGGTGTAAATGGGTCTTTAAAAGAAAGACTGGAGCGGATGGCAAGGTGGAGACCTATAAGGCCCGACTGGTTGCAAAAGGTTTCAAACAAAGACAAGTAGTTGACTATGATGAAACCTTTTCACCAGTAGCTATGCTCAAGTCCATTCGGATTTTGCTTGCAATTGCAGCTTATAACGACTATGAGATCTGGCAGATGGACGTGAAAACGGCCTTCCTCAATGGAAAACTTGAGGAGGATGTGTATATGACACAGCCAGAGGGATTTGTTTCAAAGGTTGGAATAAATCAAGTCTGTAAGCTGCAACGATCCATTTATGGATTGAAGCAAGCTTCTCGTAGATGGAACATTCGTTTTGATGAGACAATCAAAGAGTTTGATTTTATCAAAAATGACGATGAACCATGTGTGTACAAGAAGGTTAGTGGGAGCGCAATTTCATTCCTTGTATTATATGTTGATGATATATTACTGATAGGGAATGACATTCCTATGCTACAATCAATTAAAATCTGGTTATCTAAACACTTCTCCATGAAGGACTTGGGAGAAGCATCCTATATTTTGGGGATAAAGATCTATAAAGATAGATCTAAAAGGATGCTTGGTTTATCCCAAGGAACGTACATTGATACGATGCTAAAGAGGTTTAGCATGGAAGATTCCAAAAGAGGTCTCATGCCGATGAGCCATGGAATACATCTCTCCAAGAAACAGGCCCCAAAGACACCTGAGGAGAGAGACCGTATGAGTAAGATCCCTTATGCTTCTGCAATAAGATCTATCATGTACGGTATGATATGTACTAGACCGGATGTTGCTCATGCACTTAGTGTAACGAGCAGATACAAGTCGAATCCTGGAGAAGAGCACTGGAAGGCAGTAAAGAATATCCTAAAGTACTTGAGAAGGACTAAAGATATTTTTCTTGTCTACGGTGGGTCTGAATTAAAACTCGAGGGCTTCACAGACTCAAGTTTTCAAACGGACCAAGATGACAGTAAATCTGTTTCGGGGTATGTTTTTACCTTGAACGGAGGCGCAGTGAGTTGGAAGAGTTCCAAGCAGCAAACAGTTGCTGATTCAGTGACAGAGGCAGAGTATATAGCTGCAAGTGAAGCTGCAAAGGAAGCTGTTTGGATGAAGAAGTTCATAACTGAACTTGGTGTGGTTCCTAGCATTGGAGAAGCAGTTCCCGTTTACTGTGACAACACAGGAGCAGTTGCACAGGCTAAGGAACCCAGGTCTCATCAGAAATCTAAACACGTGTTGCGGCGATTTCACTTGATCAGGGAGATCATTGAAAGAGGAGACGTCACCTTGGAGCGTGTAGACTCTCAAGACAACATTGCAGATCCATTTACTAAAGCTTTAACACAACAGCAGTTTGATCGTCACTTAGAGAAGATGGGTATGAGATACCATGGCGATTGGCTTTAGTGCAAGTGGGAGATTGATAGTAGTGTGCATACAAGCCAATCATGTATGATGATAAAGCACGTACTTTGTAAACAATCTTATTTATTTATTAATAAAATATTCATTTATTAAAGGCATTTAATTATCTACATGTTGCTGTTTTTATAATATGTAAATAACCCATAGTTTTAAGCAATGCTTTTAGAATCATGATAATGATCATGCTAATGAGATCTAAATTCTTAGAAAGTTTTAAAACTAAAATAGTTCCCAATCGTGGGATTACTAAAAAGGGGATTAGTAAATCCGGATAGATTGGTACATATGTTGCTTGCTCATTGGATGAGGATGATTGATCTCATGATCATTTGTGTGGAGACACTAAAGCAAGTATGTAGGTGCTTATTGGAGAATAAGTTCACTGAACGTGATTCGCTATGGAATACCTAATGGAGATTTACTCGCCTGTCAATAGGAATTCCTAATGTTATAGTAGTGCAAGTAATCCTTGGACTTGAGATCATCATAGTATCTTGTATGTAACAAATTATACTTTGACTTATTCCTTAAGACCTTTTAAGGCATATATAGGGTATGCTTGGGTATAATGAGTTACATATTGAAATAATGAATGATCAATAAAGAATCTACCACCTCTAGTAAAAGAGGAGATATGTCCTATGTGATTCATTAAATGACAACCCAGGAATCCTTGGCCAAGGTGAAATGAAATTAGAAAGGAGTTTCTAATTTGCATTATTTGGAGTTGTGCATTTTCTAATCGAAATATATATAATTAAATAAAATAAGACTTGACAGTAAATCCATGTCTTATATTTAATTGGGACATTGAATGGTGGAAGGATTGAATTGTACGGAACTATTAACTCACAGGTTCTTTTATGATTAATGTTGAAATCTATATTATCTGGAAAGTCGTTGATCGCTAGGGAGACTTATCCCTATTGTAGAATAAATATTATTTATTTAAATAAATTATTAGTTTAATTTATTTATTTAAATAAGATTAAAATTGTTTTAATTGATTTATTCACAACCGGTTTAATATGGAGAACCTAAAGGGTCACACCATAAAAGGAAGAATAAATATTTAAGAAGGTAATGGCATAATCGTAATAATGCATTAAGTATAATTAATTTAATCTATGGTGATAGAATAAATTAAATAGCTTAATGTTTATTATTTAATATTTTGGAAATATTAAATATAAATTAATAAGAGGAGTCTTATTAATATTATTACAATTATTATTATTTTAATTTCTAAAGGAGTTTAGTAATTAATTTAATATTTAGTACTCTCATTTATTCCTAATAAGATTAGGAGACAAATTAATTAAATGAATTTAATTAATTATTCCCATTTGGTGGGAAGCCTAAATTAATTAAAGGAGTTTAATTAATTAAAAGAAATCCCATGTCTAATAGGATTAGAAGGGTTGACCAATGTCTATATAAGAGAAGTCTTATAATAGATATTAGATTGATGCAATTCCAATTGTTGGAGAGTACTCCTTTTCTATAGAGAATAGAAAACTAAGCCAAACACCCTCCTTCTTGATAATTCATTTTCCTTGGTGGATCACCTCTAGAGGCCAAACACTTGGGTGGTTAACGTTGATCAAAGAAAGGAATCTAATCCAGAAATTCAAGGAGATCACGAAGAACAAGGAGTTGAACTAGTACCTGTGGAAGCTTCGTTCTACAAGGGTATGATTCCATAACTTCTTATTTATCGTTTTAAATTAATAATTTGCATAAAGGATGATCCGGGTAATGGTTTTGTAGAAATTTTTTTAAACTCTGATATATCATGCTTCCGCTAATTTTTGCAATTTGATTGCGTCACGATTTCGTACAAACCCAACAGCTCGAGCCTCATCTCTATCAGCGAAAGCTATATCTTTGCCAGACAAGGCAGTCGACATCAGCGCCCTAGCCTGATCTCGCTCGAAGATCATCCTAGCTAGTGAATCTGCCAAAGCTTTATTTATCCCAGTAGGAATACTAGGAGGGTGTCAGACCCATAAATAACTAACCCTCCGTAGATAAATCAGAATCTTCCATAGGCTCCTCCTCATTTGAATCCACAACCAAAGCTGACTGGATGACTGAGCCACTGCTATATCAACCTCTAACCACGCTGAATACTCTGGAAAGCAATCTGGACGGCTAGTGGAGAAATCAGTCCTCTCCCTATGAGTCCAACACTCATAAATCCTGATCAAGTCGGATGATGACATAGAAGAAGCTGACATCTACTGATCAATGGCCCCCTCAAACTGGTGCAGGCTCTGGAACTGATCAAACTGACCCATAATTGCCAACGGATGGTAAGTGGTCACCCCTCTCAATCCCGCTAGGGGCAAGTAGTCCATGCCGGATGCATGGGTAATGAAGCTATAAGGGGAGACTAGCCTTGAGCATGTCAGAATTGAAAAATGATGCTCAATATCTGACAGAAAAGATGACCATGTCTCTGTATCCGAACACTCCACTGGCTGAAAGGAGTAAGACATATCTATCTCGTGGGTGAAGTAGTACCCCTGATATCTGAAGAAGCCAATCGGGCGCAAATGGGTCATGAGCCATACATACAACAAGACAAAGCTACCTCTAAAAAATCCCTCCAAATGGGTACTGCAGTAGGTAGCTGACCACAATGTCTCGGCCAATATCATCGGCAGGATGGTGCTACCCTGTCTAAGGGCATGGTCCACGACCATCAAGCCCAGGTCCAAATTGTAAGACCCCGAACTTTATGAAATAAAAGTATTCAATTTTTCTTAAAATTATTATACTATTTAGTAAATGGTTAAATTGAATAAATGTGATAGTTATGAGTGTTACGTGCAAATTTATAAAGTTAGCAGGTGGTAATGGAATATTCTTTTTATCGGGGAATATTCGTACGACGACGCAGTCATTGGTGGACCCCACAACAGAATAACTGTCGGATATAGAAAGCGACATAAATAATCTTTTTATAAAAATAACGGCAAATCTTTTACCGTTAAACTGTTGAAATACCCGATGATAAAAATACAGTAATACGCGTTGTTACACAGTATCACATGTTATTGCACAATATTTCTAATTTTTGATTCTTACGTAAGAAGTCACTCATTCAATAATTTTTACAGTAATTACTGTTCAATATTTTATATTATTGATTCAATAATTGCTACATTGATAATTGCATAATATTTTATATTATTTGTTCAATAATTGTCACAATAACTACTGCACAATATTTTACATTATTAATAATTGTCGCACATATTTTTGAAATGATATTATTAGATAGCATTATTGATGATGGCTAGTAAGTTTTATCGAGAAAAGGGGTTAGGTTATATAATTGCGCGCCAATGAGGAGAAATTTTTATCGTAAAGGCCCCTCTTTCTTAGGAATGACCTGGTTGTCAATATTATAATTCTATAATATTAATTATGAATACAAATTGATGATTAAAATAAAAATTGTTGATAAATATGATAAGTAAATATTTGTCCAATTTTGATATAAATGGAGGAATTTTTAGCATGAGACATTTGTTGAAAGTTGGCATTTTATCTTCTTCGATAAAATAATTCATTCAAATATATTATTATAATGTGATAATATAATAGTATAATTTTATAATTTGAATGGTAACATTATTATAATAAATTCATGGTATAAAAATAAAATGAGATGGAAGAGAAAACTGAATTTGAATTTATTTAATAATTATAAATATTTTTAAAAGAAAAAAAAACATGTGGGTGGAGTTAGCAAATTAGGAAATTGTGTCCTTGTTGGTGTGCTGCAATTGTTCAAAGTAAGTGTACGCCTGCATACTTTGGTCAACATTGGTGTTCTGGCATTTTTCTATAAATAGGTTGCTTAGTTAAGAAATGAAAATCACACTAGAATCAAAAAATTCTTTCTCTATAATATTAAGCGTATTTCTTGTGAGTATACAGACATTTTAAGTGTGGATAACAGTGCAAGATTTCCTCAACATAATATCCGATATTTCAGTCAGATCTAGTATTTTACTAATGTAAGGGATATTATTTTTCAAGTAAAAGATGTTATTTTCGTTCAATATTTGTAAAGAATATTATTTTCTTCCATACTCTATAGTATGTAGGTAATAATATTTCGTTTCATATTCCTAAATTTGAACTTACTATCATAAGTATTGCTTCTATAATTCCTGAAACGATTAAAAATTCCTTAAGGTTTGCGCTTCATCTAATATCATTTCATTGGAATATTAGTCTGAACCTTCTTATTAAAATTTTAATCTTTTCATGTCAGAGTACTATTCGTTTGTGTACTATTCACAGGGTACTATTCACTACAAAATTATTTTCTTTTTTCTGTTCAAATTATCTTTTATTCATACAAGAGTACTATTCATCCGGGGTACTATTTATGTTAGATTACTATTCATTCGAGTACTATTCATAGGATACTATTTATGGGGTACTATTCACGGGGTATTATTCACGATAAAAATTAGTTTATTTTTCTGTCCAAATTATCTTTGATTTATAAATTTTATTCTTAAAATTGGATCCATGTTTTGATTTTTATGTTGATAATTTGGATATTATTGAACTCTGGATAAATTGAATTATAAATGTCTAATATTTGTCATTGATCTCATTTGATTCATTCCTTATATCATTTTCATAATCCTCAAACTTAAACTGTTGTTAGAGTTATCTTTGGCCCGTAGTGCAAAGATGAACTGTTGATTGATATCTTTGGCCCGTAGTGCAAAGATGAACTATTGATTGATGAATATCTTTGGCCCGCTGTGCAAAAATGAACAGTTGATTGATGAATATCTTTGGGCCGTAGTGCAAAGATGGACATGTGTTTGGCATGATCATGATCATGGATGTTACTGTTGAATATCTTTGGCCCGTAGTGCAAAGATGAATTGATTGGCATGATTATTACTAAAGGTTGTAAACTAGTATGATCATGACCATTGATGTTACAAATGAATATATTTGGCCTGAGTGCAAAGATGAATTTATTAGCATGATTATGAACAAGAACTGTGATTTGGTATAACCATATTATTTGGTGTTTTTGGTAAAGACAGGTGATGAAAATTATCTTCATCCTAGGTGCAAAAGGAATTTATTAGCATAATTACGATCATAAACTATTTACATGATTGTGGGCAGGAACTGTTGATTGATGTTACAAGGATGAAATATTGTTGGTGGACTTTTAACATGGAGAAGATAGTAGACATTATGTTCTACTTGACTCTTTTAATGGATTGCTTGTTCCGCTGCAGTTGTTGATCTAAAACTTGTTGTCTATTATATTCTATCAGATTTTTCTCTATTAAGGACTAAGGTTCTAAAGATCTGATTCATTACTGACGAAGGCTATTGATAATTTAATTATCTTTAGTCATAATATTCTTTACTAGGCTATTTGTGCTCTCCCTTGCTTCACGATTCCTTTCAGGTAATAAGAGTGTAGCTAAGTCGAGCGGGGATAACAAGGGAATAGAGTGATGGTTGGTGACCATTGAAGTTTCTCAATACATTATAAAATAGCATGACAATATATAATTGTATTGAGAACTTTAAATGCGTGTGTCATATTTTACACGCCATTTAACAGTTAATTTTGGTAACCCAAATAGGGTGAGGTGAACCCGACTTTGGAAGGATGTGTTGCCACTATCATATAAGATGTCTAACCACATACGACTTCATGTTATCATAAGATATAGTTGTGTCAATCCACTTGTGGATTATATCTATGAGCACTACCTATATAATCTTGGAGTATAATTGAAATATAATTCTCAGTTTGAAACAATGGAGATAGTTATATGGCAAGAAAATCCCCACTAGTGGAATGAACGGGATAGTAATCTTCTCGTTCTTTTTTGTGGTCTATTGGGTCAACCAAGGTTAATTCTCAAGTCCTATAATATCTATTATAACTTAGAAGCATGGCCTCCCATGTATGAAGGTTTTCTTGAGCATTTTCTAAAAATTTTAATTCCTAAAACAGTTATTGATTGTACCTTTATGTAACATATTATTGATAAAGAGTATAAGTATTTTTATTCGCATTGAAACTCATAGTTTATGTGTGGTCGTATTGTGCACGACAAAGTAATAATTGGAATATGAAGATTTATATTTGGATTTTGTAGTGTGTGTATTTTTGGCTACTCAGAATGGGTGGTGTGGACCTATTTTGGGAACATTACAGTTGGTATCAGGATATGGCCGTTGGCGGAGATCTGAGATTAGAACTAGAAGGGAGAGGCGAGTAATATATATCGCTAGTGTGTGACTTACCTAAGCTGAATTTTCTTACTTAATAAATTGACAAATTATGATATGTCAATTAACCTTTGTTTTGAAGCTGTATTCTAGAAATATCTGAAATATAAGAGATGAGCAATGAAGAAATTATGATACAGAAGAAATGACCGGAAAGATAGAATCTGAAATGAAAGTAAGGTATCCTCACCTCTTCGAACTACTAGGTACGTAAATTTCGAGGACGAAATTTCATGAGGGGAGATTGTAAGACCCCGAATTTTATGAAATAAAAGTATTCAATTTTTCTTATAATTATTATTTTATTCAGTAAATGGTTAAATTGAATAAATGCGATAGTTATGAGTGTTATGTGCAAATTTATAAAGTTAGCAGGTGGTTATGGAATATTCTTTTTATCGGAGAATATTCGTACGACGGCGTAGTCATTGGTGGACCCCACAACAGAATAACTGTCGGATATAGAAAGCAACATAAATAATTTTTTTATAAAAATAACGGCAAATCTTTTACCGTTAAACTGTTGAAATACTTGGTAATAAAAATATAGTAATACGCATTGGTGCACAGTAGCACACGGTATTGCACGATATTTCTAATTGTTGATTCTTATGTAAGAAATCAGACATTCAATAATTGTTAGGGTAATTACTATTCAATATTTTATATTATTGATTCAATAATTGCTACATTAATAATTGCATAGTATTTTATATTATTGGTTCAATAATTGTCACAGTAACTACTATACAATATTTCACATTATTAATAATTATCACACATATTATTGAAATGATATTATTAGATAGCATTATTGATGATGTCTAGAAAGTTCTGTCGAGAAAAGGGGTTAGATTATATAATTGCGCGCCAATGAGGAGAAATATTTATCGGAAAACCCCCTCTTTCCTAGGAACGACCTGGTTGTCAATATTATAATTCTATAATATTAATTATGAATAAAAATTGATGAATAAAATAAAAATTGTTGATAAATATGATAAGTAAATATTTGTCCAATTTTGATATAAATGGAGGAATTTTTAGCATGAGACATTTGTTGAAAGTTGGCATTTTTTCTTCTCCGATAAAATAATTCATTTAAATATATTAGTATAATATTACATTATAATAGTATAATGTGATAATATAATAGTATATTTTATAATTTGAATGGTAATATTATTATAATAAATTCATTGTATAAAAATAAAATGAGGTGGAAGAGCAAATTGAATTTGAATTTTTTTAATAATTATAAATACTTATAAAAGAAAAAAAAACATGTGGGGGGAGTTAGCAAATTGAGAAATGGTGTCCTTGTTGGTGTGCTGCAATTGTTCAAAGCAAGTGTACGCCTGCATACTTTGGTCAACATTGGTGTTCTGGCATTTTCCTATAAATAGGTTGCTTAGTTAAGAAATGAAAATCACACCAGAATCAAAAAATTCTTTCTCTATAATATAAAGCGTATTTCTTGTGAGTATACAGATATTTTAAGTGTGGATAACAGTGCAAGATTTCCTCAACATAATATCCGATATTCCAGTCAGATCTAGTATTCTACTAAGGTAAAAGATATTATTTTTCTCATAAAAGATGCTGTTTTCGTTCAATATTCGTAAGGAATATTATTTTCTTCCATACTCTATAGTATGTAGGTAATAATATTTCGTTTCATATTCCTAAATTTAAACTTACTATGATAAGTATTGCTTCTATAATTCTTGAAATGATTAAAAATTCCTTAAGGTTTGCGCTTCATCTAATATCATTTCACTAGAATATTGGTCTGAACTTTCTTATTGAAATTTTAATCTTTTTCATGTCGGAGTACTATTCATTCGGGTACTATTCACGGGATACTATTCACGATAAAATTAATTTCTTTTTCTGTCCAAATTATCTTTTATTCATATAAGAGTACTATTCATCTAGGGTACTATTTATGCCGGAGTACTATTCATTCGAGTACTATTCATATGATACTATTCACGGGGTACTATTCACAGGGTACTATGCACGACAAAAATTAGTTTATTCTTCTCTCCAAATTAATTTTGATTTATAAATTTTATTCTTGAAATTGTATCTATGTTTTGATCTTCATGTTGATAATTTGGATATTATTGAACTCTAGATAAATTGAATTATAAATCTCTAATATTTGTCATTGATCTCACTTGATTCATTCCTTATATCAATGTCATAATCCTCAGACTTAAATTGTGGTTATTGTTATCTTTGGCCCGTAGTGCAAAGATGAACTGTTGATTGATATACTTGGCCTGTAGTGTAAAGATAAACTGTTGATTGATATCTTTGGCCCGTAGTGCAAAGATGAACTGTTGATTGATGAATAACTTTGGTCCATAGTGCAAAGATGAACAGTTGATTGATGAATATCTTTGGCCCATAGTGCAAAGATGGACATGTGTTTGACATGATCATGATCATGGATGTTACTGTAGAATATCTTTGGCCCGTAGTGCAAATATGGACATGTGTTTGACATGATCGTGACCATTGATGTTACTGTTCAATATCTTTGGCCCGTACTGCAAAAATGAATTGATTGGCATGATTATTACTAAAGGTTGTAGACTAGTATGATCATGACCATTGATGTTACAAATGAATATCTTTGGCCTGAGTGCAAAGATTAATTTATTAGCATGATTATGAACAGGAACTGTGATTTGGTATAACCATGATATTTGGTGTTTCAGGCAAAGACAGGTGATGAAAATTATCTTCATCCTAGGTGCGAAAGGAATTTATCAACATAATTATGATCATGAACTATTTACATGATTGTGGGCATGAACTGTTGATTGATGTTACAGGGATGAAATATTATTGGTGAACTTTTAACATGGAGAAGATAGTAGACATTATGTTCTACTTGACTCTTCTAATGGATTGCTTGTTCCGTTGTAGTTGTTGGTTTAAAACTTTTTGTCTATTGTATTCTATCATATTTTTCTATATTGAGGACTAAGGTTCTAAAGATCTGATTCATTACTGATGAAGGCTATTGATAATTTAATTATCTTTAGTCATAATATTCTTTACTAGGCTATTTGTGCTCACCCTTTTGCTTCACGATTCCTTTCAGGTAATAAGAGTGTAACTTGGTCGAGCGGGGATATCAAGGGAATAGAGTGATGTTCGGTGACCATTGATGCTTCTCAATACATTATAAAACAACATGACAATATATAATTGTATTGAGAACTTTAAATGCGTGTGTCGTATTTTACACGCCATTTAACAGTTGATTTTGGTGACCCAAATAGGGTGAGGTGAACCCGACTTTAGAAGGGTGTGTAGCCACTATCATACAAGATGTCTAACCAATAAGACTTCATATTATCATAAGACATGGTTGTGCGCATCCACTTGTGGATAATATCTATGAGCACTACCTATATAATCTTGGAGTATGATTGAAATATAATTCTCATTTTGAAATCATGGAGATAGTTATATGGCAAGAAAATACCCACAATTAGAATGAACAGGATAATAATCTTCTCGTTCTTCTTTGGGGTCTATTGGGTCAACCAAGATTAATTCTCAAGTCCTATGATATCTATTATAACTTAGAAGCATGGCCTCCTATGTAAGAAGGTTTTCTTGAGTATTTTTCAAAAATTTTAATTCCTAAAACAGTTATTGACTGTACCTTTTTGAAACGTATCATTGATAAAGAGTATGAGTATTGTTATTCGTATTGAAACTCACAGTTTATGTGTGTTCGTATTGTGCACAACAAAGTAATAATTGGAATATGAAGATTTATATTTGGATTTTGTAGTGTGTATTTCTGGCGACTCAGAATGGGTGGTGTGGACCTATTTTGGGGGCGTCACACAAATGGTCCAAATACAGTGGCATGTATACATAAGCCACGATGCACATCAACAAAACATCTATCCTGGCTGAATGCTACGCCTTTGTCGAGATGATAAAATCCCCAGCATGTCGACCATAGCTGTCCAGTCTACTAAAACGATCGATCAAGAAGTCAATCGAGATCACCTGTCCGAAAATGATCGCATCTGTGACTACACTCTGACGAAGACCCGACATCCGCAGGAATGGTCTCCTCATATCAATAATAGTAGTACGGGTGCATGGCAAGTCCAAAGCCAAACTAGTAAGCCGCTCGTACTCCTCCAGAGTCAGAGTCAACTCGTGCCGCCCGAAGCAGAAAACCTGCCTCTCAGGTATCCAACAGGATAAGAGGCCATCTAGGAATTCATATGGGACCTAGAAGTCCACATGGGCTAATAAATGCCCTAACATCTGATCTACTGTCCCTCTGGCTGGGAAGGACAAGCTATCATACCATGACCTCAAGGGCGATGCCACCACAGATGGTGGTATCTACTTGATGCGACTGACTGTCGAGGATGACATCTGTATCATAGTATCACACGACCATCCAGGGGTCAAATCTAAACTCATCTGTCTAAATGCATATCCATGACATAATACATGCATAATGATAATAATAAACATGATGCAATAGATAGGAAATATCATGCATATCTATAATAATCTATCTACTACAAGCATCATCTCTGTCTGCTAATAAAGTGCAAAATAAAAGTACAGAGATATGGGGCACAACCCCCCAACTACTAGAAGTGGTCTATCAAAATGGGCACAGCCGCCCAACAGCCAAAACAGTGGCCTATTAACAGATATAGCTACAATAGCTATACAAAATGGTCAAGATAATCTACACTCAGACTGTTAACCTGCTTCATCTTCTATGTGGATATAAAGTCTCGGCCATCAGGAATGTCATGCCGTTACAAGGGAGGATCAGCCCCTGTAAAACTGCTAGAAAATGGACCCGTAGAAGGGCCTGCTCCAGAGTCAGAATGATCAAAAGAAGATGCATCTGATAGATCTATGCCAAGATGCCTGATAAACAAATGAGCTCTCTATAATTGCTGGGTCAATCCTGTAATATGGTCCAAGTGAGTAGGCTCCCTGAGGCAAGCTATCCAGTCTGTCATCATCACAGACCCTGGCACTATATCTACCATGAACTTGGTAGCACAAGTTTGAGCCCCAATAGTGCGAGGACTCCACCAGCTACTGAATGCCTCCTGGCTGTATGGACCCTTTGACAGGGTAAAGCCATCTATGTCCTCCATCGGAATGTATGTGAATGGCTGAACTAGTGCTTAATGGTGCCAAGAAGGAGGAACAATGGGAATACGGATCTGCCCCGTGATGCTCATGATAGCACGCTCTCCTAAATAGAGCTTCCAACCACCCTCTGTCAAAAATGGGACTCTACGAGTAGATAATGCACACTCCCGGCTAGTGGGGAAAATGCCTTCAAACTAGACTGTCAAAAAGTCTGAGGTATACGGTACCCATGATATCGATCTGTCAAAAGCTCCAGTTGCAGGCAGGAATGAGTGAATCCCTCAGCTACAGGGACCTTCGTCAAAGTGGAGTGGTGCTAACGCCGTCCCCGAGGATATATTTCCAGGCCTAAAGTAGTGGCAGGACATAGGCAAGGAAGCCTCTCACATGCCCAGAACTGGCCATGTAAATATCAAAAGTCCTTAGTGACTAAGACTGATAAATATAAATGCAGAAAAATTAAAAAGGTACAAGAAAGATGTCGAGTGGCACTAACCAAGCCTTCGTCACACCCTCCGAGCGCATGCGCATACCTCGGAGAAAATAGGCAAAGGTTTAGGTACCCCAATCAAAGTCACTGAGGCGCTCCACATGTCGAGTGGCACTAACCAGGTTAAAGGACACCGTGGCAGAGTTGTCTGCAAGGAAACAACCCATAATGATCACCAAAACAATCGCCGCAGGATGTGATCCCTAACCCTCTGATCATCAGGCAGAGGCTCAAGCAAAGCCCCACTCTAGGCATTTATGCTCAAGGGACCATATCGGACCGTCCGACCTTTGATCGTCGTCGCAGGAACTCCCAGCAGGGACCGAACAATAGTGGGTGTAATGTCAGCCATAAAAGGCACTGGCTCACCCTCAAACTCTATCCCGGTGACGAACCTCCAATCCATCGGCGTCATCATCACCTCGCAATCCAGTAAATGGAGAGACTGAGGCTGGTGGAACCAGCGCTCGGACAAAGCCCTCATGAAACCCTATGGGCAACGGTGGTGAATGATAGAAAAGAACGCCGTAAACCCCCAAGTGTCAACAATGTCCCTATAATCCTGGTGCAGAGTGTGATAAAGAGAATGCACGTTAAACCAATTCCCTCGAGGCTGCGTAAAGCCAGGAACCTGCATTAAAAGCCAACCCATGTCAAAAATATGTGCCCCGAGAATGGCAAAAGAAAGAAAGAAAATCCAGAAATAAGAAAACTTCGATCACCTTATTGGCGTGAAGGAACTTCGATGGACGGTGACTCAAATCTCCCAGCAAATCCTGGACTGGCATATATATATAAATAAAACAAAATTGTTGAGCCTGCAGCTTGACATATATATATATATATATATATTTTTTTTGTAATTATAAAAGTTACTTAATAATAAATTTAACAATATTATGTATTAATGATTGGATTGTAATAAAATCTTATTAAATTATTTAGATTGAACGGAGAGAGTCTAAACGAGTGTTTGGAATATACTTTGGGTATTATATTGCTTAATTCAGGTACAGATTCCATACTCTTTCAGCGATACTCTTGTTAAATTTGATTTATTCATTTTTTTTCCTTGTTTTGAAATTCGTTATTATCTCACACAGTTGTTTCTTGTGAAATTCATATTATAGTTTCATTTGGGAGTTGATTTCATATGTCTCGAATTTGTACTCTTTGAATTAGATTATCATATTTAGTATTTATTTTAGATAATTGTAGAGCGGTACATATTGTTACTTTCTTTTTGAGATATTGTGATTATATTTCGATTTGGTTCAACATGTACATATAGAACCTTCTGTGTTGATATTATGTCGCATGTGTTGTGACATGGTATTTTTGTTAGAATATACCGTAGGGTATACCTGAACTATAACCACTTATGGGGGTACCACAGGCATGTCCTCTTGGCACCAAGGCATGGCACCTTGCGTAACGGTGTGATCTGTCCACGACGTCTCTGTTTTGTGCTCCGGTGGGAGTTGGCCATTTGGTGTTTTGTTATGGAAGGCGTATGGGTCCCTAGTTTTCTGTTCTGTTCTGCGGATTGGCTATGTTTGTGCCAAACATGTCTTTCAATTTTTATGCATCTGGATCCGGCAGGTCCGATGTATGTTATGCCTGTGTGGCACTATTTTTATTGCATGTGTGGCATTATTTAACTTGTCTGTGTGGCAAGATATATATTTCTGTGAGCTCGGTATGAAATAACACCCAGCTATTTGATTCAGCCTATTATTTCATTGTGTTAGTTTTGTTCGTTTCAGTTCAGTTCAGTTCGTTAATTGAGTTAGTTATTTTAGTTCTCTATTTTGTATTCTATATCCCTACTAGGCATTTGGCTCATGCTGTGTTTTTCTTCTGGTAGGTAACCAGGGGGATCAAGGGCAAGTGTGATGAGAGCTCCATTCGATCCAATGATTTAGATATTTTGTTTAGGTTGTCGAATGGTTATTTGGAGTTGTAAGAACTATTTCAGATTTTGGTTTGGGCCAGCTTGGCATTTATTCTGGTTTGACCTTTTGGTATTTATTGGTTATAAATACTATTCTTTCGTGGCATAGAACTTTTGTTCAGTTTTGTTGTGTTTTGAGTAACCTCTCTTTCTATTTCGGATATGGGGTGTTACAGAGTTGGTATCAGAGCATAGGTTCTTTCTTGTAGAAAACCTATTTAGGTTTGACCTGTGAGTTATGGGTAGACTTCTGGGTTAGGTTTTGTGCAGTTTGATTTTCTGTTCAGCTATATTCAAATCTGTGTCTAATCTATTTTGCTGATATTCGTTGATCTGTTCTTAGATGGCTCGTCGATCCATTAGAGTTGATGGGAGATAGAGGAGTCTATTCGAGCGGAGTATTCGCATCTTTTTGATAATTAGGTTCATTCTTTTCTTTTGATTCTGGGGACGGAATCCTTTTTAAGGGGTAGGTGATGTAATACCTAGAAAATAAATAAATGACTTTTTAAAATTTTATTTTAAATATTTTAATTGGGCTTTCCTTGTGTTTGGGTCAATTGTATTTAATTTTTGTGGGCAAATAAATATTAATAAATGACGGATAAATTAACTTAGTAAATTGGGCTTTTAACTTATTTGGTCTAACTTATATTTGTGTGTGATTAAAATCCTATTATAATTATGAGAAATAATAGGAGAATAAATATATAGCTAAACCTAATTTACTAAAGCATTACGCCTTCATTCGCTTGATATTAAGAAGAAGAATAGAAGTGATAGGCGGCATAAAGAAGAAGGAAATTCATCACAGTCAGTATTCGAGAAGATCAATCCGGTAAGTTAGTAATAATTTTTCTTTTCAATGGTTAGATGTACTGATGTACATGTATGATCTACTTTAAATGTATGTATATATATATATATATATATATATATATATATATATATATATATATATAAAATAAGCTTTCTGTAGGAATGTTGGAAAGAGCAGTACATGATTTCTTTGAAATTGAATTAAGATATCTAAGCATGAAACTCACCAAAATCATCAACTTTATGTGGAACGGATGGATTTTTCTTCTTATAAAAGAAAAAAAGTTATCACATCATTGCCTGCAATGTTGTAGTAAGCTACTTAACATATATATATAAATAAAACAAAATTGTTGAGCCTGCAGCTTGACATATATATATATATATATATATATATATATATTTTGTAATTATAAAAGTTACTTAATAATAAATTTAACAATATTATGTATTAATGATTGGATTGTAATAAAATCTTATTAAATTATTTAGATTGAACGGAGAGAGTCTAAACGAGTTTTTGGAATATAATTTGGGTATTATATTGCTTAATCCAGGTACGGATTCCGTACTCTTTTAGCGATACTCTTGTTAAATTTGATTTATTCGTTTTGTTCCTTGGTTTGAAATTCGTTATTATCTCACACATTTGTTTCTTGTGAAATTCATATTATAGTTTCATTTGGGAGTTGATTCATATGTCTCGAATTTGTACTCTTTGAATTAGATTATCATGTTTAGTATTTATTTTTGATAATTGTAGAGCGGTACATGTTGTTACTTTCTTTTTGAGACATTGTGATTATATTTCGATTTGGTTCAACATGTACATATAGAACCTTCTGTGTTGACATTATGTCGCATATGTTGTGACATGGTATTTTTGTTAGAATATACCGTAGGGTATACCTGAGCTATAACCACCTGTGGGGGTACCACAAGCATGTCCTCTTGGCACCGAGGCATGACACCTTTCGTGGCGGTGTGATTTGTCCACGGCGTCTCCGTTTTGTGCTTCGGTGGGAGTTGGCCATTTGGTTTTCTGTTGTGGGAGGCGTATGGGTCCCTAGTTTTCTGTTTTGTTCTGCGGATTGGCGTTGTTTGTGCCAAACACGCCTTCCGATTTACATGCATCTGGATCCAGCTGGTCCGATGTATGTTATGCCTGTGTGGCACTATTTTGATTGCCTGTGTGGCATTATTTGACTTGCCTGTGTGGCAAGATATATATTTCTGTGAGCTCGGTATGAAATAACACCCAACCATTTGATTCAGCCTATTATTTCATTGTGTTAGTTTTGTTTTTTTCAGTTCATTTCATTTCTTTAATTGAGTTAGTTATTTCAGTTCTCTATTTTGTATTCTATATCCCTACTGGGCATTTGGCCCATGCTGTGTTTTTCTTCCGACAGGTAATCAGGGGGAACAAGGGCAAGTGTGATGAGAGCTCCTTTCAATCCAATGATTTAGATGTTTTGTTTAGGTTGTCGAATGGTTATTTGGAGTTGTAATAACTATTTCAGATTTTGGTTTGGGCCAACTTGGCATTTATTCTAGTTTGACCTTTTGGTATTTATTGGTTATAAATACTATTCTTTCGTGGCCTAGAACTTTTGTTCAGTTTTGTTGTGTTTTGAGTAACCTCTCATTCTATTTCAGATAGGGGGTGTTACACACATGCTCCACCATTTTCTCCTCCTTGGGCCGAAATTTTGGGCCCTTTTTCCTCCATTCTTGGTTTAGTTTTTATTACTTTATTTACTTACTTAAATGTCCAACAAGTTTCTTAACACATGGGCTTAGCTTGGGCCATTAAATTAAATTGTTGGGCTCTCTAATAAATTCCTTGGGCCATGTAAATTAACATAGTCCAATACATTTAATTTTTTCTTACCATAATCATTTAATTAGGGTTTCCATCCTACTCCTTTGTAATCTAAATCATTACTCATATACATTTAATTTCTTAACCCAATTAGACTTGCTTTAATTAGACTATAAAATTAATTAATTGAGATGTATAAAATAAATCTCTTAGGATTATTTTATATTTTAAATATTGTCGATGTCGGGAAAAATCTTTTGTACAGATCTTCCATTCCCTAAATTGTTTGGTTTTCTACTCTTGTTTGTCTTATCTGTTTTATGAAGGGTGAAATTTTTAGAAAAATGCCAACATGTATCATATCGTAGATTTGAAAGGTTTACAGAGTCGGCAGTTAGTATATTTTGAAATGGTTGTACCAACTCAACCGAGTTTTATTTGATTCTAACAAGTAGGCCCAATTGCTGGACGCTGTCAAAACTTAGCCTTGGAAACCGAGATTCTTAAAGTTCGGGGGCTTGGTTAAGCAGGGGAAAGGTGTTAGGAACCCTCCGACTTCCGTAAAACACGGTTACTGCAAGTTTTTAATTTTTCCCTTTTTATTTGTAATGTGTGTGTGTGCTGGAAGTAATTGAGTCTACGTGTTTGACTTGAAAGTAGTGTCGTGCTTCGTTGGACCTATATACAAAGGGTTTGATTTGTTTGAAAAGTCCATTTTTGGACAAAGATATGACAATGACGTTTTGAAAGATGGTTTTCAAACCCTTTTGTTCGCATAGGAATTGAAGCCTTTTGATACTTCTATTTTATTCCGCATTTGCTTGATTTAGATTTTTATTGTCGGGATGCGAAGCATCCTTGACAACAGAATGTATATACAAGTTTCGGTCCTCTTATGGGCATGAAAGCCATCCAAATGACCCTAGCACGACAAACCACAGTGTATTATGTGGAGACCTTAAATCCGGATAACCGTTTTAAGTTCCATCTGATTTACATTTACAGAAAAACTAGCAAGATGTATTTACAATACGAAGTTGTCCATCATGGGAATCGAATTTAGATCCGTGTTGTTGATCATTAATCCCATGATTTCTAGGCTCACAAAAAGTGATCAAGAAACCTGTATAGCAAAGATATAGACATATAGTGCAAATTATACTCTACCGCAAAACAAAGGATTCATCAGTTAAATCCTTGCATGCGCGTTGTCGAAGCTTCTTGCTCCCACTAGATATTGATCTAGGGTCGCTTGAATATTTACAAAACTGGAAAGAAAGCTAGATTTAATTAAATCTTAGTCATTATAGCTCCCCGGTTTCGGTTTGACCGATATTGAACCGTTTGAAAGTTAGAAAGGGCTTGATTTGGATGAATCCAATCCACAAAATTTACATTAAAATATATTCATATAAAATGAATAATTAAAGAAGATATTTAATCACATTGATAAAGAATATATATATATATATATATATATATATATAAGTTGTAAAGAGTCACGAATTTTTAATCCATGCTCGACTGAGAAATGTATATATATATATATATATATATATATATATATATATATATATATATATATAATCCGTAAAGAGCCACGAATTTCTAATATAGGCTCGACTGAATGAAATGTTAATATATACAGTTAATATATATATATATTAAAGTTGAAAAGGCCACGAATTAGCAATTCAGGCCAAACAAGTTGGAATATATATATATATATATATATAGTTATATATATATATACATATATAGTTATATATATATATATATACTATATATATATATATATATATATATATATATATATATATAAAAGCGGTAAAGGCCACGGATTTACAATCCAGGCTTGACGGAATTGAATGTTAGTATATATATAGTCAGTTATATATATAATAAAGCTAAAAAGGCCACAAATTAGCAATCCAGGACAAATGAAATAGCGTAAATATATATATATATATATATATATATATATATATAGTTATATAATTATATATATAGGAATGTAGTAAAAAGCAACGGATTAGCAATCCAGGCTGTGCAAACAAAGAAAAACTTATATATATATATATATATATATATATATATATACTTATATATACTAAAAAGTCAGCTAGAAATGCCACGAATTTGAGATTCGGGCCAAATCAGAAGCTAAAACTTCATATGTACGTTCACATATGTGCGATAAAGCAGTAAATAGTTTCTGATCGTAAAAAAACTTATAATGGACAGCTCAATGGGCTTTTTGCCACTAGGAGGGCTTCAAATCTCTGGTTCCATCGGTTAAAACTTGATATATTATAGAATATACGTATACAAACGTATTTGAAGAATAAAATTAATATTTGGAGTACTAGAAGTAGGGCTAAAGGTTGAAATGGGCGGAGTTTCTCTTATTTTTCTATTTTTTTCTTTTTTCTTCTTGCAAGGGTGGGGGGTCTTATTTATAGATCAAAATAGTAGCGAGTCTACTCACGAAAGCCGCCAGTAGAGGTGCGGCTCCACGAATGGGCCCCGCTCCCGTGGGTCCCATAGTCTTGAAGTACGTGCACTCCGAGCAACACGATGTCTGCTTCGAACCTTCATAACTTTCAATCCGGGAGTCCGTTTGAGGCGTGTTATACCTTTTCAGAAAGCCATTTCCGAGAGCTACACAATGACATGGAATTTGACCTTTTCTGAATCTTGGAAGATGGGCCCATGGCCAGATCGTCGAATTTTCACAGTCCGTTCGTTGAGCTTTATTGTGTTATTTTCACTCGAAATTGATGTTATGACTCTTTCTAGCCTTCATTGCATCAATTTGGCTTGATTTTGACTTGATTTGATGTCAAGTCGGTAAAATAACCATTTTCCCTTCTAGGGGTTGTCTCTAGGATTGACAAGGTTTTCAACTATTTTCTCGGTGTTGTCTCCGAGATTTGATCCCAACCGACTCTGTTCTTGTAACAAACGAGAATGCTGTATATTAGTTTTAAATATTTATTAAATTAACATAAATATTTAAATTGATTTATTTATTGAGTTGAATAAATAATTTATGTGATTATGTTGTGGAGTAATTTAAATAAATGCAATATGTTAATTAAATGGATGTGTAATAATTTTGTGGTATAGTTCTAATTTAATTGAGATAATTAAATTAGATAAATATTATGTGATAATTCTTACATGAGATTACGATTAGTGAGTAATTATGATTGTGTAGTGATTTAGTTTATGTGGCAATGTGATTTAATAAATTGGTGTTAACTTTATTTAATTAAATTAGAATGTTGGGATTTAATTAAATAAAGTGTGACATTGGAAACTATGTGTTAAAAGATTTATCAAAATAGATGAAAAAACTTTTAAATTAGTTTTACCAAACAAGGCCATAAAAATCTATTTTAATCCTGTTTTACCAAACAGGGCCTTAACTACTAAAAATCTATTTTAAAGTTAAATGGTTTTGCCAAACAAGCCTTATGGCTTTTGATTTTCAAATAACGTATAACTGATATATACTTAATATATGTAATTATGTTATCAGTTATTATATATTATATGTCTATATCTATATCATCAGTTTTATAAAACATTAAGTTAGAATAGAGTTAGAAGAAAACAGAGCTAGAAAATATACAGAGATAGGAGAAAAGGAGAAGAAAGAAAGAGGGAGAAGAAAGCTTAGAGAAATCAAAAGCTAGATAATCATCATCATCACGATATTCATCTTCTTTCCCTATAAGCAAAGGTATAACCTAATTCTAATTATGTTTTTCCATTGTGTTTATGAAAAATATGTTTTTAGAACTTCTCTATAAAAATAGTTTTTTCATAAAATTTATGTGATTATGAAGTATACATGTTGTATTTTATATATATACTATTATATATGTGATATATGATAATTTAAGTAGTTTAATTCATGTAAATATGATGAACATGAAGAAATCATTTTCATAGCAATTTATAGTGAACTAGTTTGAAAAATAGTTCTTTAATAATAAAATTTGTGTTTGATTGTGATATGTTCTGTTAATTGATCATAGATTATGATAATATGTTAAGAAACAAAATCAATATACTTTGAATGGTGTGATTTGGTTTAAAAACCAACTCACGGTGTTAATTTTCTTCAAGAACGCTTAACAATGGTGTTTTCTTTAAAATCATGAAATTAAGTATTTTGATTATGTGTTGTGGTATTTATGTATATTAAAAATATGTTAGAAGATTAAGATTATATTTTTATAAAGTTTCATATGCATTGTATTAGTTAAAATTAGAATTTGGTGCGAAGAAATAAGCTAAATTGCCTTTTTCTCTGCATAGTTCGCGAACCAAATTTTCCACCAGCAAGGGGACCCTCCCCAACGGACTTTTTGCCTTGGAAAATCCTCCCCTGCGGACTTTCCTGCTGTCCAAAAAGTTGTGTTGTGTGTTTTAAGTCCTAACTTGATGAATAATTTGAATGTAATGAATTTGATGACATGTTAAGTATATAGAACAATAATATAACATATTGTTGACATGTATGAGACAATTTGAAGTCTCATATTAACGTATTATGTGTGAACTTAGATATTGTTATCATAGGGTATGATTATGATGGTTTAAAATGTTATACACGTGTGATATGCATGTTGTGAGTTTAGACTCACGTTATGTGGTTAGTTAGTGAGTTAAGTTTACAAACCACGTTGTTAAGTTGAACTTAAGTAAGAAATTCAACGGTTAAACATAGTGGTTATGAAACTAATCGATATTGTAAACGTAATGTAATATGTAGGATAATTGTGGAACGTGATTGTAAATTGTAGCTTGCGCTTGAGGTAAGTTTTCTAAACTTAAACTTTACTTTTATTGAGCAAGTTGTTCTATCCTTTATTGTTATGTCTATGCAAATTATTGTATTCTCTATAATTTCTATATTAACCAAGTATCTTATTGAAGTTCATTATTGAATTGATGTGACCTTGACTTAATTGTTCAAGCAAGGTCCATATTGTCTTTCAAATGCTTTAAGTATATTTCTAAAGAATGATTGTTAAATATGATGTCTATTGTTATGACTCATAGTGATTTCCTAATTTATTTATTATTGAATTCTAAATTATTGTAAGTTGATTCAGTTAATCCTTAGTTGATGATAGTTGAACTCTAAAATTCCCTTTTAACTTATCCAAATCAAACTTTCTTTAGTGCGGACTTGTTATGAAATACTGAGATGAACAACCCTATTAATAGGGGATTACCATGCGAAAGCGTTAAGATGTTTGTGCACAATACATGGTACAAAAGGCTGATTCCCCTAAGTACAAGTTAAGAGTCCATATAGTCTAACGAATGTTAAAGGTTTTAAATAGAAATGTTTTTAACCTAGGACATAGTTCAAGGTCTTACGAACTATCAGATGAATTCTATATTCCATATTCAACTCTTTATTATTGATGAAAGAACTGTTATTTGAATCAGTTGAAGTTATTCAGTTTATGTCATCACTATTGATTGTTATCCAAGTGAGCTTTTGTTTGCTCACTCTTGCATATATAACTCTTGAGCTAAAGTTGAAAGCGTTGACGCACCGTCAACTAGTAAAGGCAAGAGCAAGATGAATAAGTGAAGACTTGTTTGTATTATTAATTATGATGTGTAATAAGACTTTAATTATGTTATGATGTTTTGTTTTCCGCATTTATTGACATTAAGGTTAGATAACCTTGGGAATATTTTAGACAAGATTGTAATCCTTTTTAAAGAATGATTTTGTTTAATTATTAAGGTTGTGATTTATTTTGCATTCCTTATTTATGGGCAGTAGTTATGCTTTATTTAGATAGTGAACACCAAATCCCGTGAAAATGAAGTACTCGGATTTTGGGGTGTCACAAGTTGGTATCAGAGCAATGCTTTAGGTTATGAACCTTAGGTGGGGGAAACCTTATGTAGTAGCCTTATAGGAGATCGAAAAGATAGTGATGATAGCTAAAGATAATAAACTACCTTATGTGCTACGTGTTTATATTTATGTACGCGAATAGTATCGATCGATATCACGTAATACTTAAACTTTAAAATTTTGTTGTCAGGATAGGGATGAGTTACCCCAGATGCCTAGGGACGAGGAGCCCCGAGACATCCATACAGTCTAGAAGCAGTTGGTTCAGAGAGAGCCATCTCCATTGATCACCATAGTTGGTCAGGAGCATGAGTCAGTTATGGACCGAGATGACGACGCTGAGTCAGAAGAGGAGGAGAAGGATCTTGAAGAGGAATTTCAACCTAACTCGACTAGCGCTGTGATGTACAAGGAGATCTACGATCGCAATGTTGAGCTACAAGGTCAAGTCGGAGAGCTTGAGGAACTGGTGGACGAGAGTCGAACTACTATACAACAGAAAGAAGAGACGATTCAGGAACTGGACGAGGAACTTGGAAACACGAAGTGGGATCTAGTCCACATGGAGAGAAAAAAGGATGATGCACTAGCTGAATTAGCAAAAATAAAGAACGACATCAAAGAGGAGTCAGCAAAGCGCGCCGAAGCTGAGGATGCTTGCTTAAAGGCTACTCTACGTGCAGATTGAGCTGAAGACGAGGTGCAAGTAAAGAAGGCCAAGCTGAGAGAAACAGTCTATGCTTTTCATACGGCTATAGATAAGGCCAAAGATCGTGTCTTTTATTACCCAACACAGTTCAAAGATTTATCGTGGTATATGGTGGATCGCAGAACAGTGTTTCGGGTGATGGAAGAATAACGTGGAAAGGCTATGCGACGTCTTAGCATGCCTAGATAGTAGAGTAATAAACTATGTGTTTCTTTATATTATAAATAAATGTAAATCCCAGAATTTGAGAAAATAATAGGATAAGATAATGATGTAATCCTGCAACTTGTTTCAATTCAGGAGAGATGATGTAAATAGCAGAGATGCTATCTATTTTATGTTTTTAAAACTATGAATGAATAAAATAATGAAATTTATTGACTTGTTATGTGTTCAAGTGTGAATTGATTATTTTAAATGTTTAAGTTTGAACTTGAATATTTAAGGGATAAGTAAGGGCTCTAATAAGATTAGAGAAGGAGAAGGAGTGATAGCGTGAGCCAGACTCAAAGAGATGTTCTTTGAAATGTATTTCCCCATAAGCTCGCAGAACAAGATGGAGGTTCAGTTTCTAGAGCTAAAATAATTAACGATGACGGTGCCAGAATACGCCACGATGTTCAACGAGTTAGCCAGGTTTGCAACGTACCAGGTCTGTACCGGTGAGAGGAAGGCGAGAAGATTTGAGCAGGGATTGAAGCCCTAGCTCTACAGTAAGGTCTTCGTGTTCCAGTTGAACACGTTTGGAGCTGTACTAGAAATGGCGATCATCGCAGAAGGTGGGGGAGATGCCTTGACCAAGTATAATCAAGATCAGAAGAAGAAGAAGAATGAGACAGAAATCAAGATTGGTGGTAGCGGTGCTAGCAACCAGAAGAGGAAGTGGAGCAAAAACACAACTACTGGGAGTCAACAGGGAAGCCAGCAGAAGAGAAGGATTGAAGCACGTGCTACATACGGGAAGAATCACACTGGATTATGTCTGAGGGGAAGGCGAGTGTGCTTCAACTGTGGTCAGGAAGGTCACATTGCACCAAATTGTCCTAACCCGAAGAAAGGAGCTTGCTACACATGTGGATCTAAGGATCACATAGCCTGAAGTTGCCTGAGAAAGCCAGCTGGAGGGTCAACGGGAAATGGAGGAAATGGCAGCGGCAACATTTTGGCTATTGTTGGATCACCGCAGACGAGCCAACCCACCGCCAGAACATTCAACATGACGGTGCAGGATGCTGTGCAGTCAAAGGATGTGGTGTCATGTATTATTTTGGTAAATAGTATTAATGCATATGTATTATTTGATTCGGGTACTACTTGCTCATTCATATCTGATTACTTTTCTAAGACCTTAGACTTACCTAAAGAGGAATTAGTTTACCCTTTGAACATAGATATTGCGAATAGGGAGTTATTCTTGTTAAGTTTGTTTATAAGAACTGTAGATTGGACATTAAGGGTCAAGAATTGAGGGTAGATTTGATCCCAATAAAACTTGGGGAGTTTGATGTTATACTGGGTATGGATTGGTTGTTCAACCATGGGGCGGTAATCGATTGCCAGAAGAAATTGGTAAACCTTACGACTCCGTCGAAGGTAGTATTTTATGGTAGCAAATCGCTTAGATAAGCTAGTTGTCTGACGATTATGCAAGCCAAAAGGCTATTGAAGCAAGTTGTGTAGGGTATTTAGCCTACATAATGGATACTCGTAAGGAGACTTTGAATATAGAAGAGATATCAGTGGTTAGGGAGTTTGTGGACATATTTTCGAGCGATTTACCAGGACTTCTGCCAAATAGAAAGATAGAGTTCGTGATCGACTTAGCACTAGAGACTGCTCCGATATTAAAAGCCCTGTACAGAATGGCTCTAGTCGAGATGAAGGAGTTGATGGTTCAACTGCAAGAATTATTGGACAAAAAGTATATTCAGTCGAGCGTATCACCGTGGGGAGCGTCGGTATTGTTCGTGAAGAAGAAGGATGGATCGATGCGGCTTTGCATTGATTATAGGGAATTGAACAAATTCACGATCAAGAATTAGTATCCTTTACCTAGGATCGATGACTTGTTCGATCAACTGAAAGGTGTTAGATACTTCTCAAAAATAGATTTGAGAAGTGGGTATCACCAGTTGAAGGTTAGAAGAGAAGATATACCGAAGACGACCATTAGAACTCGGTATAGACATTACGAGTTTTTGGTAATGTCATTTGGTCTAAATAATTCACCATCTGCATTTATGGACTTAATGAATAAGGTATTTAAGATATTCCTAGATAAATTCCTGATGGTGTTCATATATGACATTTTGGTTTATTCCAAAACTGAGGAGGAACACACTGAACATTTGAGGCTGACATTGGAATCACTGAGATAGACGAAGCTTTACGTGAAATTCTCGAAGTGCAAATTCTGGTTAGAACGTGTGCAATTTCTTGGCCGCGTGATTAACAAGGATGGGATTTCAGTGGATCTATTGAAGGTTGAAGCTGTGATGAATTGGGATCATCCGAAGACACCGCTTGAAGTTAGGAGTTTCTTGGGATTGGCAGGTTACTATAGAAAATTTATTCAGAACATTTCCAAAATCGCAACTCCATTGACAAATTTGACTCGTAAGACGGTTAAGTTTATTTGGACGAAAAAGTGTGGGGAGATTTTTCAGGAACTGAAGAAGAGGCTGAGTTCTGCGCCTGTGTTGTCATTACCAGATAGTACAGGAATTTCGTAGTTTAAAGTGATGCTTCACATAAAGGATTAGGCTGTATGCTGATGCAGAACGACAAAGTCATTGCTTATGCATCACGTCAGCTGAAGGATTATGAGAAAGGGTATCCGACCCATGATTTGGAATTGGCGGCAGTAGTGTTTGCTCTGAAGATTTGGAGACACTACCTTTATGAAGAAAAGTGTGAGATATACACAGATCATAAGAGTCTGAAGCATATCTTTACACAGAAAGATTTGAACATGCGCCAAAGGAGATGGTTGGAACTAATCAAGGACTATGATTGCGAGATTCTTTATCATCCGGGTAAACCTAACGTTATTTTTGACGCTTTAAGTAGGAAAGGTCGGGAGAAGTTAATGGTATTAACTGATCAGGATCAGTTGATAGAAGAGATGGCTAAGTTGGAACTAAAAGTTAAGTATCCAAAGGAAGCAAATGAGAAGTTATTCCAAGTAACTACTAGTTTAAACTTGGTGGACAAGGTGAAAGAGGCACAACTTCGTGATGAGGAATGTGAGAAGATCCGGAAGAAAGTAACTGATGGTGAAGAAATAAAGTTCTAAATCGATAGTGAAGGACTGCTACGATTCAAAGGAAGAATCTGGGTACCACCAGTACAAGAAGTCAAAGAGGAAATTTTGGGCGAAGCTCATAGTTCAAGATATTTGATTCACCCTGGGAGTACAAAGATGTACTAGGATCTCAGACACCATTTCTGGTGGCCAAATATGAAGAGAGATGTTTTTGAATGCGTTCCAAAATGTTTAACGTGCCAGACAGAAGGTTAAAGCAGAACACCAGAGACCAAGTGGATTACTACAACAGTTGGAGATTCGAGAATGGAAGTGGGAACATATCACGATGGATTTCATGGTTGGTCTTCCAGCGACTCAGAAGGGTTTTGATGCATTATGGGTTATTGTGGATCGACTAACAAAGTCAGCGCACTTCTTACCGATCAAGATTAGATTCAACTTGGATCAGTTGGCAAAACTGTACGTAAAGGAAATTATCTATAAACATGGTGTTCTGATATCGATTGTATCTGACAGAGATCGGCGTTTCACGTCGAATTTGTGGAAGCGATTACAAGAATGTTTGGGAACGCAGTTGCGAATAAGTACGGCATAACATCCTCAGACTGATGGCCAGAGCGAGAGAATAATTTAGACTTTAGAAGATACGCTGAGAGCTTGTGTTATGGACTTCAAAGGAAGTCGGGATGATCATTTACCATTGGTGGAGTTTGCCTACAACAATAGTTACCTTGTAAGTATTGGCATGCCGCCTTATGAAGCATTGTACGGCAGAAAATGCAGGACTCCATTATGCTGGGATGAGGTTGGTGAACGACATCTGTTGGGATCAGAATTGGTTCAACAAACTACTAAGATCGTCAAAATAATCAGAACGAGATTGGTTGTTTCTCAAGACAGACAGAAGAAATATGCCGATTATCATCGACAGAATTGAGAGTTTGATGTAGGAAGCTTCATTTTCCTGAAGGTATCTCCCTAAAAGGGGAAGATTCAATTTGGAAAGAGGGGGAAGTTGAGTCCCCGATTCATTGGACCTTTTGAGATACTGCAAAAGGTTGGCGAAGTAGCTTACGAGGTTGCGTTACCTCCGGAGCTAGATAATATACATAACGCCTTTTATATTTTCGTGTTGCGACCGTACAAACACGACTACAAACATGTGATAGAGTATGGACCTTTACAGTTTGATAAAGACTTAACATATATAGAGATTGCTGTTCAAATAGTTGACAAAAAAGAACAAGTTCTTAGAAATAAAGTGATACCTTCTGTTAAGGTAATCTGAAGGAACCACATTGCTAAAGAAGCTACATGGGAACTCGAAGATGTAAGAATAAAAACTTATCCCCAATTATTTTTTTAATTCCTTGTATATCGATTCTAGGGACAGAATCTTTTTTTTTTGGGGGGGGGGGGGGGGGGGGGAGAATTTGATGAATGAGTTTTTTTTAAGTTGTGATTCTGGGGACATAATCCTTTTAAGGAGGGAAGATTGTAACAAGCGAGAATTTTGTATATTAGTTTTAAATATTTATTGAATTAAAATAAATATTTAAATTAATTTATTTATTGAGTTGAATAAATAATTTATGTGATTATGTTGTGGAGTAATTTAATTAAGTGCAATATGTTAATTAAATGAATTGTAATAATTTTGTGGTATAGTTCTAATTTAATTGAGATAATTAAATTAGATAAATATTATGTGGTAATTGTTACATGAGATTACGATTAGTGAGTAAATATAATTGTGTAGTGATTTAGTTTATGTGGCAATGTGATTTAATAAATTGGTGTTAGCTTTATTTAATTAAATTAGAATGTTGGGATTTAATTAAATAAAGTGTGACATTGAAAACTATGTGTTAAAAGATTTATCAAAATAAATGAAAAAACTTTTAAATTAGTTTTACCAAACAAGGCCATAAAAATCTATTTTAATTATGTTTTACCAAACAAGGCCTTAACTACTAAAAATCTGTTTTAAAGTTAAATGGTTTTGCCAAACAAGCCTTATAGCTTTTGATTTTCAAATAACGTATAACTGATATATACTTAATATATGTAATTATGTTATCAGTTATTATATATTATATATCTATATTTATATTATCAGTTTTATAATACGTTAAGTTAGAATAGAGTTGGAAGAAGACAGAGCTAGAAAATATACAAAGAGAAGAGAAAAGGTGAAGAAAGAAAGAGGAAGAAGAAAGCTTAGAGAAATTAAAAGCTAGATAATCATCATCATCACCATATTCATCTTCTTTCCCTAGAATCAAAGGTATAATCTAAATCTAATTATGTTCTTCCATTGTGTTTATGAAAAATATGTTTTTAGAACTTCTCTATAAAAATAGTTTTTCATGAAATTTATGTGATTATGAAGTATACATGTTGTATTGTATATATATACTATTATATATGTGATATATGATAATTTAAGTAATTTAATTCATGTAAATATGATGAACATGAAGAAATCATTTTCATAGCAATTTATAGTGAACTAGTTTGAAAAATAGTTCTTTAATTATTAAAATTTATGTTTGATTGTGATATGTTATGTTAATTGATCATAGATTATGATAATATGTTAATAAAAAAATCAATATACTTTGAATGGTGTGATTTGGTTTAAAAACCAACTCACAGTGTTAAGTTTCTTCAAGAACGCTTAACAATGGTGTTTTCTTTAAAATCATGAAATTAAGTGTTTTGATTATGTGTTGAGGTGTTTATGTATATTAAAAACATGTTAGAAGATTAAGATTATGTTTTTATAAAGTTTCATATGCATTGTATTAGTTAAAATCTGAATTTGGTGCGAAAAAATAAGCCAAATTGCATTTTTCTCTGCACAGTTCGCGAACCAAATTTTCCAGCAGCAAGGGGACCGGCCCCAACGGACTTTTTACGTTGGAAAATCTGCCCCAGCGGACTTTCTTGCTGTCCAAAAAGTTGTGTTGTGTATTTTAAGTCCTAACTTGATGAATAATTTGAATGTAATGAATTTGATGACATGTTAAGTATATAGAACAATAATATAACATATTGTTGACATGTATGAGACAATTTGAAGTCTCATATTAACGTATTATGTGTGAACTTAGATATTGTTATCATAGGATATGATTATGATGGTTTAAAATGTTATACACGTGTGATATACATGTTGTGAGTTTAAACTCAGGTTATGTGGTTAGTTAGCGAGTTAAGTTTACAAACTACGTTGTTAAGTTGAACTTAAGTAAGAAGTTCAACGGTTAAATATAGTGGTTATGAAACTAATCGATATTGTAAACGTAATATAATATATATGATAATTGTGGAACGTGATTGTAAATTGTAGCTTGCGCTTGAGGCAAGTGTTCTAAACTCAAACTTTAATTTTATTGAGCAAGTTGTTCTATTCTTTCTTGTTATGTTTATGCAAATTATTGTATTCTCTATAATTTCTATATTGAACAAGTATCTTATTGAAGTTCATTATTGAATTGATGTGACCTTGACTTAATTATTCAAGCAAGGTCCATATTGTCTTTCAAATGCTTTAAATTTATTTCTAAAGCATGATTGTTAAATATGATGTCTATTATTATGTCTCATAGTGATTTCCTAATTCTTTTATTATTGAATTCTAAATTATTGTAAGTTGATTCAGCAACTCCTTAGTTGATGATAGTTGAACTCCAAATTTCCCTTTTAGCTTATCCAAACCAAACTTTCTTTGGTACGGACTTGTTATTCAATACTGAGAAGAACAACCCTAGTAATAGGGGATTACCATGCGAAAGTGTTAAGATGTTTGTGCACAATACATGGTACAAAAGACTGATCCCCCTAAGTACGAGCTAAGAGTCCATATAGTCTAACGACTATTAAAGGTTTTAAATAGAAATGTTTATAACCTAGGATATAGTTCAAGGTCTTACAACCCTCAGATGAATTCTATATTCCATATTCAACTCTTTATTATTGATGAAAGAAATGTTATTTGAATCAGTTGAAGTTATTCAGTTTAAGTCATCACTATTGATTGTTATCCAAGTGAACTTTTGTTTGCTCACTCTTGCATATATAACCCTTGCAGCTAAAGTTGAAAGCGTTGAGTCACCGTCAACAAGTAAAGGCAAGAACAAGATAAACAAGTGAAGACTTGTTTATATTATTGATTATGATATGTAATAAGACTTTAATTATGTTATGTTATTTTGTTTTTCGCATTTATAGACGTTAAGGTTAGATAACCATGGGAATATTTTAGACAAGATTGTAATCCTTTTTAAAGGAAGATTTTATTTAATTATTAAGGTTGTAATTTAATTTGCATTCCATATTTATGGGCAGTAATTATGTTTTATTTATATAATGAGCACCAAATCCCGTGGAAATGAGATTTGGGGGTGTCACAGTTCTTCCTCAGGGTTGTCTCTAAGGTTGATTTAGTCTCCCATAGTTGTTTTTGGGGATGATTTGATGTTTTTAGGGCTATCTCCGAAGTTGATTTAGTCTCCCAGGGTCATCGCCGGGGTTATTGTATCTCCCGGGGTTGTCGTCGGGGCTTGCCTTGACATTCTGGTGTTGTCGCCGGGGTTGAGTTTGATCTCCCGAGGTTGTCATCGGGGTCTTTGTACCTACCGGGGTTGTCGCTGGGGCTTTCCTTGACATCCCGGTGTTGTCGCCGGGGTTTAGTTTGATCTCCCGGTGTTGTTGTCGGGGTCTCTGTACCTCCCGAAGTTGTCGCCGGGGTTTGCCCTTGACATTCCGGTGTTGTCGTCGGGGTTGAGGTTGATCTCCCGGTGATGTCGTCGGGTCTCTGTACCTCCCGGGGTTGTCGCTGGGGCTTACCTTGACATCCAGGTGTTATCATCGGGGTCTCTGTACGTCCTGGGGTTTTCGCCGGGGATTGCCTTAACTTCCTGGTGTTGTCACCGGGGTTGAGTTTGATCTCGAGGTGTTGTCGTCGGGGTCTCTGTACCTCCCGGGATTGTCGCCGGGGCTTGCCTTGACATCCCAGTGTTGTCGCCAGGGTTTAGTTTGATCTCCTGGTGTTGTCGTCGGGGTCTCTCTACCTCTCAGGGTTATCATCAGAGCTTGAATTGATCTTTATACTTCGAAGGTTGTCTTTGGAAGGTAAAAAGCGGTTTAGCCCTCCTGCAAGGTTAGTAACAGGAATGCAAAATTTCAAGTGTCTACAGATGCCCCTCTTTATTATGTTTATGCAATGCAATGGAATGAACAGGATAAAGATTGATAGACACTAGAAATATGACATGCAAATGTAATGCAATGCAATGCACGATATGCCATGTTATTAAAGCAATGTGGTCTTGTGGTGTTAGCTGCCACGGAATTTTATCACTAACTGTTCCCGCACTTCCTGTTGGGGATGGAGTTGTCCATGCTGGTTTTCACTGAACTATTTTGATGCCTACTTGAACGGTAGTTGGCAAAGTTTTCATCACCAGATCTTTCCTGATGCTACATTGGGTTGAAGCCAATGGTTTACAATGTCCGTCGGCACTACCAAGACTGATTCCACGAGATGTTGTAGGGATTTCTTTAAGATCTATGTGGGGAAGATTCTTCCTTAGCTGATGCTATTGAGCATTTCTTAACTCGACGTTGGGGTTGTCGCCAACATTCTCTTCCTTTAGATACGCTTTCTGACTTTTTCTACACTGGGGATGTTCCTCTTATGATGAGTGACCTCATTGGGGATTCCTGATGCCTATCCTGATGATAGCTTACACCGGTTTACATCATCGACTTTTTCCCGATGATATATTGGGGTTGTCGCCAACGGTTTGAATTATTGTTTGGTTGATGCCGACTTTTCAACCGGAGAAAGAATTCTCACTATCTACTCAAATAATAGTTGACAATGATTTAACCATGAGTTTGACTATATCGGATGAGAGTTGATAAAATGACTATTTTGCCCCTCCCGAAGTTGCCCTTGGTGTCGGCATGGCCTCTTGTTGACTTCAGGGAGCTTTTTCCAAGATTTAGAGCCTATTCGAGTCTGTTTGTCCCCAGTGTTACCTCTGTGGCTGACGTGGCCATTCTAGGTTTTCTTCTAGAAGTGTTGTGGTGCTTCAGGTTTATGTCCGAAGTAAACCTGACTTCCCGGACTGATGTCGGGGCTGAGCTGTACTTCCTGAGTTGCTGTCAGGGCTGATTTATACCTCCCGGGTTACTGTCGAGGCCGCTTTGACATCCCGATATGGTTGATCAGTGTTGTGGTGTTCCCGATATCGATGATTGGGTTTGAGCTAATGTCCCGATATTGAGATCGGGGATGATCTGACGGTCCGATTGACGATCGGAGTTAGATTGACGGTCAGATTGACGATCGGAGTTGGCTGGAGTACCGATATTGGTGATCAAATTTGACTGGAATTGACCAACATTGGGGGTCGGATTTAGGCTGAAGGACCAGCATTGGTGGCCGAATTTAGATTGGATGTCTGGTGTCAGGATTGAGGTTGGCTTGATTGACGGTTTTGCCCTCCTAAATAGTTAGTATTGGGCACAGAAAATTTTGAGTGTCTACAGATGCCCCTCTTTATCATGTTTATGTAATGTAATGGAATAAACAGGATAAAGATTGCTAGACACTTGAAATATGACAAGATATTAATGATGCAAATCGCAATGCAATGAATGTTAACATGTTTTTGCAAATCGTCTTTCGCATTTCGCATATCGTATATCATATCGCAAATCTCATCGCATCGCATATCGCATCACAAATTGCCTCGCATTTCATCGCATATCGCATCGCATCGTATATAGCATCGCATCGCAGATCGCTTAACTTTATCAGTGTTTGTGCTGGTGCCGATATCCACGGGTGGCTTTCATCAATGCTGTTAATGTCTATGCTGGTGTTAACTCCAACGATCTGATTTCCATTGGTGTTCCTGATGCTTTCTTAATGAAGATAAATTGAAATGTTTCCCATATTTCTACTAGGGATAACATTCTTTATGATTGCCTTTGTTGTTATCTTGGTTTTAAGGCGAATGGTTTCCCTAATCTGTAGATACTATCAGGGGGCAGATTCTCTCTTGGCTGATGTCGTTGTATATTTCTGAAGGCTCCTCTGATGGGGATATATCTCTTTTGTCGAGTTACCTCAGTGGGTGCTCCTTATGCCTATCTTGATGATAACTTACACCGGTAATTTACAACAGTGCCTCTCCTGATGGTATGGACAATGGTTGATCATTGGACTGTCCCAATGCCTACTCGAATGGTAGTAGACTTTTCCATCGAGTTTGTGTGTTTAATATGTATGCATATTTGATTCTATTGGGTATGCATGCCTAATATTTTGATGGAAATGTGCGCTGATGTAGCGCTTGTTGCACATGTGCAGACCAGACATGATATAATGATCTTAATTTGTCCTAGGTTGATGCATATGCTTAATTGAATTGATGTAGAACCATACCTCACCTTTTTTGAGGTGATTTGGAGTTTCTTTTCAGGCATGGATTTTGATAGGCTTAGCAGCTCTAACTCCCGTATAGCTCCTTTTGTCATTCTCTGAGCAGATTTGGATGTTCCCCTTTTATATGCCATTTTTGGTGAGGATCTCGCAGGGGCTGCTATTTTCTGGATCAGGATTTGGTGATGGTCCCTTTAGTCCAAACACTGATGGCTTTATTAGGAGGTATCCTGATATCTTCGCTGAAGTTGCATTCCACGGTCTATATTACCGGATCATTCTTCGATGCTACGCTAGATTATTGCCAACAGTTTGATCATTGAGTGTGAAAAAAGGGTAAGCTTTTCACTTGCAACCCTGCTGGGTTAGACGCTGGCCAGGCTGATGACCCGGGTGATGCTGACGCCCTAGAGGATGTAGCCCGTTCTTTTATTGCCTAGATTTGAACTTCAGTGTAGAGGCCTCGACTTGTGAGGACTTGGCGTAGGTTGATATGTTTGACGATGAAGATTTCCTTTGCTAGATCTTTTGGTCATCGGGCATCTGTTCTTCCTTAGTAAAGGACTCTGTTGAAGACTTTCCCCTTTTTGTGGAGGGACAACTGATATCGCCTTGATTTCTTTCATGAACTCTCCCTTTTCTTTTGATGAGGAACTTGGTCCTGCTGTAGATCTTTTCCATTTTTTGGAATGGAAAAATGCCCCTGCCCTTTCGCAGGTTGTTACTGGGGTTCATAGAAAAACTCGCTTTGTTGACCATGTCCACGGTGAGCAATATCCTGCAGATTTAGACAAATAACAATATGTGCCGACAGTTTGATGGCTCGGGCCATTGGGATTAGTATTAGGCATTTGAAATTTAGAGTTTATGAAATTGAATGCTTGTATTCAATGCGCTCTCATCTTATCCGTAAAGATCTTGAAAGGGAGTATGAAAATGAATTTTTCCTAAGGAAATTAAAATTTTTGCTTGACAAGTTATGAAATCGCAAGAAAACTTTTAAGCATCCATGGTCATTTTTCATGGGTAGGATTAGATTCACAAGACTTATCTCCCTTCATCAGAGACATCTCATCTTCACTTTAGACACTGCTCTTCACAAGATTAAGATCATATGACATGTGCACTATGTGTGACGCAACCCTTAGCAGGGGTTTCTCTTCTATGATTTTTAGATGATCTCATTTTTTCTTGCAAAATTTTTTGCTTTTCTTGCTTAACTTTGTCTCGTTTTCTTAGGCTTTTTAGAGTTACCCATATAATGAGTTTTGGACCAATGACTCCTAAACTAGACGATTTTAGGGCACTGGGTGTTAAGACACCCCTTCGAGTTTACTGGCTCGAGTAACAAAGGCCACACTTCAAGATACGTTAGGCGGTCTATTCTTTTGATTCGCCTGAGCTGGTGCAAGATTCATTTTGTTAGGCTCTAAGTCACCCATGTAGTGAATGTTGGGCCGGTGACTCCCAAACCAGACGGCTTTAGGGCACCAAGTGTAGAGACATCCCTCGAGATTAATTACTCGAGTAACCTAGGCCCCGATTCGAATCTGCTTATACTTTAATTTCTTGCAATGCTCATTTTCTTAGGAATTGAGTTACCCATGTAACGAGCGTTGGGCCGGTGGCTCCCAAACCAAATGGCTTTAGGGCACCAGGTGTAGAGACAGTCCTTGGGCTTAATTACTCGAGTAACCCAGACCACAATTCGAGACATTAGGCTGTCCACTAATTTTCGTCCTTGTTGTCATAGTTTCATACCCCATAACTAAGAATCAGGTCAATCGCAATGTGCATACATGCATATGAGGTCTAATTTTCTCTAAAAAGTGCTTTGAACTAGGACGTCGTGCCTAATCCAAATGTTGAATGGTCTTAATTCTCTAATCGCTTTCATGATTCTTGCTCCATGGATGCTTATCAGAATTAATCCAATTCATAACAAGTTAAGCAAAAATATTTTTTTCTTCTCTTTTTCTATGACTCTAATGCAGGATTTATGTGTATGATCGCTAATGCATGGAATTTAAAAGCACATAAAGAGATGAAAGAGTCATACCTTATCAGCGGATCGTAGTATTCTAAGAAAATTATAATTTGAAAAGATCGATTGATCATACCGAATCGCCAATGATGGAAGTTGGGACGATGATGGACCATGCTGATGGTACCGACTGGTGCATGTTGATTGGATGGTTGATAAATGCCCCAGTGTTGAATTGTCGCCATTTCTAGAATTGGTCCAGTGTTGTTGCAAGGGTCCCAACATCGGGTTGTTGTTGACTTTGGACTTGCCCCTGTCTTGCTTGTCATCTGGGAGGATTGCTTGGTTGTATGTTTGATCGATGGGCTGATAAGATGCCGAGATCGCAAGAGTCTTTAATCACATGACCCCCAAGGTGAACAGGTAGTGTATTTTTGCTTTAATGCTTGGATGCCCCAGTCATTGTTTTTAATTTGTAGGAGCAATTGGCTTTGATGACCTTTTCTTTGATTTGATGAAATTTTCAGATTGAGGCTTCAGCTCTTCGAACGTCCTTGCAGATGTTTATGCTTGATATATCGCTGTGTTATTATTCCAACTTTGACGCTTGATGTCGAGATGCCTTCGGACTCCAATGAATTGGACTCAAGGGCTTGTGATGGTTGGTGATATGATGACTTTGACCGTGGCTTTGGTCAGTGACCTATTGAGTGTCCCTGCCGGGAAAGATCTGGCTATGGCAGATTCGACAGCTCGGATGACCTTCGAGAAAGATCAGGCCAGGCGTTGATGTTGACCACCCATTCTATTGGAGATACTACTTCTGTTGATAGAGGCGAGGCCCGAGCCACTCGGGATGTTGCCTTTATTGAGAAGGACGAGGCCATAGTATGCAAATGGCAGTGGATGTTCTGGCTCATATGGAGATCGAGGGTTAGGAGCTTGCACCTGCTCCTCTATCTTCAGAGAGATGTCATATTGGCACTAGTATCCCACTTATCCACGGGTTTAGATACTAGCTTTAATTTTCTTCAGCAAGGCCTGTTGACCAGGTGGTTTGATAGAATTTGGCTTTTATTTGCCTTTGGTGTCTTGGAACTGGTAATTATTTTTTGTTTTTTTTTCTTGAAGGTTAAACCGAGCCATAGATGGCTGCCTATGTACTCCCGGGTTGAGGGAGATCAGGTCATTCGTAGTTCTATTTTTGAGAGAGGGATGAGAAGTGTCCCTTTTGGGTTCTGAGTTTGGTTTGATGAGCTTTTGAGTTTTTGTTTGTTTTGTGTTTGGATTCGAGGGTTTTTGAATTTTTTGTTTGGTTTGACCGCACTAAGATGGTTGCCTACTTACTTCTGGGTTGAGGGAGATCAGGTCTTTCGTAGTTCACGCTATATGTGAAAGGCTCGACTTTTGATTTTTTCCTTTTTTGATTTTTTTTAATTTTTTGATTTTTTGGTCTTTTGATTATGCATGAAAAGTGAAAGGCATAAGGCTAAGAAAAAGATAACGTCCCAACATCCTCTGGAACTCGCAACTTTCCTCTAGATCTATGTCCTCCTCGCTAGCTAAGGCCTGATAGTCCAGCCGTCCATGGTTATGTCGCATTCGAGGCTAGTGATAGAGGTTCCCTTTTGGCTCTGAACATCTTCAATCCCTGCCATAAATTGATCGCCTCTTGAATTAGCATATCTCTTAAGGAGGTTTAAATTGGACTTGTCGCAGAAAGGTATGAACTCCAGATTCCTCGAGGGGTTGGCTTCCTTGAGAATTTTGCCACCTTTTTCTTTGTCTGCTCCTTCACTTTTCTCATAGCCTTGAGAGGATTTGAGCATGAAATCCCCCTCGCACTTATGTTGTATCTCTCGCAAGGAACTTTCCTTTTGGGCTTTTTTATACGGGGAAGGATCATTATCTCCTCCTCATCTTCCAGAAGGATAAGGTCAAGCATGTAGTTGTTGGCTTTGGGCATCAAGATATTTGATGATGGTGGATGAACTTCATTGGGAGATTCTTTTGTTTCTTTGGTCACTCCCAGTATTAGGGTCGGTCCACCTTGTGTTATGCAAGGATGGATGCTCATAGCCGTCACATCCTTTGAACTGCCCGCTTCGAGTGGACATCTTGAGCTTTTTATCTCCCTCTCACCTTTTCTGGTCATGAGGAATTCTTTCTTCAGTTCTCCATTTTTAATGAGGTCCTAGATTTTGTGCTTGAGACACCAGCATTCCTCGGTTGCATGTCCAGGTGAGTTAAAATGATAGCGACATATCTTTGTGGCATCATAACTTCTTGTCTCGGGCTTGGTAGAAGGCAAAAACTCAGTAATCTTTCTCTGCGCAATCAACAGTGCTAACATATTTTTCAATGAGTCCTCCACAGGTGTGAATACCCTTCTTCGCCGACTCTCCCCGACTCTTGGTGCCATAGGATTTCGAGGGTTTTTTCGTATTTGGAATGTTGATTGATATTTCTTATTTGGGAATTCGCATTCCTCTGGACTATTTTTCCTTTGTCGGGATCTTCCGGGAATTTTATCATTCCACCTTTCTTGTCTATTCAGCATGCTTTGATCTTCTTTGGTTAGCTAGCTGATATTGGAGGGAGATATGCTTATCTTCTGAGTAACCTCCTCTTTCTCTTGGCTTTCTGATAGTTGAGTGAAAACCTGCCTCGTATCCTGATGTTGGCGCACTACCAGATTAGCCAGCAGAGTTACTTGATGTTGGATCGCATCCAAATTTTATATTATCGTCAGACTCTCCTCTGTATTTTCCAACTTGAGGACATTTGTTATGTTCCTTTGGGGGTATTCCTCTATCATTCGTATGTATTTACGATTTGGATACATTTCATCGCTTTCTGATCCGATCATGTTTACTCCATCCGTATCATGTTGCATTAGAAGGTTTGCATTGCCATTTGGATAGTCATGTTGTTGGACCACAATATCGCCGTTTTCGATCAGGTTTTGAATTTTATGCTTTAAGGACCAATAATTTTGCGTATCGTGGCCCGGAGATCCAGAATGATAAGCACATTTCTGGCTAGGATCGTATTTTTTGCTTTTTGGATATAGAGGTGGAGCCAGCTCGGTAATTTTCTTGTGATATGTTAACATCACGAACATGTTTTCAAGGGAATCGGCTAGTGGAGTGAACACCCGATCTTCAGTTATTTTGAATTTTCTCTTTCTCTCCTGGTAATTGTTGAATGCAGTATGTTGCGATGGCAGATTGCCTTCCCTCTTCCAAATGGGGAGACTATGGTTAGGCCTCCTAGACTGCCCCTGTACAACGAGGGATACATCTTCATCGCCTTCCTTGGGTACCCTTATGGGATAACTCGTACAGTTGCCAGACTGTATATAATCGGTGACCACTTTCAAGGCTATGAGATCTTTGATCTTGCCTTCTTTCAGGCCCATCTCTGTCATTTCGCCATGTTTGATCATCTCTGAGAATGGCTTTCCTATTCCGGCCAGGATCCTCTCATAGTAAGGTGCCTCTTGGATGTCTATGAAAGTCATCACCATTTCAGCTTCGGTCATATGCGAGCTGACTTGAGCTGCCAGACGTCTCCATCTTTGGGCGTACTCACGGAAAGACTCAGTACTTTGCTTTTTGACTTTGGTTAATTAATATCGATCCGGAGCCATCTGAGACTGGAAGCAATATTGAGTTAGGAAGACGTGAGCTAGCTCTTCCCAACTGTGAATTTTTGCATTATCAAGTCTGGCATACCAAGTCTTAGCCTTTCCAGTGATACATTTTTGGAAAAGCTGCATTCTGAGGTTTTCGTCTTCAACATAAAACCCTAGCTCGCCAATGTATACTTTCAAGTGCGTATAAGGATCGCCTTCCCCATTGTACTTTTCAAACTCTGGGACTTGGAATTTGTCAGGATATCTAGCCCCTGGGAATATGCAAAGATCTGAATAGGTGACATTTCCAAGGTTTCTAGTCCCTTTGATTGAACGGATGGTTTCTTCTATTTGTCGAACTTTCCTTTGGAGATCGCCAGTTTCCTGATCTTCCATGAGATTTGTGATTTCAGGGGTTTTGTTGGTTCTTTGACTAGATCGCAGTTCAGGGATCTGCATTTCCCTATTTTTGTTATCGCTTTGATTACCACCCTGCGAGGAGGACTCTGTTTGATTGAGTGTTGGCTGGCCTTTAGTGTTTTTACTTTGTTCTTTTAGAAGGATAGCCAACTCTGCTATTTGATTCTTAAGTCCCTCAAACTCTTTTCGAGATACAGAACCCGACTCGCATTGGCTACTTTCAGCCATGTCGGTGGATAGGCTTTGTGCCTTTTTAGTTTATGATCTAGTAGTGAGACCACTTTTTTATACCAACAACAAAACATAGGCGTGTCAATTTCCTGAGGTAGGTAAGGACAGGATGCATGATGTGTTTTTGAGATTTTATCCTGCAAAATCAAGGTTAGTTGCTTTGATGGCAGAATGACTGAATATTTATCTGACAGGAAAGTAAATCTTTCATTATGTCATTTACATTGTGCTCCTCAATAATTGGAGACTTGACATGGAATTTAAAGAGGAAGGCATGAAGAAGCTTCCCTTCGAATTTGGTTAATCAGAGGCTGACCTATCTTAGGTTACTCTCGCGGCTTTTGTTTTGGCATAAAGGTTCCCAGATCATCCCAATCTACTAGAAGAGAAGTTAATCCGATCGTTCAACTTGAGCGAATCTGGGTGGTGCATTTTCAGGAGGCAGCCCCGGAGACTTAGTCGTCCCCTGAGTCCTTACTTATCACCGACCGGGTTAGCCTCCAGGTGGAGGGACTCACAGCATACATTCATATACGTTGGCTTTACCGCTTATGCATGCAATGACAGTTCATACGAAGCACTAATATGGGTGCGAAGCACTAAAGCATTCATTGTCATTCATTTAATGTAAAGGCATAGCATTCATACATTCAATGAAAGACGCAGCATTCACTCATCCATTGACTGTGGCGACGTAAGATTTCACGCATTCAATAGTTTTTAAAGGGAAATGTTTGAAAAGATTGAAAGCGGCCTAAGCCCTCTACTGTCCCCAGCAGAGTCGCCACCTGTCGACGTTGGAAAATTTTAGAATCCCTCAGGTCGGTTTATAACTCGGTTTTCCTCAAATCGATCTTTCTAAGTTATCTCTACCCTTATTCTTTTTATTACAAAAAAGGTTTTGAAGGGTTTTTTAGGAAAGAGGCCAACATGTGTATATGTCGACGATTTGATTTAATTTAAATAGAGTTGCCAGTTGGTAATTTTGAAAATGGTTGAACCAACTCAACGAAATTTGATTTGAAAAGAGGCCCAATTGCTGGACACTGTCGAAACTTAATCTTTGAAATTGGAGTTTTGAGTTCAGGGGCTTGGTTAAGTGTGGGGAAGGTGTTAGACACCCCACGACTCCTGTGTAAACACGGTACCGCAATCTTTTCAATATTTCCCTTAAAAATGGAATGCGTGACTGAATGCTATTTGAAAATTGGGCCTATTGATTTGATTGATTGAAAATTTTGACAGGCTTCGTTAAACCTATATACGAAGGGTTTGATTTGATTTGAAAATCAATCTTTGATTTGATTTGCAAAAAACATCATTTAATTTGATTTGCAAAAGCTTTTGAATTGAATTGACAGTGATATTTTGAAAGCTAGTTTTATCAAACCCTTATGCTGACATAGGAATTGAAGCATATCGTTACTCTCAATTTTATCTTTATAGCCTTAAGGCTGCATGTGAATGGTGATTTGTCGGGCTGCGAAGCATCCTCGACCATAGAAGTATTACAAGTGTCGGTCTCCTCGTGGGTATGAAAACCATAGGAGGGATGGTGACATGACAATCCATATTTTCACTATGTTGAGACCTTAAATCCGGATAACCATTTTAAGGTCTGTGTAGGTACATTTTACAGAAAAAATGGCAGGGTACATCTATAAATCGGAGTTTGTCTATCATGGGAATCTGATTCTGATCGTTTTGATCACGAATCCCACGATTCCTAGGCTCACATTTGAGTAGCCAATAAACCTGCACAGTTCAAATTTGCTCAGAGATAAATGTATGTGTCATCACGTCGCAATGGAACCAAGGATTCATTAGTAAATCCTGGCTGCGCGTGGCCAAACCATCTCGTTCCCACTAGTTAGAGATCTAAGGGACGCAAGTTTGCTTTCAGTGCTGAAACTAGAAAGAAAACTAGATTTAAGGAAATCTCAGCCATTCTAGCTTCCCGGTTCAGTTTGGATGTTTTGAACCGTTTGAAAACTTGAAGTGGGGAGATTTAAATAAATCTAGACCGCCCGCAGATATATTTGTGCAGATTCATATACAAATGAATGTTGAATGCAGCAGTTGAATGGAATTGAGCAAGCAATATATATATGTATATATATACAAAAGCTATAAAAGGGCGATGGGTTTTCACTCGTAAGCCCGGACTGAAATTGAAATATATATATATATATATATATATATATATATAAACTATAAATAGCCACGAAATAATATAGGCTGTGACAGAAATATATATATATATATATATATATATATATATATATATAGAAAAACAGTAAAAAGGGCGATGGGTTTTCACGCCTGTGCCCATACTTGAATTGAAATTGACAGAAAAGTAGTCTCCCAGTGACTGGGGAGAGCACCCAGTATGGGGAATTGTGCAAAAAATAGTACAATGGCCACAAAATAATCCAGGCCAACAGAAAAAAAAAAAATATATATACATATATATATATATATATATATATATATATTGACAGAAATATAGTCAACCAAGACTGATAAGAGTACCAGTGATGGCAAAGGTTGCTTATATATACGTAAATATATATAAAAGTAGTAAACTACCTCGGATTTGAAATTTGGGCTTGACAGAATCAAAATGTTAGTACATTTGTAGTTAAATATATACAAAAAAGGGCCAAACCCAGACTGGGAAGATTACCCAGTCCGGCGAAGTTTCCAGAATGTGCGTGCAAGTGTAGTGGAGCTGTTAATGCTGACGGATCGTCAATCCGTGTTGTAAAAATGTTGAAAACAGCGTTTATATACAAAAATGTATCAAGTTTTGATGAAAACGGTCACAGAACTAAGTTCTGGGCATATTTAGAAAGTGAATTTTTGTGTGCAAGTGTAAAACAGTGCGAAGTAGTAATAGCAACTTGCTGATTGTAAAAATACTTACAATAGCCTGCAAAACGGGATTTTTGCCACTTAGTGGGCTTCAAACGACCAAATCTACTGGTGGTTTTTTGATATGTGGTAGTATATGGGTTTGTCTAAGTGTTGGAGTAAAAATATTTGGGTTTAGAAGAGCTGTAAAAGTAAGAAAAACAGACAGGCAGAGCTTCACTGCGTTTTGGAATTATTAAAAATTAATGGGGGGCACATTTACTTATAGGCCAGGGAACCTCCACTCTAACTACGATAGCTGTAGGTTGTGGTACGGCTCCCTTAGGTGGGGCCCATGTTCCTAGTTTGGTCGTCTCGAAGTGCGTGCATGTCAAGCAACGCAATGTCAGGTTCGAAACTTCATAACTTTTGATCGAAGCGTCCGTTTGGGGCATGCTATAGCTTTCTGGAAAGCCCTCGCTGAAAGTGTCACAATGACATTGGATTTAACCCTTGTAAGTCCCCAAAGATGGGCTCATAACCGGGTCTTCATTTTCCCACAGTTTGCCCGTCGAGCCGTCTGACGTTGTTTTCACCTGGGATCACCGTTGTGGTTCTTTCTGACCTTGGTGGCATTAATTCTACTTGAGTTTGACTGAATCGGATGAGAGTTGGTAAAATAACCATTTTGCCCCTCTCGGGGTTGCCCTTGGTGTCGGCATGGCCTCTGGTTAACTTTCGGGTGCTATTTCCAAGACTTGGATCCTATTTAAATCTGTGGCTGACGAGGTCATTCTAGGTTTTCTTCTGGAGGTGTTGTGGTGCTTCAGGTTTATGTCCGAAGTAGACTTGACTTCCCGGACTGATGCTGGGGCTGAGCTGTACTTCCCGAGTTGCTGTCGGGGTTGATTTGTACCTCCCGGGTTACTGCCGAGGCTGCTTTGACATCCCGATATGGTTGATCGATGCTGTGGTTCTCCCGATATCGATTATTGGGTTTTAGCTGATGTTCTGATATTGAGATCGGGGATGATCTGACGGTCCGATTGATGATCGGAGCTGAATTGACTGTCAGATTGACGATCAGAGTTGGCTCGAGTACCGATATTGGTGATCGGATTTTACTGGAATTGACCGACATTGGGGATTAGATTTAGGCTGAAGAACCGGAATTGGTGGCCGAATTTAGATTGGATGTCTGGTGTGACGGTTTTGCCCTCCTATAGTGTTATTATTGGGCAAAGAAAATTTTGAGTGTCTACAACTATTATACGCCATCATCAAGGATTTCATTATTAACATTGGGGAAATCATCAACTTTTCTATTCGCCGATTCTTGAGAGGGCCTATGTCGGAAGGATTGCCACATCCGCCCTTTATCTGTGGGTTGTGCCGCCGCGCTGGTGTCAGGTGGGCAGCCGAGGATCCGGTCCAGCAACCATTGCAGTTGCTGGACACTAGGTTGATTGCCCGATATTCAGTATAAAAAGGGGGCACGTCACATCCACACGGACTCGGCTTCATATTTCCTTCAGACTCGGATGAGGAAGAGGAAGAAGCAATGGATGCTGACTATAAAGCAACAGAGGATGACGAGTTTACTGATGATAGGTTGCCTGAGGAGGGGGATGCTACCACGTTGAGCACTTCTCACTCGATGAAGTTCATATTTATCTCTCAGTTTCAGACACTGCAGCGATATATAGATAACCGGAGCAAGCTGGAGGATAAGAAGGCAGACCGGTTGGCAGCAAGACAGAGCCATATATTTGAGATGCAGAATAGTTTTAATGCTACAGTAGTCGAGGCATTTTCATTGCTGAATACGTCTACTAAGCCATTCCAGTTCCCGACTCCTCAGCCACTCATAGGTTAACCGCCTTCTGATTCAGATGTGGAGGTGGTCGAGCCTAATCCATGATTGCTCAGGGAAGTCCTCTATGCTTTAATTTTGATTATATTCACAATGAGGACATTGCGCAATCTAAGTTTGGGGGTGTGTGTCGTTTATTATGATAGTCATTGTTAAAGCATTGCATAGTAGTTTATTTAATTGCTTATATTTGAAAAAAGAAAGAAAGAAAAATGACAAAAAGTTTTGTTTAGTTAGTTTAGTTATTTACAACGTTCGTTAGGGGCAAGATGGTGTCTTTCAGTGCTGAGGCTATCAACGACTACTACAACTTACGAGAGCCTGCAGTGTGCCAATATACAGAGTTTCGAGACAGTGGGTCAGATTATGATAAAATTTTAACAGAAATCTACAAGCCCGATACTGTGTGGAAAAAAGGCAAGAAAGGGGGTACGCTATTCTTGAGTTCGAATTTGAGCCTGTACAAAAAAATTTAGATTGTCTTCCTCTGTGCTAAGCTCATCCCCTCACAGCACACTAGCGAGATCACTAAAGAAAAAGTTTCACTATTATACGCCATCATTAAGGATTTCGCTATTAACATTGGGGTAATCATCAACTTTTCTATTCGCCGATGCTTGAGAGGGCCTATGTCGGAAGGATTGCCATATCCTTCCCTTATCTGTGGGTTGTACCGCTGCGCTGGTGTCAGGTGGGCTGTAATACTCGAGAATTTCCTAATATTATTAAATAAATACATTAATGGAAATGAGAAGTTATTTGAATATAAATGATTTTGAGATGAATTAATTCAATTATATAAAATTGAATAATTATAATAATTGAGAAAAATGTGGAGTTTATAATAAACTCGGGAAGCCTTGTGTGGCACCGCGATGAGATATATTAATAATGATAAGTGAACAATTAATCTATATTAATTGTTAATTGTTGTTACTTGTTATCGTAGAATATTAATTAATTGTTATAAAATATTAATGATAATTACTTGATGATGTGGGGATTATTATTATTGCAAATAATATAATAGTAATAAGCAACGTGTTTATAAATATAATAATAATTACAATTATTCATGTGATATTTAATCATGTAAGTGTTAATCTATTATTGTGAATATTAATAATTGTATGGACTAATGAGAAGCGAATTAATTAATATTATTATTAATTAATTGATGAGATAAGTAAATTAATTACTTCTATGTGCGAGCATACGAATCAAAAAGTATAACGTATAGTAGCTAACTATATATTATATAAAGTGTAAATTGCAATGCGACTCTATTATATATAAACTATATAGTAAAGTTATTAAATTATGAGAGTTACATGAAATGCCTATGTAACAATGTGAATATACATTAAAGTGAGACATCATGAGTATGTGGTAGATAATTTAATAATACATGAGATAATGAGATGTGATTATATCCAAGTAAATTATACCAGTATGATAAAAATGTACATGGATTATATGTGTACAAGTCACACTTACTACATTATGTGAATTATAGTGTGACATTTCAATTAAAGACATATGTATAAAATATATATATATATATATATATATATATGTAGGTAGCCTAAGCATTTAATACATATGTGTATAATGATTTAAGTGTAGTATGTTGCAAATGCTGAGTTAGTATTGTGCCTTGTCCCTAAATGCTAGTCTCATTCTCATTCACGTGAAGAACAAAAAGGCTAAGGAGCTACTCCTTCTTCTTCTCCTAAGCTCCTTCTAGCTCATGATTATGGGGGGGGGGGAGTGGTTATCATGATGATCTTCAACAACCATTTACCAACTCTCTTTTAACCATCATGTAATCTAACATTCTCATTGGTTTAATTTGATGTATATATGCATTTTCTGTGTAAGAATTGCTCTATAAATATGGCTCCCTCCCTTCTCTTTTCATTTGCTGAGATTTTGTCTAAGTATTGAATTGAGAGTGTTGTGAATTTAATAGCAAGATAATCACAGAGAGAGAGATTTCAATAAGCTTACTTTGCATTACAGAGGTATAAATCTTTCGTTCTTAGTTCATCATTTTGTTTACTGTCAAAGTTTCCAATTCTTGATTTTGATTACAATTCATGCTAGATTGGATTAAAACATGTTCTTAGTTGTTATATAGACTTATAAACATGTTTAAACCATAATGTGGCTGCTTAGAAAAGTTTTTGTGAAGTAATTTCGTGAGTTGGGTTTGTTATGTACCGTTGCAGGCTGCTCTCTGGACTGGAACGGGAGCCGTGCGGCCGCTCGTCTCCCTAGTACAATTTGGGCGCGGCCACGCGCCACTGCAGAATTTGTTGATGATTTCTTTTATATCTTCTGATGTATTGAGCATGATGTACTGTTAGGATATGCATATAACTCACATTAACATATTGAATAAGGTTACTAGGTTATAGCAATCCATGCTAGTTATTTTAGTTGAATATTTCAATGAAAACTTAAAGTTATGAAAAGAGGAACTTGGATATATAAATACCATAATAGTATTTTGACTTTTGAGACACGTTTGTATGACCTAGAAACACATGGAATGCATGTTGACTTAAGTATATATGTATCGTGATATAATATGAACATGTGAACCCAACTAGTGCACCTTTCACACAAAAATACAAGTTTTGAAGGTTGATATTGACATGTAAAGACCATGTATACATTATGACTTTTCAAGCATGTTTATAAGGCCTTGAAATGCATGAAAAGCATGTTGACTTGCTTATATATGTTTCATAAGATGACATGAGCATGTGGGCTTCATTTATGAACTTTACTAAGTGAAAGTGTAAGTTCGAAACGTAAATCTTGACATGTTATATCGAAGCCTAAATTCTAAAAATTTTGGACATGTTTGGTAGTGCTTATAACCTCATTAAAATGTCATAAACATACACATGCCATGTTAGATGCCATGAGAACTAGTTAGGCACAAGTGAAGCATGAATTAAGTTGTAACGGTGCTAGTTATAGGTGTATAATATAGATTCTTGCAAGCATGCTTAAAACAAGTTATGTGATCACCTCGTATAACAAAGTATGATAGGCTTTGTGAATTCCATGACCTTGAATGATCGTAAATTATTGAAAGGGTTAACTTAGAAGCTATATCACATATGTTTGGAACGAGGGAAGGTTATACAAACATAAAATTATTCTTTAAAATGTATACATGCTACGTGATATTATATGATGTGACTTGAACCCGATTTTGACGGTTAACTTACGAGAATGCCATAACTTGCTAAAATGAAATACATTTAGTATTAATTGTGGTCTTATGTGATATTAATAATATGCGAGTATCTTTGCTAATTGTGGTAGTCTCACATAATAGTAACAATGTATGAATATGATCAACTCAAAAGAGGAACGTTAAGAATAGAAGTTATATTAATATATAACTGTGTAGCTATGCTAAGACTTAACTTGTGTGTTGGTCGTATGTCCAAGATGAGATATAATGTTGAACTATATAACTAATGGATATCGTATATACGTAACTATATTACGATAGGAATTAAAAAGTGTTGATTTTCTTTTCGTGGATAAACTACGCTAAAGGCAAGTTCTCTAACTTACACTCTTTTAAAGTGCAAGTTCTCTAACTTACGGTGCAAGTATCTAAACCTTATCTCTTTGGATGCAAGTATCCTAACCGATGCATTTACTTCATGCAAGTATTCTATCCTTGTATATTGCGAACTAGTTTCTTTACTTAATCGTTTGAATTAAATTAGCATACTTGAACTCTTATTTTATTAAAGCTATTATTCATGTGGAACTTGGTATTGTTCTTGAATATTGTGAAAGTGTCTATGCCATTTGATTCGGCTAGACTTATATTATTGAAAGGCGACCCAAACCAATTGATTGGTGCGGGATCTTGTATTTGACTGAGAAGAACAACCTTCTTTAAAGGGAATATATAATTGTCGGAGAACCGACGTGCGCACTTGAGTATGATTCATTGTTATGCATAGCGATGGTACTTTAGGCTGATCACCTGTTGTACCTGTTTTTATTGGATTTTCAATTTATTACTGTTAATTCTAGTAGAAGTTCATAGTCCTTAGCGACTGCTCAGTATTCAGTTATCTTAAAATCTTGAATTAATTTATTATTGAATCACATTGATATTATTCTGTCCTTAGCGACTGTTATTGAAAATTGTTGATTTTCTTATTATCCTTGAACTATCAAACCTTGTTATACCCTTTCGAGAATTGAGAATTATATCACTTACCCTTATTGTATATTACTTGATGGGCAATTTGTGCTCATTCTTGCTTTCCCTAAAACATTTCAGTTAAGGCAGAGCATGGCGAACCTTCGGGTGTTGATAAGGGCAAGGGCAAGGCTACCAACTAGCTTGTATCTTTTATGTTTTAAATATTTTAATGTTGTATTAAGATAATGTAGTAAGACTAGATTTGATTATGTTTAAGCTTAAGTTAGATTATATAATAAGTCGTTAATTGATATTATTATGTAATCTATTAAGTACTGTAGGTTGCGAGACTTAGGGGAATACTTATAATAAATCATTGTAAATTATTCTAGATTAGATTTTCCGCTGTGATTGTGTGATTTTTAGTTATTATTATTGTGATGTATTACCATGAGCACGTGATGAACCGAATTCGAGAGACCAAGAGGCGGTCCTGGAATTTGGGGGCGTCACATGGGCAGCCGAGGAGCCGGTCTAGCAACCATTACAGATGCTGGACACTAGGTTGATTTCCTGATATTAAGTATAGAAAGGGGGCACGTCACATCCACGCGGACTCGGCTACATATTTCCTTCAGACTCGGATAAGGAAGAGGAAGAAGCAATGGATGTCGACTATGAGGCAACAGAGGATGACGAGTTTTCTAATAATAGACTGCCTGAGGAGGGGGATTCTACCATGTCAAGCACTTCTCAATCGACCAAGTTCATATTTAGCTCTCAAATCAAGACACTGCAGCGACATATGGATGATCGGAGCAAACTGGAGGATAAGAAGGCTGACCGGTTGGCAGCAAGACAGAGCCATATGTTCGAGACGCAAAATAGTTTCAATGTTGCAGTAGCCGAGGCATTTTCAAGGCTAAACACGTCTACTGAGCCATTCCAGTTCTCGACTCCTCAGCCACTCCTAGGCTAACCACCGTCTGATTCAGATGTGGAGGTGGTCGAGCCTAATCCATGATTTCTCAGGGAAGTCCTCTATGCTTTAACTTTGATTATATTCACAATAAGGACATTGCGCAATCTAAGTTTGGGGGTGTGTGTTGTTTATTATGATAGTCATTGTTAAAGCATTGCATAGTAGTTTATTTAATTGTATATATTTGAAAAAATAAAAAGAAAAATGGCAAAAAGATTTGTTTAGTTAGTTTAGTTATTTACAGCATTTGTTAGGGGCAAGATGGTTTTATTCAGTGCTGAGGCTATCAACGACTACTACAACTTACGAGAGCCTGTAGTGTGCCAATATACAGAGTTTCGAGACAGTGGGCCAGAATATGATAAAGTTCTGACAGAAATCTACAAGCCTGATACTGTGTGGAAAAAAGACAAAAAAGGGGGTACGCTATTCTTGAGTTCGAATTTGAGCCTCTACAAAAAAAATTGGTATACCTTCCTCTGTGCTAAGCTCATCCCCTCACAGCACACTAGCGAGATCACTAAAGAAAAAGTTTCACTATTATACGCCATCATTAAGGATTTCGCTATTAACATTGGAGTAATCATCAACTTTTCTATTAGTCGATGCTTGAGAGGGCCTATGTCGGAAGGATTGCCACATCCTTCCCTTATCTGTGGGTTGTGCCGCTGCGCTGGTGTCAGGTGGGCAACCGAGGAGCCGGTCCAGCAACCATTACAGCTGCTAGACACTAGGTTGATTGCTTGATATTAAGTATAGAAAGGGGGCACATCACATCCACGCGGACTCGGCTTTATATTTCCTTAAGACTCGGATAAGGAAGAGGAAGAATAAATGGATGTCGACTATGAGGCAACAGAGGATGACTAGTTTTCTAATGATAGACTGCCTAAGGAGGGGGATGCTACCATATCGAGCACTTCTCACTAGACCAAGTTCATATTTAGCTCTCAGTTCCAGACACTGCAGCGACATATGGATGACCGGAGCAAGCTGGAGGATAAGAAGGCAGACCGGTTAACAGCAAGACAGAGCCATATGTGCGAGACGTAAAATAGTTTCAATGCTGCAGTAGCCGAGGCATTTTCACGGATGAACACGTCTGCTGAGCTATTCCATTTCCCGACTCCTCAGTCACCCCTAGGCTAACCACCTTCTGATTCAGATGTGGAGGTGGTCGAGCCTGATCCATGATTGCTCAGGGAAGTCCTCTATGCTTTAACTTTGATTATATTCACAATATGGACATTGCGCAATCTAAGTTTGGGGGTGTGTGTCATTTATTATGATAGTCATTAGTCATTGTTAAAGCATTGCATAGTAGTTTATTTAATTGTATATATTTGAAAAAAAAAAGAAAGAAATATGACAAAAAGATTTGTTTAGTCAGTTTAGTTGTTTACAGCGTTCGTCAGGGGCAAGATGTTGTCTTTCAGTACTGAGGCTATCAACGACTACTACAACTTACGAGAGCCTGCAGTGTGCCAATATACAGAGTTTCGAGACAGTGGGCCAGATTATGATAAAATTTTGACATAAATCTGCAAGCCCGATACTGTGTGGAAAAAAGGCAAGAAAGGGTGTACGCTATTCTTGAATTAGAATTTGAGCCTCTACAGAAAATTTTGGAATGCCTTTTTCTGTGCCAAGCTCCTCCCCTCATAGCACACACTAGCAAGATCACTAAGGAAAAAGTTTCACTATTATACGCCATCATTAAGGATTTTGCTATTAACATTGGGGAAATCATCAACTTTTATATTCACAGATGCTTAAGAGGGCCTATGTCGGAAGGATTGCCACATCTGTCCTTTATCTATGGGTTGTGCCGCAGCGCTAGAGTCAGGTGGGCAGCCGAGGAGCCGGTCCAGCAACCACTGCAGCTGCTAGACACTAGGTTGATTGCCCGATATTTAGTATGGAAAGGGGGCATATCACATCCACGAGGACTCGGCTTCATATTTCCTTTAAAATCGGATGAGGAGGAGGAAGAAGTAATGGATGCCGACTATGAGGCAGCATAGGATGACAAGTTTGCTGATGATAGACTGCCTGAGGAGGGGGATGCTACCACGTCGAGCACTTCTCGTTCAGAAAAGTTCATGTTTAGCTCTTAGTTTCTGACACTGCAACAACAGTTGGATGACCAGAGCAAGCTGGAGGATAAGAAGGCAGACCGGTTGGTAGCAAGATAGAGTCATATGTTCATAACGCAGAATAGTTTCAACGATGCAGTAGCCAAGGCGTTTTCACGGCTGAACACGTTTGCTGAGCCATTCTAGTTCTGACTCCTCAGCCGCTCCTAGGCTACCCGCCTTCTGATTCAGATGTGGAGGTGGTTGAACCTGATCCATGATTGCTCAAGGAAGTCCTCTATGCTTTAATTCTGATTATATTCACAATGAGGAAATTGTGCAATCTAAGTTTGGGGGTGTGTGTCGTTTATTATGATAGGCATTTTTAGAGCATTGCATAGTAGTTTATTTAATTGCTTATATTTGAAAAAAAAGAAAAATGAAAAATGACAAAAAAATTTGTTTAGTTAGTTTAGTTGTTTTTCACACGTAGTTGCATGAGTCAAGTATATCAGTAAGTATGAAGTTACCGTAGCCAGTGATGAGACTAGACTCGCATACGAAATTGAATAGTAATGATAACTAAGATATAAAAGTAATTTCAGACCATGACATAAATCTCTGCCTGTTTGACACTGTTGTACCAGATAACATAATAGGATGACCATGTAGGCTAACTTGGTTCAAATATTGACATAATTGACTTATTGAAGGAAATTAAGGTTTAATGACAGAAATTCAGTGAACTAGTGGTGATGACAAAGATTAGGCAGAAACCTAAGTTTGGGGGAAGGTATGGGAGCTATCTATAAAAAAATAGAAACAAAAGAAAGGAAAGGAAAAATGTGAAAAAGAAAAAAAATATGAATAAACATCATGACCAGTTTAGTTCTCTGGCCTTTGTCATTCGAGTAAGTACGCCTTATGGGATGTCTTTACACCCAGCACCCTAAAACCGTCTGGTTTGGGAGTCGTTGGTCGAAATCTCTAATTGGGTGACACTGAAGAGCCTAAGGGAATTAGACATTGCACAGTCATGGGTAGAGTAGAAGTACGGGAAAAAGAGCAAAATGCCCCCGTAAATAAATAAAGATAGCAGAAATTTCCCATATTGAATTCTAACTTGGTTGATGTTGAGCCTTAACTGAATTAGCTTGTTTAAATAATTTCTTGAGTTAAAGCTGTGTGTTTCTTCTAAGAAGCATATTATGTGGTATATTTGAACTGTAGTTTGTATCATGGTTGTCGAGCACACACACACTACATCGGTAATAACAGGCATTGATTAATAGATTGGTTTGGACTGCTGACATGTTTTTGGTTGGAATTGATGTTTATATCTATTGTGATTTCTCTGAGGCAATCTTTGTGAGCTTTATAATGTCTGACAGCTGCATTTATAGGCATGTAGTTAGTCTGTATTTGCATTATATTTTGCTTGAGGACAAGCAAAGACTCAATTTTGGGGGTATTTGATGAGTTGGTTTTATACCTAGAATCGATGACCTTTCTAGCTTGATTTCGTGCTACTTCAAGTAGTTTTAGTGTTATTTTAAGCGGTTTTTATATTGATGTTGCAGAAATCAGAATGGATGGAAACTAGGATTTAAAGGCAAAAATTATCATTGCTTAGCCAGCATACCCGCCGGGGCAGGCATTCATAGGCCAATTCACCCGTCGGGGCGGGGGGGGGGGGGAGCATTCACATGATAAGTGGACACCCGTCGGGGCGGCCATCTCCAAGTCAAAATACCCTCCGGGGCGGGGTACACGGCAGAGCATGGAGGCTTCCATCTTTGAGAAGGATTCTGCAGATCTTTGGAAGGGAAAATCAGAAGTGATTTAGGAATATATAAAAAGGCAGGTTAGAAGCAAAAAGAGAGGTATTCATTATCATTGACTAAGCCCTAATTTATGGATGAAGTCTTGGAGGATTGAAGCGAAGATTTCGAGCACGAAGAACGTGAAGGAGATTGAAGACGAGCATCAATTCTACTACAATTTTTACTCTCTTTCTTCAACTTTGTATTCAAAATACATGTATCATTGTGGATTTCAGTTTCCTATTCATTCATTATGAACTAAAGTACTTTTTAAGACTACGATGGATCTTTATGTGTAGCAAAGTTTGACATGCTTTTATATTAATTCAAGGAGACTATTTCCAGCTTTGTCCATTATGGTTTACACTTAATTTGTAAATTGCTTGATCACCAATTTCTGATAACCCATATGAGCTCGAGAGAGGAATTGTGGGTTTAGACCTAATCATAATGGCGTGTGATTGTAATTTCTGCATGATGTTGAAAGTTATAATTTATGACTATTATAGAGGTATACTAATGCATCGCACGTAATCTTATGAGAATCTGTGATTAAACTTTTTTAATTATAATTCGCATAGAGATATAGTGGATTAGTTAAATAAGGTGTTCTATTTGATTCTATCACTTGTGGAATTATATAGATACGATTATAATTCATCGAGAGGTGGTTATAGCTACTATTGTGTTCTCGATTTACATGGTGGAATAGTTGTTTTGAATTAAAAGGAAGTATGTCATTCTACTTGAAGCATAAAGTAAAATTATAGACTTAATTCTCCAATAAATGATTAAAAGCAAGGGTAGTTAGTTGATATTAAAATCATCAGTATTTTCATAAGTTTCACAAAATTGATCGTTAGTTTAATAAAATTGAGATAATATAAAATTGGTAATTGTTATGATAAATTGTAGTTATTTTCTCCGTGGGAACGATACTTTACTTCCACTCTATTACTTATTGACCACGTATACTTGCGTGTTGTACGTAGTAGAGTTTACCCAACAAATGCACAACACCAAATAATGAAAATTGGAAACTACTTCGAATTTCATTCTGCCTTGGCCAAGGACTACTGGATTGTCATTTATCGAATTACATAGGACATTCTCTTCTTTTAATATAAGTGGTAGATCCTTTATTGATCATTCATTATCTCCATGCATATATTATTATACTCAATCATACCCTTTGATATACCCTTAGGGTCTTAAGGAACATGTCAACGTATAACTCGTCATACACAAGATATACTATGATGATCTCAAGTCTAAGGATTATTTGTACTATTATCACTTAAGGAATTCCTATTAATAGGCAAGTAAAACTCCATTAGGTATTCCTTAGCGAGCCACGTTTAGTTAACTTATTCTCCAATAAGCACCTACATACTTGCTTTAGTGTCTTTATACAAATGATTATGAGATCAAACATCCTCATCCAATGATCAAGTCAACGTATGAACCAATCTATCCGGATTCACTAATCCCCTTTTTAGTAATCCAATGATTGAGAACTATTTTAGTTTTATGCTATCTAAGAATTTAGATATCATTAGAATGATCATCATCATGATTCTAAAAGCATTGCTTAAAACTATGAGTTTATCACATATTATAAAAACTGCACCACGTAGATAAATAAATGCCTTTAATTAAATAATACTTTTATTAATAAATGTATAAAATTATTACAAAGTAAATGATTTATCATCAAACATGATTGACTTGTATCAATATTACTTTTATATAGGGATTTGAACAAGGTCACGATTAAGAATAAGTACCCGTTACTGAGAATCGATGACTTGTTTGATCAGTTGAAGGGAGCTAGATATTTCTCGAAGATAGATTTGAGAAGCAGATATCATCAATTAAAAGTGAGGAAGGAGGATGTACCGAAGACGACATTTAGAACTTGGTATGGACATTACGAGTTTTTGGTGATGTCATTTGGTCTAACGAATGCACCTGCAACATTTATGGACCTAATGAATAGGGTGTTTAAGCCGTTTTTAGACAAGTTTGTAGTGGTGTTCATTGATGACATTTTGGTGTATTCCAAAACAAAGGAAGAGCACACTGAATATTTGAGACTGGCGTTAAAATTGCTAAGACGAGAGAATAAGGACGAAAATTTTGGTTGGAGCGTGTTCAGCTTCTTGGGCATGTAATTAATAAGGACAAAATTTCGCTGGATCCATCCAAGGTAGAAGTTGTGATAAATTGGGAACAGCCGAAGACACCGTCGGAAGTTAGGAGTTTCTTGGGTTTGGTAGGTTACTACAAGAGATTCATTCAGGATTTTTCTAAAATTACGACTCCGTTAATGAATTTAACCAGAAAAGTGGTGAAGTTTGTTTGGACGGAGAAGTGTGAAGAAAGTTTCCAAGAGTTGAAGAAGAGATTGAGTTCGGCACCTGTGTTATCTCTGTCGGATAGTACAAGAACTTTTGTGGTTTATAGTGACACATCACATAAAGGACTAGGCTGTGTGTTTATGTAAAACGGCAAGGTCATTGCATATGCATCACTCCAATTAAAGGACTCTGAGAAGGGTTATCTGACCCATGATTTGGAATTCGATGCGGTAGTGTTTGCTCTGAAGATATGGAGGCACTATCTCTGCGGGGAGAAGTGTGAGATATATACAGATCATAAGAGACTGAAGTATATCTTTACACAAAAGGATTTGAATATAAGCCAGAGGAGATGGTTGGAGCTTATCAAAGATTATGACTGCGAGATTCTATATCATCCAGGTAAAGCGAATGTCGTTGTCGATGCCTTAAGCAGAAAGGGTCGGGAGAAGTTGATGTTGTTAACTGCTCAGGAACAGTTGGTAGATGAAATGGCTAAGTTAGAGTTGGAAGTTAAGAATCCGAAGGAGTCAGATGAAAAACTATTTCAAGTGGGAACCGACCCAACTTTGGTGGATAAGGTGAAGGAAGCACAACTTCTTGACGAGGAGTGTGATAAAATCAGGAAAAGGTTGTTCAAAGGTGAGGAAACAAAATTCAAAGTCGATACTAAGGAATTGCTTCGATTTGAAGGGAGAATCTGGGTTCCGCCAGTACCGAAAGTCAAAGAGGAAATTTTGAGCGAAGCTTATAGTTTGAGATATTTAATTCATCCAGGGAGTATGAAGATGTACCAGGATCTCCGATAATATTTTTGGTGGCCGAATATGAACAGAGATGTCGTTGAGTGTGTCGCGAAATACCTAACATGTCAGAAAGTCAAAGCTGAACACCAGAGACCAAGTGGATTATTACAACCATTGGAGATACCAGAATGAAAGTGGAAGCATATCACGATGGATTTCGTGGTTGAACTTCCAACGACTAAGAAAGGTTTTAATGCAGTATGTGTTATCGTAGATCAACTGACAAAGTCAGCGTATTTCTTATCGATCAAGATTAGATGCAATTTGAATCAATTGACGAAGCTGTATGTTAAGGAAATCATTTCTAGACATGGTGTTACGGTGTCAATTGTGCCAGAAAGAGATCCGCGTTTCACATCAAACTTCTTGAAGCGATTACATGAATGCTTGGGAGCGTAATTGAGAATGATTACGGCGTATCATCCTCAAACTGATGGGCAGAGCTAGAGGATAATCCAGACTTTGGAGGATATGCTAAGAGTTTGTGTTATGGACTTCAATGGAAGTTGGGATGACCATCTACCATTGGTGGAATTCGCTTACAATAATAGTTACCACGCAAGTACTGGCATGCCGCTTTACGAAGCGTTATACGGTAGAAAGTGCAGAGCTCCATTATGTTGGGATGATGTTGGTGAGCAACAACTGTTAGGACCAAAATTGGTACAGCAGACTGCCGAAATAGTCAAAGTGATCTGGGCGAGATTGATAGCTGCTCAGGAAAGGCAAAAAAAATATGCAGATCAACATCATCAGAATCAGGAATTTGAAGTCGGCAATTTTGTTTTCTTGAAAGTGTCTCCCTGGAAGGGAAAAATTCTCTTTGGCAAGGATGGAAAACTGAGTCCCAGATTTATTGGATCCTTTGAGATATTGCGAAGGGTTGGTGATGTAACTTATGAAGTTGTGTTACCTTCGAAATTGGACCATATTCATAATGTTTTCCATATCTCAGTATTACAACCATACAAGCATGATTACAAACATGTCATAGAATATGAGCCGTTACAGTTTGAAAAAGATTTAACCTACGAAGAGGTTCCTGCTCAGATAGTTAATAGGAAAGAGCAAGTACTAAGAAACAAAGTGATACCTTCTGTTAAGGTAATATGAAGGAACCACAATGTTGAAGAAGCTACATGGGAACTCGAAGATGTTATGATAAAAAACTATCCTCGGTTATTTTCTTAAAATCTATGTATATCAATTCTGGGGACATAATCTTTTTAAGGTGAGAAGAATGTGAAGGATGAATTAATTGAGTCGTGATTCTAGGGACATAATCATTTTAAGGAGGGAAGGATGTAACGAACGAGATTTTTGTATTTAATTTTAAATTTTTATTAAATTAAATAAATATTTTAGTTGATTTATTTATTGAGTTAGATAATTATTTGATGGAATTGTTGTAGATTAATTTAATTAATTGTGGTAAGTTAGTTAAGTTAATGTGGGATAATTTTATAGTGTGAAGTTTTAATTTAATTGTGTTAATTAAATTAAATGAGTTGTTTAATATTTATAATGTGTTCCAATTTAATTTATTAATTAAATAGGAGATTTAATGATTTATTAAATAAATTATAATTTATAATGGGAATTATAATTATGCGATAATTTAATTTATTATTTTAATGTTAACTTTAATTTAAATAAATTTGAATATTAGAATTTAATTAAATAGAGTGTGACAATTAAACTATATACTAAATGACTTATTAAAATAAATTAAAAGAGGTTTAATTTAATTTTACCAAACAAAGCCTTAAGGCTTTTGAATTCTTATTTTAATCTAGTTTTGCCAAACAAGCCTTTGTGGCTTTTGGATTTTAAAAAAAAAATAACTGACAAAGAATTAAAAAGGAATATTATGTTTTGTCAGTTTTTATTTTACGTATATCTGTTTATATTATATATCATCAGTTATATTTTTATGTTAAGTTTAGAAGAAGAGAATAACAGAGAGAAAAGAGAGAAATAAGAAGAGAAGAAAGTCTTACAAAGAGAAAAGAGAGAAGGATTTCTCTATGAGTTTGAGAAAAATAAAGCAGATCTCTATCATCTTTGCTAGCTAAACAAGAAATCAAAGGTATAATTCTAGTTCTTAAAAGTTTTAGTTTTAGTTTTTCTAAAATTCTCTATGTTTGAGTTTTCATTAATAATTATTAAAGATATGGTTTATATTTGTTAATTTGTACTTATAATCTGCTTTATGTGGCTTATATATGATTTAGAGTTTGATTAATCCATGAAAACATGATAAATATGAAGAAATCATGTTTACAATGAGTTTACGATGAAGTATATTTGTATATGGCTTATTTGATACTAAAATTAGTGTTCAATTCGTATTATAATGTGTAATATGATTGTTGATTGTGTAAATACGTGAAGAAACGAAAAGAATGTAATTTAAACGGATTAATTCGATTAAGAAACGAATATACAGTGATTGAATTCGCTAAAGATGTCTAAAAATGGAGTTTTTGCAAAAAACATTGAATTTAAGGATTTAAATTTGGTTGTTTATGTTGTTTTGTTGGTTACAAACGTGCTCTACATGCTTAGTGATGATTTTTGTGTAGTTTATATAGTTTGGGTATGCATAGATTGCTGCTTGAGCACAATTTATGGGCTTGTATAGCCTAAAATGTCTTCTTCGCGAGCTGTGTCTACGTCATACTCTGTTGCGGCGCCGCAGTATCTGTTCTGTGAAGAAACAGAGCGTTGCAGCGCCCTAGTATTTCCTGTCGCCTAGTCAAGGCGCCGTATCGCCTGTTTTGTGAGTAAACAAGTGCGCTGCAGTGCCAAGGCCGAGTTGCAACGCCTATTCCACGCTCATTTCTCGCGTTGCGGTGCCTTGCTTGAGCTGCAACGCCTGTTGTATTTCATTAAGCAGCGCCATTTGGCAGTTTGGCCCAGAAATGTGATTTTTTATATACAATCCAGTAAATGCTAATGTAACTTGATCTTATGAATATAAAAGATGATTAATCATATTATATGTTGTTAAAACAGGTTGTAATCACCTCATAATGTTAAGTTTGATGATTTTTAAATGGTAACTGAACTAGTTGTTAGTCATTGGAATTCAATGATAAGAATTGGAAGAAATCAATTTGTGCTATGTGAATTGTGTGATTATACTCAGAATTAATGTTGTAAGTAAATAATTAGTTACAACTAATTTGTATTATAATCTTTAATAACATGAGCGTAGGATATTTGGAATCAAGTTATAATTGTAGAACTTACGCATGAGGCAAGTTCCTAAACCTTACTTTTACATTGCGCAAGTTTTCCTATCCCTAACATATTATCTTACGCATGTTTCTTAACTAATGATTCTTTTCTCCAAGTTTTAAATTCTTCAAGTTCGTTGTTTCTAACATGAACTCCTAATTCTTTGAAAGTAGTACATTGATTGTACAATATTTGTTATATTGTACATAGCTGTTGTTTAATCTTTGATTGTAAATATCATTGTTTAATTCTTTAATGTTGTATAAAACTCTATATGGCTAGTGAATCTTATTGACTCAACTAGTCCATGGTTGATGAAGCGTTCTAAAATTCTAGAACTATTTTAAAAGTAATCTAAACCAAAATTTCTTTGGTGCGGACTCGAATGTTAAAACTGAGATGAACAGCCCTATTATAGGGGATTAATTACGCGTTAGCGTTAAGATGTTTGTGCACAATACAGGGTAAAAAGGGCTGATCCCCTGAGTACGAGTAGTAAGGTCCATAGAGTCTTATGACTATTAAAGGTTTAAAGTAGAGATACTTGACAACCTAGGACGTAGTTCGTGGTCATACGACCCTCAAGCATACTCTTAAACATATGTTCTATTCTTGATTCGAAAGTTGAGTTTCTATTGGGCTTTCCATTTTTATCATTGACAGGAAAGATTTAATTGTCTAGCTATTATTATTCATTGTGATTTCATATATTTGTTACTGTTCATGAATATTCTAGTGAGCTTTTCTTTGCTTACTCTTGCATATAATAACATTGCAGCTAAGGTCGAGAAAGTCGACGAGCCGTCCACGAGTAAGGGCAAGGGCAAGATGAACAAGTGTTGAAGACTTGTTTATTTTATTTGTTTCGTTATATGTGTTGAGACTATACTATGTATTTGTTTCACTTTATGTAACTGTTAGGTTTGTAATATCCATGAACATAATCAAAGTAGCGAAAGCGTGAAAAATTAGAGTTTTAAAATTTTACAAACCATATACCCGGATAATCCTTTATGTGCAATTATTAATTAAACGAAAGAGATAAAGAATAAGATTTATACCCTTGCAGAACTAACCTTCCTCAGGTACGAGTTCAAATCTAAATCTTTCGTGCTCTCCTTGAATTTATCAGGTTTGATTCCTTCCTTTGATCAACGTTTATAACGGGACGAATTAATTGAATCGTGATTCTGAGGATAGAATCTTTTTAAGGGGGAAAAGATGTGACGAACGAGAATTTTTTCATTTATTTTAAATATCTATTGAATTAAATAAATATTTTTGGTTGATTTATTTATTGAGTTAAATAAATGTTTGATGGAATTGCTGCAGATTAATTTAATTATATGTGTTACATTGATTAAATCAATGTGGAGAAATTTCATAGTTCAAAGTGTGAATTTAATTGAGATTATTTAATTAAATGAGTTGTTATTAATTATAATGTAATTTCTAATTAATTTAATAATTAATTAGAGATTTAATGATTTGTCATAATTAATAAATAAAAATTTTAATTATGTGATGATGTGATTTAATGTGTAATATTATCTTTTATTTAATTAAAATTAAATGATATTGTTTGGTTAATTAAAGTGTGACAAATAAATTATATAATAAACAATTAATTAAAATAATGGAAGAGGACTTAATTTGGACAACCAAACATGGCCTTAGGAATATGGGAGCAATTAAGGCCTGATGCGCGTAACTGCTATCCATGATTCCACCAGTTAATTAACTATACATAATATATATATCATATATGTATTCAGAGTTCATACAAGTTAGAAAACACATAGAGAAAAGAGAGAGAATTGAGAGAAAAGTTGAATTAAAGAAGGAATTTGGAGAAGTAAAAGGAGTTTATATCATTTAATCATATATAAAGTAAGGGTAATTCCCTTATCTAAGCTTTTAATTTAACGTTCTTAGTTTTCTCCATTATGTATACTTGAGTTCTCTGTAAATATAATTTCATGATTTAATTATTAAGAACTTCGTGTTATTAGTTTATTAACATATATAATTCAACTATATATGGTTTATATTTGTTTTAGAGTAATCAAATCCATGTAATTGTGTTAATTGGAATTTTATAAGTTATCGAGTATTAACGTATGAATATGGCTTATATGTACAAAAGTTCGTGCTTTAATTGTATAGTAAACTGTAAATTAAAGACTGATTATGTTTATGCATGTAAAATGAAGAAAAAGAAACTTAAACGGACTGATTCGGTGTTATAACGAATCTCTAATGAAGAATTTCATGAAAACTAACGAAACTATGAAAAATATCAAAAACATAAAAATTATGTGTTCTAAATTAGTTGTTTATGTGATTTAAGTTGTTAAAAGCATGCTAAAAATGTCACATAATGTTTCTGTTAAGTACAGAATATATGGGTAACATTGAATTTGATGTTTGAGTATGATTTTGGCTTAAATTGGCTTATTTCTGTGTTCTTCGCGAACATTGTCAAATTGCACTGTGTCGTGGCGCCGCAGCGTCGGTTTTGGGAAAAAATCGAGCGCTGCAGCGCCAGGCTAGTGCTGACTGACGTGTCATAGCGCAGCAGCGTCGATCTTGTGAAGGAACCCAGTGCTACAGCGCTAGGCCAAGGGCTTGCTGACATAGGCTCGGTGCTGTAGCGCCGGTCCCCAGTTCGAACTGGGCGCTGTAGTGCCGGCTAGCAGAATGACCCAGAAAATTTTATTTAAGTGTTCAAAGTTCAGAAATATATTTTAAAACCTAATTTAATGAACATGATAACATGTTAATCATATATTGAGATGTTTAAACAGATTGTTAACTTGTCAATGATGTATTACGTGATTAATTGATAAGTTAAATACGTGGTTTAAACTTGACTGCACATGAAGTGTAATTACGTGTTCAAGAACTGATGTTTATGATTCGATGAGTATAATCAGATTCAGAATTAATTGGTATTGTGAATATAATGGTATGTCGGATTAACTGAGGAACTTGATTTATAATTGTATCTTACACACGAGGCAAGTTTCTAAACTCAAACCTTTAATTGAGGAAGTTTTCTTATTCCATCTTGATTACATTTATGCAAGTTATAAATCCTATTCTTTTTATTGAGCAAGTTCTTATTCTTGTTTATTCAAGTTCAAGATTTCATATGAGATGTCTTAGATGTTTTGAAGTAATACTTCGGTTGTACAATGCTTATTCAATTGTATACCTTTGAGATTCCTTATTTGATTTAAGTATCAATTTTATTGTTGAACCTTGTAGGACTATTGATTCGACTAGTCCATAGTTGATAAGCATTCTAAATTATAGAACTGTTATTGAGCTTATCCAAACCAAACTTCCTTTGGTACGGACTCTGATGTCAAACTGAGATGAACAATTGTTTATAGGGGATTATTTAAGCGTTAGCATTTAGATGATGTTCACATACAAGGTACTAAAGGATGATCCCTCTAAATACAAGAAGTAGAGTCCATATAGTCTTACGACTATTAAAGGTTTAAAGTAGAAACACTTGATAACCTGGGACATAGTTCTTGGTCTTATGACCCTCAGATATACTTTTGATTCTTGTTATTCATTCTTGATTCAAAAGTCGAGTTTCCTATTATTCAGAACTCATTAATTCCTCGCATGTTATTATTGTTATTATGTTGTTATACTTGTGGGAAATCGTTGCTCGCTCTTGCATAATAACATTGTAGCTAAGGTTGAAAGAACTAAAGAGCCTTCCACTAGTAAAGGCAACGGAAAGCTGAACAAGTGTTGAAGACTTGTTATTTATTTGTGAATGTTTTGTTTGAAGACTTATGATATTATGTTTAAGAATTAATTGTTTATTTATGTTTCCGCATTGATGTTTAAGGTTAGTTAACTTGGGATTTATTCGATCAGATGTTATAACCCCTTAAGGGGAGGATTTCTATTTAATTATAAGTTTCATTATTTATGGGTAGATAGATGTGTTATTATTGGATAGTGACCACTAAATCCTGTGGAATTGAAGTACTCGAATTTGGGGATATCACAACGTTAGCCACCCTTGTATTTGGCCACTAGAGGTGATCCACCAAGGGAGAACAGTCATTCAAGAAGATGGGTGTTTGGCAAAATCTAAGATTTTATCTCTATAGAATTATATGTACTCTCCCAACTCTTGAAAATCTCATTCGCCTTTAATCAAAATAAGACTCCTCTTATTTATAGATGTAGGCAACCCTCCTAAATCATTTAGGATTATAGTTTCATTTTAATTAATTAAACTCTTTTAATTAACCTAATCTTGTTTGGAATTGTGACATCCCGAATTTTTAAGAATTTATAAATGAGAATTTAATAAATAAATTCTTATTATGAGATGTTTTGAGTATGAGTATGTGTATATGTGTTATATATTGTGAAATATATAATTTGGTGTGAAGAGAATTGTATATATTAGTTTTAATATTTATTGAATTAAAATAAATATTTTAATTGAATTATTGATTGAGTTAAATAAATAACTATGTGATTAATACGGAGTAATATAATTAAGTGTATTATATTAATTAAATAATTATTTAATATTTAATTCAATTAATATGTAATAATTTTATGTAATAGTTCTAATTTAATTGAGATAATTAAATTAGATGTAGTGATGTGGTAATTATTACATGAAGTTATAATTAGCGAGTAATTATAATGTGATAATTTTTTGTGATTAATTGATGTTAAACTTTTAATTAATTAAATTAATGTTAAGATTTAATTAATTAAATGATAACATTAATAATATGTGTTAAATGATTTATTAAAAGGGTTAAAAGAGTTTTTAAAATCTTTTTTCCAAACAAGGCAATACTTTTGTTTTAAATCTGTTTTGCCAAACGGGGCCTTAACTATTTGAAAACATGTTTTAAAAATAAATTATTTTGCCAAACAAGCCTTAGAGCTTTTTAAATTCCAATTGTGTAACCTATGTATTAAGTATAATTATTATAATTATTATGATAATTATGTGTTATAAGTTATAAGTTATAAACTCTATATTTATGTTTATACTTATAATATATGTATATTATATTACATATACATACGTTAGTTTAAAAGTTAGAAGAGTTAGAGAAAATAGTCAGTGTTATCAAAGAAGAGAAAAATATAGCGAGAAAACACTCTATGATTTTTACAAAGAAAATTGAAAGGAGTTTGGTGATTCTGAGAATCAAAAGGGGGATTATTTGAGCTATTCTCACCATCTAACGAAGCTTAATCAACGATTGAAGATAGTAATTCACCTCTTGTTCTTAGTTTCCTTGTAATTCGAGTTCCATAGATAATTGAAATTATAATCGATGATTTGGTTAATTACAGGTTATATGAATTGATAGATGTTGTAATCCATTAATTTGAATGCTATAAGAGATTTTCAGAAATCAAAGTATTGTAAAAATAAGGTTTTTCATAAAGAAATTGTGGTCTTATGAGTTTTCTTATATTGGTTGATTTTAGAATAAAAATTGATGATGTTGTATGTATTAATATGCAAAATTGAAAGACGTTCATGATACTATCTTCAATAGCGAAAATAATTCATGTATTATGAATGGAATCGGTTGAGAATTGAAATTTTGGTGAATTATTTTGTTAAAAGTATAAGTTTTATGAAAATAGCATTTTACAATAAACTAAATTGAAAAATAGTTTCTTAAATATCAAAATTAGTGTTTGGTTGTGATATGTTAAGTAAATTGATCATAGATTATAATAATATATCAAGAAACGAACAAAACATGATTTGAATCATGTGATTTGGATTAAAAACGAACTCACAGTGTTAATTTTCGTTAAGAACGCTTAAGAATGTCGTTTTCTTCAAAAATCATGAAAACTGTGTTTTGATTATATGTTGTAATGATTATGTATATTATAATCATGTTAAGAGTCTAAAATTTTGTTTTCATTAAGTTTCATGTGCATTATGTTGAGAAAAATTGGACTTTTGTGTGAAGAAATAAGCCAAATTGGCTTATTTCTCCGTCGTTCGCCAGCTGAGGGAAACCCACCAGTAGTGGGCCCCGCCCCAGCGGGGCTTTAAGCCTATAATGACCTGCCCCAGCGGGGCTACAAGCTGTCCCAAGTGATTTAAGTAGTGTAATGCAAAACTGCTTTGACCTTCCGTAGTAAAACAAGCATAACTTTTTCATACGAACTCCGATTGAGAATTTTCAAAATGATACGGAACGCGAACGAGTAGACCTACAACGTTTGTTCTTCAACTTTTTCGATTTGAGATCGTTATCAGGGGTCAAAATGGTCATTTTTGTGACTAATGCGTATTAAGAGGCAATCGGAGGGCGTCAGACATGCACATACGCAAGTATAGTGCTGTCGACGATAATAGATGTTGTTCTAAGTTATAAAACATGAATGTTAGTAAATATAATAATACTTAACATTAATAAATGATGTATTAGATAAGGTATGTAAGCACACTAAGCATACACAAGAGAGACGATTCGGGCGTGTGACGAATGAACGTCGAAACGCTGTGACAAGTGTTAACAAACGTAAAAAGTGTTTTAAGTCAAATGAAATGAACATTATAAGATATGAAATGGGGTTAATATAAAACCCATAAGTAGTCCTAGCAAGACTTAAACACTTGAATGAATTTTGAATATTACTAAAAAGAAATATAGTGAGATATAAGTCGAAAGTTAACACAATCAAATTGAACATTGTGTATTGATAGTATGAAGAGTTATGAGATGTAGAGTAGAGTTTACATTACAACTACTATGTGTTGCTATGTGACTAATAGTTTATGTGCATGATTATATAATTGTGTAGGGCACGTGAAGTGCAGATAGCTGTAAGCTGTTAATCTGTTATTGGCAAACAACCATCAAGGCAAGTCTTTCAGTTCATATTTTCAACGTGAACTTGATGATGAACTATTTTAAATTATTTTGCAAAAAGCAAGATATGTTATATATGTTGCAAGCATGAAATGTTAAAGTTAATTTATGACTACATTGATTGATTAAAGAATATTCATTGAGTAAGGAACTCAATCTTTATATTTGTTATGTGAATTAAAGCATGTATGCCATGTTACATTGATGATTATGAGATGTATGTTGAGCATGTTATTATATGCTGTGTGATGCATGAAAACTATTAGGTCTTGCTGAGCTGTCGAGCTCACTCTTGCGAATAATCACATTTGCAGGTCAAGGATGCAAGGTAATGATGCGTGCTAATTGAATGTTAAAATCAATAGCGATGCAAGAAATTATTTATTCTAGATGAGTAATGTTTTTGTTTTGGATGTATTATACTTGTTAAAGTTGTAAAGTTGAGCTATCCGATGTTTAGTGGATATTGCTTGTGATATAATACTTTGTATAGTAACTTAAAGGAAGCAATTCATGTAATAGAATTGAATCAAATATTTGTAATGTAAAGGTTGCGATTCAGCGCAATAAAGAAAGATTGTATAAAAATTTTAATTATTCTGCATTTTTATAGTAATTGTATCATCGAATAATGATGTAAAGATAAATTAAAGTTGTATTGTTAACGATCGAGAAAGAGAATATTATTGTAAGAATTTTGGGGTCGTTACAAGAATAATAAATTAAATTCTTTTAATTAATTTACCTCCTAATCTTATAAGGAATATGAGAGAGTATTTTTATTAATTAATTCCCAAACTCCTTTAGGAATTAAAGTAATAATAATAATAAGATTCCTCTTATTAATCTATATTTAATATTTGTAAAATATTAAATAACAAATATTAAGCTATTTAATTTATTCTATTAACATAGATTAAATTAAATACACTTAACTTATTATTACGATTATGTCATTTGCTTTTTAAATAAATATTTTTCTTTTATGGTGTGACCCTTTAGGTTCTCCATATTAAACAGGTTGTGAATAAATCACTTAGAACAATTCTAATATTATTTAAACAAATAAATTAAACTATTTAATTCATTTAAATAAATAACATTTATTCTACAATAAGGGTAAGCCCCCTTAGCAATCAACGACTTTTCAGATAATATAGATTTCAACATTAATCATAAAAGAACATTTGAGTTAATAGTTACCGTACAATTCAATCCTTCCACCATACAATGTCCCAATTAAATATAAGACATGAAATTACCATCAAGTCTTATTTTATTTAATTATATGTATTTCAATCCTTAAATAAACAACTCCAAATAATGTAAATTAGAAACTCCTTTCTAAATTCATTCCACCTTGGCCAAGAATTCCTGGGTTGTCATTTATCGATTCACATAGGACATTCTCTCTTTTTTACTATAATTGGTAGATTCTTTATTGATCATTCATTATCTTCATATATAACTTATTACGCCCAAGCATACCCTTTAATATACCCTTAGGATATTAAGGGACATGTCAAAGTATAACTCATCATACACAAGATACTATGATGATCTCAAGTCTAAGGATTACTTATACTACTATCACTAGAGGAATTCCTATTGACAAAAAAGTAAAACTCCATTAGGTATTCCTCAGCGAGCCACGTTTAGTGAACTTATTCTCCAATAAGCACCTACATATTTGCTTTAATGTCTCCACACAAATGATTATAAGATCAATCATCATCATCCAATGAGCAAGCAACGTATGTACCAATCTATCCGGATTCACTAATCCCCTTTTTTGTAATCCAACGAATTGGAACAATTTTAGTTTTTAAGCTATCTAAGAATTTAGATCTCATTAGCATGATCACCATCATTATTCTAAAAGCATTACTTAAAATTATGGGTTTATCACATTTAATATAATAGCACCATGTTGATAAATTAAATGCCTTTAATTAAATAACTCTTTTATTAATAAATGAATAAGATTGTTACAAAGTATATGTTTTATCATATCATATATGATTGACTTGTGTGCATACTACTTTCAATCTATCATTTGCACTAAATCCAATCACTATGGTATCTAATACTCTTCTTCTCTAAGTGATGATCGTCCTGCTGTTGGATAAAGCTTCAGTAATGGATATGTAATATTATTCTTGAAAGTCCACTATCTCTATAGTGTCTTCTCGTTTTTCAATGATTCCTCTAATCAAGTAAAAGTGTCGCAACATATGTTTGGATCTAAGATGAGACTTAGGAACTATTCTTAGTTCTGTAATGAACTTTTTATCGAAACATCAACATGCAACTTCATTTATAACTATATACTTTGTCTTTGTCACTAAACCAACAACTTTTTGCTGTTTAGAACCTTTCCAATTCATTGCACCACCGTTCAAGGTAATGCTTTACCCTAATGTGGATTTGTTGTCGTCTTGGTCAGTCTAAAAAACTTAAGTCTAATTAGTCCTCTAGTTTTAATTCAGACCCACCATAAATCATGATCACATCTTTAGCGCCGGTTAAGTGCTTTAAGATTTTTTTCACTGTCTTACAGTGATCTTCTCTAGAATATGACTGATCAACATCAAGTCTCATACATTTCACTTCATACACGATAGTAACTCATGTGATCTCTCTTTTATCGGGGATAATCTAGAGAGATACACTCCATGTCTCATCTACATAAGACATCTCTTGGAGTTTGCCATGCTAAACGCCTTTAGCATCGAATGAATATACGTTCATTGGGTCAAGCCGAGCATCCTTTTAAATATATCAGTATAGATCTTTATCCCTAAAATATAGGATGTTCTACCCAAATCATTCATGGAGGAATGTTTAGATAACTTTATCTTTACTGATTATAGCACTAGTATGTCATTTCTTGTCAGTAGTATATCATCATATAATAGAAGGAATGTCACACACTAGGTTCATTCTTATTTTTGGTAAAATTAAACACTTTTGATTGTCTCATCAAAATGAATGTTCCATCTTTGAGAATCTTTCTTCAATCCATAAATGAATTGTTGTGAGCATATACATGATTTGCTTCAACCATTGAAATTGTGACGCCCCTAAATCCGGGTCCCTAGAACCTCGGACCTGGACGTTACAGTACTTCATCTTCATACATATTCTATAAACTAATGTAGAATATATAAACATAAATTATTTATTTTACATGATTCTATAACATTTCCCAAGGTCTATTAACCTTAACTGAATTCATACCTTTAATAACTTAAAAGGTTTACAACATAATTTGCATCAGATAACTTAGTAGTTATAACTGCAAAACAATCTATTCTTGAAACTTTGCCTTTGTCTCTGTCTTTCTTCGAGCCTTCGTTTTAATATGAAATTTGTTATCATTATATAGCAAGGGTGAGCAACTACTTTGCCCGGCAAGTTTAAATACAACAAGGATATATCATGATTGAAAGAAAAAATAAGCTTTCAAGTTTTCAACAATATAATAATTGTGAAAGAGCATGAATCATAATGTTAATAATTGAATGACTGAATCAATAATGTTTAATGTCAACAAGAACCATGAACAAATTTAACTGGACCTTATGGTAATGAAGGTGATCAACCTTTCATACCTGATGAACATATACAACATGCACTAAGTGCGAATCAATAATATGTATAGATGTGAATAATCAACAATAATTATTCACTAACATGCTTTGAAAATATAACTCAAGTTTTTGTCAAAGAAAACTTGCCTGTACCATCAATAACTGCTACGCAATCTAATTTAATCTCTTGATTGAAAAGACCTATCAGTTATAAGATTGATCTTTCAATTAGCATAACATACTTTATCTCACAATACTATTACTTTATAAGTAAATTATATAACATTTAACCACATAATCAAATATTAGATAACACCTTCACATCATACGTATTCACAATTCTAAACCTAGCACACATCGAGTCTCTAACAGTATTTGGTATAGTATGCTGAGTGGTTTCCCATAAACAACTAACAAACTAGTTTCCCGTCTCGTCTACACTGTATTTCACAGTGAGTTAGATCGGTAGCTAGTTCGTATATACCTCCGCTCACTAAAGGAATTGTTTAGCCCAAATATTATACATTAACCATTAAAGAGTACTACTGTACCACTACTTTATCATATAACTTGTGAATTAATACTTAATCTTTCATCTTATAAGTTCTTCTTTATAATATAGTAAGCCGAATACCTAATCCAGCAACCTAGATTCAAACAACTGGTTGTTTCCCAACACAACGAAACTGACATAACTAATCCAGCAACTTGGATTCAAACTAAATTTTAATTTAGTAAACTATTTTCCAATCCAGCAGACTGGATTCAACTGACCTCCAATCCAGCAATCCTGGATTCAAACTAGCATCCAATCCAGCAAGCCTGGATTCAACTGACATCTAATCTAGCAATCCTATATTCAACTGACATCCAATCCAGCAAGCCCGAATTCAAACTGTCCTACAATCCAACAAAATGGATTGACTAATCCTGCAATCCAGCAACCTGGATTCACTAATTCTCTAATCTGAATTCATTAATCCTTCAATCCAGCAACCTGAATTCACTAATCTTTCAATCCAGCAACCTAGATTCATTAATCCTGCAATCAAGCAACCTGGATTCACTAATCCTCTAACCTAAATTCACTAATCTTTCAATTCAGCAACCTGGATTCACTAATTCTCCCATCCATCAACCATACAAGGCCATAAACATAATATCTCATCATCAATGACCAAAACCCACTTCAAAAATTTGCATATAGCATATCTAGGGTTCTCAAGTCATAAAATCTTATTTATTCATAACTAAATTATTTACATAAAAAATACCAAATCATTTTAGTAATTTTTTATCTTTTGGCCACACATACATACATATATTCCATACACAAAAATAATCTTTTCTGGAATTTTTTAATTCCTTTAAGTATTTTTCAAAAGTTTATTTTTAGTTCGTAACTTAAGAAAATTAGCTATATCATGATCAACTCCAAAAGTTCCCAACTCTTGGAAGAATCATACACGTATTAACATAAACTTTCAGTTTAAATTGTGTGGCCATCGGAGTTATAGAACTCCAGTTTAGCTGTTTTTGTTAAAAAAAATCCAAATATTGAAATGACCATAACTCGGTCGATTTAAGTTGGAATAAGCTCATATTTTGACTGGAGCTACTTTATATTATATATTTTCATATCTCAAAAGGTCGGAATTTAATTCAATAATTAAGTTTCTAAAACTCCCCCTGGAAAGTTTGGGCAGATTGTTTTTTGGCATTTTCAGATTTTACCTACTTTGCTAATAACTGTCCATACAAAAATCTACAAGGACTTTTGCAGTGATTCTACTTGAATATGTTAGAAGACTCATAGATCTAACTCCAGAAATTGACCACACTCAAAAATTCAAAATAGAATGAGAGATATGATCGTTTAAATTTCATGTTCTGTTTTGGGTAAAATCAGTTTTTCTCACTCTTACATTTTCTAAGAAATCTTTCATGATCTATTGATTTATCATACATTAGCCACCATAAACTAACATCATACATCATAAACTTCCTTAAACTCTTGGATCTACCATGATCCATGATCTATTTCATCAAACCTTTACCAAATCCAAACAAAACACAATATATGCTAAAAAATAAAGACTAGGGTTTTGAAAACCTAGTTTCCATATCTTGTTTTGATACAACTTTTGATCATCAAAAGTGATAGATTGATAAGTAGGTTTTACACCTACTTATTGGACGCCAACTTGCTATGATTATGGCTTAAACTCAAGCACTTTATTATCTTTTAACGCATTTTATCTTTGTGTTATGCATTTTAGGCAGGAAACTCTTTTGGCATGAAATGACACAATAATGGCATGGTTTGGCATGACTTGGCAAGGAATTGGATAAAGGAAAGCTAGTAACAAGACATGGTGAGATTGGAAATGAACAAAAGGCATGAAGATAGCTCCAAGGCAAGAAGGGCTTGGCATATGGAAAAGGGCACAAGAAAAGGGACTCGATTCAGCTAATGTGAAGGTGCTAGAAGTAGCAAAAGAAAGAGCATAGGATTGCACAAGAAAGCAAAAGCCAGAAATTGCATCAGCTGAAGAAATGGTCACGCGCGGCCGCGCTATGAAGACAAAGGAAGCCAGCGCGCCCGCGTCGGTTAGCAGATCCAGAGGGCTGTTCTGGGCATTGGCGCGCCCGCTCCCCAATTACACTACGAGGCCGCGCGGCCGCGCGGGGCTTGACTGAGGACAGTTGACTTATTTCATTTAGCTGAATGTAATAGTTATAAGGCTTATGTTTGCTGGAGACTAAGAACTTATCATTATTATCAGACTTCAATTTTATTAGCATAGAGTTGTGTTCCTATATTCTAGGTTAGAGAGTGTGAAGGTCCAAGAGGCTTCTCTTCTTCTTCCTTCTTGCTCTACTAGTAATACATTTATAGGGTTCATCTTGGAAATCATTTGTGGTCCAGACTTGAGTTTGTTATCTTCTATTGTAAGGGGGAAACCACAATTCTACACTTTCTTTCTCTTGTTTCTCTCATTTCCTAGTTGCTCAATGCTTTCTTTGAATCCCATAATGGCGGGAGGTTCAATGATGAACTAACTCCCATTATGGGATTCTAATGGATTCTATTTGCTAAACCTAGGGTTTATCTCTCTTTGATATACATGGATGATAATATGTGGTTTGCCTAACATGGGTGTTTGTATGCCTAGATGCTTGATCAACATCTGCTCTAATAGTTTATATGAACTTGAAAAATGAAGTGTAAACTTAGATTTCTCCATGTTAGCATATGTTTGTGAAACTTGCTTTGGTTGAGTTTTATAATTCGCTTGCCAGATAAAAATATACCGTATGGCCGTATGTAGTCTAATGGGAGTTTGTGCGTAAATTGGTTTGGTTTGTAAATCGCATAGAAATATAGTGGTTTAGGCTTTGCCGATGTTCATGTGATTTCTATCTTAATTGTGGACATTATATGATTTGGACTTAGTGTATTGAAAGATAGTCAAGTCTCACATCCGTGCTCCCGACTAGCATCTCTATATGATTATCCATGTATGATTTGTGGTGTGGTTAACCTAGGTGACGCTTTAGATGAAGTTAGGATCCCATATCCCTCTAATTTGAACCCCTTGTTTATTAATTGGTTAAGTTTGGTTAAAGTTTAGGATAATTAATTAAAGAACACTGTGACAACTGTTTAAGCAGACATAGATAACTAATGGACTGTTGCATAATAGATTAGACCTGACTTCATTTTCTGTGGGATGATCTCGACTTACCGAGTTATTACTTGCCGACCGTGTACACTTGCATGTGTTTTTGTGTCCGTTTCTGTTAACACTTAAACGGCGCAACATAGATCTACACGTATAACACCTATACACATGTAGATCTAGATATTTAAAGTTCAAGGACACAAGCTCTATAGTTCATCAATATCCATCAATAGAAAGTACACAAAACTTAAAGTTTTAGAGTTTATACCTTTCTTCCTTCTTGATTTCTTTTTCTTTCTTCCTCTCTCTTCTTTCTCTTCTATGGAGGACCTTTCTCTCTCCTCTTCTCCCTCGCATGGGGCTGTCGCCCCCCTCTTTCTCTCTCTCTTTGTCCTTTTCTAATCATGCTAGCTAAGTTGCAAATAGATTTTCTAATTGGTTGGAAGAAAATATAAATATATCATATGAGTGTCTATACTTTACCCAACACTCTAGCTCTTTCTCTCTCTCTTAATCATTAATGAAGTCATTGCTTGCACACTTGAACAAAATTGTTGGGTGAATAAAAAGAAGACACCTGATAAGTGGTTTTATAACCACTCATTTAGATATCAACTAACTTAATTTGTTGTTTAAACTCATGTGATTTAGTAGCTTTTGATGCATTTTGGTTTACTTTTATAGTTTATATGAATGGAAACTCTCTTGGTGCTATGTAAGGCTAATATGGATGTGAATGGGAAAAGGAGCAATTGTGCAGCAATAGTAAAGAAGGTGCAGCACCAGAAAGCCAGAAAAGCACAGTTTGCAGAAGGTCAAGGCCGCGCCTCTACTAAGACCAAAAGAAGCGCGCCCGCGCCGGTATGAGAATTCTGCAACAAGGCGCACGGCCGCGCCGGTCTAAATCCGATCAAAAGTTTGACTTTCACTTAAGTGGCTTGTAACTTGGGGAACAAGGCATTCAGCATTAGGAGGTCTATATTAGGGCTTATATTGAATATTCAAAGACATTCCTCCCTGAGGGATCAATTAGCTTACTATTGTTTCTATCTTTTCTTCTCTTGAATTTCAACTTCAGATTAGAGTAGATTAAAGTAGCTAGTCTCTAGATTATATTAGATCTGAAGGTTGATGTAATTGGATAGCATTGAAGATTCAAATTTGGAGCAAGAGAGATCAGATTTGCATTTAATATTCATAGTTTCTCTTTGATTCCTATTTGTATTTCTTCTATTATTTATTCAAATTGTGGATTGTGGATTTGATTCAATCATGAATTAAACGCTATTTTGGGATTTTAATGGAATCTATTGACTAATTTATTTTGATATACTTCATTGTTGGTCTTATTGATTGTTATGAGATTGTCTATTATGATTCATGCTTAAATTCTTACTTGATTGGCCATCAAATACTGTGATAATTTATATGAACTTAAAAAATAAAGTATGGATTTAGATCTGTTCATAATAGCTTGTGCTTGTATGTTCTACATGGTGATGGAATGTATGATTCGTGCTTCGGATAGACATATACCGAAGCACCGCTCGTAGTCATTTGAGAACTTGTGCTTAAACCCTTGTTATTGATAAATCACATAGAAATATAATGTTTTATATAATTAGGGTGTTCATGTGTATTCTATCATTTGTGGATTATATGTGATATGGATTTGGTACATCGAGAGATGGCCTTGTCTTACTTTTGTGTTCTCGACTAACAATCTGTGATAATTGATTTGGCTTAACAGTAAGTTTATTGGTTTAAATGAAACAATAGGGGAAATTGTAATCTCAAGTCTTCATTATCTAGTTTTATTCTAGGGTTATTTAATATTAGTTTAATTACACAATTTTAGTTACTTCATTGAAGCATTCGTTTAAATAAGATTGAAATGGTTATGGGTTAGTGCTTGGTGAGCTTTATTACTTAATTCTCCGTGGGAACGATACTCTACTTACTCTTTATTACTTGTTGACCGAGTATACTTGCACACATTAATTGATCAGGAAAACGACCAACAACACCTAATAAGAGTTAGTGAGGAGTTTGTGAATCAAATGATTACATACATTCCCTCCTTCTTTCTTCCTTGTTTGACCGAATTCTTCTCCATTTTATCCCCAACTTTGGTTTGGCTTTATTACAATATTTGCTTACTTATCAAATGTCCAACAATGTCCCTTACAATTGGGCTAATGTCTTGGGTTCCAAATTAATTATTTTGGGCTTGCTAATAAAATAATTGAACCATGTAAATTAACATAGTCCATTACTTTTAATTCTATCATACCCTAATCATTTAATTATGACTTTCATTTCCATAATTGAAATTTAAATCCTTACTCATGTACATTTAATTTCATAACCCAATAAAACTTGCTTTAATAAGGTTATAAAATTAATTAATTGAGATATATAAAATAAATCTCTTAGGTTTAGTTTATATTTTCAATACTAATATTCTCCCGTACTATAACCCTTAGGTTATTCAATTCTCATACCTAATACATATATTAGGCTACATTAATTTGTTTTATTTGTTTATTATATAATAAACAAATATAAACAATCAAATAATATAAATATTCATACTAAATAATTTACTAACTTGAGACGTGTCCCTCAAATCTCATACTGTATTTATCTTTATCATTCCTTTTGCTAAAACATATATAGCACATCAATAAGTATATATATATATATACATATATATATATATATATGTCTATACATATACTCATATTCTTTTAACCTCATAGCATCTCTTCATTTAAAATTTTATTTCCTTAATAAAATTTCCACATGTATCATTATATAATTTCTTACACCATTCAGTTCACACTAAATTTATAGGTATTGTAATACCTTATCCTTAACATTCCTTCAAATACATATAGATCCATTTCTAGGGTTTTGGAATTTTGTAACCCATATTTTTTCAATTCTCTTTCAAATAATAAACTATATAGATTTTACTTAAAAAATTTAAATCATTCCTCTATTTCAATCTAGGTTTTATTATTTAACTTTTATTTTAATCATTTAAAATCTTATAAATTTTCGGGTTGTCACAGAAATAAATCCATCTGGCTGTATCATACATTCATTTTCCTCTAATAATTTATATTTGAGGAAGGGCGTCTCCACGTCCATTTTTCAGAATCCGTAATAATAAGCTTCAATTGCAAGTAAAATCCAAATGGACTTGAGCATTATTACCAGTTATAAGGTTTTGTCTCAGTCAAACCTTTGACTTTATTTAAAACCCTTTCAAACTAGTCTGGGCTTATAGGTCTCCACCTTTTCATTTGCTCCAAAGATTCATTTTTGATTTTGTGGTCATCTACCATTTCTCTGAGTGTCTACAACTCTTAGCCTCATCGTATATCACTGGATCATCATCTACTATGAAGCATACCTCATCATCATCATCTATGATGAATCTATACCTCCCAGATATCTTCAGTACTATTCAAGATTTACGATTCAGTTATGGTACAATAGGTCTATCTACAGGTTCCTTATTTTAACTAATAGTGCTTTATGGTTCTTTAACTCCTTCAAGATATATTATCCTCCCACTAGCCTTTCAATGATAAACACCTTTATCTTAGAAGGCAGCGTGTTTCGCAACAAACACCTTTTGCTAAGTAGGATTATAGAATATATACCCTAAACTTACTTTAGGATGTCCCACAAATCTGTACTTGTCAAATCTTGTCACACGCTTATCCTTTTGAAACCTTTTCACATAAGCTGGACAACATCTTATCTTAAAATACTTAAGACTAGGAATGTAATACCCGAGAATTTCCTAATATTATTAAATAAATATATTAATGGACATGAGTATTTATTTAATATAAATGATTTTGTGTTATGAGATGAATTAATTCAATTATATAAAATTGAATAATTATAATAATAATTGAGAAATTTATGGAGTTTGCAATAAACTCGTTGATAGCCTTGTGTGGCACAGTGATGATGATTATTAATGATTATATTAATTAACGAATGAATTATTAAAGTGAACGATTAATCTATATTAATTGTTAATTGCTATTGTGACGCCCCCAAATTCCAGGACCGCCACTTGGTCTCTCAAATTCGGTTCATCACGTGCTCATGGTAATACATCACAATAATAATAACTAAACAACACACATCACAGCGGAAAATCTATTCTAGAATAATTTACAATGATTTATTATAATTATTCACCCAAGTCTCGCAACCTACAGTACTTAATAGATTACATAATAATATCAATTAACGACTTATTACATAACCTAACCTAAGCTTAAACATAATCAAAACCAGTCTTACTACATCATCTTAATACAACAATAAAATATTTAAAAACATAAAAGAGACAAGCTAGTTAGTAGCCTTGCCCTTGCCCTTATCAACGCCCGAAGGTTCGCCCTGCTCTGCCTTAACTGAAATGTTTTAGGGAAAGCAAGAATGAGCACAAATTGCCCAGCAAGTAATATACAATAAGGGTAGTGATATAATCCTTAATTTTCGAAAGGGTATAACAAAGTTTGATAGTTCAAGGATAACAAGAATATCAACAGTTTTCAATAATAGTCGCTAAGGACAGAATAATATCAATGTGATTCAATAACAAATCAATTCAAGATTTCAAGATAACTGAATACTGAGCAGTCGCTAAGGACTATGAACTTCTACTAGAATTAACAGTAATAAACTGAAAATCCAACAAAAACAGGTACAACAGGTGATCAGCCTAAAGCACCATCGTTATGCATAACAATCAATCATACTCAAGTGCGCGCGTCGGTTCTCCGACAGTTATATTTTGTTCTTCTCAGTCAAATACAAGATCCCGCACCAATCAATTGATTTGGGTCGCTTTTCAACAATATAAGTCTAGCCGAATCAAGTGGCATAGATCTCAACAACTATAAATTTAATTTCAAGATTTAAGTCCGAAGAATATAGTTCGACTTTTATCTTATTCATGAAGTATATGATTCATAATATCTTAATTTAATCTCAAGAGTTTACTCGTATAACAATAATAGCATAAGCCAATTGAATGTTCAATAAAGAGTAGAGTTAGAAACTTGCTTACCACGTTCCTTGAATACAGTAAACACAAAGGTCTAAGATACTTGCACTTATAAATGAGTGTAAGTAAGGAAACTTGCACTTTAAAAGAGTGTAAGTTAGAGAACTTGCCTTTAGCGTAGTTTATCCACGAAAAGCAAATCAACACTTTCGAATTCCTATCGTAATTATAGTTACATATATATATATATATATATATATATATGATATTCATTAGTCATATAATTTAACTTTATATCTCATCTCGTACATACGATAATCACATAAGCTAAGTCTTAACCTAGCTACACAATTATATAGAATATAATTTCTATCCTTAACTTCCTCTTTTAGAGTTTAAACACATTCTCATATTATATAAGATCGCAACAATTAGCAAACATACTCGCATATTATTAGTATCACATAAAACCACAATCAATACTAAATATATTTCATTTTTAGCAATGTAGGCATCATATAAGCTATCTGTCCAAAATCAGATTATCAAACTGCATGGCTTCTGATTCCAGGCCGGCGCAGCTGCGCCATAGCTAAGCCTAGGTCCAGCGCAGCTGCGGCGCCCTTTGGCCAAGCCAAGGCTGAGCTGTGCCTTATGGTTTCTGTCCGGTCATGCAAGCCAATCAACACCACATAGCATATAAACATATTAAAAGATACTTTTATGTTTGTACAACCTTTCCTCGTTTCAAATATATGTGATATGGATTCTAAGTCAATACTTTCAATAACTTAAAGCCATTCAAGGATATGAACTCATATGGTCTAACATGCTCGCTTTTTAAACACATAAGATATTCATATAACTTGTATTAGGCATGCTCATGAGTACTCGTATCGTATATATGTAGCTAGCATTGTTATTATCTTGAAAACATGCTTCGTTTACGCTAAACCTTAATCACGACAACTAATTATGGTATATATACATGCATGACACATGAATGAGTCTAAGAGTACTATCACATGTGTCCATAAATATCAGAATTTAAATCTCCATGTATCATGTCAATGCTCACGTGCAAAGCTTGTATTTCCATTAGTAAATCTTACTAATAGGGCCTAACATGTTCATGCTTCCTTACGAACCATATAAACACAAGTTAAGGGTTCATTCATGCATTTCAAAGTTATCTAAACATGCTCATAACATTAGAATGTATATATAGCATTTACATGATCATATCCACCTTCAAACTTACATTTTTGTTAGGAATGAGCACTAGTTAGGTTCCCATGTTCATATCTTATTACGGAACCAATATAGATAAGCTAACATGCACTTCATATGTCTCTAGGTGGTACTAACGTGCTTGCAAGGTCAGTATATAAACATGGCACGCATAATATCGAGTTCACTTCTAAAGTTCTAAATTCATTTCAAACTATACGCTTTTGGTAACCATACATGCTAATATAGTATAACATGCTCAAATTAGATCAATATACTCATATATATACATTACCCATGCTTACATACTTGCCTAAGCTTATAGTAATTCATTACACTTAGCAGCTTTTTAAACAGAACACAAAACTGCAGCAAGGTGCCGGCGCAGCTGCGCCGTATCCCAGGCTAAAACCTGCGCAGCTGCGCCACTACTGGTTCGCACCAGACAGCAGGCAGCCGCGGCAGTTTCCAGCCCAACTCACAAAATTACTTCACGAACTTGATTGTGATCAGTGACATTGTCTCATTAACACATGTATAAGACTATATAACAACTAAATAGACATCCTTTAATCCAATTGCAATCTAATTCATCATAGTCAAGAATTTGGATTTTGACAGAAAATAGAAATGGAGTTTTGACAGAAAATGAGAATGAAGAACATTAATTATGGAATTATACCTTTGCTATAAATTAAGCTTGCTAAATTTGAATTCCCAACTCTCTGTGAATTCTCTTGCTATCAACTCACAGTATGCTCTCAATCCAATACTTAGACAAAAATCTCAGCAAATGAATAGAGAGGAGAAGAGCCATTATTTATAGAAGAAGTTCATAACCAGACAATGCAATCTACCCATGAATCAAACCAACGAAAAATTGATTTGTATGAAGGTTAAGAGATGGTAGGTAATTAGTAGTTAGAACTCATCATCATGCCCACTCCTTTTCTCATTATGAACTATAAAGCTATGATTTGTTTGCTGAAATTGAGAATATAGAGTAGCTTGTATGCTACACACGTGAAGGAGAATGGGTCTCATATAATGGGACAAGCCAATTTCATTCTCAGCATTCTAGCAATTGTACAATGACATGTTATAACATATATCATACACTTAGGCTATCACATATATATTCATACTATATATTATAATTAACATTATAATGTAAGTCACATGCTTAATATATCAAGGTAGTAGATGTGATATGGTAATGTAACATATATATAATCCATGTACATTTATTAATACCGGATATAATTTACTCGGATATAATCGCATCACATTATCTCCTTTATTAATTTCATTATTACATTATATAAATAATCATCAATTATTATTTATATACATGATACACCATTTTAATGTATACCTACACATCATTTGTCACCTACACATATCATAACATATAGTTTCATAAATCTTAATATATGGTCACACTACACTTTACATTATGCATAACATATAGTTCGTTACTATACATTTAATTCGCCTGCTTGCATATAGAAGTAAATAATTTACTTATCTTATTAATTAATTTAATAATAATATCAATTAATCCATTGCTCATTAATCAATGCAATTATCAATGTCCACAATAACTGATTAACACTTACATGAATAAACGTAAATCTTATTATACTTATAAATGCGTCGATTATTATTATTATATATTTCACACTAATAATAATCACATATTATTAATTAATCACCATTAATATTTTATAACAATTAATTAATATTCTACAATAACAGTTAACAATTAATATAGATTAATTGTTTACTTAACAATTCATTCGTTAACTATTATAATTATTAAAAATCCTCATCACTGTGCCACACAAGGCATTTCATCGAGTTTATTATAAACTCCATATTTTTCTCAATTGTCATAAATATTCAATTGAATTAATTGTTCTCATAACACAAAATCATTTATATTTCAAATAAATTCTCATATCCATTAATATATTTATTTAATAATATTAGGAAATTCTCGGGTATTACAACTATTGTAAAATATTAGTTAATTGTTATAGAGTATTAATGACAATTAATTGATGATGTGTGGATTATTATTATTGCAAATATAATAATAATAATAATAATAATAAGCAACGTGTTTATAAATATAATAAGATTTACAGTTATTCATGTGATATTTAATCATGTAAGTGTTAATCTATTATGGTGAAAATTAATAAACGAGGAATGGATTAATTAATAGTATTGGTAATTAATCGATAAGATGAATAATTTATTTATTTAACATTATGAATAATAAAGCAAATAAGTAAGTTATTAATATAATAAGATTATACTAATTGATATGTGCAAATGTGCAATAATTAATAATATAAAGTATATGGAATACAACTATACTATATAGTGTAGAGAAACACTTAAGTGTGACCATGCAAGTATATTTAAATTATATTATATGATTGTACATGTTGAAACTATATGTTATGACTACATGATAATGCCTATTTGACAAGGTGAGTGTGTATACAATAAAATAATATATCATGAATATATTGTACTCAGTTGTTGATTGTAGAATTTAATAACAAAGGAAATAATGTAATGTAATAATATCCGAGTAAAATATATCGGATGATAAAATGTACATGGATTATATGTGTGTAAATTACACTTATTACAGTATGTGAATTACATTGTGACATTTTAATTATAACCTAAGAATGTATTATACAAATACAACTTGGATATATATATATATATATATATCAATGTTGCCAAAATGCTGAAAATTTCTTTGCCTAGTCCCATATTGGTAGTCACATTCTCCTTCACGTGCTTGACATACGGCTAAGGCCTATTCTCCCCATTCTTCTCCCAAGCTTAGCTAGCAAATGATGAGCAAGGGTGTGGCTATCATGATGAATTTCAACCACCATTACCAATCCCCTAATAACCTCCCTGCAATTCAAATTTTCGTTGGTTTAAAATGGTAGGCAATTGCATTGTCTATATAATGGGAGTTCTATAAATATAGCCTCATCTCTTCATATTTTTCTTTGCTGAAAATTGGTTAAGTTTTAAATTGAGAGCATATATAAACAAGACTCATACAAGACGACAATTGACTCGATTATAGAAACTTAACATGTCTAAGGAAGAAGGCAAGAGAGCTGAAGATTCGTTAGATAGGAATCTAAGTCTTCACAAGCTTTCTATTGGATTACTAAATCCTCCCTCTAACAAATGACCAAGCCTCTCTTATATAGGAAGAGAAAAGGCGTTACTGATACAACTCAATGATTACAAAACAAAAATGACTATTACATAACAGTAATGCTTTATCAAAAGATGAAAGCATTATTATAACTTTTGACTATTACAGACAGCTTTTCACTATTACAGACGCGTTAAAAATAAAATACAGACTAACTTTTGACTAAAGGAGCCATATGGCCGACAAACAGAACAAGACTCATACAAGACGACAAATGACTCAGCAACTGCTTTCGGCTGCTTTAGACAAAGAAGCACGGGCTGCGCGGGCAGGAGCATCTTGCAACGAGGCTGACCAAAGTAACTGTAGGAATTCTAGGCAAATGGGTCCTGAGCATCTTGAAGAGAGATGCTTCCGTACGGATCATTAGGGCTAGAATGTTGACTGGAATGGGACGAAGAGGATGTACAAACAGAAGGAACTGAGTCCTCACTGAGTTTATCCATTCGTTTTTTAATAAGACGAGATAACTGTTTGAGTTCATTATCAGTACAATGCTCAATATCCGCAAAATCTAACTTAGAAGATTTTTTGGATTTTGATTTACTAGAGGAAGATTCCTTGGAAGGAGGAATCGATTGAATAGGAGAAGGATTGGGAAATTCCTTCTGGACTTGACCAACAATGCGATAAGGATCAAACTTATCCCACCATTTAACTGAAAATTCTCTGGTAACATGAGTAATTTGACTAAGGTTAGAGCGGGAAACATCCTTTTCGGATGTTAGAACATTATCAGGAGAAAGAGCAACATTAACAACCAGAGAATAAAATCCATAGTTCCATCTAAGAATCCATGGAATTTTATATTTACTAACAAAATGAAGAATTACTGGAATGCAACAATTGGATTGCACCACAGGAACTCTAGAACTGAAAACATTAAGAACAGACTGGAGTTCAATTGGCAATATTTTATAAATGAGACCAAAACGTTCCCACCATAAAACGAACCAATGAGGAATTTGACTTTTAAATTTGTGATTGAACTGAATAAACCAGGAATGACTAAACGATGGAGTTTGAAACAGAAAAACCTTGTTCCAAGCTTCCATGTAATCATAATAGCAAAATTGGCTATCATGACCTTCTAACTGTCTAAGATCAGATGGATGATTACCCCAGTTTGGCATGGTGATAATCTGTTTAATATATAAGGAATGATAGATGATCTTAGAGGAATCATTTCTATCATAAATAGGTTTAATGACAATTGACTGAGTTTGAAGCAAGACATCCTTATAATACATAAGAGATTTATAAGGAGCCAAAGGAATAAAATGCCAACCAGTTGGGAAAAACTGGGCAGCCAACTTAACTGGGTCATCAATTGATTTCATATGTCTTTCAATATGAAATAAATTGGTGGAATAAACAGGAATGTACTCAGATTGAGTACGCTGACCAGCAGGAGGATTACTGGACGAGGCATAAGGATCAATAACTTGAGGGGGCTGGGCCAAAACCGAGCTAAAGGGCTTGGTACCAGAAATAAGGGGAGTGAACCTATTGACTACAGTAAGAAGGGTAACTGGATGTGGGATTACAGCTCCCATGGGCTTCTGACTAGGAGGTCCTGGGCCTGGAGGACCAGGAGGCCGAACAATCATATCTTTACCTCTCACACTCATTTTGAACTGGAGGGGTACCTGAATTAATAAATTCCCGAGTTAAAAAATCAGGAACTGAATTATCACAACCTTTAATATAATCAATATCAAAATCAAAAATACTTAGAATAGATTGCCATCTGGCAAAAATATGCTTAGTAGCTATATTTTTAACATCTTTTTCTAAAATATATTTTGCTGATTTGCAATCAATACGAACTAAAAATTTTTGATTTAATAAATCACTTTGAAATTTGGTAATACATAAAACTAATGCCAAGATTTCTTTTTTAATTGTGCTATAATTTAATTGGGCTTGATTCCACGCGCTTGAGTGGAACCGAACAATTTTCTCAGAAGAAGCAGGAGTCAACTTCTGCTTCAAGATACCACCGAAGCCAATTTCGGAGGCGTCAGTCTCAACGATTTTAAAAGCTGATTCATTGGATATGCCAAGGCAAGGAAGGACCTTAACATATTTCTTGACTTGCTGAACGATGGCAGTATGCACATCAGTCCAGTGAGGAGGATTATTCTGTAAACGAAGAAACAAAGGTTTACAGATTTTTCTCAAATTCTGATAAAACTTACCGACGTAATTAAGGGATCCTAAAAAACGCTGGAGTTGAGTTTTATTGATAATTTTGTCAAGAAATTTATCGGCGAATTGAATGACTCTTTGAATTGGTCGAACAAAACCGCAATAAATGTCATGACCTAAGAACTTAACCCTAACTTGAAAAAGACTGCATTTGGTTGGTGAAAGAACCAAACCATTCACTTTAATGGCTTTGAAGAACGAATTCAGATGTTTGAAATGCTCATCAATTGATTTAGAGAAAACAAGGATATCATCAATATACACGATGATAAAATGACTGAAAGGGTTAAGTATTTCATTAAGAATATTTTGAAATTCACTGGGGGCGTTTTTCAGGCCAAAAGCCTGAACAATCCACTCATAGTGACCGAAAGGAGTGGTAAAGGCAGTTTTGTACCTATCACTAGGGTGGATACTGACTTGCCAGAAACCAGACTTGAGGTCAAATTTGCTAAAAATGGTGGCATTACTAAGGCGACTAAGAAGGTCCTCTTTATTGGGAAGGGGATACCTAATCCATTCTAAGACCTTATTAAGCGGCTTGTAATTAATGACTAAACGAGGGACACCTCTTTCTTTTTCTGCTTCATTATTAACATAAAAGGCAGGGCAAGACCAAGGGGATTTACTATGCTTTATCAAACCTTTTGCAAGTAAGTCATTAATTTCCTGCTTACAAAGTTCCATATGTTGATGACTCATTTGAATAGGTCTAGCCTTAGTAGGAATAAGTGTAGGGTTTGTACGAAATTGTGACGCAATCAAATTGCAAAAATTAGCGGAAGCATGGTATATCAGAGTTTAAAAATTTCTACAAAATCATTACCCGGATCATCCTTTATGCAAATTATTAATTTAAAACGATAAATAAGAAGTTATGGAATCATACCCTTGTAGAACGAAGCTTCCACAAGTACTAGTTCAACTCCTTGTTCTTCGTGATCTCCTTGAATTTCCGGGTTAGATTCCTTCCTTTGATCAACGTTAGCCACCCAAGTGTTTGGCCTCTAGAGGTGATCCACCAAGGAAGAGAAATTATCAAGAAGGAGGGTGTTTGGCTTAACCTTAGTTTTCTATCCTCTATAGAAAAGGAGTACTCTCCAACAATTAGAATTGCATCATCTAATATCTATTATAAGACTTCTCTTATATAGACATTGGTCAACCCTTCTAATCCTATTAGACATGGGATTTCTTTTAATTAATTAAACTCCTTTAATTAATTTAGGCTTCCCACCACATGGGAATAATTAATTAAATTCATTTAATTAATTTGTCTCCTAATCTTATTAAGAATAAATGAGAGTACTAAATATTAAATTAATTACTAAACTCCTTTAGAAATTAAAATAATAATAATTGTAATAATATTAATAAGACTCCTCTTATTAATTTATATTTAATATTTCCAAAATATTAAATAATAAACATTAAGCTATTTAATTTATTCTATCACCATAGATTAAATTAATTATACTTAATGCATTATTACGATTATTCCATTACCTTCTTAAATAATTATTCTTCCTTTTATGGTGTGACCCTTTAGGTTCTCCATATTAAACCGGTTGTGAATAAATCAATTAAAACAATTTTAATCTTATTTAAATAAATAAATTAAACTAATAATTTATTTAAATAAATAATATTTATTCTGCAATAGGGATAAGCCTCCCTAGCGATCAACGACTTTCCAGATAATATAGATTTCAACATTAATCATAAAAGAACCTGTGAGTTAATAGTTACCATACAATTCAATCCTTCCACCATACAATGTCCCAATTAAATATAAGACATGAATTTACTGTCAAGTCTTATTTTATTTAATTATATGTATTTCGATTAGAAAATGCACAACTCCAAATAATGCAAATTAAAAACTCCTTTCTAATTTCATTTCACCTTGGCCAAGGATTCCTGGGTTGTCATTTAACGAATCACATAGGACATATCTCCTCTTTTACTAGAGGTGGTAGATTCTTTATTGATCATTCATTATCTCCATATGTAACTCATTATACCCAAGCATACCCTATATATGCCTTAAAAGGTCTTAAGGAATAAGTCAAAGTATAATTTGTTACATACAAGATACTATGATGATCTCAAGTCCAAGGATCACTTGTACTACTATCACATTAGGAATTCCTATTGACATGCGAGTAAAACTCCATTAGGTATTCCATAGCGAATCACGTTCAGTGAACTTATTCTCCAATAAGCACCTACATACTTGCTTTAGTGTCTCCACACAAATGATCATGAGATCAATCATCCTCATCCAATGTGCAAGCAACATATGTACCAATCTATCCGGATTTACTAATCCCCTTTTTAGTAATCCCACGATTGGGAACTATTTAAGTTTTAAAACTTTCTAAGAATTTAGATCTCATTAGCATGATCATCATCATGATTCTAAAAGCATTGCTTAAAACTATGGGTTATTTACATATTATAAAAACAGCAACATGTAGATAATTAAATGCCTTTAATAAATGAATATTTTATTAATAATAAATAAGATTGTTTACAAAGTACGTGCTTTATCATCATACATGATTGGCTTGAATGCACACTACTATCAATCTCCCACTTGCACTAAAGCCAATCTCCATGGTATCTCATACCCATCTTCTCTAAGTGACGATCAAACTGCTGTTGTGTTAAAGCTTTAGTAAATGGATCTGCAATGTTGTCTTGAGAGTCTACACTCTCCTCTTTCAATGATTTTTTTTTTTTTTTTTAATCAAAGTGCCGCAACACATGTTTAGATTCAAGATGAGACTTAGGAACTATTCCTAGTTCTGTAATGAACTTTTCATCCGAAACATCAACTTGCAGCACCACTTACAGTTATATACTTTGTCTTTGTCACTAACCCATCAACTTTTGCTGTTTGAAACCTTTCCAATTTACTGCACCACCTTTTAAGGTAACGACTTACCATAAAGTGGATTTTGTTGTCGTCTTGGTCAGTCTGAAAACTTGAGTCTGTTTAGTCTTCTAGTTTAATTCAGACCCATCATGTGTCATGATGACATCCTTAGTGTCAGTTAAGTACTTTGAGATGTTTATCACTGTCTCACAGAGATCTTCTCCAGAATATGACTGATCAACATCAAGTCTTGTATATTTCATTGCATACATAATAGTTACTTATGCGATCTCTCTTTTACTGAGGACAATTTTAGAGAGATACACTCCATGGCTCATCATCATGAGGCACCTTTTGGAGTTGCCATGCTAAACGCCTTTAGCATCTAATGAATATACGTTTCCATGGGTTAAGCCGAACATCCTTTTAAATCTATTAATACAGATTTATATCCCCAATGTGGGATGTTCTACCCAAATCATTCATGGAGGAATGTTTAGACAACTTTATTTTGATCGATTTTAGCATAGAAATTTCATTCCCTATCAGTAATATATCATCAACATATAATACATGGAATGAAACAGCGCTCCCACTAACCTTCTTGTACACACATGGTTCATCGTCATTTTTGATAAAATCAAACTCTTTGATTGTCTCATCAAAACAAATGTTCCATCTACGAGAAGCTTGCTTCAATCCATAAATGGATCGTTGCAGCTTACAGACATGATTTATTCCAACCTTTGAAACAAATCCCTCTGGCTGTGTCATATACACATCCTCCTCAAGTTTCCCATTGAGGAAGACCGTTTTCACGTCCATCTGCCAGATCTCATAGTCGTTATAAGCTGCAATCGCAAGCAAAATCCGAATGGACTTGAGCAAAGCTACTGGTGAAAAGGTTTCATCATAATCAACTCCTTGTCTTTGTTTGAAACCTTTTGCAACCAGTCGGGCCTTATAGGTCTCCACCTTGCCGTCCGCTCCAGTCTTTCTTTTAAAGACCCATTTACACCCAATAGGCTTAATGCCTTCAGGTGGTGAAACCAAAGTCCATACTTTGTTTTCATACATGGAGTCCATTTCGGATTTTATGGCTTCAAGCCATTTCCCTGAGTCTTTATTACTCATAGCCTGTTCGTAATTCAATGGATCATCATCATTCATGATGTGTACCTCATCGTCATCCTCTATAACGAATCCATACCTCTCAGGTATCTTCGGTACTCTTCCAATTTTACTAACAGGGTGTAGTATAGTAGGTTCTTCTACTTGGTCAGGTACCTGACTTTGATCAGTGATAATTTGTGGTTCTTGAACTTCTTCAAGATATATCTTACTCCCACTGACCCCTTCATGGATAAACTCCCTTTCCAAGAAGGCAGCATGTTTCGCAACAAACACCTTTTGATCAGTTGGATGATAGAAATAATACCCTAAAGTTTCTTTAGGGTATCCCACAAATCTACACTTATCGGATTTAGTCTGTAGCTTATCATTTTCAAACTTTTTGACATAAGCTGGGCAACCCCAAGTCTTAATATGCTTAAGATTTGGTTTCCTCCCCTTCCACATCTCATATGGAGTCTTTGGGACGGATTTGGTAGGTACCTTGTTAAGTAGGTATGCAGCCGTTTCTAGGGCATATCCCCAGAAAGAAATTGGAAGGTCGATAAAACTCATCATGGATCTAACCATGTCCAACAGTGTTCGATTTCTCCTTTCAGATACTCCATTTAACTGTGGTGTACCTGGGGGAGTCCATTGTGAGATTATACCATTTTCTTTGAGACAATAGAGAAACTCACCGCTTAAGTATTCTCCACCTCGATCTGATCGAAGTATCTTTATACTCTTGCCCGTTTGTTTCTCTACTTCACTTCTGAACTCTTTGAACTTTTCAAATGATTCTGACTTGTATTTCATTAAATACACATATCCAAATCTTGAGTGATCATCAGTGAAAGTAATAAAATAAGAATACTCACCCCGTGCACTTGTTGTCATAGGTCCACAAACGTCTGTGTGAATCAATGCCAACAACTCTGTAACTCTTTCTCCTTTTCCACTAAAAGGAGATTTAGTCATTTTACCCATGAAATAAGATTCATAAGTTGGATATGATTCATAATCAGATAACTCAAGGAGCCCATCTTTATGCAACTTGGATAATCTTGTTTCATTAATATGACCGAGTCTACAGTGCCACATGTAAGTATAATTAATATCATCTCTTTTCCTTTTCTTAGTTTGTTCAATTTGAAAAATATTTTCTTGTAAGTCAAGTGTATAAAGTTCATTTCGCAAATTTCCAATACCATATAAAACATCGTCTTTATAAATAGAACAACTATTGTTCTTTATAACAACGTTAAATCCTTCCATATCCAATACAGAAATTGAAATAATGTTTTTAATAATATTCGGAACATAATAACAATTATTAAGATAAATGAACTTGCCCGAAGACATTGCTAAATAATAAGTTCCTACAGCTAATGCAGCAACCTTTGCTCCATTCCCCACTCGTAGGATCACCTCATCATTGTTCAGCTTTCTACTTCTGACCAGTCCCTTCACATTATTACATATGTGAGAACCACAGCCGGTATCCAATACCCAAGTAGAATTTTGACTTTCTGAAAAATTAATTTCAATCATGAACAAACCTTGATTGGAAGTCAAAGCTTCTCCAAGCTTCTTCTTTGCCAAAAACTTCTTGCAGTTCCTCTTCCAATGACCCGGCTCGTTGCAATGGAAGCACATTCCTTTGCTAGCTGGATCAGATTTCTTTTGTTCCTTTATGTTCACTTTGCCCTTGGTCATCCGAGATCGGAAGAGCTCCTTAGATATCTCATATCTAGCAGTCCTATTTTGTTCACCATACAACTCCTTGAGGTGAATCAACATAGTAGGAGCATCCATGTTTTCGTGCTGACGCTGAAGCTCGTTATTCATGGATGCGAGCATGATGCATTGAGCCACAGATGCATCATCTTGCCACTTTACAATGGTGGCAATCTCTTCCTCAGAGGCTGTTTCTGGAACAGTTCCAGGGACAGGTGAGTTTAGGACATAAGAAATCTTTTCAGCAGTGAGAACTATTCTCAGATTTCTTAGCCAGTCCGTATAATTCGGCCCGGTAAGCTTATTAGCATCAAGTATGCTTCGCAATGAAATTAGTGATTTTGATATTTTTAAAATTCTGCATGTGAAAAACAACATTTTAGCAAACATTCATTTTATTAATTTTGCATACCAAAATAAATTTAGGTCTTTATTTTAAATTGGTATCTCCCACTATTTTTATCAAACTATATTACCCTCACTTATATAGTTCGGCAACATCTAATTAAAGATTTGCTAGTGAGAATAAGGATCCCATTTCAAATGTATATAACCTTGTGGATAGCACAACAAGCGATATACAAATAAATAGGTAGACAACTCTTGTCAATTACATCACCATGTAATTCCTTTTATTTTGCCTCTTAAATCATAATGATCAAGTGTGTGCACATCCGAACTAAAATAATTTAAGTTAAGTCCAGCCTAGCACTTCCATAAATTCAAAAAAGAAAAATGTTCGTCCTTGTGGATAGCACAACAAGACTAGATCGTTCAATTTTCTTGATAAGCATCAAATGTGATTAATTAACATCTTAAATACGCAATACTCGCCTTGTGGATAGCACAACAAGCTCATATTAAATATTTAATACTCTATTAATTTATCATGCTAGAAGGCGACGTTCGATATTTCAAATATCATTTGAACGCTTCGGACTTAATATTATTTCTTTGAGGGGTTTGTTATTATTTGTCTCATCTTGTTTAGCGCGCATGCACATATATATATAAAATACGCGTCATTTTATTAAACATGCGAAGCATGTTTGCATAAAATATAATATATATAATATTTAGCATGCAATATAGAATATTATATTCTACCCGGATTGATTATGGACTTTTATTCTAGTTTGGTTCACTAGAGCCACCAAGTGAACCAAAAGGTCAAACCTAGGAGTGCAAGAATTTAAATTTAAACGTAACTATTACATTTAAACCCGGGCTCCATACAAATGGGTCTTCACGCGCTCCTTGCTCCTTGGTCTCCAATTTCTTCAAAATAATTCTAACTATTTCTATTACATTAAACTATTTAATTTAAATAGAAACCTTGATCAGCAGTCAAGGGGAAGTACATAGAAGGGAGATAGAATTTTACATTAAGAAAAATTAGAGAAGACGAGGTACGCAGACCCCATTTAATAAAATCCATTCATTCAAGCATTCAACTAAAATAAAATCCAATCGCATTGGTCAATTAGTCCATAATCAATCCCTATTTATTATCATACATATCACCATATATATCAATAAATAAATATCCATCTCATGAATTAAAATATTCCATATATATATATAAGTATCATTTAATGGGAAATTTTAAATTGCATGAAATCCAATTTCAAGATTAAAATAAACTCTTTATTTTAATTATAAAATTATTTAGAATATAATATATAAATATATCATATTTATTTTTTAAAAAGAAGTCACCTTCTTTTATTAAAAGAGTCCTGCAGGTTTATTAAAAAATTCTTTTCTGATGGGTCACCTTCTTTTTGGAGTAAGAAAGAGACAACACCTTTTCTTTGCAGAATTCAAGATTAGCACCCAAAAAAAATATTGTGATTCGTCCCAAAAAAAATCTTTTTTTTTTCTTAAAAAATATAATTTTATACAATAAAATTATGCCCAATAAATTATTTTAAATACATACCCATATGTATATGAAATCAAAAATAAATTAATAATTGCATAAAGATTTGGCTCTGATGCCACTGTAGGGTTTGTACGAAATTGTGACGCAATCAAATTGCAAAAATTAGCGGAAGCATGGTATATCAGAGTTTAAAAATTTCTACAAAACCATTACCCGGATCATCCTTTATGCAAATTATTAATTTAAAACGATAAATAAGAAGTTATGGAATCATACCCTTGTAGAACGAAGCTTCCACAGGTACTAGTTCAACTCCTTGTTCTTCGTGATCTCCTTGAATTTCCGGGTTAGATTCCTTCCTTTGATCAACGTTAGCCACCCAAGTGTTTGGCCTCTAGAGGTGATCCACCAAGGAAGAGAAATTATCAAGAAGGAGGGTGTTTGGCTTAACCTTAGTTTTCTATCCTCTATAGAAAAGGAGTACTCTCCAACAATTAGAATTGCATCATCTAATATCTATTATAAGACTTCTCTTATATAGACATTGGTCAACCCTTCTAATCCTATTAGACATGAGATTTCTTTTAATTAATTAAACTCCTTTAATTAATTTAGGCTTCCCACCACATGGGAATAATTAATTAAATTCATTTAATTAATTTGTCTCCTAATCTTATTAAGAATAAATGAGAGTACTAAATATTAAATTAATTACTAAACTCCTTTAGAAATTAAAATAATAATAATTGTAATAATATTAATAAGACTCCTCTTATTAATTTATATTTAATATTTCCAAAATATTAAATAATAAACATTAAGCTATTTAATTTATTCTATCACCATAGATTAAATTAATTATACTTAATGCATTATTACGATTATTCCATTACTTTCTTAAATAATTATTCTTCCTTTTATGGTGTGACCCTTTAGGTTCTCCATATTAAACCGGTTGTGAATAAATCAATTAAAACAATTTTAATCTTATTTAAATAAATAAATTAAACTAATAATTTATTTAAATAAATAATATTTATTCTGCAATAGGGATAAGCCTCCCTAGCGATCAACGACTTTCCAGATAATATAGATTTCAACATTAATCATAAAAGAACCTGTGAGTTAATAGTTACCATACAATTCAATCCTTCCACCATACAATGTCCCAATTAAATATAAGACATGGATTTACTGTCAAGTCTTATTTTATTTAATTATATGTATTTCGATTAGAAAATGCACAACTCCAAATAATGCAAATTAAAAACTCCTTTCTAATTTCATTTCACCTTGGCCAAGGATTCCTGGGTTGTCATTTAACGAATCACATAGGACATATCTCCTCTTTTACTAGAGGTGGTAGATTCTTTATTGATCATTCATTATCTCCATATGTAACTCATTATACCCAAGCATACCCTATATATGCCTTAAAAGGTCTTAAGGAATAAGTCAAAGTATAATTTGTTACATACAAGATACTATGATGATCTCAAGTCCAAGGATCACTTGTACTACTATCACATTAGGAATTCCTATTGACATGCGAGTAAAACTCCATTAGGTATTCCATAGCGAATCACGTTCAGTGAACTTATTCTCCAATAAGCACCTACATACTTGTTTTAGTGTCTCCACACAAATGATCATGAGATCAATCATCCTCATCCAATGAGCAAGCAACATATGTACCAATCTATCCGGATTTACTAATCCCCTTTTTAGTAATCCCACGATTGGGAACTATTTAAGTTTTAAAACTTTCTAAGAATTTAGATCTCATTAGCATGATCATCATCATGATTCTAAAAGCATTGCTTAAAACTATGGGTTATTTACATATTATAAAAACAGCAACATGTAGATAATTAAATGCCTTTAATAAATGAATATTTTATTAATAATAAATAAGATTGTTTACAAAGTACGTGCTTTATCATCATACATGATTGGCTTGTATGCACACTACTATCAATAAGATGTTCTTTAAATTCCTTAACGTAAGGTAGTTTGACTACATGCTTTCTACGATGCCAAAAGGCATTAGGAGAATCGGCACATAAGTTTTTTACCACGAATAAACGAAGTTCTTCTATCTTGTCTTGAATTTTTTCAAGTAGAAGGAGATCTTCAACTTGCTTATACTTAATCTCTTGTTTTAAATATTTTAATTGAGAAGTTTTATAGTTTAACAGGTTGAGTGACTTAGAAATGGACTCATCTTGAATAAATTTCAAGTCTCTCTCTTTAGGCTGAGTGATAAACTCAAAAACCACTTTCTGCCCAAGGTGTTTAGTAGTTAAACCATTATTGCTAGTGGTAAATGGGTATAATAAATATATAAACGGGAGACCCAAAATTATTTTATCTGTCAAGTTACGAATTAAAACAAAGGATGTTTTAAAACACATACTATCCTGGCAAATATGAACTTTAGGCAGTTTATATTTTATTTCCATACTACTACCATTAGCTAAATTAAGACGTTCACTGGTTTTCTTATAGAACTTGGTTGAAATTAATCCTTCCTGAATGCAATTCAAATCAGCACCTGTATCAAAAAGGGCAGGTAGCTGAATTGCAAAGGTTCCATCAATAACTAGGCGAACAATGATATACCATTTTTGAATAGTTATATCCTTTAATCTTTTTAATGAATTGCCTTGAACCATCAGAAGTGATTCTTGGTCTTTAACACCTGAAGACTCAGGATGGTCTTCATCATTATCAGAGGAATCAGAAATATGAAGCTCTGAACCCTTGGAGGTCAGATTAGTCATATCTCTTCTTAAATCAGATATTTCAATCTTAAGACCAGAAATTTTCTTTTTAAGCTTATTGACCTCTTGATTTAACTCGGGGAGAGTGATTTCCTTTTCAGCCGTTTTAAATCTCTCAAGGGTTTTATTAAGACTAATAACAGGTTTTTCTTTAGCTTTCGTAATTTTACCCTTTCCCGAACTATTTTTAGAAAACAATTCTTTTAACTGTTTCATATACTGTAATTTTAAATCTTCATCAGTAAGTTTACTAATTAATTCGATTAACAAAGAGCTTTCTTGATCCTCTTTGGTAAGAACATTAATAGTTTTACAACAATCAGATCTACAATTATCTGTACAAAGGGTGACTTCATTATCTTCACTAGGAGTTTGACTATTTTCATCATTAGCAGAGGAATAAGGAACATCAGAAAGACCATTATCCTCATCAGACTGAGTTCGAAGTAACTCAAAAATCTTTTCAGTATCTTCAACAGAAATATTCAACTGACTTAATTTTTGTTTTAACTTACACTCATTCTTATAGTGACCCTTTTTACCACAATTATAACATGTAATTTTACTCTTATCATTAGATTTAGAAGTGGATTTTTTATTTCGAGTTTTCTTTCGTGACTTGGGTTTTTCATAATAACTATCTTTATTATTAGACTGACTAGAACGCTTTTTATGATGCTTGTGTTTTCTGCGTGTTTCAATTTGCTTTTTCCTATGCTTTCTACGAGAAGGTAGGTGGCAAACCATATTGTTCACAAAAAGTACCAAGTTCATATTTAGCTTTCTTTTTATCTTTAGCGGCTTGTTTAGCAATTTTAAAGTCAATACACATTTTTAAGCCTATTTTTTGAATATAACTAATTATGTCACCATAAGTGAGATTATCATAATCAATATAGCCCAAAGTTTTACTAAGTTCTTCACGGACTTTATGAGCAAATAAAGAAGGAAGACCATTAACAAATTTTTCTTTCCAAAAGGGTTTGTTACTATCATTACGAAGCATAACGCGTGAAATAAAGACATCTTTATACCACCTAAAATCACTTAAGGTAGGACAAGTGAGATTACTTAACTGATCATGGATCCTCTCAGGGATATTACTAGGGGTTCCAATGAAATGTTTTATTATTGTGAAAAATAACGTGTTAATGCCATCCGGAACACCAAAGCCAATATCTTCTCTAAAGATAGGCTGACCATTGTCATCCAGCTGGTAAGCATGAATTATAGAATTCCTGGCGTCCTCATCAAGGTGTTTTTCCCACCAAGAGCGAAGAACACCCGTAAAACCATTGGTTAATATTTCAACGATATCAGGTTGAGTAAGATTATTAAAAGCTGTAATATAACTATTGGCTACCATAGACAAATGGTTCATCTTAGTGAGAATTTGATGCTCACTGAACCCATCAATATTCCATTCATAAATTTTGTTGGACGAAACAGAAAATTGATTATCAAGGTTTTTTTCTTCAAACTGAAGATCAGGGGGAGTAGGTCTAGTATACCAGTTTTTTGTAATACTAGTGTTATTAAAGGTTAACTTGTTTAATTGTTCAGTAAGGTCAGGAACAGAAGTGACCTCAGAAATCTCGTCCGAGTCACTATTGGTTTCATCGTCAGATTCTTAAATCTGCTCAATGATGGCTACGGTGCCAGAACTCGAGCCAATCTTTTTAATAAGTTTATCAATACTTTTAACTAAGTCCGAATCTTTGCTAGGTAACCCCTTTCCATCTCTATTATCAGGAAAAGTTAATAAAGGCTGATCTAGTTTCTTATCAGGGTTTTTAATAAGAGTATTATCAAAATTTTCTTCTATTTTATCAAGTTGTTTACCTATGGTGGCTAAATACTGATTAGTGAAATTATTTTGTTCAATAATTTTTTTATCATCAGTTTTACCATCAGCAATTTTGAAAGGACTAGCAATAACAAAGTCATTTTTAACTTGTAAAAGAATAGTTTCAAGGGGAGGATGAGAAGCTAAAGTTTTAGATTTATCTTCTTTTACCCATTGAGATTTTGTAAGAACTTTACACTGAGAATGATGCTTATCATACCAATCATAAAATGTAAGGTTCTCTCTAGTGAGCTTAATAAATTTTTTCCAATTATGAACAATTTTATCTCTATCAGGTTTATCGTACATATTTCTGAAAACATAACGTTTTTGTTGATTTGCTTTTGAATTAAAATCAGCAACAAGACTGTCCCAATCCAATTTAGAGACTTTAGTAATGACTCTTAACTGGTGATTAATTGGGGCATCAAAATCAGAGGGAGAAGGTCCGACCGAAACGGTAGGAGACACATCTTCTTGTTCTCCATCCGCCTGAAAGGCAGGAGTATAACAAGGATGACTTGTCTGTCCCTGGTTCAACACACCTTTCAATTTAACATCAGGAATAGAAAAGTCACTTAAAACTTCAGTGTCTCTTCTGGAGGTAGAAGGGACTGAAGAGCTGGTAAATTCTTCAATAATAAAAGGTCTTCTAGTACGTTCAAAACTGATCCGAACCGTACCATCAGAAAATTGTTTAATATTTTCCAGATTTAATAAATTATTATTAACCGGTTTTTGTGGAACTTCTTGGGGAAGAATCCATTGACTAGGTAACGTAACGTCTTTCCAAAGAATAGTTTTTGGTGTTTGAATATTGGCGTTATTAGTACTACTCTGAATTAAAACAGTATGATCTTTAGGACTTTTACTGAGTGCGTGAATATTTAAATTGGTTTTCATAACCTTATAATAAATTCTGTAAATTAAGGCTAATGGTTGAGATCCCTCTATCATTTGAGTTATCTCACCAGCAGTTTTAATATTCAAGGTTAAAGCTTTTAATAAATTAATATCAGACAAACTCAAAGGAAGGTCTGGAAAGCAATTAAAATGAATAAGACCATCATGCAAACTAGACTCCATGATTCCAATAATACTAGGAGCATAATTGAGATATCTCACATCTCTTAAGCATAAAAAGACACTTGAGTTTATTCCTTTAATAGTTAACGGTTTAACTGCAACCTGAACAAGACCAATATGAATAAAATTATAACCTTTCTTTCGATGTTTATTAATAACTTCAGGAGAAAGCAGACTATAATTTTCATACTCTTTATTAATAGCATAAACTCGTTCAACAGTTTTAACATTGTAATCAGTTTTGAAATTATCAATGAAAGTTGACTGGTAAATCTCTTTAGGAGACACACTAGGTATGTTCCAGTTATTAAGGGTTTGATTAATATTTTCATAACTATGTTCTTCTTGGTTAACTATGTTTGGAACAGAAGGGAGAGAAGATCTATTACTAACCGACGAACTAGATCTGAATAATCTACTCATAATTAAAAAATAAAGTTTTAATGAATCTGTGTTCTTCCGTACATACCCCTTTCTTTGCTTAACATAAACACATACCCTATCATCTAGTGATTCCCAGAAAGCCAAAACTGCTCACACACAAGAGACTTACAAAGGCTGGACAAGGACCTATGGCAATGGAGGGTGGTTTACACAAAGAGACTAGGTGACTTCTTGAACCAAGAAAGATCAAAACTTTTGATTTTTAAAAATGATTAGATGAAACAGATTAAGAACAACTTTTAGTACATAGACAACTTCATGGCTCTGATACCAATAGGCGGAAGCATAAGAGGAGAGGAGAAGAGTGGCGCATAATATATAAAGCTGAATAACAACTATAGCAAAACTATAAGAAATTAAAGCAGCAATTCATAAGTATTATCAGAAGTTTAAACAAAATAAACTTTTATTGAACTTTGAAATAATTACAAACAATTAACTTGGTTACTTACAACAAATTGACTCGATTATAGAAACTTAACATGTCTAAGGAAGAAGGCAAGAGAGCTGAAGATTCGTTAGATAGGAATCTAAGTCTTCACAAGCTTTCTATTGGATTACTAAATCCTCCCTCTAACAAATGACCAAGCCTCTCTTATATAGGAAGAGAAAAGGCGTTACTGATACAACTCAATGATTACAAAACAAAAATGACTATTACATAACAGTAATGCTTTATCAAAAGATGAAAGCATTATTACAACTTTTGACTATTACAGACAGCTTTTCAATATTACAGACGCGTTAAAAATAAAATACAGACTAACTTTTGACTAAAGGAGCCATATGGCCGACAAACAGAACAAGACTCATACAAGACGACAAATGACTCAGCAACTGCTTTCGGCTGCTTTAGACAAAGAAGCACGGGCTGCGCGGGCAGGAGCATCTTGCAACGAGGCTGACCAAAGTAACTGTAGGAATTCTAGGCAAATGGGTCCTGAGCATCTTGAAGAGAGATGCTTCCGTACGGATCATTAGGGCTAGAATGTTGACTGGAATGGGAAGAAGAGGATGTACAAACAGAAGGAACTGAGTCCTCACTGAGTTTATCCATTTGTTTTTTAATAAGACGAGATAACTGTTTGAGTTCATTATCAGTACAATGCTCAATATCCGCAAAATCTAACTTAGAAGATTTTTTGGATTTTGATTTACTAGAGGAAGATTCCTTGGAAGGAGGAATCGATTGAATAGGAGAAGGATTGGGAAATTCCTTCTGGACTTGACCAACAATGCGATAAGGATCAAACTTATCCCACCATTTAACTGAAAATTCTCTGGTAACATGAGTAATTTGACTAAGGTTAGAGCGGGAAACATCCTTTTCGGATGTTAGAACATTATCAGGAGAAAGAGCAACATTAACAACCAGAGAATAAAATCCATAGTTCCATCTAAGAATCCATGGAATTTTATATTTACTAACAAAATGAAGAATTACTGGAATGCAACAATTGGATTGCACCACAGGAACTCTAGAACTGAAAACATTAAGAACAGACTGGAGTTCAATTGGCAATATTTTATAAATGAGACCAAAACGTTCCCACCATAAAACGAACCAATGAGGAATTTGACTTTTAAATTTGTGATTGAACTGAATAAACCAGGAATGACTAAACGATGGAGTTTGAAACAGAAAAACCCTGTTCCAAGCTTCCATGTAATCATAATAGCAAAACTGGCTATCATGACCTTCTAACTGTCTAAGATCAGATTGATGATTACCCCAGTTTGGCATGGTGATAATCTGTTTAATATATAAGGAATGATAGATGATCTTAGAGGAATTATTTCTATCATAAATAGGTTTAATGACAATTGACTGAGTTTGAAGCAAGACATCCTTATAATACATAAGAGATTTATAAGGAGCCAAAGGAATAAAATGCCAACCAGTTGGGAAAAACTGGGCAGCCAACTTAACTGGGTCATCAATTGATTTCATATGTCTTTCAATATGAAATAAATTGGTGGAATAAACAGGAATGTACTCAGATTGAGTACGCTGACCAGCAGGAGGATTACTGGACGAGGCATAAGGATCAATAACTTGAGGGGGCTGGGCCAAAACCGAGCTAAAGGGCTTGGTACCAGAAATAAGGGGAGTGAACCTATTGACTACAGTAAGAGGGGTAACTGGATGTGGGATTACAGCTCCCATGGGCTTCTGACTAGGAGGTCCTGGGCCTGGAGGACCAGGAGGCCGAACAATCATATCTTTCCAGTTTTGTTTGAGTTCTGTTAATCTGTTAAGCATGCTTGGACGCTATGACTTTGGCAAGGCATATTAGCATGAATAACTTGTATAGAGGGGTATGTAGACCTAGTATGAGCATGTTCTTCTATGATTACATGCGTGATTAACGAACGGTTAAAGTTTCCAAAGTAAACATAAGGTTTATAATTGAACTTTAAACATATATGACTTACGACGGTATTCTGACCTTGCAAGCATATTATTATGGTCTAATAAGGCATGAAAAACATGTTTATAGATGTATATATATTTCATAAGGTAACATGAGTATGTTGATCGCGTTAAATGAACTTTACTAGTGAAAGTATAAGTTTTGAAAGTGCACTTTAACATGATTCATGGAGTTTTAAATTCTGATAACTTTGGACATGATTGGATAATACCCTTTAAACTCACTAACATATCAAACATACATATCTACCATGATAGAAGCCATGAAAGCAAGTTAGGCACAAGTGAAGCATGAACTAAGTTGTAACTTGTATATAACTACTTGCAAGCATGCTTAAATCAAGTTATATGATCTCCTCGTATGTTTAAAATTAACAAGCATGATAGCTTACATGATTTCATGATGTTGTAAGGACTTGAATTGTTTAAGATGTAAGTCTAGAACCATGTCATGGAAAGTGGAACCTAGATTGCCTTGGGAAAACACGAACGTACCTTTAACATGTTAATATACCTGGTGTGAATGTTAGCTTGCATGACTGGATAGAAACCATAAGGCACATCTCAGCCTTGGCTTGGCAAGAGGGCTGCGCAGCTGCGCTGGCCCTAGGCTTAGCCATGGCGCAACTGCACCGGCCTGGAATCAGAAGCCATGCAGTTTGACTATCTGATTTTGGACAGATAGCTTATATGATGCCTACATTGCTAGAAATGGTTTACACCCGACTGATATGTGTATATATGTGATGATTTAGTAATAAAATAGTGTGTAACTTATATAATGAAAGTCTATGGATAAAAAGGTCTTAATCTTGAGCATTGTGAAATTGCTTATGGAGTAACTAGGTATTTGATTTCGTGATAGACATATAAACTAATTTTGTACTGTACGTGTATACTTGAATCGTATGAAGCTTAAATAACAAATGTGTTAGCTAATGGACATCCTATACTTATAATACACTATAAATAGGATTCAAAAGTGTTGATTACTGAACGTGGATAAACTACGCTAAAGGCAAGTATCCTAAACTTTTGCATTACTTTATTCAACGGATATCATAAGCAAGTACCTAAACCTTATCTCTTTGGGTGCAAGTTTCCTAACTTACACTCTTTTACGGTGCAAGTATTCTATCCTTGTATATTGCGAACTAGTTTCTTTACTTAATCATTTGAATTGAATTAGCATACTTGAACTCTTATTTCATTAAAGCTATTATTCATGTTGAAGTTGGTATTGTTCTTGAATATTGTGAAAGTGTTTATGTCATTTGATTCGGCTAGACTTATATTATTGAAAAGAGACCCAAACCAATGTATTGGTGCGGGATCTTGTATTTGGCTGAGAAGAACAAAGGATAACTGTCGGAGAACCGACGCACATTAGTATGATTGAGTGTTATGCATAACATTGGGTACTTTAGGCTGATCACCTGTTGTACTTGTTTTTGTTGGATTTTCAGTTTATTACTGTCAATTCCTGTGGAAGTTCATAGTCCTTAGTGACTGCTCAGTATTCAGTTATCTTGAAATCTTGAATTGATTTATTATTGAATCACATTGATATTATTTTGTCCCTAGCGACTATTATTGAGAACTGTTGATATTCTAGTTATCCTTGAACTATCAAACCTTGCTATACCCTTTTCGAGAATTGAGAATTATATTACAAACCCTTATTATATATTACTTGCTGAGCAATTTGTGCTAATTCTTGCTTTCTCTAAAATATTTCAGTTAAGGCAGAGCATGGCGAACCTTCGGGCGTTGATAAGGGCAAGGGCAAGGCTACCAACTAGCTTGTCTATTTTATGTTTTTAAATATTTTATTGTTGTATTAAGATGATGTAGTAAGACTAGATTTGATTATGTTTAAGCTTAAGTTAGATTATGTAATAAGTCGTTAATTGATATTATTATGTAATCTATTAAGTACTGTAGGTTGCGAGACTTGGGGGAATAATTATAATAAATCATTGTATATTATTCTAAATTAGATATTCCGCTGTGGATGTGTGATTTTAGTTATTATTGTATTACCATGACCACGTGACGAACCGAATTTGAGCGACCCCGTGACGGTCCTAGAATTTGGGGGCGTCACAGGTTTGTATCAGAGCTGTAGTTATAAACCTTAGGAACGAGTGTCCTTAGACAATAACTTAGGCGAACTTAGAAGTTGGAAAGGAGATAAAACTCACATAGAGTTTTCCCTAGACCGAAACTTAGCGTGTTATGAAATGTAACTTCATTCTATACAATGAACTTATGTTTTATTTAACATTCTAATGGAGTTGCTGTTTGTTTATCTTGTGTTTGTGATTGTAGGATGACAGACACACAGGTGTACCTAGTAGAATGGCAGAGGAGGAGCCCAGGGATATATATATAGTATACGAGGCACCTCTAGAGGCTACACCAGTGCAGGCTGTTGCACTGTTCGAGTCTGACGACGAGGACGAGAATGAGATAGAGTCCGATCCAGAGGAGGAGTCGATGGAGGATGAGCTAGTAGAGGACTCTGATGAGGCTACTATAGAGGAGCAGATGTTAGGCGAGTATGAGGAGCGGATTCTGGAGTTGGACTGCAGAGTCCAGGAGTTGGAGGCAGAGGCCTAAGAGAGAGAGTCAGAGTTCCAGAAGCTGAGGGACGAGGACCACCAGAGGAAGCTGGCCATGCAGGAGTTAGAGGTGGAGATCGCTTACCGTAGGGAGGCAGGGATCCAGATGGGAATGATACACTTCGAGGAGAAATGTGAGGCTGCCCATGAGAGAGCAGATGACCTGGAGGATGAGGTCAGCTGTAAGAAGAGAAAAATGAACAAGATGGGGTACGTGTTCCGTTTGGCATTTGAGAGAGTGCTTGATGGTGTGTACCACTACCCGGCAGAGCAGGGACAAACTCTACATACCATGAGTCGAGAGCTGGTAGCTTATATAGCACACTTAGAGTACAAGAGCGCTATGGAGCGTGGCATGATGTGATGAGATGTCCTTAAATGTTCTAGTAGTAGTTATTAGCATTTATCTTTATGTGTTGTACAAACTATGTTGTAATCCCAATCTTTTGTGTAAGATGTGGGATAGCGATGTAAACCCCGTGTAAGCTTTTGTTAGAGGGGTAGTATGGTAGTAGGTTGGTATATTCCCTATATTTTGTGATATTAAGGGGTATATGTGATAACATTTATAGAAATATGCTAGGGAAATCATGTAATGAAACGGCTGACATATGAATATAAATGAAGCTTATTTCAGAAACGTGTTATAAATTTATTCTTATAGTATTAAAAGAAATACTTAAGTAATATACTTGAATAATAATAAAATAAAAATTTGTGATACAGATAATGCCGCCCAGACATAGATTGACTGCACCTGAGGAGTCAGTGAACAATGAGTGGGAACAAGTAGACCCGATCCAGAAACTGGTAGACCTGTTAGGAGAGGCATTAAGGGGAAGGAACAATGAACCCGTTCGCCCAAACCCTCAGGCTATGCCAGTAATAACCTTTAAAGACTTTAAGAGTGTAGGACCCCCGGAGTTCGAGGGAACAACCAACCCAATCGTTGCACAAACGTGGATCAAGGAGATTGAAAAATCTTTCACTATAGCTCGCGTAGGCTTAGATCAGAAGACAGTGTTTGCCACATACATGATGAGGGGAGAAGCGAACTACTGGTGGGAGGCTAATCAACAAAGAGCTGGAGAAGGGATAATAGCTTGGGATAAGTTTAAGACGCTGTTATTTGAGAATTACTTCCCGAAGAGTATGAAGAATAGGATGGAGGTGAAATTCCTAGAGTTAAAACAAGGGGAGATGACGGTTGCGCAATACGCGGCTAGGTTTAACGAACAAGCCCGATTTACGGAACACCAAGTAGGAGATAAAGAGAGGAAGGCTAGACGATTCGAACAAGGACTGAAGCCTTGGCTATTCAATAAGGTGTCAGTTTTTCAGATTGATTCTTTTGCAACACTGCTGGAAAAGGCTATTATTGCCGAGGGAGGTAGTGAAGCTTTGAGCTTGTACAACAAAGAGAAGAAAGGAAAGAATGCTGGAGGAGAGAATCGTACTGGAGGAAGCAGCAATGGAAGAAGCAATTTGGGGAAGAGAAAATGGGAGAATAACAACAACAATAAGAAAAACAACAATAATCAATCAGGGAATTTATGTGGAGGTTTCAAGAAGAGGGCTGAAGTATGCCCAAAGTGTGGGAAGAATCACCAGGGCGAGTGTTGGAAGGGGCATGGCACTTGCTATAATTGCGGCCAAGAGGGGCACATATCGCCAAACTGTCCGAAGCCAAAGAAGATCTAAGGGTGTTTTTCTTGCGGCTCAGCTGAGCACCGTATTAAGGATTGCCCGAAGAAGGGAAGTGGCGGAAGTGGTAGCCAATAAGAGGGAGGAAATAAGCTTATGATCAGTGGGCCGGCATAATCCAACCGCCCAACCATCAGAACTTTTAATATGACCGTCCAGGACGCCGTGGCTGCGAAGGACGTGGTGTCAGGTATAATCTCAATCAATGATATAAATGCTTATGTATTATTTGACTCGGGTGCCACCTATTCTTTTATATCAGAAGAATCTGCTAGTAAACTTAGTACACCCCGAGAACGTTTACAAAATCCTTTGAACATAGAAGTTGCGAATAAGGAAGTAATCCCTGTAGAATACATTTATCGAGATTATCGCGCAAACATTAGAGAACATGAACTGAGCGTAGACTTGATTCCTATTAGACTAGGAGAATTTGATGTAATACTGGGAATGGATTGGTTATATAACCATGCAGCGATAATTGATTGTCAGAATAAATGTGTGAACCTTCAGACTCCGAGTAAGTTTAAGGTAATGTTTTATGGTAGCTCATTGCTTAAGCAATCGTGTTGCGTTACGATGATGCAGGCCAAGAAATTGTTAAGGAAAGGATGTGTAGGTTATTTAGCTTACATTGTTGATACTCGAAAAAAGGGAGTAGAAATTAAGGATATATCCGTAGTTAATGAATTTCAAGATGTGTTTCTGGACGATCTGCCTGGTCTTCCGCCAGACAGAGAAATCAAATTCGTAATAGACTTAGCACCGCGAACGGCACCGATTTCAAAAGCTCCTTATCGTATGGCGCCAGTAGAAATGAAGGAATTGATGATACAATTGCAAGAGTTGTTTACATTCGACCGAGTGTTTCTCCTTGGGGAGCAGCAGTACTATTCGTTAAGAAGAAGGACGGATCGATGAGGCTCTATATCGATTATCAAGAATTGAACAGAGTAACGATCAAGAACCGATATCTGCTACCGAGGATAGACGACCTATTTGATCAACTGAAGGGAGAAAAATGTTTCTCAAAAATTGACCTACGAATAGGATATCATCAACTGAAAGTGAGGGAGGAGGACATACCGAAGACTGCGTTTCGAACCCGTTATGGACACTACGAGTTTTTGGTAATGTCATTTGGACTAACTAATACTTCGGCAGCATTTATGGACTTGATGAACCGTGTTTTCAAGCCATACTTGGATAAATTTGTAGTGGTTTTTATCGATGACATTTTGATCTACTCGAAGACAGAGGAAGAACATGCCGAACATCTGAAGATTATTTTGGAGGCACTAAGGAAGGAGAAGATGTATGCGAAATTTTCAAAGTGCGAATTTTGGATGGAGAAGGTTCAATTCTTAGGTCTCGTGGTGGATAAGAATGGAATTTCTGTAGTCCCTGCAAAGGTAGAAGCAGTAAGTAATTGGGAACAACCGAGAACACCGATGGAGGTGAGAAGTTTTTTAGGGTTAGCTGGGTACTATCGAAGATTCATCCAAGATTTTTCTAAGATAGCAACCCCGTTAACAAATTTTACTAGAAAGAAAGTGAAATTTGTATGGACCGACAAATGCGAAGAAAGTTTTCAAGAACTGAAAAGGAGATTGAGCGAAGCACCTGTATTATCGTTACCAGATGATGCGGGAAATTTTGTGGTGTATAGTGATGCATCGCACAAGGGACTTGGCTGTGTGCTTATGCAGCACGACAGGGTCATTGCGTATGCGTCAAGATAATTGAATGGTTACGAAAAACGATACCCTACTCACGACTTAGAGTTAGCGGCAGTAGTTTTTGCGTTGATGATATGGAGGCATTATTTGTACGGAGAGAAATGTGAGATATACACGGACCATAAAAGTCTGAAATATATCTTCACACAGAAGGAGTTGAACATGCGGTAGAGTAGGTGGTTAGAATTAATCAAATACTATGACTGCGATATTCTTTATCACCCGGGAAAGGCAAACGTGGTCGCCAACTCTCTGAGCAGGAAAGGAAGGGAGAAGTTGTTTAATTTGACAACTCAGGAAGAGTTGATAAGAGAGATGGAGAAATTGGAGATAGAAGTGAAAGAACCAGAGAAGCCTGGAGAGAAGTTGTTTGTAATGGAAGCTCATCCGACATTGTTGGATAGAGTAAAGGAAGCACAAGAGAAGGATGAAGAGTGTGAGAAAATCCGAAAGAGGATCACAGAAAATGAGGAAGAGAAATTTTGAATGGATAAAGACGGTATCTTAAGATTCGAAGGAAGAGTGTGGATACCAGCGGTAACCGAGTTGAGGGAAGAGATTTTGCACGAGGCACACAATACGACATATTCTGTTCATCCGGGAGGCACGAAGATGTATCGAGATCTAAGGAAACATTTTTGGTGGCCCAATTTGAAACGGGAGGTTGCAGAGTATGTCATTAGATGTTTGACTTGCCAACGCGTTAAAGCAGAGCATCAACGGCCGAGTGGTTTACTACAACCGTTGGAAATACTAGAGTGGAAATGGGAGCCTATTACGATGGACTTCGTGGTAGGACTTCCAGTTGTATATAGAGGTTATATTGCCATTTGGGTTATCGTGGATCAACTTACTAAGAGCGCACATTTTCTACCGATCAAGATCCGTTACAGTTTAAATCAGTTAGCGGGTCTATACATAAAGGAGATTGTCTCATGACATGGAGTGCCGGCATCTATTGTCTCTGATCCGCTCTTCACGTCCAATTTTTGGAAGAGTTTGTAAGAAAGAATGGGAACACAGCTGAGGTTAAGTACAGTTTACCATCCTCAGACAGACGGACAGAGTGAGCGAATAATACAAACGCTGGTGGACATGCTTAGAACTTACGTGATGGATTTTAAGGGAAATTGGGACGACCACCTACCCTTAGTCGAATTTGCGTATAATAATAGTTACCATGCTAGTATCGGCATGCCACCGTACGAAGCTCTTTACAGAAGAAAGTGCAGAACGCCATTGTGTTGGGACGAAGTCGGGGAGGTACGAATACTCGGACGAGAGTTAGTTCAACAAACCATAGACGTGGTGATAATGAGAAGAGACAGATTAGTAGCAGCTCAAGACTGCCAGAAAAAGTATGCAGATTTGCATCGGCAGGACCGAGACTTCAAAGTCGGCAGTTTCGTATTCTTGAAGGTATCTCCATGGAACGGAAAGATCCATTTCAGCAAGAAAGAAAAATTGAGTCCAAGATTCATAGGACCGTTCGAGATACTAAAGCGAGTGGGCAAAGTGGCATACAAAGTTGTGTTACCACCCGAGTTGGAGCACATCCACAACGTGTTCCACATTTTCGTGTTGCGACCGTACAAGGCCGACTACAAGCACGTGATTTCTTACGAGCCCATTCAAGTGGAGAAGAACTTGGCATATGAAGAGATTCCTGTCCAGATATTAGATAGGAAAAAGCAAACTTTGAGAAATAAAATTATTTCATCTGTAAAAGTACTTTGGCATAACCACGATGTCGAGGAGGCAACGTGGGAGTTAGAAGATAGGATGATGAGGGACTATCCCCATCTATTTGTGTAACCATGTAGCAATTCCGTGACGGAATTTTTATAAGGGGGGGAAGGATGTAATACCCGAGAATTTCCTAATATTATTAAATAAATATATTAATGAAAATGAGAATTTATTTAATATAAATGATTTTGTGTTTTGAGATGAATTAATTCAATTATATAAAATTGAATAATTATAATAATAATTGAGAAATTTATGGAGTTTGCAATAAACTCGTTGATAGCCTTGTGTGGCACAGTGATGAGGATTATTAATGATTATATTAATTAACGAATGAATTATTAAAGTGAACGATTAATCTATATGAATTGTTAATTGCTATTGTAGAATGTTAGTTAATTGTTATAGAGTATTAATGACAATTAATTGATGATGTGTGAATTATTATTATTGCAAATATAATAATAATAATAAGCAACGTGTTTATAAATATAATAAAATTTACAGTTATTCATGTGATATTTAATCATGTAAGTGTTAATCTATTATGGTGAAAATTAATAAACGAGGAATGGAGTAATTAATATTATTCGCAATTAATCGATAAGATGAATAATTTATTTATTTAACATTATGAATAATAAAGCAAATAAATAAGTTATTAATATAATAAGATTATATTAATTGATATGTGCAAATGTGCAATAATTAATAATATAAAGTATATGGAATACAACTGTACTATATAGTGTAGAGAAACACTTCAGTGTGACCATGCAAGTATATTTAAACTATATTATATAATTGTACATGTTGAAACTATATGTTATGACTACATGATAATGCCTATGTGACAAGGTGAGTGTGTATACAATAAAATAATATATAATGAATATATTGTAATCAGTTGTTGATTGTAGAATTTAATAACAAAGGAACTAATGTAATGTAATAATATCCGAGTAAAATATACTAGCATGATAAAATGTACATGGATTATATGTGTGTAAATTACACTTATTACAGTATGTGAATTACAATGTGACATTTTAATTACAACCTAATAATGTATTATACAAATACAACTTGGATATATATATATATATATATATATATATATATGAAATGTGCATAGTAAAATAAGTATTATATATATATATATATATATCAATGTTGCCAAAATGCTAAGAATTTTTTGCCTTGTCCAATATTGGTAGTCACATTCTCTTTCACGTGCTTGACATACGGCTAAGGCCTATTCTCCCCATTCTTCTCCCAAGATTAGCTAGCAAATGATGAACAAGGGTGTGGCTATCATGATGGATTTCAACCACAATTACCAACCTCGTAATAACCTCCCTGCAATTCAAATTTCCGTTGGTTTGAAATGGTAGGCAATTGCATTGTCTGTATAATGGGAGTTCTATAAATATAGCCTCATCTCTTCATATTTTTCTTTGCTGAGAATTGGTTAAGTTTTAAATTGAGAGCATATATATATATCAGTATTAAGTATTCTGAGAAGTTGAGATTGCATTACAGAGGTATAAATCCTTTGTTCTCGCATCATCATTTGGTTTTCTGTCAAAGATTTCAATTGTTGATTATAGTTGCCATATATGCTAAAGTTGATTAGGACATGTTTGTTAGTTGTTATATAGACTTATAAACATGTTTAAACCATAATGTGAATGCTTAGAACTATTTTCGTGAAGTAATTCTGTGATTTGGGATGTTAACTGCCGAAGCAGGAAGAACATTAGCATGAACTGCTCACGGCGCAGCTGCGCAGGAAGCCTGTTCCAGATTTGTTTGAGTTCTGTTAATCTGTTAAGCATGCTTGGACGCTATGACTTTGGCAAGGCATATTAGCATGAATAACTTGTATAGAGGGGTATGTAGACCTAATATGAGCATGTTCTTCTATGATTACATGCATGATTAACGAACGGTTAAAGTTTCCGAAGTGAACATAAGGTTTATAATTGAACTTTAAACATATATGACTTACGACGGTATTCTGACCTTGCAAGCATATTATTATGATCTAATAAGGCATGAAAAACATGTTCATAGATGTATACATGTTTCATAAGGTAACATGAGTTTGTTGATCGCGTTAAATGAACTTTACTAGTGAAAGTATAAGTTTTGAACATGCACTTTAACATGATTCATGGAGTTTTAACTTCTGATAACTTTGGACATTATTGGATAATACCCTTTAAACTCACTAACATATCAAACATACATATCTACCATGATAGAAGCCATGAAAGTAAGTTAGGCACAAGTGAAGCATGAACTAAGTTGTAACATGTATATAACTACTTCCAAGCATGCTTAAATCAAGTTATATGATCACCTCGTATGTTTAAAATTAACAAGCATGATAGCTTACATGTTTTCATGATGTTGTAAGGACTTGAATTGTTTAATATGTAAGTCTAGAACCATGTCATGGAAAGTGGAACCTAGATTGCCTTGGGAAAACACAAACGGACCTTTAACATGCTAATATACCTGGTGTGAATGTTAGCTTGCATGACTGGATAGAAACCATAAGGCACATCTCAGCCTTGGCTTGGCAAGAGGGCTGCGCAGCTGCGCCGGCCCTAGGCTTAGCCATGGCGCAGCTGCACCAGCCTGGAATCAGAAGCCATGCAGTTTGACAATCTGATTTTGCACAGATAGCTTATATGATGCCTACTTTGCTACATTGCTAGTCCATGGATGAAAAGGTCTTAATCTTGAGCATTGTGAAATTGCGTATGGAGTAACTAGGTATTTGATTTCGTGATAGACATATAAACTGATTTTGTACCGTACGTGTATACTTGAATCGTATCAATCTTAAATAACAAATGTGTTAGCTAATGGACATCCTATACTTATAATACACTATAAATAGGATTCAAAAGTGTTGATTACTGAACGTGGATAAACTACGCTAAAGGCAAGTATCCTAAACTTTTTTATTACTTTATTCAACGGATATCATAAGCAAGTACCTAAACCTTATCTCTTTGGGTGCAAGTTTCCTAACTTACACTCTTTTACGGTGCAAGTATTCTATCGTTGTATATTGCGAACTAGTTTCTTTACTTAATCATTTGAATTGAATTAGAATACTTGAACTCTTATTTCATTAAAGCTATTATTCATGTTGAACTTGGTATTGTTCTTGAATATTGTGAAAGTGTCGATGCCATTTGATTCGGCTAGACTTATATTATTGAAAAGCGACCCAAACCAATGTATTGGTGCGGGATCTTGTATTTGACTGAGAAGAACAAAGTATAACTGTCGGAGAATTGACGCGCGCACATTAGTATGATTGAGTGTTATGCATAACATTGGGTACTTTAGGCTGATCACCTGTTGTACATGTTTTTGTTGGATTTTCAGTTTATTACTGTCAATTCCTGTGGAAGTTCATTGTCCTTAGTGACTGCTTAGTATTCATATATCTTGAAATCTTGAATTAATTTATTATTAAATCACATTGATATTATTCTGTCCCTAGCGACTATTATTGAGAACTGTTGATATTCTTGTTATCCTTGAACTATCAAACCTTGCTATACCCTTTTCGAGAATTGAGAATTATTTTACAAACCCTTATTGTATATTACTTGCTGAGCAATTTGTGCTTATTCTTGCTTTCCCTAAAACATTTCAGTTAAGGCAGAGCATGGCGAACCTTCGGGCGTTGATAAGGGCAAGGGCAAGGCTACTAACTAGCTTGTCTCTTTTATGTTTTTAAATATTTTATTGTTGTATTAAGATGATGTAGTAAGAATGGATTAGATTATGTTTAAGCTTAAGTTAGATTATGTAATAAGTCGTTAATTGATATTATTATGTAATCTATTAAGTACTGTAGGTCTTAAGACTTGGGGGAATAATTATAATAAATCATTGTATATTATTCTACATTAGATATTCCGATGTGGATGTGTGATTTTAGTTATTATTGTATTACCATGAGCACGTGACGAACTGAATTCGAGCGACCCCGTGACGGTCCTAGAATTTGGTGGCGTCAAAGGTTAGTATCAGAGCTGTAGTTATAAACCTTAGGAACGAGTGTCTATAGACTATAACTTAGGCGAACTTAAAGTTGGAAAGGAGATAAAACTCACATAGAGTTTTCCCTAAAACGAAACTTAGCGTGTTATAAAATGTAACTTCATTCTATACAATGAACTTATGTTTTATGTAACATTCTAATGGAGTTGCTATTTGTTTGTCTTGTGTTTGTGAATGTAGTATGACAGACACAGGTGTACCTTGTAGAATGGTAGAGGAGGAGCCCAGAGATATACATGTAGTATACGAGGCACCACTAGAGGCTACACCAGTGTAGGCTGTTGCACTGTTCGAGCTTGACGACGAGGACGAGATTGAGATAGAGTTTGATCCAGAGGAGGAGCCGATGGAGGATGAGCCAGTAGAGGACTCTGATGAGGCTACTGTAGAGGAGCAGATGTTAGGCAAGTATGAGGAGTGGAATCTGGAGTTGGACTGCAGAGTCCAGGAGTTGGAGGCATAGGCCCAAGAGAGAAAGTTCGAGTTCCAGAAGCTGAGGGATGAGGACCACCAGAGGAAGCTGGCCATGCAGGAGTTAGAGGTGGAGATCGCTTACCGCCGGGAGGCAGGGATCCAGATGGAAACCTTATTCCACAGGTCGGTGGCGAGGAATGTGGATCTGGCTGGAAAGCTGGAAGAGGTCAAGTAGAGGGCGCTAGGTGAGAAGACTGAGAAAGAGGCACTTCGTACTCAGTTAGAGTTGGAGGTGATGAGTAGGATACACTTCGAGGAGAAGTGGGAGGCTTCCCATGAGAGAGCAGATGACCTGGAGGATGAGGTCAGATGTAAGAAGTGGAAAATGAACAAGATGGGGTACATGTTCCGTTTGGCATTCGAAAGAGTGCTTGATGGTGTGTACCACCACCCGGCAGAGCAGGGACAGACTCTACATACCATGAGTCGAGAGCTGGTAGCTTATATAGCACAGTTACAGTACAAGAGCATTGTGGAGCGTGGCATGATGTGATGAGATGTCCTTAAATGGTCTAGTAGTAGTTAGTAGCATTTATCTTTATGTGTTGTACATACTATGTTGTAATCCCAATCTTTTGTGTAAGATGTGGGATAATGATGTAAACCCCGTGTAAGCTTTTGTTAGAGGGGTAGTATGGTAGTAGGTTGGTATATTCCCTATCTTTTGTGATATTAAGGGGTATATGTGATAACATTTATAGAAATATGCTAGGTAAATCATGTAATGAAACGGTTGACGTACGAATATAAATGAAGCTTATTTTGAGAAACGTGTTATAAATTTATTCTTATAGTATTAAAAGAAATACTTAAGTAATATACTTGAATAATAATAAAATGAAAATTTGTGATGCAGATAATGCCGCCCAGACATAGATTGACTGCACCTGAGGAGTCAGTGAACAATGAGAGGGAACAAGTAGACCCGATTCAGAAATTGGTAGACCTGTTAGGAGAGGCATTAAGGGGAAGGAAAAATGAACTCGTTTGCCCAAACCCTTAGGCTGTGCCAGTAACAACCTTTAAAGACTTTAAGAGTGTAGGACCCCTAGAATTCGAGGGAACTACCGACCCAATCGTCGCACAAACGTGGATCAAGGAGATCGAAAAAGCTTTCACTATAGCTCGCGTAGGCGAAGATCAGAAGACGGTGTTTTCCACGTACATGATGAGGGGAGAAGCGAACTACTGGTGGGAGTCTAATCAACAAAGAGCTAGAGAAGGGATAATAGCTTGGGATAAGTTTAAGACGCTATTCTTCGAGAATTACTTCCCAAAGAGTATGAAGAATAGGATGGAGGTGAAATTCCTAGAGTTAAAATAAGGGGAGATGACGGTGGCGCAATAAGCGGCTAGGTTTAACGAACTAGCCCGATTTGCGGAACACCAAGTAGGAGATGAAGAGAGGAAGGCTAGACGATTCAAACAAGGACTGAAGCCTTGGTTATTCAATAAGGTGTCAGTTCTTTAGATTGATTCTTTTGCAACACTGCTGGAAAAAGGTTATTATTGTTGAGGGAGGAAGTGAAGCTTTGAGCTTATACAACAAAGAGAAGAAAGGAAAGAATGCTGGAGGAGAGAATCGTACTGGAGGAAGCAGCAATGGAGGAAGCAATTTGGGGAAGAGAAAAAGGGAGAATAATAACAACAACAACAACAAAAACAACAATAATCAATCAAAAAAGTTACGTGGAGGTTTCAAGAAGAGGGCTGAAGGATGCCCAAAGTGTGGGAAGAATCACCAGGGCGAGTGCTGGAAAGGGTGTGGCACTTGCTATAACTGTGGCCAAGAGGGGCACATATCGCCAAACTGTCCGAAGCCAAAAAAGATCCAAGGGTGTTTTACTTGCGGCTCAACTGAGCACCGTATTAAGGATTGCCCGAAGAAGGGAAGTGGCGGAAGTGGTAGCTAACAAGGAGGAGGAAATAAGCTTATGATCAGCGGGCGGCACAATCCAACCGCCCAACCGTCAGAACTTTTAATATGACCGTCCAGGACGCCGTGGCTGCGAAGGACGTGGTGTCAAGTATAATCCCAATCAATGATATAAATGCTTATGTATTATTTGATTTGGGTGCCACCTATTCTTTTATATCTGAAGAATTTGCTAGTAAACTTAGTACACCCCGAGAAAGTTTAGAAAATCCTTTGAACATAGAAGTTACGAATAAGGAAGTAATCCCTGTAGAATACGTTTATCGAGATTATCGCGCAAACATTAGAGAACATAAACTGAGCGTAGACTTGATTCCTATTAGACTAGGAGAATTTGATGTAATATTGGGAATGTTATGGTTATATAACTATGCAGCGATAATTGATTGTCAGATCAAACGTGTGAACCTTCAGACTCCGAGTAAGTCTAAGGTAGTGTTTTATGGTAGCTCATGGCTTATGCAATCGTGTTATGTTACGATGATGCAGACCAAGAAATTGTTAAGTAAAGGATGTGTAGGTTATTTAGCTTACATCGTTGATACTCGAAAAAAGGGAGTAGAAAGTAAGGATATATCCGTAGTTAATGAATTTCAAGATGTGTTTCCGGACGATCTGCCTGGTCTTCCGCCAGACAGAGAAATCGAATTCGTAATAGACTTAGCACCGGGAACGACACCGATTTCCAAAGCTCCATATCGTATGGCGCCAGTAGAAATGAAGGAATTGATGATACAATTGCAAGAGTTATTTATATTTGATCGAGTTATTCTCCTTGGGGAGCACCAGTACTATTCGTTAAGAAGAATGACGGATCGATGAGGCTCTATATCGATTATCGAGAATTGAACAGAGTAACGATCAAGAACCGATATATGCTACCGAGGATAGACGACCTATTTGATCAACTGAAGGGAGCAAAGTGTTTCTCAAAAATCGACCTACGAACATGATATCATCAACTGAAAGTGAGTGATGAGGACAAACCAAAGACTGCGTTTCGAACCCCGTTATGGACACTACGAGTTTTTGATAATGTCATTTGGACTGATTAATGCTTTGGCAGCATTTATGGACTTGATGAACCATGTTTTCAAGCCATACTTGGATAAATTTGTAGTGGTTTTTATCGACGACATTTTGATCTACTCGAAGACAGAGGAAGAACACGCTGAACATCTGGAGATTATTTTGGAGGCACTAAGGAAAGAGAAGATGTATGCGAAATTTTCAAAGTGCGAATTTTGGATGGAGAAGGTTCAATTCTTAGGCCACGTGGTGGATAAGAATGGAATTTTTGTAGACCATGCAAAGGTAGAAGCAGTAAGTAATTGGAAACAACCGAGAACACCGACGGAGGTGAGAAGTTTTTTAGGGTTAGCTGGATACTATTGAAGATTCATCCAAGATTTTTCTAAGATAGCAACCCCGTTGACCAATTTGACTAGAAAGACATTAAAATTTGTATGGACCGACAAATGCGAAGAAAGTTTTCAAGAACTGAAAAGGAGATTGAGCGAAGCACCTGTATTATCATTACCAGATGATGCGGGAAATTTTGTGGTGTATAATAATGCATCGCCCAAGGGACTTGGTTGTGTGCTTATGAAGTACGACAAGGTCATTGCGTATGCGTCACGACAATTGAAGGATTACGAAAAACAATACCCTACTCACGACTTAGAGTTAGCGGCAGTAGTTTTTTGCGTTAAAGATATGGAGGCATTATTTGTATGGAGAGAAATGTGTGATATACACGGACCAAAAAAGTCTGAAATATATCTTCACACAGAAGGAGTTGAACATACGGCAGAGAAGGTGGTTAGAATTAATCACAGACTATGACTGCGATATTCTTTATCACCCGGGAAAGGCAAACGTGGTCGCCGACGCTCTGAGCAGGAAAGGAAGGGAGAAGTTGTTTAATTGAACAACTCAGGAAGTGTTGATAAGAGAGATGGAGAAATTGGAGATAAAAGTGAAAGAACCAGAGAATCCTGGAGAGAAGTTGTTTGTAATGGAAGCTCATCCGACATTGTTGAATAGAGTAAAGGAAGCACAAAAGAAGGATGAAGAGTGTGAGAAAATCCAAAAGAGGATCACAGAAAATGAGGAAAAGAAATTTCGAATGGATAAAGACGGTATCTTAAGATTCGAAGGAAGAGTGTGGATACCAGCGGTAACCGAGTTGAGGGAAGAGATTTTGCACGAGGCACATAATACAACATATTTCTTTCATATGGGAGGCACGAAGATGTACCGAGATCTAAGGCAACATTTTTGGTGGCCCAATTTGAAACGGGAGGTTGCAGAGTACGTCAGTAGATGTTTGACTTGTCAATGTGTTAAAGCAGAGCACCAACGGCCGAGTGGTTTACTACAACCGTTGGAAATACTAGAGTGGAAATGGGAGCATATTACGATGGACTTCGTGGTAGGACTTCCAGTTACACATAAAGGTTATGATGCCATTTGGGTTATCATGGATCGACTTACCAAGACCGCACATTTTCTAACGATCAAGATCCGTTATAGTTTGAATCAGTTAGCGGGTCTATACATAAAGGAGATTGTCTCACGACATGGAGTGCCGGTATCTATTGTCTCTAATCGAGATCCGCGCTTCACGTCCAATTTTTGGAAGAGTTTGCAAGAAAGAATGGGAACACAGTTGAGGTTGAGAACAGCTTACCATCCTCAGACAGACGGACAGAGTGAGCGAACAATACAAACGCTGGAGGACATGCTTAGAACTTGCGTGATGGATTTCAAGGGAAATTGGGACGACCAGCTACCCTTAGTCGAATTTGCGTATAATAATAGTTACCTTACGAGTATCGGCATGCCACCGTACGAAGCTCTTTACGAAAGAAAGTACAGAGCGCCATTATGTTGGGACGAAGTCGGGGAGCGACGAATACTCAGACCAGAGTTAGTTCAACAAACTACAGACGTGGTGACAATGAGAAGAGCCAGATTAGTAGCAGCTCAAGACAGCCAGAAAAAGTATGAAGATTTGCATCGGCAGGATCGAGACTTCAAAGTCGGCAGTTTCGTATTCTTGAAGGTATCTCCATGCAAGGGAAAGATCCGTTTCGGCAAGAAAGGAAAATTGAGTCCAAGATTCATAGGACAGTTCGAGATACTAAAGCGAGTGGGCGAAGTGGCATACAAAGTTGCGTTACCACCCGAGTTGGAGCACATCCACAACGTGTTCCACATTTCCGTGTTGCGACTGTACAAGGCCGACTACAAGCACGTGATTTCTTACAAGCCCATTCCAGTGGAGAAGAACTTGGCATATGAAGAGATTCCTGTCCAGATATTAGATAGGAAAGAGCAAACTTTGAGAAATAAAATTATTTCATCTGTAAAACTACTTTGACGTAACCACGATGTCGAGGAGGCAACGTGGGAGTTAGAAGATAGGATGATGAGGGACTATCCCCATCTATTTGTGTAACCTTGTAGCAATTTCGGAACTGAATTTTTATAAGGGGGGAGGATGTAATACCAGAGAATTTTTTAATAATATTAAATAAATATATTAATGGAAATGAGTATTTATTTAATATAAATGATTTTGTGTTATGAGATTAATTAATTCAATTATATAAAATTGAATAATTATAATAATAATTGAGAAATTTATGGAGTTTGCGATAAACTCGTTGATAACCTTGTGTGGCACAGCGATGAGGATTATTAATGATTATATTAATTAACGAATGAATTATTAAAGTGAACGATTAATCTATATTAATTATTAATTGCTATTGTAGAATATTAGTTAATTGTTATAGAGTATTAATGACAATTAATTGATGATGTGTGGATTATTATTATTGCAAATATAATAATAATAATAATAATAAGCAATGTGTTTATAAATATAATAATATTTATAGTTGTTCATGTGATATTTAATCATGTAAGTGTTAATCTATTATGGTGAAAATTAATAAACGAGGAATGGATTAATTAATATTATTGGTAATTAATCGATAAGATGAATAATTTATTTATTTAACATTATGAATAATAAAGCAAATAAGTAAGTTATTAATATAATAAGATTATATTAATTGATATGTGCAAATGTGCAATAATTAATAATATAAAGTATATGGAATACAACTATACTATATAGTGTAGAGAAACACTTAAGTGTGACCATGCAAGTATATTTAAACTATATTATATGATTGTACATGTTGAAACTATATGTTATGACTACATGATAATTCCTATGTGACAAGGTGAGTGTGTATACAATAAAATAATATATAATGAATATATTGTAATCAATTGTTGATTGTAGAATTTAATAACAAAGGAAATAATATAATGTAATAATATCCGAGTAAAATATACCGGCATGATAAAATATACATGGATTATATGTTTGTAAATTACACTTATTACAGTATGTGAATTACATTGTGACATTTTAATTACAACCTAAGAATGTATTATACAAATACAACTTGGATATATATATATATATATATGAAATGTGCATAGTAAAACAAGTATTATATATATATATATATATATCAATGTTGCCAAAATGCTGAGAATTTCTTTGCCTTGTCCCATATTGGTAGTCACATTCTCCTTCACGTGCTTGGCATACGGCTAAGGCCTAGCCTCCCCATTCTTCTCCCAAGCTTAGCTAGCAAATGATGAACAAGGGTGTGGCTATCATGATGGATTTCAACCACCATTACCAACCCCCTAATAACCTCCCTGCAATTCAAATTTTTGTTGGTTTGAAATGGTAGGCAATTGCATTGTCTGTATAATGGGAGTTCTATAAATATAGCCTCATCTCTTCATAATTTTCTTTGCTGAGAATTGGTTAAGTTTGAAATTGAGAGAATATATATATATATATATATATATATATATATCAGTATTAAGTATTTTGAGAAGTTGAGATTGCATTATAGAGGTATAAATCCTTCGTTCTTGGTTCATCATTTGGTTTTTTCTGTCAAAGATATCAATTGTTGATTATAGTTTCCATATATGCTAAAGTTGATTAGGACATGTTTGTTAGTTATTATATAGACTTATAAACATGTTTAAACCATAATGTGACTGTTTAGAACTGTTTTCGTGAAGTAATTCTGTGATTTGGGATGTTAATTGTCGAAGCAGGAAGAACACTGGCATGAACTGAACACGGCACAGCTGCGCCGGGTTTATACCCAGGCGCAGCGCAGCTGCGCAGGAAGCCTGTTCCAGTTTTGTTTGAGTCCTGTTAATCTGTTAAGCATGCTTGGACGCTATGACTTAGGCAAGGCATATTAGCATGAATAACTTGTATAGAGGGGTATGTAGACCTAATATGAGCATGTTCTTCTATGATTACATGCATGATTAATGAACGGTTAAAGTTTCCAAAGTGAACATAAGGTTTATAATTGAACTTTAAACATATATGACTTATGACGGTATTCTGACCTTGCAAGCATATTATTATGATCTAATAAGGCATGAGAAACATGTTCATAGATGTATACATGTTTCATAAGGTAATATGAGTATGTTGATCGCGTTAAATGAACTTTACTAGTGAAAGTATAAGTTTTGAACGTGGACTTTAACATGATTCATGGAGTTTTAAATTCTGATAACTTTGGACATGATTGGATAATACCCTTTAAACTCACTAACATATCAAACATACATATCTACCATGATAGAAGCCATGAAAGCAAGTTTGGCACAAGTGAAGCATGAACTAAGTTGTAACATGTATATAACTACTTGGAAGCATGCCTAAATCAAGTTATATGACCACCTCGTATGTTTAAAATTAACAAGCATGATAGCTTACATGATTTCATAATGTTGAAAGGACTTGAATTGTTTAAGATGTAAGTCTAGAACCATGTCATGGAAAGTGGAACCTAGATTGCCTTGGGAAAACATGAACGGACCTTTAACATGTTAATATACCTGGTGTGAATGTTAGCTTGCATGACCGGACAGAAACCACAAGGCACATCTTAGTCTTGGCTCGGCCAGAGGGCTGCGCAACTGCGCCGGCCCTAGGCTTAGCCATAGCGCAGCTGCGCCGGCCTGGAATCAGAAGCCATGCAGTTTGACAATCTGATTTTGGACAGATAGCTTATATGATGCCTACAGTGCTAGAAATGGTTTACACCCTACTGATATATGTATATATGTGATGATTAAGTAATAAGATAGTGTGTAACTTATATAATGAAAGTCCATGGATGAAAAGGTCTTAATCTTGAGCATTGTGAAATTGCTTATGGAGTAACTAGGTATTTGATTTCGTGATAGACATATAAACTGATTTTGTACCGTACGTGTATACTTGAATCGTATCAAACTTAAATAACAAATGTGTTAGCTAATGGACATCCTATACTTATAATACACTATAAATAGGTTTCAAAAGTGTTGATTATTGAATGTGGATAAACTACGCTAAAGGCAAATATCCTAAACCCTTGCATTACTTTATTCAACGGATATCGTAAACAAGTACGTAAACCTTATCTCTTTGGGTGCAAGTTTCCTAACTTACACTCTTTTACCGTGCAAGTATTCTATCCTTGTATATTGCGAACTAATTTCTTTACTTAATCGTTTGTATTGAATTAACATACTTGAAATCTTATTTCATTAAAGCTATTATTCATGTTGAACTTGGTATTGTTCTTGAATATTGTGAAAGTGTCTATGCCATTTGATTCGGCTAGACTTATATTATTGAAAAGTGACCCAAACCAATTGATTGGTGCAGGATCTTGTATTTGATTGAGAAGAAAAAAATATAACTATCAGAGAACCGACGCGCGCACATTAGTATAATTGAGTGTTATGCATAACATTGGGTACTTTAGACTGATCACCTGTTGTACTTATTTTTGTTGGATTTTTAGTTTATTATTGTCAATTCCTGTGGAAGTTCATGGTCCTTAGTGACTGCTCAGTATTCAGTTATCTTGAAATCTTGAATTGATTTATTATTGAATCACATTTATATTATTCTGTCCCTAGCGACTATTATTGAGAACTGTTGATATTCTTGTTATCCTTGAACTATCAAACCTTGCTATACCCTTTTCGAGAATTGAGAATTATATTACAAACCCTTATTGTATATTACTTGCTAGGCAATTTGTGCTTATTCTTGCTTTCCCTAAAATATTTCAATTAAGGCAGGGCATGGCGAACCTTCGGGTGTTGATAAAGGCAAGGGCAAAGCTACCAACTAGCTTGTCTCTTTTATGTTTTTAAATATTTTATTGTTGTATTAAGATGATGTAGTAAGACTGGATTTGATTATGTTTAAGCTTAAGTTAGATTATGTAATAAGTCGTTAATTGATATTATTATGTAATCTATTAAGTACTGTAGGTTGCGAGACTTGTGGGAATAATTATAATAAATCATTGTATATTATTCTAAATTAGATATTCCGCTGTGGATGTGTGATTTTAGTTATTATTGTATTACCATGAGCACGTGACGAACCGAATTCGAGCGACCCCGTGACGGTCTTGGAATTTGGGGGCGTTACAAGGAATCTCCCTGTCCATATCTTATATGGAGTATTGGGGCTGAATTTTGAGGTTAACTTATTTTATAGATATGCAGTCGTTTCTAGGGCATTATCCTAGAAGGATACTGGAATGTCGATAAAATTATTATGGACTGACCCATATCCAACAAGGTACCATTTTTTCCCTTTTAGATACACCAATAAATTATTGTATATCATAAAATATCCATGAGAAAACCATTTAAGAAGATCTTAAAACTTATTGCACAAGTATTTATTCCTTGATCCAATCGAAGAATCATAATACCTTGCCAATTAGTTTTACTTCTGAATTCTTTGAACCTTTTAAATGATTCAGACTTGTATTTCACCAAATACAATATTCAACTCTTTGAATGATCATCTTCTTTTCTTATACTAGTTTGTTCAATATATAAAATTATTTTTCATGTAAGTCAAGTATACTACGTCCATTAAGTAATCTTCCAATTCTATACAAAACATTATTATTATGAATAGAACAACAATTGTTCTTAAATATAATACCAAAAATTTCATTATCCAACAACAAAATGGAAATAATGTTTCTAACGAGGATTGGAATACAATAATAACTTTTTGACTTAATGATAAGTTGGTTTTATACCCACTTATCTGGTATTAACTAACTTCAATTGTTATTTATCCCCACATGTTTTAGTTGCTTTTCTTGCATTTTAGTCTTGTTTTGTAGGTTTCATGCTAATGAACTCCTTTGGTGGCATTAAGCATCAAATGGTAAAAATGGGAATCTACAATGATCGAGGCGTGAAAGGAATAGAAAGAATAGATTGCATAATGTAGACTGCACAACTGTTGCAGAGCGCAGCTGTGCCCCAGCCTGCCTGCACCACAGCGCAGCTGCGCTAGAACCCGGCCAGACTGCACCACATCATAGCTGCGCCCAGAACAAGAGTAAAGACAGCGTAACTGTGCCAGTCACTGACGTAAAACTTTGACTTTTCAAATAATTGACCAATTGGATTGTTTCTTGGGCAAGGAGGCACTCGATACTAAGCATATATTTAGGCACATATGCAGCATGTAGAGGGGGCTCTCTACATTGAATAATGGATTGAAATCCCTCTTTGGGATAAAATCTATCTTGTATATTCCATCATTTCTTTCTTTCATAGATTAGATTAGATTAACTTTAGATTAGATTAGATCTAAAGATTGAAGTAATTGAAGAGCATTGAAGATTCAAACTTGGAGCAAGAGAGATCAGATTTTTAATTTCTATTCCTACTTTCTCTTTTACTTCTATTTATATTCTTCTAATGTATATTCAGATTGTGGATTATGGATTTGAAATCAACTATGAATTAGACTCTTTTTTAGGATTACAATAGATCTTATTGGCTAGTATATTTTGATATGCTTCCTTGTGAGTCTTGTTAATTATCATTGGAAAATATGGGAGCTGTCGTTTACACTCCTAAATTAACCTCACTTTTACTTTACAAATTCAAACATTTAGCACAGTAATAAGCAAAGATCGATCCCACAGAGAGTGATTTGTTTTATATTTATCCTATGATTTCTAATGAAAAGAGGATTTTGAATTGATTAACTAAATTAACAAGAATAAACTAATAAGAATTAACAATGAATAAAAAGCTTCAGTTCTTCAGTTCAGTAGCTCCTTTTCACAATTATTGAGTAATCATGTTTTACAGTATTTACCCTTCAATGAAACTATTAGCCCTAGATAGCAACAAGCTCTGCTACCCGAAATTCTCCTTAGATTGTCACTGTATGAAACAAGCTCTTCACCAGATTCTAACTGTAATACAACCTAGAACAAGCTCTCTAGATTTAATATGACAGAAGTATTAAGAAATATAGAATTAGGCTATTCCAAGCAACAAACACATAAGCTCGATTTGTTTAACTTGTTTCCTGATAACCTTAGCAATACACAAAAGCTTGTCCACAATTAGTGTCACTAATTTGCTACTTGTGATGAAGACAAATATTAATTACACGTAATACCAATCTTAATCTAGCAGATGATATCAATTCACTAATTTAATCCTGCAGAAACTAAATTAATTGACTGAATAACATACAGGAAGTTAAAGTAGATTATCAGAATAAATCTCATGCAAGAATGAATAAATAAAGTAAACATGATCAAACTGTTAATTATGAATAAGGTTCAACATCCCTTCAGAACTGAATTGAAAGTATTAGCCCATGTCTTCAATGTTATAGATGATAGAATATGATAGAATGATAGAATGAATAATACCCTGACTATTACATATATTTATAGTGCTAGACAAAGTTCTAAATCCTATAATAACTAGAAATCCAAATCCTAAAAGGAATTACAAATCATAATTAGTTTCCATAAAGAAATATAATCTCAGTCCAAATCAATCTTAATTCTAATAGCAATATCAATCCAAATCCATGTGGAAAAATGCCAAAACCTGCTTTTAAAAACTTTCCAAAAATCCAAAAATTCAAGATTTCCAAATTTTCTTTTTCTCTTCAATTCAGCTCTAAATCAACTTGTTTCCATCCTTTTAGCTTTAATTCACCTAAAAACAATAAACAATATATTAAGCTCATATGCACATAAAACATGAAATAAAATCAAATGTAAAAGAATAAAAAATCATGAATATTGTGTACTTATCAAATTCCCCCACACTTAGTCTTTTACATGTCTTTGTGTAAACAAAAAGTTTGATTTCCAAAAAAAACTCGACTTAACCATAATATCCAAAGATTTCAAGATCAAATCATGATTATCAACACTAAACCCACAAAAACATAATCAATGCTTCATCAATTAACTTAAAACAACAACCATGCCTTTTCACCATTGAATTTCATTAAGTCAAATTGTATCCACATAAGCACTTTTTTATGATCCACACACTTACTCAACTTAGTTACTATAGAGCAAAAACCGTGCACACCACTCAAGACTCAATACATACTTTTCCTTCTTTATTTTTTTACTAGAACCCTTTCATTTTTCTCTTTGTTTTCGGTGTGAATGCATTTTATGCTCTGTTTCACCTTCCTCAATCTTTCTTTTGTAAGTGAGTGCATTTTATGCTCCATCTCACTTATTCGCACGTGTTTATGGGAAAGTGCATTTTACGCTCCTTCTCATCCCACCACATGATTTCTCTTTTGCTTCTTTTTCTCTTTTTCAACAATTTCTTTAATTTTTAACTTTTTTGATTTTTTTTTCCACATGGTCTTGCAAAAAGCATATGCATTTCAATAGTTCTAAAGCATGAGATTAGTGCACATAGACAACTCCACAGATAACTAAGCCAAATGAGCATATATCACATATTCAAGTACTCATGCGACACAAATTCAATTCAAATCAATTACTATGGATCATGACTTAGTTTTTCTCAATCATTAACCAATTAAGCATCAAACATATTTTAAAATTTAGCATTGATTTTTAATTTTTGACTTTAACCTTTGAACACATAGGCAAATAGAATTATGGAACTCAAATTTTTCAATAATTTTCAAAAGGCATCAAATTTTCAAATTTCCTATCCAAATCGAATAAATATCCCTAAATAAAATAAAAACCTAAATCTTTCCCCCAACACTCAAACCTTACATTGTCCCCAATGTAAGAAAATCATGCAAAAAAAAAAAAGAACTACATGTAAATAAAAAAACTAATAAGTAAAGGGATAGAAAAATCAAATCTGAGATTTTAGGTTGCCTCCCAAGCAGCTGCCCTTGTTTATTGTCATTTGCTTGACATCATCCTTCTCATTCTATGTAATCGGAGTTGTGAACTTCAAGTTGACTGGTAACGATTTTAATTCATTAGGGACATCCTTCAGATCCTGATTTTGCTCCATTCCAGCCCTCAAATCCTCCTTGTATATTTGCTCAAGATATTCCTGCACTATAGAGTCAACAACATCAGTAGAAAAAAAAGAATTAATATTACCAAGATACTTTTTAACTTCATATATGCTGAACTGAACATATGCCTCATCCAATTCCATAGTTAAGATCCCATAGTGTTTATCATTTAGTGTCTTCAATGTTTGCACAGATTAAGTTGTAACATTATACATATCCTCCTTGTAGAAATCTATAGAAATTATCAAATCATCCTCTTGTTCCTCCTCATAAAATTCTAAGTTCGCTTCTTTGTCACACATAGCACTACTGCCCGTTTCTGAAACAAGCATTGTCTCCTCTCGCTTCTCATCTTCACATCCCACGGTAATTGCACTTATGTTCTCAATAGTTTGAGAGGGTGACCTCCCTAAGCCTTGAGATTCCAACCTCCCTACCGTGGATGCAAGCTGACCCACTTTGTTCCTCAATTCTTGAACAGAAGTCCTTGTTTCCTGCTGGAACTGTTGTATCTGACTCATGAATGCTTTGAACATATCCTCAAGAGATGGTGCAGAATTGGTAAGTACTTCTTCGGTATATGTGTGGTACTGAGGTTGAGTCTGCTGAAAATCTTGCTACAAAATTGAAAAGACAGGTTGCATTGGTGGCCTATTATATTCATAGCTCAAGTCGGGATGATCTCTCCATCCTGGATTATTAGTTTCTGCCCAAAGATCATATTGATGTTGATGTTGTCATAAGAATATCCCCACAGCATTGACTTATTGAACAGTGTCATCCTCATGAAGTATTGGACAAGCATCCGAAGTATGTCCGAACATTGAACAAATTCCACATACCTTTGTTACTTGCATATTCACTGCAACCATTTGTCGAACCAAAGCAGTTAAATCAGAAATTTATTGCTCAATATTACAAGTGCTTACCTTTTTTACCCTTTGTGATGCATGAGTCATCCTAGTACCATACTACTGTGAGTTGGCTGCCATAGTTATAATTAAGTTCTTTGTAGTGTTTGGAGTTTTATTTACCAGTGCGCCTCCACTTGCTACGTCAATCATGCTTCTATCCATTGGTAGCAACCCCTCATAGAAGTACTGTATCAAGTACTGATCATCAATTCTGTGAGGTGGACAGCTGGAACATAACTTTTTGAACCTTTCCCAATACTCATAGAGATTTTCTCCATTGAACTGCCTGATTCCACATATCTCCTTCCTTATATCGGCAACTCTTGATGCATGAAAATACCTCTCCAAGAATAACCTTTGCATATCAGTCCATGATCGTATTGATCCTGAAGGCAGATAGAATAACCAGTCTTTAGCCAAATCTGCTAAGGAGAATGGAAAAAGTCTAAGCTTAATATGTTCCTCTGTCACTCCTTGTGCTTTCATTGTAGAACACACCACGTGGAACTCCTTTAGATGCTTATATGGATTTTAACATGTAAGACCACGAAAAGAAGGCAAATGATGAATTAGTCCAAAGTTGAGTTCAAAAGCAACGTCTAAAGTAGGATATTCAATACACAAAGATGGTTGATCAAGATCAGGAATAGCCAGTTCTTTTAAAGTCTTGTTAGTAGGGCTGTAAACGAACTGAACTATTCGCGAACCGGTTCAGTTCAGTTCGAGTTCGACTTGCTCGCCTAGTCGAGTTGAGTTCGCACAGAGTGTTCTGTTCGATTGCTTGATCGAACATGTTCGCGTACCATATGGTTCGATTCGCCTTTGTTCGCAAATAGTTCAAGTTTGGTTCGGTTCGGTAAGTTTAAGTTCGGTTCAATAAGTTCGAGATCGGTTCGATAAGTTCGAGATCGGTTCGATTCGATAGGTTCAAGTATGGTTCGATAAGTTCGAGATCGGTTCGAGTATTTTGATTTCTTAATTACATGTTTAAATTATTTCTAAAATTCTAAGTACAAATAATTGGTTATTTTATATTAAATTCTAAAGTTTGTCTTATTAATAATTGTTAAATTTGTAGTTATTTTTTTATTACCTAAACATCTTTTTTGTTTTTTTAATAATTTGTTATAAGTAAACTTTTTTATTAAATAATTAATAAATAATAATGCGTACTTCTTCACCTCTAAATTCTAATTTAATTAAAATAATTTTTATATTTTTATAAAATTTTGAACAATGATTGTTGGATTATTATAATTTATATCCCAAATAAGTTAATAAATTATAAACCATGTCATAAAGCACATAAATAAAGTCATTAATCATCATGCAATGACAATTTGACATTAATTAAAGAATGATACAAATTATAATATAGTTGCTTACATGTACATGAATTATTGAAATTGTCAAATCGAGATGGAAAATAGAGAAATCAAGTCTTCAATGTACGTATCGAGACTTCAGTAATAGAGTAATAATCATTAAATTATTTATTGAATAATTTTGAAACTTTAAAAAACTATAAATAAATTTGAAGATCAAAAATAAAAACTAGATATTAAATTTAAAAACTGAAAAAAAAATTGAATATTAATTAAAAATGACAACAAAAGAAATACATTACTAATATTAAATTATGAGTTTTTGATAATTATTTATCTGTAGACTCTACTTGAAGTGGTTGGACCTTGAAGAGTTCAAAGAATTTTTTATATTAATATTTGATTGTTGATATTTGTAAATCAAGAATTTTTAAGTACTTGTTAACTTTTAACTTTTAAGTTAATTATAACTTCTAAGTTCTAAGTAATCATTTTTGGTTTTGGTCTTTTTGGATTAATGATGATTACAATATTTGGTCTAATTTTTGATTGAATACTTAGACTCTTAGAGAAAACATTTTTTGTATTTATTTAACTGTTTTTTGCTTCAGAGTTCTAAATTTGTGTTCGTGAACAAATTTGTGTTCGTGAACAAGTTTGTGTTCGTGAACAAGTTTGTGTTCGTGAGCAAGTTTATGTTCGTGAACAAGTTTGTGATCGTGAGCAAGTTTGTATTCGTGAACAAGTTTGTGTTCGTACAAGTTTGGTGTTCATGAACATAGTTTGTGTTCGCGAACAAGCATATGTTCGACTTGTTCGCGAACTCGATCATGTTCGCGAACAGTTTGCGAACACCAAACGATCCGAACTCGTATATAGTTACTGGTTCGATCGAGTTACTCGTACATGTTCTAGTTCGACTAAAAGTATTCGAGTTTGGTTCGAGTTTGACAAAGTTCGGTTCGATTCGGTTCGTTTGCAGCTCTACTTGTTAGTGTTTGGCACCGCTATCTTTCCCTCTTCAAGTGATGGAATAAGAGCTTCTACTGTATCTGCAGTTTTCTCTATCTCTTGATCAAAATTTAGGTCAATAGAGTGAAAGGATTGAGTCATAAAACAAAAAGAAAAAGAAAAATAAAATAATAAAAAAAAATTAAAACAAAGAATAAACAAAAACAAATAACACTCCCCGGCAACGGCGCCAAAATTTGGGAGATGTCGTTTACACTCCTAAATTAACCTCACTTTTACTTTACAAATTCAAACACTTAGCACAGTAATAAGCAAGGATCGATCCCACAGAGAGTGATTTATATTATATTTATCATATGATTTCTAATGAAAAGGGGATTTTGAATTGATTAACTAAATTAACAAGAATAAACTAATAAAAATTAACAATGAATAAAAAGCTTCAGTTATTCAGTTCAGTATATCTCCTTTTCACAATTATTGAGTAATCAAGTTTTACAGTATTTTCCCTTCAATGAAACTATTAGCCCTAGATAGCTACAAGCTCTGCTACCCGAAATTCTCCATAGATCGTCACTGTATGAAACAAGCTCTTCACCAGATTCTAACTATAACACAACCTAGAACAAGCTCTCTAGATTTAACATGACAGAAGCATTAAGAAATAGAGAATTAGGTTAATCCAAGCAACAAACACATAAGCTCGATTTGTTTAACTTGTTTCCTGATAACCTTAGCAATACACAAAAGCTTGTCCACAATTAGTATCACTAATTTTCTACTTGCGATGAAGACAGATATCAATTACACGTAATACCAATCTTAATCTAGTAGATGGTATCAATTCACTAATTTAATCCTGCAGAAACTAAATTAATTGATTGAATAACATACAAGAAGTTAAAGTAGATTATCATAATAAATCTCATGCAAGAAGGAATAAATAAAGTAAACTTAATCAAACCGTTAATTATGAATAAGGTTCAACATCCCTTCAGAACTGAATTGAAAGTATTAGCCCATGTCTTCAATGTTGTAGATGATAGAACATAGAATATGATTGAATGATAGAATGAATAATACCCTGACAATTACATCTATTTATAGTGCTAGACAAAGTCCTAAATCCTATAAGAATTAGAAATCCAAATCCTAAAAGGAATTACAAATCATAATTAGTTTCCATAAAGAAATATAATCTAATAAGGAAATAAAATCTCAGTCCAAAGTAATCTTAATTCTAATAGTAATATCAATCCAAATCCATGTAGAAAGATGTCAAAATCTGCTTTTAGAAACATTCCAAAAATATAAAAATCCACGATTTCCAAATTTTCTTTTTCTCTTCCATTCAGATCCAAAACAACTTGTTTCCATCCTTTTAGCTTTAATTCACCTGAAAACAATGAACAATATATTAAGCTCATATACACATGAAACATGAAATAAAATCAAACGTAAAGGAATAAAAAATCATGAATATTATGTACTTATCAATTACCTATTATGATTCTTGGTTAATTGCTTAATTGCTTGGATATCAATTACCTTGATAATCCATATGAAATTGAGAAACGGATTATGGGTTTAGATTTGATCATTATAGCATATGTTTGTGTGTTTTACATGGCGTTGGAATTCATGATTCGTGCCTAGGATAGAGATATACGGAAGCACCACATGTAATCTATTAAGAACTTGAGCTTAAACCCTCTTTAATTATAATTCACATAGAGATATAGCGAGTTAGTTAATTAGGGTGTTAAATTTGATTCTATCATCTATGGATTTGATTTGATTTGAATACGGTACATCGAGAGATGGCCATACTTTACCTTCGTGTTCTTGATTAACAATCCATGATAATCAATTTGTCTTAACGGGAAGTGTATTGATTTAGATGAAACAATTGGTGAAATTAATTGTAGTCTCATATCTAGTTTCATTCTAAGGATATTTAGTATTAGTTTAATTATATAGTTTTAATTCAAAATAACAAATCATTCGTTAAAATAAGATTAAGATGGTTACGGGTTAGTGTTTGGTAATCCTTTCTTAAATAATTCTCTGTGGGATCAATACTTTACTTACTCTATATTACTTGTTGACCACGTGCACTTGCGTGTGTGTGTTGTTGTGATTAACACCTAAATAAGCCAATAAGTTTTTGGTGCCGTTACCGGGAAATTAGTTTAATAATTGTTGCCATCATTAGCTTCAATCAAATTAGTCTTAATTTAAATATTTTATTTTATTTTAATTCTCTTCCTATATTTCTAACTTTTCAAGTACCATGGATGACTTTGCTTATGAATGGCCATATACGAGAATGACTCAACCAAGGAAACAGGGATTGTTGGACTCAACAAAAATTCTGCATTATCAGCACAACTTGAGATACTTTCGAGGAAGTTGGACATTGTTTGTTGGCTTCGTTTCGGTATTAACAAAACAGACACAAACGCGTCCAAGTATACACGGTCAACGAGTAATATAAGATAAGTAAAGATCATTCCCACGGAGATAAGCAATTATAATTAAACCATCATGCAACAATTCTATAGCTATTTTTGGCTGCTCAAACGAGTAAACAAAGGGTGAATTACTGACTATAATGATTATAAACTAAAACTAACTAAATAACAGATGATTGATTTAAATTGGAGAGATATGGGATCCTAACTTCACTTATTGCATCATTCAGAATATACACCTCATGTTAAGCATAATTAATTACTTAGGATTGCTCGCATTCACGAAAGTAAGAAATGGATATCTTTCAATAAACCAAGTCCATATCACATAAAATCCACAAAAGAGATAGAATTCATGTGAACACCAATATTACCTAACTCACTATATGTCTATGTGACTTACAAGCAATATCAGTTTAAATATAAGCTCTCAATGGACTACATATGGTAAGTAGGTATATGTCTATCCGGATTGCGAATCACAAAATTCATCACATGCAAATTTCATAAACATATGCTAACATGGCCAAATCTAAGTTTATACTTCCTCTTTCAATTCTATATAAACTATTAAGGTAGATGGTGATCAAACATCTAAACATTAAATACAACCATGCTAGTCAATCCATACACAATCAATTACACATAACAATGAGGCATAATAATCTGAACTAAACAATAAGATCCATTAGAATCCCATAATGGTGGTTAGTTCATCTTTAAACCAATAACCATTATGGTATTTGATCTAAACATAAAAAATATAAAATGAGAGCAAAGGGATAAAGAGATGATGAGAATGCAAATATGATATTCCTCTGTCCACAATAAGCTTCCAAGTTCAGTTCAGATCACAATCAATCCAACTATAAACCCTAGAATGGAAATCAACTTAGAACTAGAAGAGAGAAGAAGTGAAGCTCCCAAACCCTCTCTAGCTCTCTAACCCTAAAAATAGCAATTAAAACTGTATAATGAAAACTGAATATTTTGTCCTTTGCAAATTACACCCATATATGGAAAATACGCTCAGCAGAAATTATTAAATGAAAAGTCAATAAATTTCCAGCCTTGATTGACGCGACCGCGAGGCCCCGTAGTTCATTTGGGGCACGGGCGTACGGTTCTTCAGAAATCCAGAATAACTGCATCATAGCGCGAGCGCGCGTCTTTTCTTCTTCAAACCGGCGCGGCCGCGCGGTGCTGTGTTTTTTGTTGGTGCTTTCTGGTGCATTGTTGATCTTTTCTGCTTTTGTCCTGCTTCCTTTTGCCTTCACTTGCCTTCACTCCCTACTGAATTGAGGCCATTTTCACAGGCCATAAACTGTCTCCTCTTGCCAAGTCCACCTTTGGTTCACTAAAAGCTTTCCATCTTGCCTTCCCACAATTTCCATGCCAAAACCATGCCATTCTTTTTCCAAATGAGTTTCTATAGTAAAACCTATAAAATAAACATAAAACATATCAAAAGACACTAAAATACTTGAGATTAAGCCATAATCCTAGCAAGTTGATAGCCAATAAGTATGTATAAAACCTACTTATCATGGTTGCAGTCCAACGTATTCGAAAGATAACAATTACTTGTGATTTTGTGCTAGCAACCATTCAAGTAATCAATGCACCGTCAATTTTGGACCAGTACAGTATGAGGGTGATTACCTCAACAACTATGCTTATCCCAATTATCATCAAGATTAGGGCTATCACCCAGATTCTTCATGGAGCTATAATTATCAAGACCAATACTGCGCTCCAAGTCCAACATATCCACCCGAATTTTCATGTCCACCTCCATTAACACAAGAAGAAAAGTCAAATTTGAAGGAATTAATGTCTAAGCTCTTAGCAAACCAAGAGGAGATGATGATGAGTCAGGAAAGATCGAGCCAAAATTTTAAGAGTTAGATGGAACAACTCACCAATACCTCAACAAATGGTCCTCAATACATGGATTTTGAGACTTAAATAGATAATTCAAGGCTGGAGGATGTGTGGTTCAAGTTCATAGCTTCAAATGAGGAGAGGATGGTTAAGCAAGAGATATCAATTCAAAATCTTTAGAATCAGATAGTTCAAATGTTCAAAGCCTTGAACAACTGTCCTTAAAACAATTGGTGCTATCACATGGATTCTGAGACTGATGAAGAGCCCGAGTTGAATCTGTAACTGGATGAACCACAAGAGTTTGAAACCGAGTGGACAAGTGGGTATAAGAAAAGTGAGGCCATCAAAGATCTAACTGTAAGTCTCAACGAAGATTAGCCGATCTTGTTAGTACCCCAAGCGCATTCTCCCTCAAGGTTCAAGAATCCAGTCAGTTTTGCCAAACCCTGCCCGCTTAGGAGTCACGTAGTCGACAAAGCTCTTTATGACATGAGAGCTAGTACAACTTTGAACCCATGGTGGGCCGAGAAAGAGAAAATAGAAGAAGAGCCCGTTGTGTTTGATATGCCCCAATGCCCAAATCTGATCATAGACAAAAGGGAGAAAAAACCTAGTTGCTGGACGTTCGTAAATGGGATCCTATATACAAAAAGCAAACTAGGTAGATATGAGTTCATGGCTATCAATAATTGGAACCTCCCAAATACTAAATTTCTTCTAATGGATGGAGGGTTCCTCAACGTTTGTAGGGGAATTGGATAGCTGTAACAAGAAGTCCGACTGTAGGACTCTAAACCAAGCGCTCGATGGGAGGCACCACATCCAATCTTTCTCCCCCATTGTTTAATTCTTATTTACAATTTTGTAGTAGTAGATTTTTGATTTAGTCATGTTAATAATGTGTTTATGTACATTCTCAGGTGCAAATCAGATTGGCCAACGCATTGCATGACAGAAAAGTGGAAAAAGTTAAGTAGGCCTGGGCTCAAGGCAGTGTGATGAGTAGGTTGAAGACATATGAATTGATCTCAATTTAGCTTGTTTATTGTGAGTTTTTGGGTATTATTCGTATTACTTTGTAGTGTTTTGTGTTTATTGCAGGAATAGAGGTTGGAATGGATTTAAAAGCTAAAAAGATCAAAGTTTGGGCAAAACTGATGGAGAAGCACTGACAGCGTTGTGGTTAGTACATGTGAAGCGTTGACCGCGCTGTTAAAGGATGGAGTTACTATAAATGGTGCACTAACCACGCTGTGGAGGCTTGGGAGATAGCGCAGACCACGCAGTTACGGGATAAAGCTACTGTATGTAGTGTGCTGACCGCGCAGTTTATAAAGGGAATGAAGCGCGGGCCGCGCAGTTCAGACGCCTAACAGGATTTTTAGGTTTTTAAATTATAAGTTGAATTAGAATAGGATTGTAACTTACCTTAATTGACTGAGGGTTTACCTAGGCTTTAAATAGGAGTTATTTTCCTATGTTTTGACCATCTTGAATCTGAGTATTCTCATCATATTTCTTGGAGGCTATTCAAGGATGTCAAGCTAATTCTCTTATTCAATTTTGAAGGGATGTTGAACCTGATTAACAATTACTGGGTTGATTAAGTTTATTTAGTATTTATTCATTCATTGAGATTTATTTTGATTATCTATGTGAATTTTCATATATATTATCAAATTTAATTAATTTAGTTTCTGCAGGATTAAATTAATAAATTGATTTCATCTGCTAGATTAAGATAAATTTTAAGCAAGCGAAGTGTGTCTAATCTAAGTAGCAATTGATAATATTTCATTGTGGTCAAGCTTTGAAATATTATTAAGGTTTTCAGAAGACAAGTTAAATAGTTCCTGATTGTGTAATTATTTCTTGGAATAATCTAATTCTCATGCTTAATGCTTCTATCATATTAAATCTAGGCTGATAGATCTAGGTTGTATGCTAGATAGAATCTATTGTTGGCGATCGTCGCATTAGATCTGCACTTAAGGAGGATTTCGAATAATTTACGATTGCAATTATCTAGGGTTATTAATCTCATTGGAAGGGTAAATAGTATAATAACTTAATTAATTCATAATTGTGAAAAAGGAATACTGAACTGAAGAATTGAACTCTTTTACTTATTGATATTTTCTTAAATTCATTTTTGATTACTTAAATTGTTTTCAAACAAAAACACCCCCAACTCATTGAATTAATTGGATAATTAAGATACAATTCGCTCTCTGTGGGATCGATCCTTGCTTATTGCTATACTAATTCATAAGATTAGTAGAACCTTAGTGAGGTAAATTTAGTAGTGCTTGACGACAGCTACCACAGCGTAGCTGTGCCCATCCCTAAGCCAAAGCCAGCGTAGCTGCGCTTTCTGCTAGTATAGAAATTGAAGACTTGGGCACATCGCAGCTGCGACCTTCCCCAGATAAAACCCAGTGCAACTGCGTCTGACTCTAAAATTTGTTTTTGAAATAATTCGACCCTCGGCTTAAATCATTCCAATTCTTAATTCAAACTCTCAAAACCAAAAATAACATAATTTTGAACCCTAATTCCATACTCCTCTTCAGTTTCAAATTCAAACACCCTAAATCCATATCCCAATCAAATTCTACAATCATACATTCCTTCTCATTCCCTCTATAAATCATAATTCACCTCCATACTATTCATAGCCTAATTCAGCAGGAATAATAGAGGCAAGGGAGTCTTTTGGGTTTGTTTATCAACTTGATCAAGGGTCTGAGAGTAATTTTAAGGTGCAAGTGCTCAGCTGGGAGTGGTATCCTATTGCTTCAACATTCATCATCAAAGCTCATAGTTAAGAGAAAGGGGACATAGTAAGGAATTCCAATTGTGCACACCATCTATTTGATACAATCTTTAATAGAGTTTGGGGGTACATTGGTCCATTGAGGTGTTTTCGAGACATCAAAGTCAGAACTCAGTATTTTCATTTGCACGTCCAGTCATTATGCCTAAAAGGATTCGCACCCCATCTCCCTCGTCTAGCAGTGATCATAATGGCGAGCGCAGTAGTAGGGATGTATTAGACACCTCCAAATTCATAAACCTCTCAACGCAACACCATTATTTGGATGTTCTAGTTGGAAAATTATTCTTGCAAGAAAGGGGTTTAAAGCCTATAAATGATGATGGGATGCTTAAAGACTAGATTATTGAGCATGGTTGGGCACTAGTTGTAGCCAAGCCATTGGCAGCCCCCATGTCAATCGTTAGAGAATTATATGCCAATGCAAGAGAAACGCAGAATGGCATATCCTATGTTAGAGGGAAGCAAGTTCCCTACAACAAGCAAGCGATCAGCAAACTATTTCACTTAGATACTCTCCCATCTGATGCCACAAATTGGGTGGAATTCCAACGTTTTGAAACTAACTTAGACAAGCTTATAAAGGAAATTTGCAAATCGGGCACTAAATGGACAACCAAAGCAGGATCAGACAGAAAAGTTCACTTCCCACAAACTGCTCTAAGTCATTATGCAAAAGCGTGGTATAGTTTTATATGTGCTAGTGTGCTCCCCACCAGCCATCATACAGATGTCAATACTGAAAGAGTCATACTATTATATGGCATAATCAAAGGGAAATTAATTGACATAGGGCATATCATCAACCAATCCATGCTGAGATACATGAGGGGGAGTACTTCAAGGGGAATCCCACATGCATCAATCATCACTCGTTTATGCTTAGCTGTAGGAGTATATTGGGATAATGAAGCTATGCAGCTGCCGATGCGTGAAATTGATCATACAACCATTCAGAAGTAAAGTATTTGGCTTTATTTTGCATGATTCAGAAGAGGAAGAAGAAGAAAATGCTCTAGTATCTGCTCGACAAGCAGTAGGGCGACCCCCCGAATACTATGCCAGACAGGAGCGGGAAATGCGCCATTTGAGGAAATGGATGGATACGATGTACTTATATTTCCAGACTTACACAACAGAGTTTTCTCAGGCCTTGTCTCGTGCCTTTGAGATGAGTGGCGTACAGGAAAAGTTCCCAAAATTCGGCACCGACAGCTCCTATCCTCCTCTTGACACACATCCAGAGCAAGCTGAGGAGGGAGGCGACGCTGATGCCACTTAAGGGAGTTTCCTAACCGTTATCTCCAATGAGGACATTGCCATTTTCAAGTTTGGGAGTATTAGGTTCTTATCATTGTTAATATATTTGCATCTAGTTTAGTTCACATAGTTGCATTTTTAGTATATTTGCATTCTAGTTTAGTTTTATGTTTCATTTAGTTTTACTTGTTGGTTTATTTTGAGAATTAATAAATAATAAAAATAAAAATCACAAAAATATTTACTTTATTTGTTGCTTTTAGATTAGTTATTCATATTGCATGAATCCAAGTTTTCAGTTTGTTTGAAATCCTATTGGCCTATGATGAGATTGAAATTTAATGACTTTTGAACAGTTTTAACGATTTAGGCATGGTTATAATGTCATAGCATGATGTAAATCTTTATCTGTTTGAATCTGATATAACCGGATAGCACTTTAGAGTAACCATTACGATTTGCTCAGTTTAAATGGTCACATACTTGTCTTATGGTGGGAAATTTATGTTTTAGTGAAAGAGATTTAGTAAACAGTTAGTAATGACTAGGATTGCACAAAAGCTTAAGTTCGGGGGAATTAAGTGGGTAAGCATGCTTTATATAAAAAAAGAAAAAGAAAAAGAAAAAGAAATATATTGAATAAACATTTTGGCTAGTTTAATTTTGTGGCCTTTGATACTTGAGTAAGTACACCCTAGGGGATATCTCTACACCCAGTGCCCTAAAGCCATCTAGTTTGGGAGTCGTTGGTCGAATGCTCGCGACACGGGTATCATTGAAAAGCCTAAGAGGACTAGCCATTGCACAGTCAAGTGTATACACGGGAAAGTGCGAATATCGCCCTCGTGAGTAAATACAAGCATAATAAGCCCCTTGTTAACTCTTAGCTTAGTTGATGCATAGTCTTGGTTGGAGCTTAATTTGTTTGCTTCCCTTCTTGAGTTAAAACTGTATTTTTCCCTCTAAGAAGCATATTATGTGAAGTATTTATATTGTAGCAAATTTAATGGTTACTAAGCACACACACACTACATTGGTGATGACAGGTTTTGACTTACAAAGTGCTATGCATTATCGCCATAATTTTAGTTAGATTCTCTGTTTGATGTCATTGTGGTTTCTCTGAGGAAACTCTCTTGGATTTCATTCTTACTGGTATTTGGATTCGTTAGCATATAGATTAGTTTGCATTTTGTTTAGATTGATGCATTGCATTTTGTTGTGTTGCTTGGGGTCAAGCAACAGTTTAAGTTTGGGGGTATTTGATAAGTTGGTTTTATACCCACTTATCCGGTATCAACTAACTTCAATTGTTACTTATCCCCGCAAGTTTTAGTTGTTTTTTCTTGCATTTTATTCTTGTTTTGTAGGTTTCATGCTAAGGAACTCCTTTGGTGGCATTAAGCATCAAATGGTAAAAATGGAAAGCTACAATGATCGAGTCATGCAAGGAATGGAAGGAACAGATTGCAGAATCCAGACTGCACAACTACTGCAGAGCGTAGCTGCGCCCCAGCCTGCCTACACCACAGTGAAGCTGCGCTAGAACCCGACCAGACTACACCACATCGCAACTACTCCCAGAACAAGAGTAAACACATCGCAGCTGCTCTAGTCACTGACTTAAAACTTTGACGTTTCATTTAATTGACCAATTGGATTGTTTCTTGGGCAAGGAGGCACTCGAAACTAAGAATATATTTAGGCACATTTGCAGCATTTAGAGGAGGCTCTCTACATTGAATAATGGATTGAATTCCCACTTTGGGATAAAATTTATCTTGTATATTCCATCTTTTCTTTCTTTCATAGATTAGATTGGATTAACCTTAGACTAGATTAGATCTGAAGATTGAAGAGCATTGAAGATTCAAACTTGGACCACGAGAGATCAGATTTACAATTTCTATTCTTACTTTCTCTTTTACTTCTATTTGTATTCTTCTAATGTATATTCAGATTGTGGATTATGGATTTGATTCAGCTATGCATTAAACTTTATTTTGGGATTACAATGGTTCTTATTGAGTAGTGTATTTTGATATGCTTCCTTGTGAGTCTTGTTGATTGTCACTGGATTGCTTATTATGATTCATGCTTAATTGCTTAATTTCTTGGCCATCAATTACCGTGATAATCCATGTGAAATTGAGAAACGGATTATGGGTTTGATCTAATCATAATTAAAAGTAGTACGCACATAAGCCAATCATGTTTGATGATAAAGCATATACTTTGTAACAATCCTATTTATTTATTAATAAAAGAGTTATTTAATTAAAGGCATTTAATTATCTACATGATGCTGTTATAATAAAATATGATAAACCCATAGTTTTAAGCAATGCTTTTAGAATCATAATGATGATCACGCTAATGAGATCCAAATTCTTAGATAGCTTAAAACTAAAATAGTTAGCAATCGTTGGATTACTAAAAAAGGGATTAGTGAATCTAGATAGATTGGAATATACGTTGCTCGCTCATTGGATGAGGATTAACGATCTCATGATCATTTGTGTGGAGACACTAAAGCAAGTATGTAGGTGCTTATTAGAGAATAAGTTTACTGAACATGGCTCGCTGAGGAATACCTAATAGAGTTTTACTTGCCTATCAATAGGAATTCTTCAAGTGATAGTAGTACAAGTGATCCTTAGACTTGAGATCATCATAGTATCTTTTTTATGATAAGTTATACTTTGACATGTCCCTTAAAACCTTTAAGGTATATCAAAGGGTATGCTTGGGTATAATAAGTTATATATGGAGATAATAAATAATCAATAAAGAATCTACCGCTTCTAGTAAATGAAGAGAATGTCCTATGGGATTCGATAAATGACTACCCAGGAATCCTTGGCCAAGGTGGAATGAAATAAAATAAGATTAATAGTAATTCCATGTCTTATATTTAATTGGGGCATTGTATGGTGGAACGATTGAATTGTACGGTAACTATTTACTCAAAGGTTCTTTTATGATTAATGTTGAAATCTATATTATTTGGAAAGTCGTTGATCGCTAAGGGGGCTTACCCTGATTATAGAATAAATGTTATTTATATAAATGAATTAAATAGTTTAATTTATTTATTTAAATAAGATTAGAATTTTTCTAATTCATTTATTCACAACCGATTTAATATGGAGAACCTAAAGGGTCACACCATAAAAGAAAGAATATTTATTTAAGAAGTAAATGGTATAATCGTAATAATAAGTTAAGTGTATTTAATTTAATCTATGGTGATAGAATAAATTAAAAAGCTTAATATTTATTATTTAATATTTTAGAAATATTAAATATAAATTAATAAGAGGAGTCTTATTATTAATATTACTATTATTATTATTATTTGATTCCTAAAGGAGTTTAAGAATTAATTAATAAGATACTCTCTCATATATATATTTCTAATAGGATTAGGATTCTAATTAATTAAAAAGTTTAATTATTCCCAATAGGATTGGAAAGTCTAATTAATTAAAAAGGTTTTAATTAATTAATATGAAACCCTAATCCTAAATAGTTTAGGAGGGTTGCCTACATCTATAAATAAGAATGTCTTATTATGGAACAAGGTTAGACACATTATTCCAAGAGTTGGGAGAGCACTTCTTTTCTAGAGAGAAGAAAACTAGGGTTTATCCAAACACCCTTCTTCTTGAGTAAACATTATTCCTTGATGGATCACCTCTACAGGCCAAACACTTGGGTGACTAACGTTGATCAAAGAAAGGAATCTAACCCGGTAAATTGAAGGAAAGCAAGAAAAGATTTGGAGTTGAACTCATACCTGAGGAAGCTAGAATCTTCATGGGTATGAATTTTATTCTTAATCTATTTCGTTTAATTCATGACTGTGCATAAAGGATGATCTGGGTATATGGTTTATAAAATTTTATAACTCTGATTTACCATGCTTCCGCTATTAATATGTAATTTGATTGTGTCCATGAATCTTACAAACCTAACAATAATAGCATACGTTTGTGTGTTTTACATGGCTTTGGAATTCATGATTCATGCCTAGGATAGAGATATACCGAAGCACCGCATGTAATCTATTAAGAACAAGCGCTTAAACCCTCTTTAATTGTAATTCGCATAGAGATATAGCGAGTTAGTTAATTAGGATGTTCAATTTGATTTTATCATCTGTGGATTTGATTTGATTTGAGTATGGTACATCAAGAGATGGCCATACTTTACCTTCGTGTTCTTGATTAACAATCCATAACAATCAATTTGGCTTAACGGGAAGTCTATTGATTTAGATGAAATAATAGGTGAAATTATAGTCTCATATCTTCATTATCTAGTTTCATTCTAGGGATATTTAGTATTAGTTTAATTATATAGTTTTAATTCAAAATAACAAATCATTCGTTTAAATAAGATTAAGATGGTTACGAGTTAGTGTTTGGTAATTCTTGTTAAATAATTCTCCGTGGGATCAATACTTTACTTACTCTATATTACTTGTTGACCACGTACACTTGCGTGTGTGTGTTATTTTGATTAACACCTAAGCAAGCCAACACTTAATAGACTTGCCTCTAGGCAATGCTAAACTATAAGTTCCTATGGCTAACGCAACAACCTTTACTTCATTTTACACTAATAGGATTTCTTATCCCTTGTTTAGCTTTCTATCTTTGCTTAGTCCCTTCATAAATCAATATTTATGAGAACCACAGCTGGTATCTAATACCCAAGTAGAACCTTGATTTACAGAAAGATTTATTTTCAATCATGAACTAACATGTATATGTAACCGAAGCTTCACTACGGTTCTTCTAGTTAGCCTCTATAAGATGCTTCTTGCAGTTTCTTTTCTAGTGTCCAGGCTTATTGCAGTGGAGGCAAACTCCTTTGCTATCCGTAACAGTTTTGTTCTTATTATCTTATGTATTTGCCTTTTCTTATACCTTCTTTGAATTGTTCTTCTTTTCAGAAGATCATTTGGCCTCTACCTGTAAGACTTGGTCTTTCTTGTTTGGAAAGTGACTCTCAACAATTTTCAACATGTTAAACAAATCAGGCAGGCTAGTATCTAGCTTGTTCATGTAAACTTTCATAATAATTGTGAGGAGTCCAGGAGTGACTGCAAGATCAAATCTTGGCTCAACTCTCCATCCATGACAAAACCATGTTGTCCTAATTGTTCAATTAAATTGATCATTTTGAGGACATGTGTCTCTACTATAGTGTCATCGGCCATTCTAGATCGGAAGAGTTCCTTAAATATCTGATATCAATTAGTCCTGCTTTCCTCGTTATTCAACTATTTGAAGTGCAGGAGTATAGTAGGAGCATCCATAGTTTCATGCTACCGCTGAAGCTCGTTACTTATGGATGCGAGCTTAATGCATTGAGCCAACTGTGCATCATCTTGCCACTTTCTAAAAGTAGCAATCTCTTCCTTAGAGGCAGTTTTTGCAACCATTGCAGGGATAGACGTATTAAGGACATAAGATAACTTTTTAGCCCTTGAGAACTATTCTCGAATTTCTTAACCATTCCGTTTGATTCGGTCCGGTTAATTAACATCTAATATGCTACGCAATGATAGTGAATTATACATTGTAAAATTCTGTAAATAAATTTGTAATTAACAACATTTTAGCATACATTCGTTTATTAATTACCAAAAAAAATTAGGTCTTATTTTAAATTGGTTTCTCCCACTATTTTCTTTAAACTATATTACCCTCAGTTATATAGTTCGACAAAATCTAATTAAAGATTTGCTAGTGAGAATAAGCATCTCATTTCAAATGTATATAGCATTGTGGTGACACAACAAACTATATATAAATAAATAGGTAGACAACTCTTGTCAATTACATCAACATGTAACTCCTTGTATTTTGCCTCTTAGATTATTTTGATCAAGTGATGACACATCCGAATCAAAATTATCCAAGTTAAGTCCAACCTAGCACTTTCATATATTCAAATAGAAAAATACCATCCTTGTGGTGACAGAACAAAACAGTGTCGTTCAATTTTTTTATAAGCATCAAATGTGATAAATTAACATCTTAAATATTTAATACTTGTCCTGTGGTGACACAACAAAACTCATATCAAATATTTACTACTCTATTAAATTTGTCATGCTAGAAGGCGACGTTCGATATTTCAAATATCTTTGAACGCTTATGACTTAATATAAATTCTTTGAGGGGCTTGTTATTATTTGTCTCATTTTGTTTAGCGCGCGCGCGCGCGCACACACACACACACACACACACACATATATAATATATATATAGTAAGCATGCACATATAGAATACTATATTCTACCAGGATTGATTATGGACTTTATTCTAGTTTGATTCACTAGAGCTACCAAATGAACAAAAAGGTCATACCTAGGGTGAAATAATTAAATTTAAATATAACTATTACATTTTAACACCGGCTCCATTATAAATGGGTCTTCAAGCGCTCCTTACTCCTTGATCTCCAATTCTTCAAGTAATTTTAACTAATCCTATTACATAAACTATTTACATTAAATAAAAATCTTGATTAGCAGTTAAGGAGAAGTACATAGGAGGGAGATAGAATTTTACATCAAAAAAATTAGAGAAGACGAGGTACGCAAACCCCATTTAATAAAATCCATACATTTAAGCATGCAACTAAAATAAAATCCAATCACATTGGTCAATAGTTCATAATCAACCCCATTTATTTTTATACATATCACAATATGCATCAATAAATAAAACATTTAATATATACATTGATATCGATTTAATGGGCATTCCTAGTTAGTTTCGAAAACCGATTTCAACTCTAATTAGTTATCATGGAATCCAATTCCAACTCTAATTAGTTAGCATGAAATCCAATTCTAATTAAAATAAACATATTTTTTTTTCAGTCCAATTCTAAATCTAATAAACTATTTTATTAATCTGGAATTACATAAAAAAAAATTATTTTTAGTTTTTAATTAAAATAAATCTTTTTTTTAAAAAAAATAAAATAAATTTTTTTCTGGTGGGGTGGCGCTGCAGCGCTGCTAGTGAACTAATATTCGGCGCTGCCGTGTCACGTCATCAAAAACTGAGATAACTAATCATATTATAAAAACTATTTACATTAAATAGAAACATTGATCAGCAGTCAAGGGGAAGTACATAAGAGAAAGATATAATTTTACATCAAAAAAAAATTAGAGAAAAAGAGGTACGCAGACCCCATTTAATAAAACTCATACATTCATGCATCCAACTAAAATAAAATTCAATGACATTGATTAATTGTCTATAATCAATCCCATTTATTATCATACATATCATCATATACATCAATAAATAACATTCATCTCATGAATAATAAACATTCAATATATACGTTGATATCATTTAATGAGCAATTTTAGTTAGCATAAAATCTAATTTTGAATCAAAATAAATTCTTTTATTTTAATCTAAATTTAAATCAAGATAAACTCCTTTATTTTCATTTATCCAATTTTGAATAAAAATAAACCCCTTTATTTTTAATCAAATTATTCAATCAAAATAAACTCCTTTATTTAATTATTCATGGAATCCAATTCCAAACCAAAATAAACTCATTTATTTTAACTTTTTTTTATAAAAAACTTGTTTTGAAAAAATAAAATATGTGGAATCCAATTCCTTATCAAAATAAACTCCTTTATTTTGATTAATATGAAATCATATTTCATATCTAAATAAATTACTTTATTTAAAGAAATATGGAATCTCTTTTCCTAATCACAAATAAACTCCTTTATTTTTAGGAAACATAGAATTCAATTTCAACTCCAATTAGTTATCATGAAATTAAATTCCAACTCTAAATAGTTAGCATCAAATTAAATTCTAATTAAAATAAACATCTTTATTTTAATCCAATTTTAAATAAAAATAAACTACTTTATTTTAATTTAGAATTACTGGAAAAAACATAGAATCTAATTTTTAATTTAAAACAAACCTTTTATTTCAATTAGAAATCAAATAAATAAACAAAATAAAATTTTATTTATTTCCTGGGTACTGGCACTGCGGCGCCGCGAAGAAATTAATTTCGGGCGCTGTGGCACCGGGTCCGTGTTTCTGAGATCCTGGTCCAGCACTGCGGCACCGTGATTACATTGTAATCAGGCACTACGGCGCCAGTCTCTAGAATCTATTTTTTCAGTTCGCGCATTGTGCAATTTTTCTCCAAAAATATGATTCTTTGTCAATAATTATGTCCAATAAAATTGTTCTAAACACATATGACATATATATCGAATCAAAACAATTAATAACTCGCATAAAGGATTAACTATGATACCATTGTTAGGTTTGTAATATACATGAACACAATCAAAGTAGCGGAGCGTGAAAAATTAGAGTTTTAAAATTTTACAAACGATATACCCGGATCATCGTTTATGTACAATTATTAATTAAACGAAAGAGATGAAGAATAAGATTCATACCCTTGTAGAACTAAGCTTCCTCATGTATGAGTTCAACTCCAAATCATTCGTTCTCTCCTTGAATTAACCGAGTTTGAGTCATTCCTTTGATCAACGTTAGCCACCCAAGTGTTTGGTCTCTAGAGGTGATCCACCAAGGAAGAACAGTTATTCAAGAAAATGAGTGTTTGACAAAACCCTAGATTCTATCTCTATAGAATTATGTGTACTCTCCCAACTCTTGGAATTCTCATTCGCCTTTAATCAAATTAAGACTCCTCTTGTTTATAGATGTAGGCAACCCTCCTAAACCATTTAGGATTAGGGTTTCATTTTAATTAGTTAAACTCTTTTAATTAATTAGGCTTCCTAATCTTATTAGGAATAATTAATTAAACTCTTTTAATTAATTTGCCTCCTAATCTTATTAGAAATATGAGAGGGTACTTTTATTAATTAATTCTCAAACTCCTTTAAGAATTAAAGTAAGAATAATAGTAAGAATAATAATAAAATTCATCTTATTAATTTATATTTAATATTTTCAAAATATTAAATAATAAATATTAAGCTATTTAATTTATTCTATCACCATAGATTAATTAAATACAATTAAATTATTATTACGATTATATCATTTGCTTCTTAAATAAATATTTTTCTTCTATGGTGTGACCCTTTAGGTTCTCCATATTAAACCGATTGTAAATAAATCAATTAGAATAGTTCTAATCTTATTTAAATAAATAAATTAAACTATTTAATTTATTTAAATAAATAATATTTATTGTACAATAAGGGTAAGCCCCTTAGCGATCAAAGACTTTTCAGATAATATAGATTTTAATATTAATCATAACAGAATCTTTGAGTTAATAATTACCGTACAATTCAATCATTCCACCATATAATGTCCCAATTAAATATAAGATATGAAATTACTATCAAGTCTTATTTTATTTAATTATATGTATTTCGATACTTAAATGAATAACTCCAAATAATATAAATTAGAAACTCATTTCTAATTTCATTCGTTTATTAATTATTCATTATCTCCATATATAACTTATTACACCTAAGCATACCATTTGATATACCCTTGTGGTTTTAAAGGATATTTGAAGACCCCAAATCTGGGTACTCCAATTCCCACAGATCTGGTGCTCACTGTCCAAGATAATAACATCTAACTACCCATAAATAAAGGGTAAATCGTTAAACTTAAATAACAATACTCCCATTAAAGGGTTACATCGTTAATACGTAAATCCCAGGTAATCTAACCTTAAATTGTTACAATCATTTACGAAAATAGAACATATTAATAAATAAGTCTCGATACACAAGCTTTAGCAAATATAAGTAAAATAATCTTCTTCATTTGTTCATCTTGCCCTTGCCCTTACTTGTGGATGGCTCGTCAGGTTTCTCAGTTTTAGTTGCAATGTTTTATGCAAGGGTGAACAAACAATTGCTCACAAGAATAACAATGGAAATAACAACATGGTAATAATCAAAGAATGCTGAACAATATCATCTTTTCTGAAATCAGTCAACAATAATCAAGAACTGATAGCTTAATAGAAAACTTGACTTTTAAATCGAGATAAGAAAGCAAGATCCAAAAGTATATCTGACGGTCACAAGACCATGAACCTTGTCATAAGTTAACAAGTATCTATACTGTAACATTTATCAGTTATAAGACTATATGGACTTTTTTTCTTGTACTTAGGGGGATCAACCCTTTGTATAATGTATTGTGCACAACCATTTTAGCGCTATTGCATAATATAGTCCATTATAATAGGGTTGTTCATCTCAGCTTTGACATTAGAGTCCGCATCAAATAAAATTTTATTTGAATTAGCTTCAAGGGTAATTTGGATCTTAGAACATTCATCAACTAAGGATTAGCTAAATCAATAAAGGTTCAATATCATTCGAGAGTTCGATAAGAATATAATATTGCAAAGGAGTACTTTAGCTATGGTAGGACAATAACGAATCATAAGTGAATAAACATCATATACATCGAAGTTATTGTGATGAACGAGATTTTTGTAATTGATTTTAAATATTTATTGAATTAAATACATATTTTTGTTGATTTATTTATTGAGTTAAATAAATATTTGATGGAATTTTAGTAGATTAATTTAATTAAATGTGTTACATTAATTAAATTAATGTTGGATAATGTTATAGTTCAAAGTGTTAATTTAATTGGGATAATTAAATTAAATGAGTTGTTAAATAATCATAATGTTGTTCTAATTAATTTAATAATTAATTAGAGATTTAATAATTTGTCATAATTAATAAATGAGAATTTTACTTATATGATATTTGATTTAATGAATAATATTGTCTTTAATTTAATTCAATTTAAATAATATAATTTGATTAATTAAAGTGTGACAAATAAACTATATAATAAACAAGTTAATTAAAATAAAATAAAAATGAGCTTTTTAAAGCCAAACCAAACATGGTCTTAAGAATTTTGGAGCAGTTAAGGCCATGATGCACTTAACCGCTACCTATGTCGTGCTAGTGTTTTTATACGTATAATAGCTATATCAGTGTTATAGTTATATCAGTTCATTTTTGAAAATACAAGTCAGAGAAACACAGAGAGAAAATATAGAGTTTTGAGAAAGAAATTGAGATTTAGGAAGAAGAATTGGGGAATGAAGAAGTTTTCTATCATTTTCTAGCAATCTAAACAAACAACCAAGGGTAATTCCTTATTCCCAAGATTTAGTTTATGTTTTTAAGTTTTCTCCATGAACATATCTTTTTAGTTCTCTGTAATTGAGTCTTCGTGGTTAAATTGTTGAAAAGTTGTTTATAATTACTAATATGCATGTATAATCTAATATATGATGTTTATAAATAATTTTGGGTGAGTTAATCCATGAAATTATGTTTAAAAAGGAATTTTGAGTTTATAGAGAAAAATATATGAATATGGCTTATATGTACAAAAATTTATACTTAAATTGTATGTTAATTGGTAAATTGATGATTGATTATGTTTATACGTTTAGAAATGAAAAGAACGAAACTTATATGGACTGATTTAATGTGGTAACGAATCTGTAATGTGTGATTTCATGAAATTTGACAAAACTTTGAAAAATATTAAGAACATTGAATTTATGAGTTCAAATTCAATTTTTTGACTTGTTTAAGTTGTTAAAATCATGCTTTAATTGTTGGGTTATATTTCTGTAAAGTTTAGAACTGATGGGTAGTAGTAAATTTGTTGTTTGAGCGAAGTTTTGGCCTATTTTGGCTTTTTTTGTGTTCTTCGCGAGCTCTGTCTGCGTCTCACTATGTCGCGATGCTGCATTGCCTGTTCTGCATAGAAACAGAGCGCTACAGCGCCCTAGCAATGTCTGACGCCGAGTCGTGGCGTCGCAACACCTGTTCAGAGAGTAAACAGAGAGCCATAGTGCCAGACCTGAGCCGCAGCGCCAATTGTGGGCTTATTTATCGCGCCGCTGCGCCGGTTTCCAGGTTATTCTAGGGCGCTGCAGAGCCACTTGGCAGTTTTGTCAAGATATGAGATTTTACTTGTTCAAATCTAGAAAATATAATTTAAACCTATTCTAATGAGCATGGAAATGTATTAATCATATAATGAGATGTTAAAACAGATTATTAACATGTCAATGATGGTTTTATGTGATTAACTGATAAGTCAAATATGAATTTAAACTCGTTATTCGTGAAGTCTAATAATATATTTAAGATTTAATGTTTGTGGATTTAATTAATATAATCAGACTTAGAGTTAAGTTAAGTTAAAAGAGAATATACTCATGATGCTAGTTATGGTATAATTAATTGGTATTGTGACTTCAAATGGTATGCAAGATTAAATTGAGGAACGTGAATAGTAAATATATAATCTACGCACGAGTAAAGTTTCCTAACCCTACTTGTTATCGTCACGCACGTTCATAAATCCTATTCTTATATTAAGCAAGTATTACTCTTATTTATTCAAGTTCATGATTTCAAATGAGATGTTCTAATTCTTCTAAAGTAATACTTCGGTTATACAATGTTTATTCAACTGTATACCTTTGAGACTCACTATTTGATTTGAGTATCAATTATATTATTGAACCTTGAATGACTAGCGAACCATTATAGATTTGACTAGTCCATAGTTGATGAGCGTTTTAAATTTTAGAACTACTGTTGAACCTTATCCAAACCAAACTTCCTTTGGTGCGGACTCTATTGTCAAACTGAGATAAACAACCCTTTATAGGAGATTATATTACGCGATATCGTTGAGATGTTGTGCACATATATGGTACAAAGGGCTGATCCGCTTAAGTATGAGAAGTAAGGTCCATATAGTCTTATGATTGTTAAAGGTTTAAAGTAGAAATACTTGATAACTTAGGACATAGTTCATGGTCTTGTGACCCTCAGGTGTACTTTTGATTCTTGTTTTCTAATCTTGATTCAAAAGCCGAGCTTTTCATTATGCAGTACCCATTGTTTACTCGCATGTTAATATTATTACTATTGTTACACTTATGGGCAATTGTTGCTCACTCTTGCCTAATAACATTGTAGCTAAGATTGAAAGAGTTGATGAGCCATCTACCAGAAAGGGCAAAGACAAAGCAAACAAGTAATGAAGGCTTGTTTAATGTTATTTATAGATGTTATGTTTAAGACTTATTATGTTACATTTATGTTCTGCATTTGATGTTTTAAGGTTATATTTCCTGGGATTGAATTGTTTAAGATGTTGTAACCCCTTAAGTGGAGGATTTCTATTTTAATTATGAGTTTCAGTCATTTCCTTATTTACGGGTAGTTAGATATGCTTTAATTAGACAGTGAACACCAAATTATGTGGAAATGAAGTGCCCAAATTTCGGTGTGTCATAAGTTGGTATCAAAGATTTAGGTTATGAACCTTAGGTGGGGAAATGTGACGCCCCCAAATTCAGATACCTAAACCTTGAATCTGGTGCTTCACAATCTAAGTCTAATAACATACTAATATTAACCAATAGAATAATTTACGTTGATATAATATAAATATTCTTGTCCCAAGCCACGAAACTGTTACTAATACACTTCATAACTTACTCTAAAATATAACTTAATACATAATATTAATTAAGTCTTAATACATCATAAGAATAATATCCTAGCATGGAAAAACAAAGCTAATCCGTAGCCTTGCCTTTGCCCTTGTCCTTTACGGAGGTTCCACCTTGCTCTATCCTAACTAAAATATTTAAAGAATCAAGAATGAGAAACAAATTTGCCTAGCAAGTAATATACAATAAGGGTACACATGCATATAATAAGCTCATAATATCAAGGGTATAATGTAAGACCCCAACTTTTTATGAATAAGATTTAATTTCCACTATATATTATTTTAAATAGTAAGGTGTTGATTTGATGAATGTGATAAGTTAAGGGGTAATATGTGCAAGTGTTTCAAAGTAAGCAAATGGTAATAAAATATTCATTGTGTTGGAGAAAATTCGTTTGGTCGGGGAATATTCTTGTTGTCGGAGAATATTCGTACGACGTCGCAGTCATTTGTGGGCCCCATAACGAAAAACTGTCGGATGAAGAAAACGACAAGAATAAGTTTTCTAAAAATAACAGCAAAACTGTTACCGTTAAACTGTTGAACTACTCGGTGGTTAAAGAGCAGTAATACGCGTTGTTGCACAGTAGCACATGGTATTGCACATTATTTCAAATTATTAGTTTTTATGTAAGAAGTCACTTACTCAATTACTGTTCAATATCTTATATTATTGATTCAATAATTGCTACGTTGATATTTTATATTATCGATTCAATAATTGTCACTTAATAGTATTTCATATTATCAAATCAATAATTCATATTATTTGAATAATTTTATTAGATAGCATTATTGGCAATGTCTATGAAGTTCTGTCTAGGAAAAGGATTTGGTCATCTAATTGCGCGCCAGTAAGGAGAAATCCTTATCAGAAAGCCCCCTCTTTCATGGGAACGACCTGGTTGTCAATATTGTGATTCTGTAATATTATTTATGAATAATAATTGATTATTGATAAAAATGATAACCAAATATTTATTTAATTTTGATATAAATGGAGGAATTTTTAGCAAAAGAGACATTTGTTGAAAGTTAACGTTTTATCTTTTCTATTAAAATAATTCATTCAAATATATTATTATAATATTACATTATAATAGTATAATGTGATAATATAATAGTATAATTTAAATGGTAACATTTTTACAATAATTCAAGGTATAAGAATAAAATGAGGTGAAAGAGAGCAAATTGGATCTGAATTGTTTCTGTGTTATAATTATTTTTGTTACTTAAAACATGGGGTGGAGGTTTTTTAAATGTAAAAGGTGGCTGTCCTTTTTTTGTATGCTGAGAATTATTTTTCAAAGTTAGCATTCGTAGGAAAAGAATTGATTAGAGATGGTGTGCTAGCATTTTCCTATAAATAGGGTGCTTAGTTATAAATGAAAATCACATTAGAATCAGAAAATTCTTTCTCTATACTATTGAGCGTATTTCTTGTGAGTATAAGGATAGTTTGAGTGTTGATAACAGTGCAAGAATTCTTCAGCATAATATCCGATAATCCAGACAGATCTAGTATTCTACTGAGGTAAGGGATATTATTTTTCTCATAAATGATATTACTTTCTTTCAATATTCATAAAGAATATTATTTTCTTTCATATTCCATATTATGAAAGTAATAATATTTTATTTTGTATCCCCAAATTCAAACTTACTACGGTAAGTATTGTCTCTATATAATTCCTGAAAGAATCAGAAATTCCTTGAGTTTTGCGTTTCATCTAATATCATTTCACCGGAAGGTTGGTATGAACTTTCTTATGAAATTTTTACCTTTATATGTCGGGGTTACTATTCATCCATACGACACTATTTATAAATACGGTACTATTCATACGCACGGCGGTATTCACGAGTACTATTCATTAAAAAATTAAATTTTCTTTTCTTTGTCCAAGCTATCTGTTAGGATTCTTATCTTTGATTGCATCTATGTTTTGAACTTCATTCTTGAAATTTGCTCCACAATTGGTTCTAATTGAACATTCTTGAACATTGATAAAGTAAATTATGAATCTCTAAAGTTTATCCTTTCTCTCACTAGATTCGTTCTTTATATTATTTTTCATCATCCTCAGTCTTAAATTGTGGTGAAAGTTATATTTGGCCGTAGTGCAAAGATGAACTATTGATTGATGAATATCTTTGGCCTGTAGCTCAAAGATGAATGATTAATGAATATCTTTGGCCCGTAGTGCAAAGATGGACAGGTGTTGGTATAATCATGACCACCGGTGACACAAATAAATATCTTTGGCCTGTAGTGCAAAGATAAATAATTGATTTGAATATATTGATTGATGTTACAGGGATAAAATATTAAAGATGGACTTTTAAATCATAGAAGATAGTAGACATCATTCTCTACTTAACTCTTCTAATGAATTGTTATTTCTGTTGTAGTTGTTGATCTAAAACTTATTGTCCATAATATTTTATCTAATTTATTGAAGACTAACGATAATTTATTCTTCATTATCTTAGTCATAATATTCTTTACTGGGCTAGTTGAGCTCACCCTTTTTCTTCCATTGTTCTCTTCAGGAAATGAGAATGTCGCATGGACTAGTCGGGGGACAGAGTGATGGTCCGAGTTAGAGCAGGAGTAGTCCTCACTATTTTTTAAAATAGTGTAATAATTGTAATGAGAACTTAGTTGAGTGTTTATATTTTTTACACGCTTGTATTGACACTCACAGTTGTGTGGTTGTATTTTGCACGATTATTTGATATAAAAGATTGTATTTGGATTCTGTACCATGTAGTTGGCGACTCAGAATGGGTTGAGTATTGAACCTATTTTGGGGGCGTTACAGTTGGTATTAGAGCTTAGAGATATGATCCCTGGGGGAGATATGGGAATAGAACTAGGAGGGGAGAGACGAGTAAATCCTTCGCTAGTGTGTCCTACCTAAGCTTATTTGGTATTTAATTGGTCGGTTGGAACATAGGATTAATATGTGATATGTCAATTTATTTAATTAACCCTTGTTTTATGGCAGTATTTGAGAATGGCAGTTGAAAATCTAAACAGTGGAGCATTTGAGACCACTGAGCCACCGCTAACATCAACTAGGATAATGTGCAACAAGAAGGCAATAATCCTCTTGTAAGCAACACCACCGATCAAACGATGAACGATGGGATGTTTAGAAGTTTTTTACGGTTCATGCAAAACCAGACGAGGGAGACTCGTGTTCAAAATACAGGTGGGAATAATGGTAACTCGTGACTTGTCACTGTCAAACAATTTAAATAGTTGGGACCACAAGAGTTTTTGGGAAAGCCAGATCCAATCAAGGCAGAAACGTGGGTTAAGCAAATTACCAAGATATTTGATGTCTTGGGATGCATGGAGGAGCAAAAGGTTCCATTTGCCACCCTTATGTTCCGTGGAGAGGCAGATTACTGGTGGGAATATGTGAAGCGTACTCAGCGTTCGCACTCAAGATGTTTTAGGAAGAGTTCCAGAAATTATTCAATGACAAGTACTTTCCAGAAAGTATTCGTCATATGAAGGAGGTAGAGTTCATCAAACTGGAACAGAATAACATGATGGTATCCCAATATGAGGCTAAGTTTGCGGAGTTATCCCGGTTTGCATCTCATTTGGTGGATAATGAGGAACGTATGACACGGATGTTTCTGAGAGGTTTGAAACCCGAAATTCGTCAATACCTCACCTCTCACAAACTTTGCTTGTATTCAGATGTTGTGAACAGGGCTCAATTATTAGAGCGGGATAATGAGTATGTTCAACCAAGGAGAACAACCATAGTCGTACCGCTGGCAGCAGTCATCGGAACAATGATAACCAGCGTAGAGAAAATTATCAGGCCAGAAGCGGTAACCACTCCGGTGGTAATCGTGGCCGTGATAATAGAAGAAGTGAGTCGGCGGGAGATTTCAAAAAGGGAAGGTACAATAATGACAACGTAAAGACGTCGGCACCAGCACCAGCACCAGCACCAACAACTGTGTCTAGAGGAGGAGAACAACCACTGGTCGTATGTTATAAATGTGGACAAGAGGGACACATCAGTCCAAACTGCACACAGCAATCCAAGGTGTTCTATAACTGTGGAAAGGAAGGTCACATAGCTCGAGTGTGTCCTGGAGGGAAATCAAGTTCAGCTGGGACGGTGGCGCCAAAGGCTGTCCAAGACAAGTCAAAGTCGGTGGTTCCAGGGAGAGCATTTGTCATGACTACCCAACAAGCAAGGAAACCAAATGAGGTTATCACTGGTAAGCTAATTATAAACTCTTGCGAAGTCTATACCGTATTAGATACCGGTTCTACCCGTTCTTTTATTTCTCCTGCTTGTGCTCAACGTTTGAACTTGACTCATGAAAAATTAAACTTTGACTTATATGTTGAAACTCCATTGGGAGAAACCTTCGTTACACCCACAGTTTACAAATCTTGTTTGATTCAAATTGGCACCCTCACATTACCTGTTGATCTTATCTCGTTGAAAATACTTGCATTTGATGTGATTTTAGGAATCGACTGGTTAACCACTTATTATACCAAAATTGATTGTGTTTGTAAGGTTGTTAGTGGGAGCTGTCGTTTACACTCCTAAATTAACCTCACTTTCACTTCACGAATTTAAATAATTAGCACAGTAGTAAGCAAGGATCGATCCCACAGAGAGTGAGTTTGTTTTAGATTTATTCTACTATTTTAACAGAAAATAAAAATGGGGGATTTTTGAAATTGTTTTAAACTAAGAAAAATAGAATTTAAATAAAGAGATTAATCAAATATGTAAAAACTTCAGTTCTGTAGTTCAGTTTCACCAAGCACAGCAATTAATTAATCAAGTTATTATTCTTTACCCTTCAATGAAACTATTAACCCTAGATAACAATAAGCTCTGCTAATCCGAAATTCTCCTTAGATATTCACTGTATGAAACAAGCTCTTCACCAGATTCAACTAGCATATAACCTAGAACAAGCTCTCTAGATTTAATATGATAGAAGCATTAAGAAATAGAGAATTAGGCTAATCCAAGCAACAAACACATAAGCTCGATTTGTTTAACTTGTTTTCTGATAATCTTAGCAATACCCAAAAGCTTGTCCACAATTAGTATCACTAATTTACTACTTGTGATGAAGACAGATATCAATTACACGTAATACCAATCTTAATCTAGCATATGATAATGATTAAATTAACTCAATTGGCCATATCAAATTAATTAGATCAATTAGCATGCAATCAATGAAAACAGATTATCAGAAGAAATTTCATACAAGAAGGAATAAATAATAATACTCAATTAATTAATTACTTGTAACAAGGTTCCACCTCCCTTTAGAACTGAATAAAGAAACTAGCCTGACATGCTCCAAGTCTGCACTTCAATGAGGTATGATAGTTGGTAGAAGATTGAATGAAATAAAACCTTGACTATCATCCTCTATTTATAGTGCTAGACAAAGACCTAAATCCTATGAGAACTAGGAATCCAAATCCTAAAAGGAATTGCAATTATAACTAGTTTCCATAAAGAAATAGAATCTAATAAGGAAATAAAATCTCAGTCCAAAGAAGTCCTAATTCTAATAGTAATATCAATCCAATTCCATGTAGGAATCTCCAAATATTGAGAAAGTCAACTGCTGGTCAAACTCCTCTTCAATTCAACTCCAAATCAACTTGTTTCCATCCTTTTAGCTTTAATTCACCTGAAAATAATAAACATCTCAATAAGTCCATATACACTATAAAATATATAGTAAACTAAATATAAAGGAATAAAAATAAATGAATATTATGTACTTATCAAATTCCCCCACACTTAGCCTTTACACGTCCTCGTGTAAACCAAAAGTTTGATTTCCAAAAACAATTCCATTCAACCATAATGTTAAAAGATTTTAAGATCAAATCATAATTATCAATACTAAACCCACAAAAGCATAATCAATGTTCATCAATTAACTCACGATAACCACCTTGCCATTTCACCAATGAATTTCATTAAGTTAAATTGTAATCACATAAGTCCTCTTCTATGATCCACACACTTACTCAACTTAATTATCATGGAGCAAAAACCGTGCACACAACTCAAAACTCAAAACATATTTTTATGCTTTAATTTTTTACCAGAACCCTTTCATTTTACTATTTGTTTCCGGTGAATGCATTTTATGCTCCGTTTCACCTTCCTCAATCATTCTTTTGTAAATGAGTGCATTTTATGCTCCATCTCACTTATCCGCACGTGTTTATGGGAGAGTGCGTTTTACGCTCCATCTCATCCCACCACATGACTTCTCTTTTGCTTCTTTTCAACAATTTCACTGGTTTCCAACTTTTTTGATTTTTTTCACATGGTCCTGCAAAAAACATAAGCAGTTCAATAGTTCTAGAGCATGAGATTAGTGCACATAGATAACTCCACAGATAACTTAGCCAACTAAGCATATATCACATGTTCAAGTACTCATGAGACACAAATTCAATTTAAATCAATTACTATAGATCATGACTTAGTGTTTCTCAATCATTAACCAATTAAGCATCAAACAGATTTTAAATTTTTAGCATTGATTCTCATTTGTTGATCTTAACCTTCGAACACATAGGCAAATAGAATCATGGAATCCAATTTTTTTCAAAAATTTTCAAAGGCATCAAGATGGTCCTATTTTCTATCAAAATCAGCAGATCAATATCACTAAAAAAAAATAAAAAACCTAAATCTCTCCCCCCACACTCAAACCTTACATTGTCCCCAATGTAAGAAAATCATGCAAATAAGAAAGAACTACATGCAATTAAAAAAAAATAAAGAGCTAAATAGTTAAAGGATAGAAAAATCAAATCTGATTGCTTGGGTTGCCTCCCAAGCAGCTGCCCTTGTTTATTGTCATTGGCTTGACATCTTCCCCTCGTCTATGTAATTGGACTTGTGAACTTTAAGTGGACTGGTAGCAGTTTCATCCTTAATTGAGGAACATTGTGTACTTCATGATTTTGCTCCTTTCCAGCCACCAAATCCTCCTTGTATAATTGTATTTGATCAAAATATTCCTGTACTGAATAATTCACAACATCAATAGCAAAAACAGTTTTAACATTACCAAGATACCTTTTAGCCTCATATGCATTGAACTGGAACTTTGCATTGTCTAATTCTATGGTAAAGGTATGATGGTGTGTAGCACTCCTTGTTTCTGTTAGTTGTATTGATGGAGATGAATCCACGTCTTTCTTGTCGAGATCTGCAGAACTTATCAAATCAGTCCCATCTTCCTCTTGTTCCTTCTCCTGATCAAATTCTATATGATTGTCTGTTCCTGAAGTAAGCATTGAATCCTCCTGCTCCTCTTCGTCAAATCCCATTGTACTGAAGTTCTCAACAAACGGAGGAGGTAACTCCCCTAAACCTTGAGATTCTAACCTCCCTATTGTGGTTGCAAGCTGACCAACTTGATCCCTCATACCTTGAACAGAAGTTATTGTCTCCTGCTGGAACTGCTGTGTCTGACTCATGAACTGTAGTGTTTGGCTCATGAATGCCTTGAACATATCCTCCATAGATGTCCCAGAATTGACAGGTACTTCGTAGCTCAAGTCGTGATGATCTCTCCATCCGAAATTGTGAGTTTCTGCCCAAGGATCACATAGATGTGGATTTTGTCTGGAGAATGTCCCCACAGCATTAACTTGATGAACAATTACATCCTCTTGCACTATGGGACAATCATTTGTCACATGCCCTGATTTTGAGCAAATTCCACATACTTTTGCAACCGGCACGTTTCCTGTTGTTAATTGTTTCACCACAGCAGTTAAGTTAGAAATCTGTTGTACCAATTCACTCGTGCTTACCTCACTTACCCTTTGTGGAGCATGATCATTTCTTGTTCCGTATTGTTGTGAGTTAGCAGCCATGTTTGCAATCAAATTTCTTGCATCCTCCAGTGTCTTGTCTACTAATGCTCCTCCACTAGCCGCATCGATCATACTTCTTTCCATTGGTATCAATCCCTCATAGAAGTACTGAATCAAGTGTTGCTCATCAATCCCGTGAGGTGGACAGCTGGAACACAACTTCTTGAACCTTTCCCAATACTCGTAGAGAGTTTCTCCATTGAACTGCCTGATTCCACATATCTTCTTCCTTGTATCAGCAACTCTTGATGCAGGAAAATACCTCTCCAAGAATAGCCTTTGCATATCGGTCCATGATCGTATCGATCCTGAAGGAAGATAGTATAACCAGTCTTTCGCCAAATCTGCTAAGGAGAATGGAAAAAGCCTAAGCTTGATCTGCTCATCTGTCACTCCTTGTGATTCCATTGCGGAACACACCACATGGAACTCCTTTAGATGCGTATATGGATTTTCACCTGTAAGACCACGAAAAATAGGCAAAAAGCAAATTAGTCCATAGTCAAGTTCAAAAGCAACATCTAAGGTAGGATATTCAATACACAAGGATGGTTGATCAAGGTCTGGAATAGCCAGTTCTTTTAAAGTCCGATTGTTGTTCGGCACAGCCATCTTTTTCTTTTTAAGTGTTGGAACAAGAGCTTCTTTTGTATCTGCAGTTTTCTCTATCTCTTGATCAAAATTTGAGTGAGAGGATTGAGTCATAAAACAAAAAGAAAAAAAAATAAAATAATAAAATAAACAAAAACAAAGAATAAACAAAAACAAATAACACTCCCCGGCAACGGCGCCAAAATTTGGGAGCTGTCGTTTACACTCCTAAATTAACCTCACTTTCACTTCACGAATTTAAATAATTAGCACAGTAGTAAGCAAGGATCGATCCCACAGAGAGTGAGTTTGTTTTAGATTTATTCTACTATTTTAACAGAAAATAAAAATGGGGGATTTTTGAAATTGTTTTAAACTAAGAAAAATAGAATTTAAATAAAGAGATTAATCAAATATGTAAAAACTTCAGTTCTGTAGTTCAGTTTCACCAAGCACAGCAATTAATTAATCAAGTTATTATTCTTTACCCTTCAATGAAACTATTAACCCTAGATAACAATAAGCTCTGCTAATCCGAAATTCTCCTTAGATATTCACTGTATGAAACAAGCTCTTCACCAGATTCAACTAGCATATAACCTAGAACAAGCTCTCTAGATTTAATATGATAGAAGCATTAAGAAATAGAGAATTAGGCTAATCCAAGCAACAAACACATAAGCTCGATTTGTTTAACTTGTTTTCTGATAATCTTAGCAATACCCAAAAGCTTGTCCACAATTAGTATCACTAATTTACTACTTGTGATGAAGACAGATATCAATTACACGTAATACCAATCTTAATCTAGCATATGATAATGATTAAATTAACTCAATTGGCCATATCAAATTAATTAGATCAATTAGCATGCAATCAATGAAAACAGATTATCAGAAGAAATTTCATACAAGAAGGAATAAATAATAATACTCAATTAATTAATTACTTGTAACAAGGTTCCACCTCCCTTTAGAACTGAATAAAGAAACTAGCCTGACATGCTCCAAGTCTGCACTTCAATGAGGTATGATAGTTGGTAGAAGATTGAATGAAATAAAACCTTGACTATCATCCTCTATTTATAGTGCTAGACAAAGACCTAAATCCTATGAGAACTAGGAATCCAAATCCTAAAAGGAATTGCAATTATAACTAGTTTCCATAAAGAAATAGAATCTAATAAGGAAATAAAATCTCAGTCCAAAGAAGTCCTAATTCTAATAGTAATATCAATCCAATTCCATGTAGGAATCTCCAAATATTGAGAAAGTCAACTGCTGGTCAAACTCCTCTTCAATTCAACTCCAAATCAACTTGTTTCCATCCTTTTAGCTTTAATTCACCTGAAAATAATAAACATCTCAATAAGTCCATATACACTATAAAATATATAGTAAACTAAATATAAAGGAATAAAAATAAATGAATATTATGTACTTATCAGTTAGTTTTCATAATCCTAACCAACCTGTTGTACAAATTCAAACAACCAAACCACTAAAATCAATCATTGTCATTTCAAGTCATAAAGCTATTCGTTTATTTAAAAATGGATGTCAAGCTTTCTTAGCCCATGTCACTGATTTAAACTAGAATACGTCAAATTTGAATGATATTTCTATTATCAAAAAATTCCCTGATGTATTTCCCGAAGAAACTTCCTAGTCTACCCCCGGAACGTGAAGTTGAATTCTTTATTGACCTTGAACCCAATACAAAACCCATTTCTAAAACCCTATATCGAATGGCTCCTATTAAACTTCAAGAGTTAAAGGTCCAACTACAAGAGTTGTTAGACATTGGCTTTATACATCCTAGTACATCTCATTGGGGTGCACTTGTTTTATACGTAAAGAAGAAAGATGAGAGTATGCGACTTTGTGTTAACTATCGGTCTGTCACCATCAAGAATAGGTATCCGTTACCTCGTATTGATGACCTGTTGGACCAGTTGCATGGTGCTCAATTCTTTTCAAAGATCGATCTTCATTCTGGATATCACCAGTTAAATATTAAAACTGATGAAATTCCGAAGACTGCCTTTAGAACTCGATACGGGCACTATGAATTCTTAGTCATGTCTTTTGGATTGACTAATGCTCTTGTTGCTTTCATGGATAGGATGAACCGTACATTCAAGGAATATTTGGATCATTTTGTGGTTGTCTTTATTGATGACATCGTCATTTACTCCAAAAGTCATGAAGATCATGAACAACAGTTGATGCTCCTACTCTAAAAGCTTCGTGAAAACAAGCTATATGCCAAGTTGAAGAAATGCGAGTTCTGGCCTGAGGAAGTAGCATTCCTTGGACACGTGGTATCGAAACATGAAATATTAGTTGACCTGGTAAAGATTGAAGCAATACATAGTTGGGACAACCTAAGTCGGTAATCAAAGTACGTAGCTTTCTGAGCTTAGCAGGTTATAATCGGAGATTCATAGAAGAATTTTCTTGAATCGCTACTCCATTAACTCAGCTGACTCGAAATAATACAAATTTTGTATGGAACGAGGACTGCAAGAAAAGCTTCCAAGAGCTAAAGAAGAGACTCATCTTGGCACCTGTTCTGACAATACCATCTGGTTCGGATGGATTTGTCATCTACAGCGATGCTTCGGGCAAAAGGTTAGGATGTGTTCTCATCCAACATGGGAAAGTCATAGCCTATGCCTTGCAACAACTCAAAGAATATAAGAGGAATTATCCTACTCATGATCTAGAGTTGGCAGCAGTCATTTTCGCGTTGAAGATCTGAAGACACTACCTGTATGGGGAGAAAGTGGAGATCTATAAGGATCATAAGAGTCTTAAATATTTCTTCACTCAAAATGAACTCAACATGCGGTAACGACATCGTCTTGAGCTATTGAAAGATTACGACCATACCATCCAATACCATCCTGGAAAAGCGAACGTAGTAGCTGACGCGTTGAGTTGAAGATCATATGCGGGAACGAGTGCGATGATGTCAACACAAAGGCCCATTTTGTATGACTTACAAAGGATGGAGATAGAGTTCAAGACTCCAGGGACCCACGTGTTGATGTTAAATATATGCATAGAACCAACTTTAATTGATAAAGTTAAAGCTGCTCAAGCTACAGACCCGCATCTGATGAATATAAAGAAGAAGGTGCTATTCCAGAAATAAGAATCGATGAAGAAGGAATACTTCGAATCAACTCCAGACTTTATGTTCCTAATGATTCTGATTTGAAGTATAAAATCATGATGGAGGCACACAACACACCGTTTCCAATCCATCCTGGAAGTACCAAAATGTATCGTGATCTTCGACATACGTTTTGGTGGAGCAACATGAATAGAGAAATTACGGAGTTTATCTCGAGGTGTTTAACGTGTCAACGTGTCAAGGCGGAGCATCAAGTGCCAAAGGGTCCATTGCAAACTCTTGAGATTCCAAAATGGAAGTGGGAACACATCAACATGAATTTCGTTACGGGTCTTCCCAAGGTTTCTCAAGGCATAGATGCAATTTGGGTTATTGTCGATAGATTAACCATGTCTACTCATATCTTGCCTATATGAGAGACTTATTCACTTGAACGTCTTTCTCGTATGTACATAAATGAGGTTGTAAGATTTAATAGTATGCCAGTATCCATAGTTTTGGATCGTGACCCAAGATTCACTTCACAATTTTGGGTCAGCTTGCAGAAAGCTATGGGCACTAATTTACGATTCAGTTCTGCATTCCATCCACAAACGGACGGGCAATCAGAAAGGACTATTCAAACTCTTGAAGATCTATTAAGACTCTATGTTCTAGACTTCAAAGGGAGTTGGGATAAGTACTTACCATTGGTGGAATTCTCCTACAATAACAGTTATCAAGCAAGTATAGGCATGGCTCCATTCGAGGCATTGTATAGACGAAAGTGTTGATCTCCAGTATGCTGGGATGAGGTGGGTGAAGCAACATTGTTAGGACCGGAGTTAGTACGTATGACTACGAAAAAGATTCAAATGATCCGGCAACGTATACAACCGGCACAAGATTGACAAAAGAGTTATGTGAATCTTTACCGAAGAGACGTGGAATTTAATATCGGAGACCATGTTTTATTACGTGTGGTTCCATAGAAAAGAGTCACGAGATTCGAAAAGAGAGGAAAGCTCAACCCACGATTTATTGGTCCATTTAAAATCCTTGACCGAGTAGGAACTGTGGCCTATAGACTCGCCTTACCTCCAAGCATGTCTCGTGTTCATAACGTTTTTCACATATTCGTGCTTCGTAAATATGTGAAAGACCCAAACCATATTATTGAGTTAGAACCAGATGAGATAGCTGAAGATTTAACGTATGAGAAGGTACCTGTCAATATCTTGGATAAAAAGGAACATATGCTACACTCTAAGATTATACCTCAAGTCAAAGTTTTGTGGAGACACCATGATATTGAGGAAATAACCTGGGAGTTGGAATCAGAAATGAAAGGAAGGTATCCTCAACTTTTCAAAATAGTAGGTACGTACGTCAATTTCGAGGACAAAATTTCATAAGGAGGGGAGGTTGTAAGACCCCAACTTTTTATGAATAAGATTTAATTTCCTCTATATATTATTTTAAATAGTAAGGTGTTGATTTGATGAATGTGATAAATTATGGGGTGATATGTGCAAGTGTTACAAAGTAAGCAAGTGGTAATAAGATATTTATTGTGTCAGAGAATATTCGTTTGGTCGGGGAATATTCTTGTTGTCGGGGAATATTAGTACGACGGTGCAGTCATTTGTGGGTCCCATAACGGAAAACTGTCGGATGAAGAAAACGACAAGAATAAGTTTTCTAAAAATAACGGCAAAATTGTTACCGTTAAACTGTTGAAATACCCAGTGGTTAAAGAGCAGTAATACGCGTTGTTGCACACTAGCTCACGGTATTGCACAGTATTTCAAATTATTGGTTTTTACGTAAGAAGTCACTTACACAATTACTGTTCAATATCTTATATTATTGATTCAATAATTGCTACGTTGATATTTTATATTATTGATTCAATAATTGTCACTGCACAATATTTTATATTATCAAATCAATAATTCATATTATTTAAATAATATTATTAGATAGCATTATTGACAATGTCTAGGAAGTTCTGTTTGGAAAAGGGGTTTGGTCATCTAATTGCACACCAGTAAGAAGAAATCCTTATCTGAAAGCCCCCTCTTTCCTGGGAACGATTTGGTTGTCAATATTGTGATTCTATAATATTATTTGTGAATAATTGTGGCGCCCCCAAATTCTCTACATTCCCTGTAGCAGATTTGGTGCTCACATAAATATTCCAGAAGATAATAATTCCTATTAATCCAAGATTCACAGTATTCCACAACAACCAGTAGTTCTCGTCAGAATATTTACTGTGTTGAAATACCCTCACTTGGATGAATAGGTTTATAATCTCATGGATATTTCTTTTATATCAATAATTCTCATCTATCTGTCATTCGAAGTATTAATGTTAGGGTCGTTCTTGGAATCTGAGGGGTGCGACCGACCTCAGTGCATCAGAGAACCACAATATCTGTCAACACTCCCAATTCAGATGTACAGTTCATATAGATACTGTACTTCTTCCTGTGTTCTAGAAAGGTAAAAACTAAGCAATTGATAAAAGGTAATAATATATTACATATTTTTGAATTGGCTTACAATAAATCTCAACTTACTATTACATTAGAGTTCCCAAGGATATAACCAAAATTTATATTAATCGAGGTGTTCACATATTACGAGTTTCTGTCAGTCATATAGACTTAGCAACTCGGGTTAATTTGGCCAACCACACCATCTAGGAGTATGTATATCATCCTATACAACCACCCGATCAGTGTAAAATTGCCTATCATTAATAACCACCCGGTCAATGTAAAACTTTCGATCATTGATAACCACCCGGTCAATATAAAACTGCTGGTCATTGATAGTATCAGTATATATATTTGTATAAAATAATATTGGTTTCACCACACTCTATGGTTTGATATCAAATCAAAACAATTTACGCAAGTAACAGTTCATATGTCTTGGTTATGCTTGAACAATAAGTCATAACCTTTTTCAAATCACAGATATCACGAATAATGATTATAACAATTTCATATATCAATTTACTTGACTTACATTTAATATTGAAATTAAATGAAGTTAGAAAAACTTGCCTGCTCCTACGATTACCGCTAAGCAATCTAATTTAATCTCTTAGAGAAGACCTATCATTAATAAGATTGATCTTTCAATCAGCATAACATATCTTGTTCCATAATACTATTACTTTATAAGTAAACTATCTAACACTTAACCACATAGTCAAATATTAGATAACCTTTTCAGTTTCTATTTCAGCAACTTGAATTGTTCAATTCAGCAAGCTGAAATACCCTTATCACAAAACTACCAAATCACCTTCTTATTTACCTATTCTTGGGCCACATATATATACATATATTTCATACACAAAAACATTTTTTCTATAAATTTTCAATTACCTTTAGTATTTTTCAAAAATCCATTTTTAGTTCGTAGCTTAAGAAATTCGCTACATCATGCTTTACTCCAACAATTCCCAAAATCTTGGTGGGATCTTACACGTATGAACGTGAGATTCTAGTTTAAATTTTGTGGCCATCGGAGTTATAGAACTCATGTTATAGTGATTTTCGTCAGAAAAATCCAAATATTAAAATGACCATAACTCGGACAATTTAAATCGGAATAAGCTCATTTTTGGACAGGAGCTACTTTATATCATATATTTTCATTTCCCAAAAGGTCGGAATTTATTTCATGATTTAACTGGCCGAAACAGCCACCAACAAATTTGGGCAGCTTGCTCAATTTCATTTTTTAGATTTTACCTACTTTGCTAAAAACAGTCCATACAAAAATCTATAATCTATTTTTCAGTGATTCCACTTGGAAAAGTTACAAGACTCATAGATCTAACTCTAGGACTTAACCACACTCAAAAATTCATAATATAATGAGAGATATGGTTGTTTGAATTTCATGTTTTATTTTCTAAAAATCTAATTTTTCTACCTTTGTGTTTTCTAAGAAAACTTCTATGTTCACTTGATTAATCCCACATTAACCATTATAAATTATCATAATACATCCTAATACTTCTTATACTCAAGGATCTAACATGATCTATGCTTAATTTCATTAAAATCGTACAATAAACAAGCAAAACATAATTTAACCCAAGAAAATTTCAAAGTTTGAGTTTAGAAAACTTTTAAACCTTTGCTAGGAATGGTTGGATGATGGCTATTCCTTCTTGGGTGATCTTGGAAACATCCACTAACTCTTCCTCCTCTCCTTTTCCCTTGCTCAAAACCATGGCCTCTCTCTCTCCTTCTAAAGCTCTCAAGCTTACACTAGGGTTTTGAGTGAGAGTTATGGAGAATACTCATGATCTCCTCTTCCTCTTCTTCCTTTTTTCTCTCTTCTCTCCTCTCCTTTTCTATGGCTGCCCACTCTCTCCCTTCCTCTCTTATTGGACGGGTGTGGAAGGTGAAAATAAGGAAAGAATTGCTTCTCTTTTTCTTTTTCTTTCAAATTTCTTTCTTTTTTTCTCTTTCTTTTTCTTTGTTAAGTTAGTATAAAAATTAAGGCCAAGGGAAAAATAGTCTATAACTATCACTAGGAAAGGGCAAAATGGTATTTAAGTCATCTCAAGGAAACTTTTTAGAAATTTTCTCATAGGACATATTGGTCATAATGAATTTTATTTAAGGATAAAATTATCATTTTATTACATTTAGAAAATTTTCAAGAAATTTCCTTCAAGGATGCCATGGTCATTATCAAATCTCCCTTGGGGCAAAATTGTCATTTTCCTATTACTAGAAAACTTCCTAGCAATTTCCTTCCTAGGACATATAAGTCATTAATAATTTCCTTTTAGGGCAAAATAGTCTTTTGCCACTTCAAGGAAATTTCCTAGGAAACTTCTTAACCATCATCACCCATCATTACTAGTGGGGTCCACCATTATATACCAACACTTTTCTACATTTAACTCAGGTATGGATAGTTCCTAACCATAGTTATTCTACTAGCACATATCCCATTGTTTTACTTTACTAAATAAATCCTTATTGGGCTAAGATTGGGCCAGACCTTTAATCCAATGGTTGTGGTTGATATTAGGTGTCAATATATGGCTGATAAGACTCTCTTTTAGCACATATTGAAAATCTAGTAAATGATGACTCATAGATTTGGTCTTATCATCTAAAATGGAAGATAAAGGGTATTTTGGTAATTTCCCCTATACTAAGGGTAATTTAGTAATTTCACAATTATTTTTAAGGGTAATTTAGTTATTTCACATATTTCTAGAAACTCTAAACTTTTTCTCTTAAATTTTGATCATTAGGGTTTTGGTAATCCTAATTAGGGTTAAATGAACAAATATTAGGGTTTCCTAATTCTCAATTAGAGTTTCTTGATCAACATTAGGATTTCATAACTGATCATTAGGATTCCTAACTATCATTAGAGTTTACTAATGTTACACCTTATCTGATCAATATTTAACATTAATCGCATAAATCACATAATCTGAAATACCCTTATAATAATAACTAGATTAATAACAAAACCCTATTCAATATAAAGTTTTGATCAGCTTAAAATAAATAATTTGGCTAATTTGTTGAATTAATATCACGTATACTAAAAATAATAATAACCACAATAATGATAATTAAAAAAATTATTCGTAAAATATTTAATCATGTAAAATTCCAGGTCCTTACATTCTCCCCTCCCTATAAGGATTCCGTCACTGGAATCACAATTATTGTATACTTAATTTATATCTATCCCTAGATCTTTATTCCTTTTTCCGTCCCCTTCAGAAATAGAAACTCTTTGCTCCGCCTAAGTCTTATTTGACTTGTCATGGCTTATAATTTCCTTCAAAATACTTTTATTAACGAGTTACTTATCTTAACAATGCCTTTCCCTGGAATTTTCTTTTGTATGCCTATATTCAAGGTATCCTAATGTTTACAAGGGTAAATGTATTTTACACTTTCGAGTAAACACATTTAAGAACATATGATTCTTAACCTTAACCTTAAGCTCTCATCATTTTCTATTGATCCCAAAATGCTTGTAATCTTTCGCATATAAATCTAATTATCTTCTTTTCTGTGGAATTCTCTCGAATTTTAATTTACTTTCCTCGACCTTGTGTCTTTGTTTTATAGGCGCCATACTTAATCTTTACTGAGTTCCTAAGTGTGGTTGAAAACTCCTTCATAATTTGAATTTTACTGTGACTCTCGATCTGACACATGAACTTTATACCTAGAGGTATTATTACTTGATCGATTATTTCTAGATTAAATTAATACTAATAGGCAAGAAATTTAGGTTAATTTGATGAAAGAATCAACTATTCCCAAATAATATTATGATATTTCTTATGTGATAAAAAGACCTTATTACTAACTCCATGACTATGTGATCCATTCTTCACTTGAAAATTTATAAGGGTTGTATCAACACACTCTGCTTTTATGTTTAATTTTAACCATAAAGCGTTCACTTACCCATTCCCTTATTTATCGTTTAGCCTTGACTATTTGTCAAGTCAAGCACTCACTGACTCTTACTTTAATATTACTAGAACTCAAATTTCTCCTTCAAAATTAATTCTAATCTTATCCATTTTTAACATTGGAAATCCTTTAACTTATCTGCTTATATTTTATATCTTTGATATGTTACCTTGTTCACTCTTCAATTCTGATACTAAACTGTGACTTTCATGGTATTTTAACCACAATACTTCACAATGGTTCCTATTAGCTTACCACCGACCAAATCGGCGTTCCTTACGGAGAGTCTGGCTTCGGTACTTCCCTATATTCGAATTTTTGGGTTTTGGACAAAATTTAGCAATGTGTCCCTCCACCCCTCAGTTAAAACATTTAATCTTATTGATCTTATTATTCTTACTATACTTCTACTGTGAGTAACTATTTGAGTAATGTCCAATGTTTCCACAAGTAAAACACTGAGTCCCCCTAAAAATACATACCCCTCCGTGTTTTTTTCCCCATAAATACGACAACCTTCATTACCCTAACTAGTTTTGTTATTTCCTCCTTTGTTGATTCCCTTGTTGACTTTGTTGCTGAAATTGTTGCCCCCATTCCCATAATTATTAGGAAAAGTGGCATTCCACTTCCTTTTGTTATTTCTCTTCTTTTGACATTTCCTCAATGCCTCATTCTCTAGTTTATCAGTCCCTTCAACCTCAGGTGGTTCGCTTAACTTAAAGTTTAAGGTAATATTTAGATTATTAAGTTTAGCTTGTGGTGGATTCTCGGATCTCCATTGTAAAGCTCCTAACCGAATATTTACCAACTGCTGGGTTGAGTTTGGCTCTTATTGTTCCACGTCGATCTTTGATTGTGATCTTCCGTGTGTTGCCATATATCTTATAATAAAAATAACTAAGTATAAATACAAGTACAACAAATAATTAGATTAAACGAACAGAATTTGTACGTCACATAATTGACTAGTATTTTATATATTATCACTAGCTTTTCTGAAAAACACATTGAGAAAACTTATAATTTCATAAGTTACAGTTCACCTTATAGCTGCTACTATATATATTACATATCCCTTTATTATAGCCAGGAAGTTAGAATTTATTATCATATTTTCCTTAACTTATACCAAAGTTTGGAACTTATATATACTACACACAGATGTGTATTCATATATATATATATATATATTCATAAGATATTATCATAACTTTCTTATCATTACTAAATTCCTAATACTCAACCTTCATCTTGTATATTTCTACCTCTTTAACATGTCTTTTCATTATAGCAATACCTTCTTCCTTTCCTACATACATCTGTATGCATCTTTCCATAGTTATTATATCTTCCTTTTATTATTTCATGAGCCTTCTAGGTCACTGTTATTCCATACTTCCTTTCCCCTCATTACTTTGAATTTTTACATTGTATTTCAAATCTCATCTTCTCAACCAGTTCCCTAAACATGTTATGCTCTTCTGATTCTTCTTTTTCTGTTGTTCCCCCTTCTAGCCTTATATAAGCCCAATTAGGATTTGAATCTCCCTCTTCACTTAGCTCCAACTCTGGTACTCTTCATGAGCACTCTCTAAATCTACCATAGGTTTGTCCCCTACAGATTCAAATACTATTCAATAAGCTATTTCAATTGGCACTTCTCGTATCCTACCATCTTGATTATTCTCTATCGGCCCAACTGATTCTGGTTTAGATATCGGTTCAAACGGAACGACCAGTTCCTCACTCCCTTATGTGAATACCCTTAAATTCTAAATTTTTGATCAACTATATTAACTAGATTAGCACCTAATATATATTGTATACATATAGCAAGCAATAGTTTTCTTTAAGTTAGTTTTTATATTATTTTACGATGAATTTCCTCAATTCATTTCCTATAAACTCTTTTTGAGTTTATATTTGCACTAACTTTTCTACTACTCTTACTCCTCTAAGGTTATAGCCTAAAGGTAACCCTACCTAAGGTATATAACCTACAGCTCTGATACCAAATTGTGACGCCCCCAAATTCTCTACATTCCCTGTAGCAGATTTGGTGCTCACATAAATATTCCATAAGATAATAATTCCTATCAATCCAAGATTCACAGTATTCCATAACAACCAGTAGTTCTTGTCACAACATTTACTGTGTTGAAATACCTTCACTTTGATGAATAGGTTTATAATCTTCCTATCTATCTGTCATTCAGAGTATTAATGTTAGGGTCGTTCTTGGAATCTGAGGGGTGCGACTGACCTCAGTGCATTAGAGAACTACAATATCTTTCAACACACTCAATTCAGATGCATAGTTCATATAGATACTGTACTTCTTCCTATGTTCTAGAAAGGTAAAAACTTAGCAATTGATAAAAGGTAATAATATATTATATATTCTTCAATTGGCTTACAATAAATCCCAACTTACTATTACATCAGAGTTCCCAAGGATATAACCAAAATTTATATTAATCGAGGTGTTCATTCCACATGATTGAACTCTGGAATTTTGAATAGATCAACTAAAGCTGCAAAGAAAAAGAATAATTGCAAGGATGAGCTACAGAAAGCTCAGCAAGTTTTAAACAAGTGATATATTATACTCACACTAAATCTGAATTGAATGAACGTATAGTTCAGAGTTTTTTTTCCACATATATATACTGAGGTTTGATCTGCGAAACCCCACATATTACGAGTTTCTGTCAGTCATATAGACTTAGCAACCCGGGTTAATTTGGCCAACCACACCATCTAGGAGTATGCATATCATCCTATACAACCACTCGGTCAGTGTAAAACAGCCGGTCAGTAATAACCACCCGGTCAATGTAAAACTTCCACTCATTGATAACCACCCGGTCAAAATAAAACAGTCGGTCATTGATAGTATCAGTATATATATTTGCACCAAATAATATTGGTTTCACCACAGTCTATGCTTTGATATCAAATCAAAATAATTTACGCAAGTAACAGTTCATATATCTTGGTTATGCTTGAACAATAAGTCATAACCTTTTTCAAATCACAGATATCACGAATAATGATTATAACATTTTCATATATCAATTATAGGACTTACATTTAATATTGAAATTAAATGAAGTTAGAAAAACTTGCCTGCTCCGACGATTACCGCTAAGCAATCTAATTTAATCTCTTAGAGAAGACCTATCATTAATAAGATTGATCTTTCAATCAGCATAACATATCTTGTTCCATAACACTATTACTTTATAAGTAAACTATCTAACACGTAACCACATAGTCAAATATTAGATAACCTTTTCAGTTTCCATTTCAGCAACTTGAATTGTTCAATTCAGCAAGCTGAAATACCCTTATCACAAAAATACCAAATCACCTTATTATTTACCTATCCTTTGGCCACATATATATACATATATTTCATACACAAAAACATTTTTTCTATAAATTTTCAATTACCTTTAGTATTTTTTAAATATTTGTTTTTAGTTCGTAGCTTAAGAAATTCGCTAAATCATGCTTAACTCCAACAATTCTCAAATCTTGGTGGGATCTTACACGTATTAACATGAGATTCCAGTTTTAATTTTGTGGCCATCTGAGTTATAGAACTCATGTTATAATCATTTTTGTCAGAAAAACCCAAATATTGAAATGACCATAACTCGGTCAATTTAAATCAGAATAAGCTCATTTTTGAACAAGAGCTACTTTATATCATATATTTTCATTTCCCAAAAGACCGGAATTTATTTCATGTCTTAACTGACCAAAACTTCCACCAACAGTTTTGGGCAGCTTGCTCAATTTCATTTTTCATATTTTTCCTACTTTGCTAAAAATGGTCCATACAAAAATCTATAATGCATTTTTAAGTGATTCAACTTGAAACAGTTACAAGACTCATAGATCTAACTCTAGGACTTGACCACACTCAAAAATTCAAAATATAATGAGAGATATGGTTCTTTGAATTTCGTGATTTGTTTTCTAAAAATCTAATTTTTCTACCTTTGTGTTTTCTAAGAAGACTTCTATGTTCACTTCATTAATCCCACATTAACCATTATAAATCATCATAATACATCCTAATACTTCTTATACTCAAAGATCTAACATGATCCATTGTTAATTTCATTAAAATCTTACAATAAACAAGCAAAACATAATTTAACCCAAGAAAATTTCAAAGTTAGAGTTTAGAAAACTTTTAAACCTTTGCTAGGAATGGTTGGATGATGGCTATTCCTTCTTGGGTGATCTTGAAAACATCCACTAGCTCTTCCTCCTCTCCTTTTCCCTTGCTCAAAACCATGGCCTCTCCCTCTCCTTCTAAAACTCTCAAGCTTACACTAGGGTTTTGAGTGAGAGTTATGGAGAATACTCATGATTTCCTCTTCCTCTTCTTCCTTTTTTCTCTCTTCTCTCCTCTCCCTTTCTATGGCTGCCCACTCTCTCTCTTCCTCTCTTATTGGACGGGTGTGGAAGGTGAAAATAAGGAGAGAATTGCTTCTCTTTCTATCTTTTTTCTTTCTTTCTTTTTCTTTGTTAAGTTAGTATAAAAATTAAGACCAAGGGAAAAATAGTCTTTAACCATCACTAGGAAAGGGCAAAATAGTATTTTAGTCATCCCAAGTAAATATCTTTGAAATTTCCTCATAGGACATATTGGTCATAATCAATTTTCTTTAAGGATAAAATTGTCATTTTATTACAATTAGAAAATTTTCAAGAAATTTCCTTCAAGGATGACATGGTCATTATCAAATTTCCCTTGGAGCAAAATTGTCATTTTCCTATTACTAGAAAACTTCCTAGCAATTTCCTTCCTAGGACATATAAGTCATTAATAATTTTCTGTTAGGGCAAAATAGTCTTTTGCCACTGCAAGGAAATTTCTTAGGAAACTTCTTAACCATCATCACCCATCAATACTAGTGGGGTCCACCATTATATACCAACACTTTCCTACATATAACTCAAGTATGGATAGTTCCTAACCATAGTTATTCTGCTATCACATATCCCATTATTTTGGTTTACTAAATAAATTCTCATTGGGCTAAGATTGGGCCAAACCTTTAATCCAATGGTTGTGGTTGATATTAGGTGTCAATATAGGGCTGATAAGACTCTCTTTTAGCACATGTTGAAAATCTAGTAAATGATGACTCATAGATTTGGTCTTATCATCTAAAATGGAAGATAAAGGTTATTTTGGTAAGTTCCCCTATACTAAGGGTAATTTAGTAACTTTCTAATTATTTTTAAGGGTAATTTAGTTATTTCACATATTTCTAGAAACTTTAAACTTTTTCTCTTAAATTTTGATCATTAGGGTTTTGTTAATCGTAATTAAGGCTAAATGAACAAATATTAGGGTTTTCTAATTCTCAATTAGGGTTTCTTGATCAACATTAGGATTTCATAACTGATCATTAGGATTCCTAACTATCATTAGAGTTTACTAATGTTACGCCTTATCTGATCAATACTTAACATTAATCGCATAAATCACATAATCTGAAATACCCTTATAATAATAACTGGATTAATAACAAAGCCCTATTCAAATTAAGGTTTTGATCAGCTTAAAATAAATAATTTGGCTAGTTTATTGAAGTCATATCACATATACTAAAAATAATAATAACCACAATAATGATAATTAAAAAAATTATTCGTAAAATATTTAATAATGTAAAATTCCAGATCCTTACAATAATAATTGATTATTGATAAAAATGATAAGTAAATATTTATTCAATTTTGATATAAATAGAGGAATTTTTAGCAAAAGAGATATTTGTTGAAAGTTGACATTTTATCTTTTCTAATAAAATAATTCATTCAAATATATTATTATAATATTACATTATAATAGTATAATGTGATAATATAATAGTATAATTTAAATGGTAACATTTTTACAATAATTCAAGGTATAAGAATAAAATGAGGTGAAAGAGAGCAAATTGGATCTGAATTGTTTCTGTGTTATAATTGTTTTTGTTACTTAAAACATGGGGTGGAGGTTTTTTAAATGTAAAAGGTGGCTGTCCTTTTTTTGTATGCTGAGAATTATTTTTCAAAGTTAGCATTCGTAGGAAAAGAATTGATTAGAGATGGTGTGCTAGCATTTTCCTATAAATAGGGTGCTTAGTTAGAAATGAAAATCACATTAGAATCAGAAAATTCTTTCTCTATACTATTGAGCGTATTTCTTGTGAGTATAAGGATAGTTTGAGTGTTGATAATAGTGCAAGAATTCTTCAGCATAATATCCGATAATCCAGACAGATCTAGTATTCTACTAAGGTAAGGGATATTATTTTTCTCATAAATGATATTCCTTTCTTTCAATATTCATAAAGAATATTATTTTCTTTCATATTCCATATTATGAAAGTAATAATATTTTATTTTGTATCCCCAAATTCAAACTTACTACGGTAAGTATTGTCTCTATATAATTCCTGAAAGAATCAGAAATTCCTTGAGTTTTGCGTTTCATCTAATATCATTTCACCGGAAGGTTGGTATGAACTTTCTTATGAAATTTTTACCTTTTCATATCGGGATTACTATTTATCCATACGGTACTATTCATAAATACGGTACTATTCATACGTACGACACTATTCACGAGTACTATTCATAGAAAAATTAAATTTTCTTTTCTTTGTTCAAGCTATTTGTTATGGTTATTATCTTTGATTAGATCCATGTTTTGAACTTTATTCTTGAATTTTGCTCCACAATTGGTTATTATTGAACATTCTTGAACTTGGATAAATTAAATTAGGAATCTCTAAAGTTTGTCCTTTATCTCACTAGATTCGTTCTTTATATTATTTTTCATTATCATCAGTCTTAAATTATAGTGAAAGTTATCTTTGGACCGTAGTGCAAAGATGAACTGTTGATTGATGAATATCTTTTGCCTGTAGCTCAAAGATGAATGATTAATGAATATCTTTTGGTCGTAGTGCAAAGATGGACAGATGTTGGTATGATCATGACCATTGGTGATACAAATGAATATATTTGGGCCGTAGTGCAAAGATGAATATTTGATTTGAATATATTGATTGATGTTACAGGGATAAAATATTAAAGATGGACTTTTAAATCATAGAAGATAGTAGACATCATTCTCTACTTAACTCTTCTAATGAATTCTTATTTTCGCTGCAGTTGTTGGTCTAAAACTTGTTATCCATAATATTTTATCTGATTTATTGAAGACTAACGATAATTTATTCTTCATTATCTTAGTCATAATATTCTTTACTGGGCTAGTTGAGCTCACCCTTTTTCTTCCATTGTTCTCTTCAGGAAATGAGAATGTCTCAGGGACTAGTCGGGGGACAGAGTGATGGTCCGAGTTAGAGCAGGAGTAGTCCTCACTATTTTGTAAAAGAATATGATAATAATTGTAATGAGGACTTAGTTGAGTGTTTATATTTTCTACACTTTTGTATTGACACTCACAGTTGTGTGGTCATATTTTGCATGACCGTTTGATATAAAAGATTATATTTGGATTCTGTACCATGTAGTTGGCGACTCAGAATGGGTTGAGTATTGAACCTATTTTGGGGGCGTCACATATAATGATAATTGATAGCTCAGAAATTTAAAGAATAATGTTGTGAACAAAGAAATTATCAAAGGTTCCAAATCTAACCTTTGAAATCAATAAAGAGCCACTATGGACTGAAAGATCAAGAAAAGCATTTAAAGGTTCCAACAATTTTAAGTGAATGAATAGATGTCACTGAATGTCACTATGGACCAAAACTTTCTAGAAGAATCCAAAGATTTCAGCAAATTCCAAGTTAATAAATATTGAATACTGAGTAGTCACTATGGACCATGAACTCCTACTAGAATTAACATTATTACACTGATAATCCAATAAAAGCAAGTACAATAGGTGATCAGCCTACCGTACCTAGTGTTATGCATAACATACCCTGCTTTTCGTGCAATGTCGGTACCCTGACTGTATAGTTTTCCCTTTTATGAGGGTTGTTCATCTCAGTAGATTATAAAAGTCCACCCTAAAGAAATTGGTTTGGATCACTTTCTAATTTATAGATAGTGGTCTAGCCGAATCAAATGGCATAGACGCTCTTCAACACACTTATGAACAATTAATACGCTCAACATTCGTAACAAGATTCAAAGAATCATTTTTCAAAGATGTAAGTATGATTTAAATCAAACTTCAGAGTACGAATAATAATTTACAAGAATTTAGATATCACAAGAATTATTCTGTAGAACAATTAGCTTATACGATCAATAAATGTACAAGCCCAAACATTTTCTCAATGTATATGGTTGATATAAGAACAATTAGAAACTTGTATTCAATATGAAAATTAAATGGAGTTATGAACTTGCACAATATATGACAGTTGGTATAACAACAATTTGTTTACTCAAAGTGAGGGAACTTGTATAATGCACAAGGTTGTGTAAGTTAGAGAACTTGCTCAATAAAGAGTAAGGTTCGAATACTTGCATTATCATAGATTCCTTACATAAAGTAAATGCATAGGTTAGGATACTTGCCTTTCGCGTAGATTACCAACTTATAGCTTAATGTCACTTCAATGTCCTAAAGTATTATAGTTGTGTATATATATACACATTCATTAGTTATACATAATTGATATATAAACAATAACAATCCAACACATCCACTAGATACATGCTCAATCATGTACGTCATATACATACATTTAGTCATATAAGCAATATGCATTCAAACCACTTAGTTTGTTTAATCTACCTTGCAATTTCCTTTGAAAGTTTTATATAGAAATGTTCTAGGAATTTTTGAAATCATGATTGTATATAGTCATCACACGCTTGAACACTTAGAATCTGACTTAAGTCATGTATTATATCTTAAGACATTAATGTATACATGCTACAAGGTTCAATTTACAATTAGAACAGTCAGACAGTTCTGCAGTGCGGTGCGGCCGCGCTGGAACATGACTAAGGAGTGGCGCGACCGCGCTGCTTCTTGTCACAACCAGAACCGACTTTTAGTCTTCTTAAATCCAACTCACTTAATAGCATACATAGGTCATGTTACACATTAAACATACACATTACATGGTTTATGATTAGGTTTTGTTCCCATCTTAGGTTCCCATCTTACTTTAAGTTTACCTCCAACCTATATAGTTTTATTTTAACTTTTCGTTTAACAAGGCCTAATGAGTTCATTTCACAAAGGACCAAGAATGAAAGTATTTAAACCAAATATTGCTACCAATGAACCATTGATATGCATATTCACATGTATATCACTCATTTACCCTTAGGTTGAATAGTTTAACACTCAAAATCTCATTTTCCATCATACTTGAAAAGTATAAATCATGCTTAGCTAGATGGTGAACATATTGGTCATGTCTAGAGACATAAAGTATCCTATTGTGAGTGTCCAAAAGTCTAGAATACACATAGGGTAGTTATCAACAAAGTTAGTTTTCAAACTCATAAAGTTTTCTTGAAAATCTCATGCTAACCAACTAAGCATGCAATGCACTTTGGATTCACATATCATAGCCATTATATACAAAACTAAGCCATATAAGAATTCTCGAAAGTCAAAACTTAAAGTATACCCATTTCGTCCAGTTTTATTTTCGAACTTCAAGTTTCTTTTAGAAAATCAAGCTAACGTAACTCATATCATGCAAAGGGCTTTGGATTACATGTTATACTCATTTACTTACCTATATAAGTTACTCACACATGCTCATAAAATCATAATACAAGTAAGGTTGTTTCCAACGATGTTTGTACTTTCAAACTTATACGTTTTCTTTAAAAACTCAAACTAAAACAAGTTAAAGTGAGTGGCTACAAGTAAAGCAACTTATGTTAGCATGTTAAGGACATTTATAACTAGCATCTCAACATAATAGAAATAAATAAAATTGGATTTCATGACTGATAGGCGGTGCGATCGCGCCACTTCGGTACAGACACAAAAAACCCCTGTTTCTACAGAACTTGAAAACCTAAATCAAGAAATCATTCATTAAACATGCTTGCAACCAACCACATTTGTCGACATCGGGAAAAAATCCGCGGGTCGGGTCACAAACCGGATCTTTCTCTCTTCCTAAGTTATCTCTACCCTTACTCTTTTTATTTGTGAAAAAGGTTTTGAAGAGTTTATTTAGGAAAATGCCAACATGCATTATGTCGACGATTTGAGCGTTTTACAGAGTCACCAGTTGGTCGTTTTGAAATGGTTGTACCAACTCAATCGAGTTTTACTTGAAAAGAGGCCCAATTGCTGGACATTGTCGAAACTTGATCTTTAAAACCAAAGTTTTGAGTTTGGGGGCTTGGTTAAGTGTGGGGAAGGTGTTAGGCACCCCCACAACTCCCATGTAAACACGGTACCGCATCTTTTTAATATTTCCTTTTTAAATCTGCAGTGTGCGTGTAAATGTTGGAAGAAAATTGGGCCTATGTTTGATTGGCTGTCTACGCATCGTTGAACCTATATACGAAGGGTTTAATTTGATTTGCAAAAAGTCTTTGATTTGATTTGCAAAAGTGTTTGATTTGATTTGCAAAAGCTTCTTTTTTTCGAAAAGATTATTGAATGATGTTTTGAAAGAAGGTTTTATAACCCTTACGCTAACATAGGAATTGAAGCATATCAATACTTCAGTTTTATCTTTTCAGCCTTAAGGCTCAATTTTGAATGGTGATTGTCGGGCTGCGAAACATTCCTCGACCGCAACATATATACAAGTGTCGGTCTCCTCATTGGTATTATAGCCATCGGAGGGACTCTGACACGACAAACTATATTTTTCACTATGTTGAGACCTTAAATCCAGATAACTGTTTTAAGGTCTTTTGTATATACATTTTTTATAGAAAAACTGGCAGGGTACATTTGTAAAGTGGAGTTTGTCCATCATGGGAATCAGATTCTGATCAGTTTGATCATGAATACCACGATTTCTAGGCTCACATAGGGAGGCCAATAAACCTGCACAGCTCAAATTTGTACAGAAATATATCCAAATATCGCAAGAACCAAGGATTCATCAGTAAATCCTGGCTCGCACCTGGCCGAAGCATCTTGTTCCCACTGGATAACGATCTAAGGGCCGCGAGATAGCTTTTATAACTGAAACTAGAAAAATGCTAGATTTAAATAAATCTCAGCCATTCTAGCTTTCCGGTTCCGTCTGGACCTATTTTGAACTGTTTGAAAGCTAGAGTTGGCAAGATTTAAATAAATCTAGTTCGCCCGCAGAAATGTCAATGCCGATTCATATCAAATGAATATTTAAAGCAACAATTTAATAAAAATGAGTAAAGAAATATATATATATATATATATATATATATATATATATATATATAATTATATATACGAAAGCTGTAAAGGGCGATGGGTTTTCACGTCGGTGCCCGGACTGAAATGTATATATATATATATATATATTTATAAAAGCTGTATAAAAGCCACGAAATGATCCAGGCTGGACAGAATGTAAATATATATAGAAAAGCAGTACAGGGCGGTGGGTTTTCACTCCGAGGCCCGTACGAAAATATAAATATATATAAAAGCAGTAAAAAGGCCACAAAATATTCCAGGCAGAACTGAAATGTAAATATATACATATATATATATATATTTATAGATAGAAAAGTAGTCAACCAAGACTGGGAAGATAACCCAGTATGGTGAATGTTGGGTATATATGCATATATATACAAAAACGGTAAAAAGGCCACAGAATGATCCAGGCCGAACTAGAATGTAATATATATATATATATATAGACAGAAAAGTAGTCAACCAGGACTGGGAAGATAACCTAGTGTGATGAATGTTGTCTATATATGCATATAGAAAAAAAAGCAGTAAAAAGGCCACATAATGATTTAGACCGAACTGGAATGTAAATATATATATATATATAGTTAAATATAGATAAAAAGTAGTCAAACCAAGACTGGAAAGATAACCCTATTTGGTGAATGTTTCTTATATATGCATATATATATATATATATATATACAAAAGCAGTAAACTACCGCGGATTTAACATCCGAGCTTGACAGAATTAAAAAGTTAGTATATATGCAGTTAAATATATCCAAAAAAAGCCAAATCCAGACTGGGAAGATAACCCAGACCGGCGAAGTTGGTCAATACGAAGATACGAATATATAAAAGCTGCTGGAAGTGACGGATCGTCAATCCGAGTTGTAAAAATGCCAGAAAATGTGTTTAGGTACTAAAATGTACCAAAAGTTAACAAAAACGGCCACGGAACTGAGTTCCGGGCATATTTAAAAAACGAAACATGACATGCAAGTGTATAAAAGTGCGAAGAAGTAATAATAACTTTCTGATCATAAAAATAATCACATTGGACTGCTACACGGGCTTTTTGCCAAATCGTAGGCTTTAAACGTCCGAATCTACGGGTTATTTTCTGATATGTGGTAGTATGTGGGAATATCTACGTGTTAGAGTGAAAAAATTGGGATTGGAAGACAAGAAAATAGCTGAAAAACCAAACGAGCAAGGGTTCAGAGCGTTTTCTTTTTTCAAATGAGCTGGGAGTGAGCTCATATATATAGACCCAGGAGCCTCCACTCTACCTGCTGCTGCCGCAGGTAGAGGTGCGGCTCCACGTTACAGGGCCCACGTGGCGGGTGATAGGTGGTTTTTATTACCACTTATTTGGATATTAACCATCTTGTTCTATTGCCGAAACTCAAGTATTCTTATGCTTTTAATGTGTTTTTGCTTTGTTTTGCTGTTTTCATGTTTTGGAACTCTCTTGGTGCGTATTGAGCTAAAAAGGACAAATTGAGGTCGAAACACGCAAAGAATGCTCAATAGAATGATAGCATGATGGCATGATATGGCAAAACATGAAGTCAAGCGGGTAAATGGGGTTGTGATGAGGCAAAAGGGGCTAAAAAGGATGCAAGATGGCAAGATTGTGATAGAGAAATCAAATGCAACAGATTCCATAAGCAAACCAGCAGTTTCACAGCTCGTGCGGCCGCGCCTTGTTAAGGCAGCAAGCACGCGCGCCCGAGCCAATGCCCAGAACCAGAAATTCAAATTTAACAGCCGCGCGGCCGCTCCAGAAAGAAGGTTGGGGTGCGCGCGGCTGCGCTAGTCTATTTTTCTGCCAGACTTTGACTTTCACTTAGCCGGACGGGAGAAGGCTGGATATAAGGGCTTGTTTCCCCATTTAGTCGAGTATCCTCCCTTTGGGAGCTCAAGCCCTAACTTAGCATTTCTCTTTTCTTCTCTTTTCATTTTCCTTGTATAGACTAGGAGTAGATTAGTTCTAGTTTATAGTAGTTAGTTTTCTAGGGTTTTATTAGACTTGATGGTTGAAACAAGTGGATGTTATTGAAGATTCAATATTGGATGCTTGTAGATTCAGATTTGTATTTCCTATCTTTAAACTCTCTTTGCTTTCTATTTTGTAATCTCATGATGTGTATTCAACTTGTGGATGATAGATGTGCTTCATTATGATATCCTAAATCTATTTTGAGGTTTCAATGGAACTTAATGAGTAGTCTATATTGATTTCCTTCCATAATTGGTCTCATTCATTGTTATGTGATTGGCTATTATGATTCATACTTAAATTGCTTAATTGATTCGCGACCAATTATTGTGATAACCTATATGGACTTGAAAGATGAAGTGTGGGTTTAGATCTAATCGTAGTAGCGGGCGATTGTATGTTTACATGGAGTTGGACGTATGATTTGTGCTTAGGATAGATATATACCGAAGCACCGCTCGTAGTCAATAGAGGACTTCAACTTAAACCCTAATTATTTGTAAATCGCATAGACATATAGTGGTTTAGATAGTGTGGGTGTTCACGTGTGTCTATCATCTGTGGATTGCATGTGATATGGATTAGGTGCATCGAAAAATGGCCTTCTCTCACTTCCACGTTCTCGGCTAACAAACTGTGATGATTAATTTGACCTAATCAGAAATTATTGACTTAGATGAAGCATTAGGGGAAATTGGAAACTCATGCCTTCATTATATGATTTTACTCTAGGATTAATTAGTTTAAGTTTAATTCCTTGTCTAGTTTAATTAGTTTAAATTCATTCTCTTTACCGCTCGTTTAAATAAGACTAAGATGACTATCTGCTATTGATTTGGCGATTGTTTATCTATTAATTCTCCGTGGGAACGATATCTTTACTCACTCTTTATTACTTGTTGACAGCATATACTTGCGCATTAATTGTCATCATATAAATCGGACAACAAATTTTTGGCGTCGTTGCCGGGGAACTAATTGGATAACTGTTTGCCAACATTAGTTTCAATCAAATTAGTCTTAATTTAAACATTTTTATTTTGTTTAATTCTCTTCCTATATTCTCTTTTCAGGTACAATGGATCAAAATTTTTATCCATGGTGTTACACAAGGAAAGAGCATTAAAGGGAAGTAGGGAATGATGGCGTCGACCCAATTGCTACTCTTTCAGCATAGTTAGAGGTTCTTTGGAGAAAGTTGGATACTATTACAGCCCAGCGGAGTCGAGAGACGGTAGTGACTTATGATTATGGTGCTGGAAGCTATACGAGCCATCAGGATCCCATCAGTTATGGACAAGAGTAGTATGGGGTGTTTACTCCTTCAATGAAGCTTATCCAAATTATCATCAAGATTGGGGGTATCACCCAAACTCTTCAGCGAGGTATCAAGACCAATACTGCGATCCAAGTCCAATGTAGGCACCAGACCACACATATCAATCCCCGTGTTTACAAGAAAAATAGTCTCTAGAGGAAGTCATGTATAGGAGTTTAGCGAATTAAGAGGAGATACTTAGGAGCCAGTGTGACGCCCCCAAATTCCAGGACCGCCACTTGGTCTCTCGAATTCGGTTCATCACGTGCTCATGGTAATACATCGCAATAATGATAACTAAATATCACACAACCACAGCGGAAAATCTATTCTAGAATAATTTACAATGATTTATTATAATTATTCCCCCAAGTCTCGCAACCTACAGTACTTAATAGATTACATAGCAATATCAATTAACGACTTGTTATATAATCTAACTTAAGCTTAAACATAAACAAATCCAGTCTTACTACATCATCTTCACACAATATTAATATATTTGAAACATAACAGACATAAGCTAGTTGGTAGCCTTGCCCTTGCCCTTATCAATGCCCGAAGGTTCGCTATGCTCTGCCTTAACTGAAATGTTTTAGGGAAAGCAAGAATGAGCACAAATTGCCCAGCAAGTAATATACAATAAGGGTGAACAATAAGATTCTCAATTCTCGAAAGGGTATAGCAAGATTTGATAGCTCAAGAATAACAAGAATATCAACAGTTCTCAATAACAGTCGAAAAGGATAGGATAATATCAATATGATTCAATAATAAGTCAATTCAAGATTTCAAATAATTGAATACTGAGTAGTCACTACGGACTATGAACTTCTACTAGAATTGACAGTAATAAACTGAAAATCCAACAAAAACAGGTACAACAGGTGATCAGCCTAAAGTACCATCGTTATGCATAACAATCAATCATACTCAAGTGTGCACGTCGGTTCTCCGACAATTTATATATTCCCTTCAAAGAAGGTTGTTCTTCTCAGTCAAATACAAGATCCCGCACCAATCAATTAGTTTGGGTCGCTTTTCAATAATATAAGTCTAGCCGAATCAAATGGCATAAACACTTTCACAATATTCAAGAACAATACTAAATTCAACATGAATAATAGCTTTAATGAAATAAGAGTTCAAGTATGCTAATTCAATTCAACCGATTAAATAGGAAACTAGTTCGCAATACACAAGATAGGATACTTGCATAGTAAAAGAGTATAAGTTAGGAAACTTTCACAATCATAGCTTTCCTTGCATAAAGTAAATGCGTTGGTTAGGATACTTGCACTTTAAGAGAGTGTAAGTAAGAGAACTTGCCTTTAGCGTAGTTTATCCACGAAAAGCAATCAACACTTTCGAATTCCTATCGTAATACAGTTACGTATATATATGATATTCATTAGTCATATAATTTAATTTCACATTTTCTCTTTGAATATACGATCAACACATAAGGTAAGTTTTACCTAGCTACACAGTTATATAGAATATAATTTCTATCCTTAACGTTCCTTCTTTAGAGTTTAAACGCATTCTCATATTATATAAGATCTCAACAATTAGCAAACATGCTTGCATATTATTAATATCACATAAGACCACAATCAATACTAAATATATTTCATTTTAGCAAGTTACGGCATCTCCTTAAGTTAACCGTCAAAATCGGGTTCAAGTAACATCATATAATATCACGTAGCATGTATTCATATTTAAAGGATACTTTACATGCTTGTATAACTTTTCCAAATCCAATCGTACATGGTATAGGTTCTTAAGTTAATACTTAAAGCCATTCAAGGACATGAACTCATATGGTCTAACATGGTCGTTTTTAAACACATAAGATATTTATATAACTTGTATTAGTCATGCTCATGAGTACTCGTATTGCATATATGTAGCTAGCATTGTTATTATCTTGAAAACATGCTTTGTTTATGCTAAACTTAATCACGGCAACCAATCATGGTATATACATATGCATGACAGATGAATGAGTCTAAGAGTACCATCACATGTGTCCATAAATATCAGAATTTAAATCTCCACGTATCGTGTTAATGCTCATGTGCAAGGCTTGTATTTCTATTAATGAATCTTACTAATAGAGCCTAACATGTTCATGCCTCCTTACGAACTATATAAACACAAGTTAAGGCTTCATTCATATATTTCAAAGTTATCTAAACATGCTCATAACATCAAAATGACTATATAGCATTTACATGATCATATCCCCCTTCAAACTTATATTTTTGTTAGGAATGAGCACTAGTTAGGTTCACATGTTCATATTTTATTACGGAACCAATATAGATAAGCTAACATGCACTTCATGTGTCTCTAGGTGGTACTAACGTGCTTGCAAGGTCAGTATGTAAACATGCTTTATAATGTTAACGTTCGTTTATGAAACTTTAAGTTTGTTTTCAAACTATATGTCGTTTGGTTAACCATGCATGCTAATATACTAAAACATGCTTACATTGCCTCATTAGGTTTATATATATGTATTAATCATGCTTCCATGCTTGTTTAAACAAAAATCAACCAATTAGTACATAACAGTTTTGTTGCAGAATGCAGAAAACTGAACACAGAGGCCGGCGCTGCGGCACGGCAACAGCAGCATACTCTGGCGCTGCGGCGCGGGTGGCGCTGCAGCGCGGGCTGCGGCGCTGCGGAGCGGGCTGCGGCGCTGGCTGCGGTGCTGCGGCGTGAGGACAGTTCCTGCAGTTCAGACTGCAGCGAAATCGACCCAAAACCTCCCATTTTATCTATCTCGACATACCCATAAGCTATTAGACTAACCTTTTTACCTTACTAACACATATATATTGTTATATAACAGTCAATCGCCCAAACGATTCCCAATTTGATGAACTCCAACTTATTTCACGAATTCGATGATTTACAGAAAATACAGAGCAACAATGGAAATGAAAGTCAAGAAAGCTATATAGTGGTTCCATCACGTATGTATGTTCATATAACAACAATATAAGGGTTCTACAAACCAATCATGAACCAATTTGGCATAATCAAAAATTTGAAGGAAACTTCGGAAACAGAAAACGAAAATGAATAACAAGGAAACTGTATTATACCTTCTGTTAGATTCTGAACTTGCTGCTACTCAAGAACACTGATAAATATATATATAACTTTTAACTTACTTAGCCAAAATTCTCAGCAAATGAATTAGGAAGAGAATGGGTTATATTTATAGAAGAATTTCATAACCAGGCAATGCAATTACATCCAAAATCAAACTAACAGATTATAGGAATGTTTGCTAGATAAGAGGGAGTTGGTAATTAGTTGGTGATCTCCACTATTCCACCCACTCCCTTCATGATCATGATGGCTAGAATGCTCAGTTTGAGAGAAGAGAGTAGGCTAGCTTCATGATGCATTTCACGTGTACAAGGTTTGTGTTTAATAATATGGGACAAGGCCATATACTCAGCATTTTATTAGTACACAACACTTAAATTATTACACACACATAACATACTTCTTACTCTTATGTTATATTATATATACTTATTGTCCCTACATAGGTTATAACTTAATGTCACAATATAAATTTTCATAAGGAATACTTCAATATAGTGAAGGTGACTTGTACGCATATAATCCATGTACCTTCTGTTAATACCGGATATAATTTAATCAGATGTTAACACATTACACTGTCTCCTTTATTAAAACTAATTGTTTACAATATTTTCATGATATATTATACAATGTATACCCACATATTTATTGTCACACAAGTTATTAATCAAGTAGCTTACATGGTTTAATAAGCCTTACCATATAATAGTGTCATGTTACACTTCACATAATACATAGTCAGCTAATATATGCTACACATTTAATTCGCATGCTTGCACATATAATTTCTCATCTTATAAATTGAATATTAATTAATAATATACACATATCCTACATCAATCAATATAATTGTTAACCTCCATCACAATTTAATTAACCCTTATATGATTAATTATCACTTTGATATAAATCTTATTATATTTATAAACACGTTGCTCATTATTATTTTGTTTCTTGCAATAATAATAATCACATATTATTAATCAATCCTCATTAGTATTTTATAATAGTTAATTAATATTCTTCGATTAACAATTAATATAGATTAATTGTTCGCTTAAATTAATATAATCATTCTTATGTTACGTCACTGTGCCACACAAGGCAATCAACGAGTTTATCACAAACTCCACCAATTTCTCAATTATTATAATTATTCAATTATATATAATTGAATCAATTCATCTCATAACACAAAATCATTTATATTCAAATAAATTCTCATTTCCATTAATATATTTATTTAATAATATATGGAAATTCTCGGGTATTACAGCCAGGAACTATCAAACCAAAATTTTCAAAACCAAATGGCCCTAATCAACAATACTCCTACCAATGAGCTTCAGTACATGGATTCCGAGACTGAAACAGAAAAGGTAAGATTGGAAAGTTTGTGGGGAAATTCCTTAGCATTAACAAAGGAGAGCTTGGTCGAACAACAGAAGTCAATTGAGGATCTTTAGGTTTGGGTGGAGCAAATTAGCACGGCTTTAAGGAAGGAGGAAGTGTTTGAATAAGAGACGCAAAATCTTCAGAATCAAGTACCTCCAATGACTGAAGCCGTGAGTAATGACCCTATGAATACGTGGTGCTATGACATGGATGCAGAAACTGATGGAGAACCGGAAGTGCACTTGCAACTGGACGAGCATAAGGCAATGGATATAGAGGAGAAAATTAGGGATGTGGAAAAGTATCAACCAACTGTGATAATACCCTAAGAGCCTCCTCCGCCGCAGTTGAAAAAGAAGAGAAATTCACACACCCTTGCCCCCTTGGTAGCCACATCACAGATACAGATCTCGAGGATATAAGAGAGTCCGCATTTCTGAAGCCATGGTGGTTAGAAGAAGATAGAATAGAAGAAGAGACCGTTGTGTTGGTAGAAGCTAAATGCCCCATTCATTTCACAAGCATAACGGAACCATTGCCTAGCTCCCCAACCTTAAGTACGGGGAATTCTTATACAAATCATGTGCTAGGTAGTTTAAGTCTGAAGCCTCTCATGTTGGGAAGCCTCCAAAAGCACACTACAGTGCTAATGGATGGAGGGTTTCTCCAATATCGTCGTGGGATCGGATAGTAGTGTCAGACACAGTCCGGCTAGAGGACTATAAATCAAGCGCTCGATGGGAGGCACCCCATCATTTCTTTCTCTCTCCCTACTTATTTAAATCTAAGTGTTTATCTTTATTTCTCGTCCCCATGTTTAACTCTTAGCAGTTTAATTTAGTTCAAATTTTTGAATGCTCGTAGAATTAGGAGCTCAGTGCCTTCATTTTTGGACTTAGGCAGTTGTGCATTTATTTTTGGGACTTAATAGTTTAATGGACATATTTTTGATGCACTTGCATGTTGCATATATATACTTTTGGGACGAAAAATGCTTATTGGACATAGTATTGATGCACTTGTATGTGACATATATGCACGTATAGGAGTTTTTGGGAAGTCAAATGCATATATACTTCCATGTTTCATACTCCTAGTTGTAAATATTGCATATTTAGTTTTGATTACTTAAAGGATTTAATAAGTGTGGCGTGTTTTTCCTAGGTTCAATCCATGTATCATGACGCAAAGCTCAAAGCCAGCCTCAGTGCATAGCTAAAGTCTGTAGAAATAAAGTCAAGAATGCCGTGCGGCCGCACCACAAACAATGCTTCATCCCACGAGGCCGCGCCCGAGCCCGGCCCTAGGCAGGTGCCCTTTTTAAAAATTTTATACAACGGTTCAAACCCTTATTCATATATCTATTGTGACCAGCCCCTTCCCCCTCACAAATCACTATTTCTCCCTCTTCCAATCTTACCTAATCTCTTAATTCTAAACCCTAGTCCCATTTCATCTCATAACATTCTCCTTCTCCTACCCCAAAGTCTGCATATCTTCATATTATACACCAAGCCTGCAATCCATTACCATCACGCCCAATTAAAATTCTATCGCAGTGAGATTGCAAGGTTTTGCTCAAGGTTTATAGAGATTGTCAAACAAGTTTGGGGGGATTGTGTCCACAGTTAAGGTTTGTTCAATCCATTGGTAGAGAAGCAGTTGGGGGATCCAAAGTCATCATCTAGGGCTTGCTTATCAAAGTTTTGAGAAATTCCAAATGGGTCCAAAACGAGCGCGTTCCCGCAATCCTGAGTCCTCTTCTCCAAGCAGTCAGAGTGAAGTCATAGTTGACCTCACAAAGTTTGTCAGTATAGAGGCTTAGATGGAGTACTACCGAATTATCGCCAAAACATTCGTGAAAGAAAGAGGATTTAAGCCTGGGAAACAGGATGGACAGTTATGGGAAATGATTAAGGAGAGATGCTAGATGGGAGTTGTGTCTAGCCCTGTGCCCTCACCAATGATGATTGTGAGCGAATTCTATGCAAACGTCAGAGAAATAATGAGTGGTTTATCATTTGTGAGAGGCGTGCAAGTGGACTATCGCCCAAAGGCGATTCGGGAGGTCTTCAATCTGTCCAACCCTCCCATTGGTTGAGTCAATTGGGTGGAAGCTGCTCGATTTGAGACGGATTTGGACAGAGTTATTGCAGACTTGTGTGTGCCAGGAACTAGGTGGAATTACAAACAAGGCACGAATCAGCCCACCAATTTTCCAAGTTCAGCACTTAATCGTTATGCAATGGTGTGGCGCCTATTTATATGTGACAAATTAATGCCATCTTCGCACCAGCATGACATCCCATCTGAGAGGGCTATAATATTATGGGGAATTATCACGGGAAAGTACATCGATGTGGGACACCTCCTCCAACAAAACATGCTCCGCTGCATGAGGGGGAGCACCACAGGAAGCATCCCAAACGGCTCAGTAGTAGCCCATCTATGCGCAAAAGCTGGAGTTACTTGGGAAGATGAGCAGCTGCAGATGCCGAGCAATGACATTACCCATGCCACTATTTTGAAGTTTGAGAATTGGGCAGGAGGCGCACCACACCCGAGGGGATAAGGATTTATTTTTCCAGCTACATCATCAGTACCGTCTCCGCAGCCAACTGAGGCAGCCGCTTTCACCCATGCCACTTCAGAGATTGATGATCGCAGGCTAAGGCGACTAGAGAGGAAAGTGGACGCCATGCATGACAACTTTTCGACGTTCGCAAATGGGCTATGTAGATCATTAGCCGAAGCCTTCGCGCAGCAAGGAACAATGTTAGAGTGGCCTATATTTGGTTCAGCCGTGCCTTACCCACCGCCAGATTCTCCACCCGAGGAGTGTGGCCATGCCGAGCAATAGGGGAGTTTTTCTTTTTACATTTACCTTTAATGAGGACATTGAACATTTTAATTTTGGGGGTATTGATTTTGTTTTTGCATGTAGTTAGTTCATTTCATGTTGTGTTAGTTCATTTAGTTCAATTTGTCAAAATTTTAAAATTTTAATTTTATTTTTGCATTCTGTGTTAGAGCATGTTGAATGAATCCATTTTCAGTTGGTTAGTATGTATTTGGCCTATGAAGAAACTTAAATCACTTGATCTTTGAACTGATTTGAGACTTAAGCTTGAGTATGATATCATATATATTAATCCTTATCTGTTAGATACTGTGGAGCCGGTTAGCACGATAGAGTGACCACTATGACATGCTGAGTTTAAATTTTCACATACTTGTCTGCTTGTGGGAAATCTATGAAGAGTTTCAGTTTTCATATGATAATAACTAGATTGTAAAAAGCTTAAGTTTGGGGGAAACAGGGGGTATGCATGCTAAGTGGGGAGATGGAGCGTAAGACGCACTCCCCTTAAAAAAAAGAAAAAAAATTAGAATAAATACTTCGGCTACGACGAGTTCTGTTGCCTTTGATATTCGAGCAAGTAAGCCCTCGGGGTGTCTCTACACCCAGCGCCCTAAGGCCATCTGGTCTGGGAGTCGTTGGTCGAAAGCTAGCTGCAAGGATATCATTGAAAAGCCTATGAGGACTAGGCATTGCACGATCAAATGTGTACACGAGAAAGTGTGAAAATGCCCTCGTGAGTAAATAAAAAGCATAATAAACCCTCTGTTGACTCTTAGCTTAAGTAATACATGGTCTTAGTTATAAATTATCTGATTTACTATTTTTCTTGAATTGAAGCTTGTTTTCCCCCTAAGAAGCATAGTATGTGATTTATTTGTTCTAAAGCATGTTTTATGGTTGCTAGGCACACAACGCACATTACATCAGTGCTGACAGATTGGGATTTGCAAGGATATGCTTTTAATCTTGTCTTGGGTATCTTATCTGTTTGATTATCTTGTGGTTTTTTTGAGGCATTGCTTTAAAAATTTAATTTTGACTGAGACTTGGATTCACATTCATAGTAGTATAGGTTGCAATCATTGTAAATATTGAATTACATATTGTGTTTAGTTTTGTTTTGGTTGCTCGAGGGAAAACAATGTTTAAGTTTTGGGGTATTTGATAAGTGGTTTTTATTACAACTTATTCGGATATTAACCATCTTGTTCTGTTGCCGAAACTCAAGTACTCTTGCGATTTTAATGTGTTTTTTGTTTGTTTTGCAGTTTTCAAGTTTTGGAACTCTCTTGGTGCGTATTGAGCTAAAAAGGACAAATTGAGGTCAAAACACGCAAAGAATGCTCAATGGAATTATAACATAATGGCATGATAGGGCAAAGCATGAAGTCAAGCGGCTAAATGGGGATGTGATGAGGCAAAAGGGGCTAAAAAGGATGGAAGATGGCAAGATTGTGATAGAGAAATGAAATGCAATAGATTCCAAAAGCAAACCAGTAGCTTCACAGCTCGCGCGGCCGCGCCGAGTTAAGGCTGCAAGCAAGCGCGCCCTCGCCATTGCCCAGAACCAGAAGTTCAAATTTAACAGCCGTGCGCTTGCTCCAAGAAGGAAGGCTTGGGCGCGTGCTACTGCACCAGTCTATTTTTCTGCCAGACTTTGACTTTCACTTAGCCAGGCGGGAGAAAGCTGGATATAAGGGCTTGTTGCCCAATTTAGTTGAGTATCCTCCTTTTGGGAGCTCAAGCCCTAACTTAGCATTTCTCTTTTCTTCTCTTTTTATTTTCCTTGTATAGACTAGGAGTAGATTAGTTCTACTTTATAGTAGTTAGTTTTCTAGGGTTTTATTAGACTTGATGGTTGAAACAAGTGGATGTTATTGAAGATTCAATATTGGATGCTTGGAGATTCAGATTTGCATTTCCTATCTTTAAACTCTCTTTGCTTTCTATTTTGTAATCTCATGATGTGTATTCAACTTGTGGATGATAGATGTGCTTCATTATGATATCGTAAATCTATTTTGAGGTTTCAATGGAACTTAATGAGTAGTCTATATTGATTTCCTTCCATGATTGGTCTCATTGATTGTTATGTGATTGGCTATTATGATTCATACTTAAATTACTTAATTGATTCGCGACCAATTATTGTGATAACCTATATGAACTTGAAAGATGAAGTGTGGGTTTAAATCTAATCGTAGAAGCGGGCGATTGTATGTTTACATGGAGTTGGACGTATGATTTGTGCTTAGGATAGATATATACCGAAGCACCGCTCGTAGTCAATAGAGGACTTAAACTTAAACCCTAATTATTTGTAAATTGCATAGACATATAGTGGTTTAGATAGTGTGGGTGTTCACGTGCGTCTATCATCTGTGGATTACATGTGATATGGATTAGGTGCATCGAAAAATGGCCTTCTCTCACTTCCATGTTCTTGGCTAACAAACTGTGATGATTAATTTGACCTGATGTGAAATTATTGACTTAGATGAAGCACTCGGGGAAATTGGAAAGTCATGCCTTCATTAGCTGATTTTACTCTAGGATTAATTAGTTTAAGTTTAATTCCTTGTCTAGTTTAATTAGTTTAAATTCATTCTCTTTACCGCTCGTTTAAATAAGACTAAGATGATTATGTGCTATTGATTTGGAGATTATTTATTTATTAATTCTTCGTGGAAACGATATCTTTACTCACTATTTATTACTTGTTGACAGTGTATACTTGCGCGTTAATTGTCATCATATAAATCGGACAACAAGTTTTGGCGCCGTTGCCGGGGAACTAATTGTATAACTGTTTGCCAACATTAGTTTCAATCAAATTAGTCTTAATTTAAACATTTTTATTTTGTTTAATTCTCTTCCTATATTCTCTTTTCAGGTAAAATGGATCTAAATTTTTATCCATGGTGTTACACAAGGAAAGGGCATTAAAGGGAAGTAGGGAAGAATGGCGTCGACCTAATTGCTACTCTTTCAGCACAGTTAGAGGTTCTTTCGAGGAAGTTGGATACTATTACAGCCCAGCATAGTCGAGAGATGGCATTGACTTCTGATTATGGTGCTGGAAGCTATACGAGCCATCAGGATCCCATCAGTTATGGACAAGAGTAGTATGGGGGTGTTTACTCTTGCAATGAAGCATATCCCAATTATCAGCAAGATTGGGGGTATCACCCAAACTCTTCAGCGAGGTATCAAGACCAATACTACGATCCAAGTCCAATGTAGGCACCAGACCACACATATCAATCCCCGTGTTTACAAGAAAAACTTTCTCTAGAGGAAGTCCTGTATATAGGAGTTTAGCGAATCAAGAGGAGATGCTTAGGAGCCAGGAACTATCAAACCAAAATTTTCAAAACCAAATGGCCCTAATCAACAATACCCCTACCAATGAGCTTCAGTACATGGATTCCGAGACTGAAACAGAAAAGGAAATATTGGAAAGTTTGTGGGGAAATTCCTTAGCATTAACAAAGGAGAGCTTGGTCGAACAACAGAAGTCAATTGAGGATCTTCAGGTTTGGGTGGAGCAAATTAGCATGGCTTTAAGGAAGGAGGAAGTTTTTGAACAAGAGACGCAAAATCTTCAGAATCAAGTACCTCCAATGACTAAAGCCGTGAGTAATGTCCCTAGGAATACGTGGTGCTATGACATGAATGCAAAAATTGATGGAGAACCGGAGGTGCACTTGCAACTGGACGAGCATAAGGAAATGGATATAGAGGAGAAAATTGAGGATGTGGAAAAGTATCAACCAACTGTGACAATATCCTAAGAGCCTCCTCCGCCGCAGTTGAAAAAGTCTGTGAAATTCGTACGCCCTTGCCCCCTTGGTAGCCACATCACAGATACGGATCTCGAGGATATGAGAGAGTCCGCATTTCTGAAACAATGGTGGTCAAAAGAAGATAGAATAGAAGAAGAGACCGTTGTGTTGGTAGAAGCTCAATGCCCCATTCATTTCACAAGCATAACGGAACCATTGCCTAGCTCCCCAACCTTCAGTACGGGGAATTTCTATACAAATCATGTGCTAGGTAGTTTAAGTCTGAAGCCTCTCATGCTGGGAAGCCTCCAAAAGTGCACTGCAGTGCTAATGGATGAAGTGTTTCTCCAATATCGTAGGGGGGTCAGATAGTAGTGTCAGACACAGTCCAACTAGAGGGCTATAAATTAAGCGCTCGATGGGAGGCACCCTATCATTTCTTTTTCTCTCCCTACTTGTTTAATTCTAAGTGTTTATCTATATTTCTCGTCCCCATGTTTAACTCTTAGCAGTTTAATTTAGTTTAAATTTTTGAATGCTCGTAGAATTAGGAGCTAAGTGCCTTCATTTTTGGACTTAGGCAGTTGTGCAATTATTTTTAGGACTTAAGAGTTTAATGGACATATTTTCGATGCACTTGCATGTTGTATATATATACTTTTGGGACGAAAAATGCTTATTGGACATAGTTTTGATGAGCTTGCATGTGGCATATACGCTCGTATAGGAGTTTTTGGGAAGTCAAATGCTTATATCCTTTCATGTTTCATACTCCTAGTTGTAAATATTGTATATTTAGTTTTGATTACTTAAAGGATTTAATATGTGTGGCGTGTTTTTCCTAGGTTCAATCCATGTATCATGACGTAAAGCTTTAAGCCAGCCTCAGGGCATAGCTAAAGTCTGCAGAAACAAAGTCTGGAATGCCGTACAGTCGCGCCACAAACAAAGCTTCAGCTCGCGCGGCAGCGCACGAGCCCCGCCCCAGGCAGATGCACCTTTTAAAAATTTTATACAATGATTCAAACCCTTATTCATATATCTATTGTGACCGGCCCCTTCCCCCTCACAAATCACGATTTTTCCCTTTTCCAATCCTACCTAATCTCTCAACTCTACACCCTAGTCCTATTTTATTTCATAACCTTCTCCTTGTCCTACCCTAAAGTTTGCATATCTTCATATTATACACCAAGCCTGCACTCCATTACCATCACGCCCTATTAAAATTCTACCGCAGTGAGATTGCAAGGTTTTGCTCAAGGTTTGCAGAGATTTTCAAACAAGTTTGGGGGGATTCTGTCCACAGTTAGGGTTTGTTTAATCCATTGGTAGAGAAGCAGTTGGGTGTTTTGATACGAAGTCATTTTCTAGGGCTTGCTTATCAAAGTTTTGAGAAATTCCAAATGGTTCCAAAACGAGCGCGTTCCCACACTCCTGAGTCCTCTTCTTCCAGCAGTCAGAGTGAAGACATAGTTGACCTCACAAAGTTTGTCAGTCTAGAGGCTCAGATGGAGTACTACCTAATTATCACCAAAACATTCGTGAAAGAAAGAGGATTTAAGCCTAGGAAACAGGATGGACAGTTATGGGAAATGATTAAGGAGAGATGCTGGATGGGAGTTGTGTCTAGCCCTGTGCCCGCACCAATGGCAATTGTGCACGAATTCTATGCAAAAGCTAGAGAAACAATGAGTGGTTTATCAGTTATGAGAGGCGTGCAAGTGGACTATCGCCCTAAGGCGATTTGGGAGGTCTTCAATCTGCGCGACCCACCCATTGGTCTAGTCAATTGGGTGGAAGCTGCTCGATTTGAGACGGATTTGGACAGAGTTCTTGCAGACTTGTGTGTTCCAGGAACTAGGTGGAATTACAAACAAGGCAAGAATCAGCCCACCAATTTCCCAAGTTCAGCACTTAATCGTTATGCAAAGGCGTGGAACCTATTTATATTTGCCAAATTAATGCCATCTTTTCACCAGCATGACATCCCATCTAAGAGGACTATAATATTATGGGGAATTATCACGGGAAAGTACATCGATGTGGGACACCTCCTCCACCAAAACATGCTCCGTTACATGAGAGGGAGCACCACAGGAAGCATCCCACACACCTCAGTAGTAGCCCATCTATGAGCAAAAGCTAGAGTTACTTGGGAAGATGAGTAGCTGTAGATGCCGAGCCATGGCATTACCCATGCCACTATTTTGAAGTTTGAGGATTGGGCAGGTGGCGCACCACACCCGAGGGGAAAAGGATTTATTTTGCCAGCTACATCATCGGTACCGTCTCTGCAGCCAACTGAGGCAGTCACTTTCACCCATGCCACTTCAGAGATTAATGATCGCAGGATAAGGCGACTAGAGAGGAAAGTGGACACCATGCATGATAACTTTTTGACGTTCGCAAATGGGCTGTCTAGATCATTAGCCAAAGCCTTCGCGCAGCAAGGAACAATGTTAGAGTGGCCTATATTCGGTTCAGCCGTGCCTTACCCACCGCCAGATTCTCCACCCGAGGAGGGTGGCCATGCCGAGCAATAAGGGAGTTTTCCTTTTTACCTTTACCTTCTATGAGGACATTGAACATTTTAATTTTGGGGGTATTGGTTTTGTTTTTGCTTGTAGTTAGTTCATTTCATGTTGTGTTAGTTCATTAATGCAATTTGTCAAAATTTTAAAATTTTTGTTTTGTTTTTGCATTCTGTGTTAGAGCATACTGCATGAATCCATTTTCAGTTGGTTAGTATGTATTTGGCCTATGAAGAAATTGAAATCACTTGATCTTTTAACTGATTTGAGTCTTAAGCTTGAGTATGATATCATATATATTAATCCTTATCTGTCAGATACTGTGGAACCGGTTAGCACGATTGAGTGACCACTATGACATGCTGAGTTTAAATTTTCACATTCTTGTCTGCTGGTGGGAAATCTATATTTTAACGAAAGAGTTTTAGTTTTCATATGATAATAACTAGACTATAAAAAGCTTAAGTTTGGGGGAAACAGGGGGTATGCATGCTAAGTGGGGAGATGGAGCGTAAGATGCACTACCCTTCAAAAAATGAAAAAAAAATTAGAATAAACACTTCGTCTATGTCGAGTTCTATGGCCTTTGATATTCGAGCAAATAAGCCCTCGGGGTGTCTCTACACCTAGCGCCCTAAGGCCATCTGGTATGGGAGTCGTTGGTCGAAAGCTAGCTGCACGGATATCACTGAAAAGCCTATGAGTACTAGGCATTGCACCGTCGAATGTGTACTTGGGAAAGTGTGAAAACGCCCTCGTGAGTAAATAAAAAGAATAATAAAACCTCTGTTGACTCTTAGCTTAAGTAATACATGGTCTTAGTTAGAAATTATCTTATTTACTGTTTTTCTTGAGTTGAAGCTTGTTTTTCCCCCTAAGAAGCATAGTATGTGATTTATTTGTTCTAAAGCATGTTTAATGGTTGCTAGGCACACAATGCACATTACATCAGTGCTGACAGATTTGGATTTGCAAGGAAATGTTTTTAATCTTGTCGTGGGTATCTTATCTGTTTGATTATCTTGTGGTTTTCTGAGGCATTGCTTTGAAAGTTCAATTTTGACTGAGACTTGGATTCGTATTCATAGTAGTATAGGTTGCATTCATTATAAATATAGCATTGTATATTGTGTTTAGTTTTGTTTTGGTTGCTCGAGGGAAAGCAACGCTTAAGTTTGGGGGTATTTCATAAGTGGTTTTTATTACCACTTATTCGGATATTAACCATCTTGTTCTGTTGTCGAAGCTCAAGTATTCTTGAGCTTTTAATGTGTTTTTGCTTTGTTTTGCAGTTTTCATGTTTTGGAACTCTCTTGGTGCGTATTGATCTAAAAAGGACAAATTGAGGTCGAAACACGCAAAAAATGCTCAATGGAATGATAGCATGATGGCATGATAGGGCAAAGCATGAAGTTAAGCGGCTAAATGGGGATGTGATGAGGCAAAATGGGCTAAAAAGGATGCAAGATGGCAAGATTGTGATAGAGAAATCAAATGTAGCAGATTCTAGAAGCAAACCAGCAGCTTCACAGCTCACGCGGTCGCGCCCAGTTAAGGTAGAAAGCACGCGCGCCCGCGCCAATGCCCAGAACCAGAAGTTCAAATTTAACAGTCGCGCGGTCGCTCCAGGAAGAAGGCTTAGGCTCGCGAGGCCGCGCCAGTCTATTTTTATGCCAGACTTTGACTTGCACTTAGCAAGAAGGGAGAAGGCTGGATATAAGGGCTTATTGCCCCATTTAGTCGAGTATCCTCCCTTTGGGAGCTCAAGCCCTAACTTAGCATTTTTCTTTTCTTCTCTTTTTATTTTCCTTGTATAGACTAGGAGTAGATTAGTGCTAGTTTATAGTAGTTAGTTTTCTTGGGTTTTATTAGACTTGATGGTTGAAACAAGTGGATGTTATTGAAGATTCAATATTGGATGCTTGGAGATTCAGATTTGCATTTCCTATCTTTAAACTCTCTTTGCTTTCTATTTTGTAATCTCATGATGTGTATTCAACTTGTGGATAATAGATGTGCTTCATTATGATATCGTAAATCTATTTTGAGGTTTCAATGAAATTTAATGAGTAGTCTATATTGATTTCCTTCCATGATTGGTCTCATTGATTGTTATGTGATTGGCTATTATGATTCATACTTAAATTACTTAATTGATTCGCGACTAATTATTGTGATAACCTATATGGACTTGAAAGATGAAGTGTGGGTTTAGATCTAATCGTAGTAGCGGGCGATTGTATGTTTATATGGAGTTGAACGTATGATTTGTGCTTAAGATAGATATATACCGAAGCACCGCTCGTAGTCAATAGAGGACTTAAACGTAAACCCTAATTAATTGTAAATCGCATAGACATATAGTGGTTTAGATAGTGTGGGTGTCCACGTGCGTCTATCATCTGTAGATTGCATGTGATATGGATTAGGTGCATCGAAAGATGGACTTCTCTCACTTTCGTGTTCTCGGCTAACAAACTGTGATGATTAATTTGACCTAATTGGAAGTTTATTGACTTAGATGAAGCATTAGGGGAAATTGGAAAGTCATGCCTTCATTATCTGATTTTACTCTAGGATTAATTAGTTTAAGTTTAATTCCTTGTCTAGTTTAATTAGTTTAAATTCATTCTCTTTACCGCTCATTTAAATAAGACTGAGATGATTATGTGCTATTGATTTGGCGACTGTTTATCTGTTAATTCTCCGTGGGAACGATATATTTACTCACTCTTTATTACTTGTTGACCGCGTATACTTGTGCTTTAATTGTCATCATATAAATCGGACAATAGCGGGTCCCGTTGCAACGAAGTACGTGCACTTCGAGCAATGCGATGTCAAGTTTGAAACTTTCTAACTTTTGATCGGAGCGTCCATTTAAGGCGTGTTGTACCTTTTCGAAAAGCCCTCGTCGGGTTCATAACCAGGTCTTCGATTCCCCAAAGTTTGTTTGTTGAGCTGTCTTGCGCTGTTTGCACTCGGGATCATTGTTATGCTTTGTTCTAACCTTGGTGGCATTAATTCGGCTTGAGTTTTATTGAATCAACTTAGAGTTGCTAAAATAACTATTTTACCCCTCCCGGGGTTGCCTTTAATGCTGGCATGGCCTTCGACTAACTTCCTGGGGTTATTTTCAAGGTTTGGATCCTAGTTGATTCAGTTTGTCCTCAGCGTTGTCTCTGAGGCTGATTTGGTCACTCAAGGTTTTTCTATGGAGATGTTGTGATGCTTTAGGATTATTTCTGAAGTTGGCCTGACCTACCGGGTTGAGACCGAGGATGACTTGTACTTCCCGAGTTGAGTAAGAGGATGATCTGTACCTCCCGGGTTGAGATCGGGGCTTCCTATACTTCCCGGGTTGAGACCGCGGCTGACCTGTACATCCCGGGTTGAGATCGGGGTTGACCTATACTTCCCGGGGTTATACTGGAGCTGACCTTTACCTCCCGGGTTGAGACCAGAGCTGACATGTACTTCCCGGGTTGAGACCGGGGCTGACTTATACCTCACTAGTTGAGAACGGGGCTGATCTTTACCTCTCAGATTTAGACCGGGGCTGACCTGTACATCCCGGGTTGAGACTAGGGCTGACCTGTACCACCCAGGTTGAGATCGGGGCTAATCTGTACCTCCCTGGTTGAGATCGGGGCTGACCAGTACCTCCCGGGTTTTGACCGGGGCTGATCTGTACCTCCTAGGCTGAGACCGGGGCAGATTTGTACCTCTCGGGTTGAGACCGGGGCTAATCTGTACCTCCTGAGTTGAGATCGGGGCTGATCTGTACTTCTCGGGTTGAGACCGGGGTTGATCTGTACATTTTGAGTTGAGATCAGGGTTGACTTGATGGCCCGATATTGAGATCGAGGTTGATTTGATGACCCAGTAATTATTCAGGGGTTGATTTGATGACCCGGTATTGAAACCGGGGTTGATTTGATGGCCCGGTATTGAAACCAGGGTTGATTTGATTGCCCGATATTGAGACCGGGGTTGATTTGACGGCCCGGTATTGAGACCGGGGTTGAGTTGACATCCAGGTATTGAGACCGGGGTAGAGTTGATTGCCCGATTTTTAGACCGGGGTTGAGTTAATTGCCCGGTATTGAGACCGGGGATGATTTGATGGCCCGGTATTGAGATCGGGATGATTTGACGGTCCGGTATTGAGACTGGGATTGATTTGATGGCCCGATATTGAGACCAAGGTTGATTTGATGGCCCGATATTGAGACCGGAGTTGATTTGTTGGCCCGGTATTAAGACCGGGGTTGACTTGATGGCCCGGTATTAAGACCGGATTTGATTTGATGGCCCGGTATTGAGATCGAGGTTAATTTGATGGCCCGGTATTGTGACCAGGGTTGATTTGATGGCCCGGTATTGAGATCGGGGTTGATTTGATGGACCGACTGGGGTTGATTTGATGGCCCGATATTGAGATCGGGGTTGATTTGATAAGACAATTTTGACCTCTTACAGTTTTAGTAACAAGGAAAGAAAATTTCGAGTGTCTACAACTTTGTTTCCAACCATACATAAAAATTAACTAACATTATGTTAACAACTTCCAAGCCAATTCACAAAGATTTCAGTAAAATTATAGAAATTTACCAAATTGGAAATTAAGAATATAGAACATGATTATTACCTCTTGCAGTTAAGTTACCAACTTCTTTGGTCATATCTTCTTATTATACCTCCAACTTCTGAACTCATTCTTAAATTTTAGCCTAACAACCAATCTAGCAAAAATGAATTTGAGAAGAGGGCTTCCCATTTATAGAGAATCCAAAACCAATACAAAACCATTGCCCTAGAGCTTGAACCAAAGGAAGAAGATGAAAGATGATGGGCAATGAAGAGTTGGTGAAATAGTTTCATTAGTACTGTTAAAACCACTCCCCCTTCATCGTTTGAATTTCTCTGAAAATTTGGGCAAGGTAGGAGCATAGGCTTTTTACAAAACATGTGAATGAGAGAAATGCGACAAACAAAATAGGACAACTCTCTCCTACTCTCAGCATTAGTAAAATGGCTATCAAAATACTAAGGTCAAGTCCCTTTTAGGCTTATAAAGTGCTATTTAAATGATTTAATGCTATTACATTGTGATAAGTTAAAAGTACATATACACAGAATCATATAATCCTTGTATATTGGGTTAGTCCAAATAAGATTTGAATTGGGTTGGAATATAAATTTGTTGCGTACTAACAACCCAATTATTTTCCATAAAACTTATTATTCTAATTACACCCAAATAACATAATAATAATTAATATCAATATTTTTTTAAAAAAAATTAACTTTTTTCCATACTTTTAAAATGCACATTTAATTGCTTCACTATGAATCATTATGTCACACAAGTTTCATTTATGCAAGCTTACATATCTCAAGCTTATTATCTTAACATATAGTCTTATAATAATTATTCACATTATAATATCACATCTCATATTTTATGCATGAGACAACTTTATTGAATTCAATATTTATATAACCACACAATACATGTAATTGCACATAACAACAATTAATTAAATAATACTAATTAATCCATCACATTATTTAAATATTCCCTTCATAAATTTAATTAAACAATTACTTAGTCTACCATTATGCTACACAAGGCATATTACATAGGCTTAAATTAAGCTCTTCATTAAATTCTCCATATCTCTCAATTATCATCTACTCAATTAAATTTAGATTGAATTACCACAATTCAAGTCACACATAAATATATATGTATTCAACATAAATACTCAAATATTTTTATTTTCATTACTAATACTATAAAAAAAATCACGGGTATTACATCTTCCCCCCCTTATAAAAATTCCGTCTCGGAATTGGTACAAGGTTACACAAACAGATGGGGATAGTCCCTTCTCATCTTATCTTCTAACTCCAGCGTAGCCTACTCGGCATTATGGTCCCGCAAAAATATCTTGTACGTCGCTTTGCCTACTCTCTTCAATACCTCGAACGGTTTTAAGAACTCGGACTAATTTTTCCTTTATTACGGAATCTTATCTTTCCTTTTTCAGGGAGACAACCTTTAAGAAAAACACAAAACCACCAACTTCCAAATCTTAGCTTTGACGGTGCAAGGTTGCGTATTTCTTTTATCGATCTTGAGCTGCTACTAATCTGGCTCTTATTGTGTCCACCGCATATACCGTTTGTTGAACAAATTTCGGCTCCAAAAGCAGTCTTTCTCCGACCTCATCCCAATCATAACGGTATTCTACAATTTCTTCCGTAGAGAGCTTCGTACGGTGGTATATCATTACTCGTAAGATAACTATTATTAAAAGCGAATTCTACTAAGGTAAGTGATCATCCCAATTCTCTTTGAATTCCATCACGCAAGCTCTAGGCATGTCTTCTAGCGTTTTTATTATTTTCTCGCTTTGTCCGTCGATTTGAGGATGATAAGTAATACCCCGCCTCAATTGTGTTTCCATTCTTTCTTGCAAGCTCTTTAAAAAATTTCGACGTGAAACACGGATCTCGATCAGAAACAGTTGACATCGATACTCGGTGTCGTAAAACGATTTCCTTTACGTACAACTTCACTAATTAATTTTAAAATCGAATCAAATCTTTATTGGTAGAAGGTGTGTCGTCTTTGTCAATTGGTAGATGTACTTTACAACTTCTTGTTCCATATTTGGCCACCGAAAGTGTTGTCGAAGATCCCAGTACATTTTTATGCTTCCTGGTGAATGGAATATGTAGAATTGTGGCCTCGTGCAAAACCTCCTCTCTCAATTTAGTTATGGTTGGCATTCGCACTCGATCTTCAAATATTAATATACCATCCTTATTCATCTTGAGCTTTTCTTCTTCATTTTTTACTATCCTTTCCTTTATCTTCTCACACTCTTCATCTTTCTCTTGTGATTCATTTACTCCATCCAATAACATCAGACGATCTCCAATTACAATTAACTTCCCTTCGGACTCTCTGGGTCCCTTCACTTCTATTTTTGGTCTTTACCATTCTCTAATTAGCTCCTTCTAGACTGTCACTGCAAGCAACTTCTACTTCCCTTTTCTACTCAATGCGTTAGTGACTACGTTCGCCTTCCGTAGGTGATAAAAAATTTTGCAATCGTAATATTTAATTTATTCCAATCACCTCCATTGCCGCGTGTTTAACTCCATGAAACTCTCTTTGCAATTCTCCGTCCAAACAACTTCACCGTCTTCTCTATTAGATTGTTCAACGGGATCACTATCTTAGAAAAATCTTAGATAAGTCTTTGATAGTAACCAGCTAACCCTAAGAAACCCCTCACGTCCATTGGAATATTTGGTTGTTCTCAATTACTTACCGCCTCCACCTTTGAAGGATCTACTGAAATTTTTATCTTTGTCTATAACGTGTTCTAAAACTAAACCTTCTCCATTCAAAATCTACACTTCAAATTTTTCGCGTACATCTTCTCCCTTCTTAGCGCTTCTAATACCATCTTCAGATGTTCATCGTGCTCTTCCTTGAATCGAGTTTGGAACGCCGTCTTTGGTATTTTTTTCTTCGTACCTTCAACTGATGATAACTCGTTTGTAGATCTATCTTTGAAAACACTTTGCTCCTTTCGATTGATCAAAAAGGTCATCTATTCTCAGTAACGGTTACATATTCTTAATCGTCATCCTTTTCAATTCTTGATAGTCCATACAGAGTCTCATCGATCCATCCTTCTTCTTGACACACAACACTGGTGTTCCCCAGGGGACTCGGCTGAATATATTCCTTATCTAGCAATTCTTGCATTTGTATTATCAATTCCTTCATTTCTAAAGGCTATAAGATATGGGGCTTTCGAAATCGGTGCAGTTCCCGGTACTAAGTTTATCACGAATTCAATTTCTCTGTTAGGCGGAAGGCCGGGCAAATCGTCTGGGAATACATTATGAAATTCTCTCACCATCGGTATATTTTTCATTTCTACTTCCTTTTTCTAAGTATCTACAATATAAGATAAATTGTAACGCCTGAAAAATTGGACTTTTATGTAAAAAAAAATTATTTGATTTATTGAATAAAATTATAAATAGATGTTTATTAAAGTGAGTAAGCTAATTAAAGGTCGTTTTATAACCTAGAGAACTTGAATGTTGTTAGGATTTTGACTATGTGCTAGAATTAAATAATGTGAATTTCCAAGACAAAAATAAAAGTTTTTTGAGAAATTTCCGTAAAATTATTATTCAACCGTTTCTGCTCGGGAATTATTTTTGAATTTTCAAGAAATGAGTAGTGATAGGATTTAAAGACGGGGTGGAATATCAAATAATATTTCAGTTATGGCTCACGAAGTTTTCACGTGAGGACTTAAAACCCTAAGGGTTAGGAAAATTAAATCTAATAATAAATTGGTTAAGTATAATAATAAATGATTATTATACGGAATGAATACGAGTATAATACTAGATATTATACGAGTATAATACAAATAGGATACGAGAATTAATACGACGTATAATACGAATTTTATACGAAGTACATATGTTCAATTTGAATTAATTCTAATAATCAAACCCGTGGATCGAACCGATGGGTTAACGGGTGGGCAACCCATGAGGGCCCATAGGATACATTGGGGGATATGGGGGGACATATGGGTACCATATGCTAGCACATGGGCTTCACATGGGATGAGGAGATTTTCCCTAAAGACCATAATACCCTTGGTCTTCCAAAACCTATAAAATAGAGAGCTTGGTTGATCATTTGGTGGTTTACCACACTTGAGCAATTATATTGAGAGAGAGAGAAGATAGTAACAAGAAAGAAATGAAAGAGCAAGAAAGCTAGCTTATTATTTTGTCAAGAACAAGAGTCCAAGCTGATAGTAGTGTGCATACAAGCCAATCATGAATGATGATAAAGCACATACTTTGTAAACAATCTTATTTATTTATTAATAAAATATTCATTTATTAAAGGCATTTAATTATCTATATGGTGCTGCTTTTATAATATGTAAATAACTCATAGTTTTAAGCAATGCTTTTAGAATCATGATGATGATCATGCTAATGAGATCTAAATTCTTAGAAAGCTCTAAAACTAAAATAGTTCCAAATAGAGGGATTACTAAAAAGGAGAGTAGTAAATCCGGATAGATTGGTACATATGTTGCTTGCTCATTGGATGAGGATGATTGATCTCATAATCATTTATGTGGAGGCACTAAAGCAAGTATGTAGGTGCTTATTGAAGAATAAGTTCACTGAACGTGACTCGCTATGGAATACCTAATGGAGTTTTACTCGCCTGTCAATAGGAATTCCTAATGTGATAGTAGTACATGTGATCCTTGGACTTGAGATCATCATAGTATCTTGTATGTAACAAATTATAATTTGACTTATTCCTTAAGACCTTTAAGGCATATAAAGGGTATGATTGGGTATAATGAGTTATATATGGAGATAATGAATGATCAATAAAGAATGTATCACCTCTAGTAAAAGAGGAGATATGTCCTATGTGATTCGTTAAATGACAACCCAAGAATCCTTGGCCAAGGTGGAATAAAATTAGAAAGGTGTTTCTAATTTGCATTATTTGGAGTTGTGCATTTTCTAATAGAAATACATATAATTAAATAAAATGAGTCTTGACAGTAAATCCATGCCTTATATTTAATTGGGACATTGTATGGTGGAAGGATTGAATTGTACGGTAACTATTTACTCACAGGTTCTTTTATGATTAATGTTGAAATCTATATTATCTGAAAAGTCGTTGATCGCTAGGGAGGCTTATCCCTATTGTAGAATAAATATTATTTATTTAAATAGATTATTAGTTTAATTTATTTATTTAAATAAGATTAGAATTGTTCTAATTGATTTATTTACAACCGATTTAATATGGAGAACCTAAAGGGTCACACCATAAAAGAAAGAATAATTATTTAAGAAGATAATGGCATAATTGTAATAATGCATTAAGTTTAATTAGTTTAATCTATGGTGATAGAATAAATTAAATTGCTTAATATTTATTATTTAATATTTTAGAAATATTAAATATAAATTAATAAGAGGAGTCTTATTAATATTATTATTTTAATTTCTAAAGTAGTTTAGTAATTAATTTAATATTAGTACTTTCATTAATTCCTAATCAGATTAGGAGACAAATTAATTATATGAATTTAATTAATTCTTCCCAATGTGGTGGGAAGCTTAAATTAATTAAAGGAGTTTAATTAATTAAATGAAATCCTATGTCTAATAGGATTAGAAGGGTTGACCAATATCTATATAATAGGAGTCTTATAATATATCTCAGTTGATGCAATTCCAATTGTTGGAGAGTACTTCATTTCTATAGAGGATAGAAAACTAAGCCAACCACCCTCCTTCTTGATAATTCATCTTCCTTGGTGGATCACCTCTAGAGGCCAAACACTTGGGTGACTAACGTTGATCAAAGGAAGGAATCTAACCCAAAAATTTAAGGAGATCACGAAGAACAAGGAATTGAACTCGTACCTGTGGAAGCTTCGTTTTACAAGGGTATGATTCCATAACTTCTTATTTATCATTTTAAATTAATAATTTGCATAAAGGATGATCCGAGTGATGGTTTTGTAGAATTTTTTTAAACTCTGATATACCATGCTTCCGCTAATTTTTGTAATTTGATTGCGTCACGATATCGTACAAACCGAGCAGTGGTATCAGAGCCAAACGTTTATGCAATTATTAATTATTTTGATTCCATATTATATGAGTATGTATTTAGAATAATTTATTGGGCATAATTAATTGTATAAAATTAATATATTTTTTTGAAAGAAATAAAACGGAAAGCACTCTTTTTTTTGAAGCATTCACGTTACGGTAACACAAGGGAGATTTGCGTTGACCATGTTATTTTTTCAAAGAAAAGTGGCCTGTTAAGTGATTCGTTTTACAAGTAAAAAAAAAAAGTGACCTAGGAATTCCTAATAAAAAGGAAGCTTCGTCATTTTATGCAGAATCAGGATTCTAAGACTTAATAAGTACGGATCAGATTATATGTTATATATATACCCGTTATTATTATATATATAATATAATACATATTCAGATTATATATATATATATATATATAATATTCTTAATAATTTTATAATTAAAATAAAGAGTTTATTTTAATTTTGAAATTGAATTTCATGCAATTTAAAATTGCCCATTAAATGATACTCATATATATGGAATGTTTTAATTCATGAGATGGATATTTATTTATTGATATATATGGTGATATGTATGATAACAAATGGGGTTGATTATGGACTATGACCAATGTGATTCGATTTTATTTTGGATGAATGCTTGAATGAATGAGTTTAAAATGGGGTCTGCGTACCTCGTCTTATCTAGTTTTATTCTCGATGTAAATTATATCTCCTTCCTATGTACTTCCCCTTGACTGCTGATCAAAGTTTCTATTTAATTATAGTTTATGTAATAGAAATAGTTTGAATTATCTTGAAGAAATTGGAGACCAAGGAGTAAGGAACGCGTGAAGACCCATTTGTATGGAGTCCGGGTATAAATGTAATAGTTATATTTAAATTTAAATTTTTGCACTCCTAGGTTTAACCTTTTGGTTCACTTGGTGGCTCTAGTGAACCAAACTAAAATAAAAGTCCATAATCAATCCTGGTAGAATATAGTATTCTATATTGCATGCTAAATATTATATATATTATATTTTATGCAAACATGCTTCGCATGTTTAATAAAATGACGCGTATTTTATATATATATATATATATATATATATGTATGCGTGCTAAACAAGATGAGACAAATAATAACAAACCCCTCAAAGAAATAATATTAAGTCCGAAGCGTTCAAATGATATTTGGAATATCGAACGTCGCCTTCTAGCATGATAATTTAATAGAGTATTAAATATTTAATATGAGCTTGTTGTGTTATCCACAAGGCGAGTATTGCGTATTTAAGATATTAATTAATCACATTTGATGCTTATCAAGAAAATTGAACAATCTAGTCTTGTTGTGCTATCCACAAGGACGAACATTTTTCTTTTTTGAATTTATGGAAGTGCTAGGCTGGACTTAACTTAAATCATTTTAGTTCGGATGTGCACACACTTGACCATTATGATTTAAGAGGCAAAATAAAAATAATTACATGGTGATGTAATTGACAAGAGTTGTCTACCTATTTATTTATATATCGCTTGTTGTGCTATCCACAAGGTTATATACATTTGAAATGGGATCATTATTCTCACTAGCAAATCTTTAATTAGATGTTGCCGAACTATATAAGTGAGGGTAATATAGTTTGATGAAATTAGTGGGAGATTCCAATTTAAAATAAAGACCTAAATTTATTTTGGTATGCAAAGTTAATAAAATGAATGTTTGCTCAAATGTTATTTTCTTTCACATGCAGAATTTTAAAAATGCCTAAATCACTAATCTCACTATGAAGCATAATTGATGCAAACAAGCTAACCGGGTCGAATTATGAGGACTGGCTAAGAAATCTGAGAATTGTTCTCACTGCTGAAAAGATTTCTTATGCCCTAAATTCAACTGTCCCTGAATCTGTTTCAGAAACAGCCTCTGAGGAAGAGATTGCCACTTTCAATAAGTGACAAGATGATGCATCTGTGGCTTAATGCATCATGCTCGCATCCATGAATAACGAGCTTCAGCGTCAGCACGTAAATATGGATGCTTCTGCTATGCTGCTTCACCTCAAGGAGTTGTATGGTGAACAGAGTAGGACTGCTAGATATGAGATATCTAAGGAGCTCTTCCGATCTCGGATGAAAGAGGGTACTGCCGTCGAGACTCATGTCCTACAGGTGATCAATTTAATTGAACACCTTGGACAGCTGGGGTTCGTCATGGATGGGGAGCTGAGTCAAGACTTGGTCTTGCAGTCACTCCCTGAGACCTTCTCGCAGTTTGTGGTTAATTTTCACATGAATAAGCTAGATGTCAGCTTGCCTGGGCTGCTTAATATGCTGAAAACTGCAGAAGATCACTTCCCATCCAAGAAGAACCATATCTTGATGGTGGATTCTTCCAATAAAAGGAAGAGGCCCAAGGTATCTTTTGAAAAGAAGAAATCCTAGAAGGCTAAGGGAAAGGGGAAAGAAAAGGAACAAAAGAAACCTGAACCAGCTAAAAGAATGTGCTTTCATTGCAACGAGCTAGGACATTGGAAAAGGAACTGGAAGAAGTATCTAGCAGAGAAGAAGCTTGGAGAAGCTTCGACTTCCAATCAAGGTTTGTTTATGATTGAAATTAATTTTTCTAAAATCATAATTCTACTTGGGTATTGGATACCAGCTGTGGTTCTCACATATGTAATACTATGCAGGGACTGGTTAGAAGTAGAAAGCTGAAAAATGATGAGGTGATCCTACGAGTGAGGAATGGAGCAAAGGTTGCTGCATTAGCTGTAGGAACTTATTGTTTAGCAATGCCTTCGGGCAAGTCCATTTATTTTAATAACTGTTATTATGTTCCGAATATTATTAAAAACATTATTTCAAATTCTGTATTGGATATGGAAGGTTTTGACGTTATTATAAAGAACAATGGTTGTTCAATTTATAAAGACGATGTTTTATATGATATTGGATATTTGCGAAATGGGCTTTATATACTTGACTTGCAAGAAAATATATTTCAAATTGAACAAACTAAGAAAAGGAAAAGAGATGATATTAATTATACCTATATATGGCACTGTAGACTCGGTCATATCAATGAAACAAGATTATCCAAGTTGCATAAGGATGGGCTCCTAAAGCTATCCGATTATAAATCATATCCAACTTGTGAATCTTGTCTCATGGGTAAAATGACTAAATCTCCTTTTAGTGGAAAAGGAGAAAGAGTTACAGAGTTGTTGACATTGATTCACACAGACGTTTGTGAACCTATGACAACAAGTGCACGGGGTCGGTATTCTTATTTTATTACTTTCACTGATGATCACTCAAGATTTGGATATGTGTATTTAATGAAATACAAATCAGAATCATTTGAAAAGTTCAAAGAGTTCAGAAGTGAAGTAGAGAAACAAACGGGCAAGAGTATTAAGATACTTCGATCAGATCGAGGTGGAGAATACTTAAGCGGTGAGTTTCTCAATTGTCTCAAAGAAAATGGTATAATCTCACAATGGACTCCTCCAGGTACACCACAGTTAAATGGAGTATCTGAAAGGAGAAATCGAACACTGCTGGACATGGTTCGATCCATGATGAGTTTTACCGACCTTCTAATTTCCTTCTGGGGTTATGCCCTAGAAACGGCTGCATACCTACTTAACAAGGTACCTACAAAATCAGACCCAAAGACTCCATATGAGAAGTGAAAAGGGAGGAAACCAAATCTTAAGCATGTTAAGACTTGGGGTTGTCCAGCTTATGTCAAAAATTTTAAAAATGATAAGCTACAGACTAAATCCGATAAGTGTAGATTTGTGGGATACCCTAAAGAAACCGTAGGGTATTATTTCTATCATCCAACTGATCAAAAGGTGTTTGTTGCGAAACATGCTGCCTTCTTGGAGAAAGAGTTTATCCATGAAAGGGTCAGTGGGAGTAAGATATATCTTGAAGAAGTTCAAGGACCACAAATTACCACGGATCAAAGTCAGGTACCTAACCAAGTAGAAGAACCTACTGTACCACACCCTGTTCGTAAATCTGGAAGAGTACCGAAGATACCAGAAAGGTATGGATTCGTTATAGAGGAGGACAATGAGGTACACATCATGAATGATGATGATCTATTAATTACGAACAGGCTATGAGTAATAAAGACTCAGGGAAATGGCTTGAAGCCATGAAATACGAAATGGACTCCATGTATGAGAACAAAGTATGGACTTTGGTTTCACCACTTGAAGGCATTAAGCTTATTGGGTGTAAATGGGGTTTTAAGAGAAATACTGGAGCAGACGGGAAGGTAGAGACCTATAAGGCCCGACTGGTTGCAAAAGGTTTCAAACAAAGACAAGGAGTTGACTATGATGAAACCTTCTCACCAGTAGCCATGCTCAAGTCCATTCAGATTTTGCTTGCGATTGTAGCTTATAACGACTATGAGATCTGGCAGATGGACGTGAAAACGGCCTTCCTCAATGGGAAACTTGAGGATTATGTGTATATGACACAGCCATAGGGATTTATTTCAAAAGTTGGAACAAATCAAGTCTGTAAGCTACAACGATCCATTTATGGGTTGAAGCAAGCTTCTCGTAGATGGAACATTCATTTTGATGAGACAATCAAAGAGTTTGATTTTATAAAAATCGAGGATGAATCATGTGTATACAAGAAGGTTAGTGGGAGTGCAGTATCATTCCTTGTATTATATGTTGATGATATATTACTGATAGGTAATGACATTCCTATGTTACAATCAATTAAAATCTGGTTATCTAGAAACTTCTCCATGAAGGACTTGGGTGAAGCATCCTATATTTTGGGGATAAAGATCTATAGAGATAGATCTAAAAGGATGCTTGGTTTATCCCAAGGAACGTACATTGATGCGATGCTAAAGAGGTTTAACATGGAAGATTCCAAAAGAGGTCTCATGCCGATGAGCCATGGAATACATCTTTCCAAGAAACAAGCCACAAAGACACCTGAGGAGAGAGATCGTATGAGTAAGATCCCTTATGCTTCTGTAATAGGATCTATCATGTACGGTATGATATGTACTAGACCGGATGTTGCTCATGCACTTAGTGTAACGAGGAGATACCAGTTAAATCCTGGAGAAGAGCACTAGAAGGCAGTGAAGAATATCCTAAAGTACTTGAGAAGGACTAAAGATATTTTTCTTGTCTACGGTGGGTCTGAATTAAAACTCGGGGGATTCACGGACTCAAGTTTTCAAACAGACCAAGATGACAGTAAATCTGTTTCAGGGTATGTGTTTACCTTGAACGGAGGCGCAGTGAGTTGGAAGAGTTCCAAGCAGCAAACAGTTGCTGATTCAGTGACAGAGGCAGAGTATATAGCTGCAAGTGAAGCTGCAAAGGAAGCTGTTTGGATGAAGTAGTTCATAACTGAACTTGGTGTGGTTCCTAGCATTGGAGAAGCAGTTCCCGTTTACTGTGACAACACAGGAGCGGTTGCACAGGCTAAGGATGTGACGCCCCCAGAATAGGTCCATTCAACCCAACCCATTCTGAGTCGCCAAATACATGGTACAGAATTCAAATACAAACTTTATATCATACGGTCGTGCAAAATACGACCACACAACTGTGAGTCTCAGTACAAATATGTAGAAAATATTAAGATTCAAACTAAGTCCTCATTACAATTATTATCACACTATTTATCAGAAATAGTGAGGACTACTACTGCTCTAACTCGGACCATCACTCCATTCCCCGACTAGTACCCGCAATATTCTCATTTCCTGAAGAGAACAATGGAAGAAAAGGGTGAGCTCAACTAGCCCAGTAAAGAATATTATGACTAAGATAATGAAAAATAAATTATCGTTAGTCTTCAACAGTTCAGATAAAATATTATGGACAACAAGTTTTAGATCAATATTCGCAGTGGAAATAACAAATCATTAGAAGAGTTAAGCAGAGAATGAAGTCTACTATCTTCTATGTTTTAAAGTCCATCATCAATATTTTATCCCTGTAACATCAATCAATATATATCTCGAATCAAATATTCATCTTTGCACTACAGGCTAAAGATATTCATTTATATCACCAGTGATCATGTTCATCTCAACTCCTGTCCATCTTTGCACTACGGGCCAAAGATATTCATCAGGTAATCATCTTTGCACTACAGGCCAAAGATATTCATCAAATAATCATTCATCTTTGCACTACAGGCCAAAGATATTCATTTGTATCATCATTTAAGACTGAGGATGATGAAAAATAATATAAAAACGAATCCAGTGAGATAAAGGACAAAAATTAGGAATTCGTAATTTAATTTATTCAAGTTCATGAATACTCCGTAATAATCAATTGTGGAGCAAAATTCAAGAATGAAGTTTCAAACTTGGATCCAATCAAAGAAAAAAAATATTTTTTTTTACCGTGAATAGTAACTCATGAATAGTAACCCGTGAATAGTAACTTGTCATAAAAAAAATAAAAATTTCATAACAAGTTCAGACCAATATTTTAGTGAAATAATATTTCATACGAGTATGAATGAATATACGAAACTGTAATTGGATTTTCACCCGTCATGCGGTAATCCGCGTAGACAGATCATTTCCACAATTTAATAGAAATGAATACGAAGGGTGATTCACCACGCATGCGGTAATCCGCGTAAACAGATTATTCCCACAGACTATTAAGGAATTGAATGAATACAAAAGGTTTTCACCAAGCATGCGGTAATCCGCATAGACAGGTTACTCCCACAGATCAATAAAGAATGAATACAAAGGGTTATTCACCATGCATGCGGTAATCCGCGTAGACAGGTTACTCCCACAGATCAATAAAGAATAGAGTAACAACCCTTACGAGTATTGAAAGAAAATAGCATTCTTTATGAATGTAAAAGAAATAATACCCCTTACCTCAGTAGAAGATTGGATACTGGAGTAGTGTAGTAGCAGAATACTCTTCTTCTTTTTCTCTCTATAATTTTTCTCACTATAATAACTTTGTTCTTCAAGAATGGTGAGAAATGAATGAAATTAGCTTGCTATTTATAGGCTAGAAAAAGGTTGGACAATTACACTTTAGTACCTCCATCTTTGCCTAAATTTTTAATTTAGTCCCTCAAGTTTATAAATCTTGCACCTCCACCCCTGCAACTACCCACCAACTATTTATTATCCACCAATAAGTGGGTCCCACATGTTAACCACCCATTAATTGCTCATTTATCTGATTAATTCTCCGTTAGGTCAATTTAACATCCGAAAATTAACTATTATCGAAATAAATGTCGATTTCTACTAACATTAATATTTCCAACACAATGAAAATATTTTTATCAACCATTCATCAATTATTATATAAATTAATATTACAGAATCACAATAATGACAACCAGGTCGTTCCCAGGAAAGAGGGGGCCTTCCGATAAGGACTTCTCCTTACTGGCGCGCAATTAAATAACCCCTCCTAGACAGAACATCCTTAGACATTGTCAATAATGCTATCTAATAATATTATTCAAATAATATGAATTATTGAGTTGATAACGTGAAATACTGTGCAACGACAATTATTGAATCAATACTACAAAATATCAACTGTAGCCATTATTGAATCATAAAAAAATAGCAACGTAGCAATTATTGAGTCAATAAAATATCAATGCAGCAATTATTGAGTCAATAATATAAAATATTAAACAGTAAATACTGTAACAATTATTAAATACTGAGTGACTTCTTACGTAAGCATCAATAATCAAAGATATTGTGCAATACCGTGTGCTACTTTGCAACAATGCGTATTACTGTATTTTTATCACCGGGTATTTTAACAGTTTAACGGTAAAAGTTTTGCCGTGAAAATGTTATTTCTGTCGCTTTCTATATTCGACAATTATTCTGTTGTGGGGTCCACCAATGGCTGCGCCGTCGTACGAATATTCTCCGACAAAAGAATATTCCCCGACACAACGAATATATTATGACCACTTGCTTACTTTGTAAAATTTGCACATTCCATCCATAACTTACCACATTTATCAAATCAACACCTTACTATATCAAAATAATATATAGAGGAAATTAAATTTTTATTTATAAAAGTTGGGGTCTTACAAAGGAACCCAGGTCTCATCAGAAATCTAAACACATGTTGCGGCGATTTCATTTGATCAGGGAGATCATTGAAAGAGGAGACGTCACCTTGGAGTGTATAGACTCTCAAGACAACATTGCAGATCCATTTACTAAAGCTTTAACACAACAGCAGTTTGATCGTCACTTAGAGAAGATGGGTATGAGATACTATAGCGATTGGCTTTAGTGCAAGTGTGAGATTGATAGTAGTGTGCATACAAGCCAATCATGAATGATGATAAAGCACATACTTTGTAAACAATTTTATTTATTTATTAATAAAATATTCATTTATTAAAGTTATTTTTTTATCTATATGGTGCTGTTTTTATAATATGTAAATAACCCATAGTTTTAAGCAATGCTTTTAGAATCATGATGATGATCATGCTAATGAGATCTAAATTCTTAGAAAGCTCTAAAACTAAAATAGTTCCCAATAGTGGGATTACTAAAAAGGGGATTAGTAAATCCGAATAGATTGGTACATATGTTGCTTGCTCATTGGATGAGGATGATTGATCTCATAATCATTTGTGTGGAGAAACTAAAGCAAGTATGTAGGTGCTTATTGGAGAATAAGTTCACTGAACGTGACTCGCTATGGAATACCTAATGGAGTTTTACTCGCCTGTCAATAGGAATTCCTAATGTGATAGTAGTACAGGTGATCCTTGGACTTGAGATCATCATAGTATCTTGTATGTAACAAATTATACTTTGACTTATTCCTTAAGACCTTTTAAGGCATATAAAGGGTATGCTTGGGTATAATGAGTTATATATGGAGATAATGAATGATCAATAAAGAATGTACCACCTCTAGTAAAAGAGGAGATATGTCCTATGTGATTCGTTAAATGACAACCCATGAATCCTTGGCCAAGGTGGAATGAAATTAGAAAGGAGTTTCTAATTTGCATTATTTGGAGTTGAGTATTTTCTAATCAAAATACATATAATTAAATAAAATAAGACTTGACAGTAAATCCATGTCTTATATTTAATTGGTACATTGTATGGTGGAAGGATTGAATTATACGGTAACTATTTACTCACAGGTTCTTTTATGATTAATGTTGAAATCTATATTATCTAAAAAGTCGTTGATCGCTAGGGAGGCTTATCCCTATTGTAGAATAAATATTATTTATTTAAATAGATCATTAGTTTAATTTATTTATTTAAATAAGATTAGAATTGTTCTAATTGATTTATTCACAACCGGTTTAATATGGAGAACCTAAAGGGTCACACCATAAAAAGAAGAAGAATTATTTAAGAAGGTAATGACATAATTGTAATAATGCATTAAGTTTAATTAATTTAATCTATGGTGATAGAATAAATTAAAATACTTAATATTTATTATTTAATATTTTAGAAATATTAAATATAAATTAATAAGAGGAGTCTTATTAATATTATTATTTTAATTTCTAAAGTAGTTTAGTAATTAATTTAAAATTAATACTTTCATTTATTCCTAATAGGATTAGGAGACAAATTAATTAAATGAATTTAATTAATTATTCCCAATGTGGTGGGAAGCTTAAATTAATTAAAGGAGTTTAATTAATTAAATAAAATCCTATGTCTAATAAGATTAGAAGGGTTGACCAATATCTATATAATAGGAGTCTTATAATATATATCAGTTGATGCAATTCCAATTGTTGGAGAGTACTTCCTTTCTATAGAGGATAGAAAACTAAGTCAACCACCCTCCTTCTCGATAATTCATCTGCCTTGGTGGATCACCTCTAGAGGCCAAACACTTGGGTAGCTAACGTTGATCAAATGAAGGAATCTAACCCGAAAATTCAAGGAGATCACGAAGAACAAGGAGTTGAACTCGTACCTGTGGAAGCTTCGTTCTACAAGGGTATGATTCCAGAACTTCTTATTTATCGTTTTAAATTAATAATTTGCATAAAAGGATGATCCGGGTGATGGTTTTGTAGAAATTTTTTAAACTCTGATATACCTTGCTTCCACTAATTTTTGTAATTTGATTGCGTCACGATTTCGTACAAACCCAACACAAGCACTCAAGAACACAAAAGGTATAATATTCGAACTTTAAATTTCAACTTCCTTCAATATATAATTGATAGAGAAGTGAATTAGTGGAGCGTGATTGATAAGAAGTAATAAGGATGGCCTTGTAGTGAACTCAAAACACTAATAAGCCATGAATAAGTGAAATCATAATGGTTGATTAAGAAATCAATAAACAAACTATCAAAATCTTGAGAGTTTGAATGATAAGCAAGTGAAACCATTAAAACATAGAAGTTTATATTAGTTTGAATCACTAATGAATAACTAATGGATTAATTCCTTTTGGTTCGGAGTAAAAACCTTGAAGAACGAAGTAATGGTGGAAGTCACGAGAATTGGACGTTAAACGTCGAAATCGTAAATTCCCGGAATAGAAGTCAAAAGTCGTCGTTTAATTCAAAAACCTTGGTTTTCGATGGCGTAACGTATAATTAGGTAAATAAGACTTGAGGGAGCAAGAACGAACGAATTCGGACTTAAAACGAATAATTGAGCGTCTAACGTTCATGAACGTTTAACGAACGCGTAAAAATGAACTAATCAGTGAATTTCTTGCCAACGGATTCAGAAATAAATTTCGACTAGATGAAATAGTAGAACATCAGATAAGTATACTAATGGCTTTGGAACGAGCCAATTTTGAGTTGTAACGATCGTGTTACGAGCTCGTGAATCTCAACAATTGAAAAAAAATTCTAAGGCTGGGGGCCGGCGCCGTAGCGCCGCCCGGGCCTTGTGTTCCAGCGCCGCAGCGCCGGTGTAGGGGCTGAGACACTTCAAGACAGCGCCGCAGCGCTGCCTTTAAAGCTAAGGTTGGCGCTGCAGCGCCCTTAACTAAATTTTTTTCGACATGAATGTTTGTTAACCCAAATTGTTGCATAGTAATTATGGGGTAAGTATATGGTTAATATTCATGAAGAGAGAACACTTAAACAACATGTTTAAGCATGGTTTTAAGAATTAAATGTTGAATAAATGTATTTAAATTTAAAACACAAAATCCGATAATGTAAACCGTGAATCGTAGTCGAGTTTAATGCGCACCTTAAGGTTTATGAGATGTAACACCCGAAAAAATCGGACGTTTATGTAAATGAATTTTATTTGATTTAGTGAATAAAATCATATTAAATGTTTATTAAAGTGAGCAAGCTATTTCAAGGTCGTTCTATGACCTATAAGATGTGAATATGGTTAGTATTCTGGCTACGTGCTAGAAATAAATCATATGAATTTCCAAGACGAAATGAAAGTTTTCTGAGAAATTTTTGTAAAATCACTACTCATTCATTTCTGTTCGAGAATTATTTTTGAATTTTCGAGAAACGCGTAATGATAGGATTTAAAGACATAATGGAATATCTAATAATATTCCAGTTATGCCTCACGAAGTTTTTGCGTGAGGACTTAAAACCCTATGGGTTTGGGAAAGTAAAACCTAAGATTAAATTGGTTAAGTATAATAATAAATGATTATTATACGGAATGAATACGAGTATAATACTAGATATTATACGAGTATTATACGAAGATGATATGATTATTAATATGACTTATAATATGAATTTTATACGAAGAATACGTTCAATTTGAATTAATTTAATAACCAAACCCGTGGGTCGAACTGATGGTAAACGAGTGGGTTAAACCCATGCGTCAACCTATGGGGAAACCCATGAGCACATGGGGGACATAGGTGGCCTGTGGGAGGGCATGTGCTAGCTCATGCTAGCACATGGGCTTCACATGGCAAGACATAGCAAAAGGAGGTTTGGTCCTAATGACCAAATTGCTCTAAGTCTTGCAAAGTCTATAAATTGGAGCTTTGGTTGATCATTTTGTTTGTTGATCAAAGTTGATAACATTGAGAGCGAGAGAGAGAGAAAGAGAAGCTAGCTTATTCCTTTGATAAGAATCAAGATAACAAGGAGCAAGAAGTTCATTAGTTTTTCTATCAATCATCCAAGCACTCAAGAATAAAAGAGGTATACCATTCAAACCTTTAATTTCAACTTCCTTCAATACATACTTAATAAATAAGTGAATTGATGGAGCATGAATGATAAGAAGAGATAAGTGTAGACACTCAAAATTTTCACTGCCCCATCACCAATATTGTAGAAAGGGCAGAGCCGTCTTTTCAAATCAACACCGGTCTCAATACCAGGCCTCCAACTCAAAACCGGCCACCAATGCCAGTCCGTCAATTCAAATCCGATCACCAATATCGGTAAACCTAAATTTGACCACCAATGTCAATAAGCCTAAATCTGATCACCAATATCGGTAAACCTAAATCCGACCACTAATGTCGGTAAAACCAAATCTGATCCCCAATATCGGTACTTCAGTCAAATCTGATCACCCATATCGGTACTTAATCCAGCACCGATCTCCAACCGGACCGTCAATCTAGCTCCGATCTCCAATCAAACTATCAATCCAGCTTCGATCTCCAAGCAGACCGTCAAGCCACCTCCGATCTACAATCGAACCGTCAATACAGCTTCGATCTCCTATCAGACCGTCCATCCAGCTACGATCTCCAATCAGACAGTCAAACCAGCTCTGATTTCCAATCGGACCGTCAATCCAGCTTTGATCTCTAATCAGACCATCAATCCAGCTCTGATCTCGAATCGGACTGTCAATCCATCTCCGATCTCTAATTGGACCGGTAATCCAGCTCTGATCTCCAATCGGACCGTCTATCCAGCTCTGATTTCCAAACGGACCATCTATCCAGCTCCGATCACCAATCGGACCGTTAATCCAGCTTCGATCTCCAATCAAACCGGTAATTCAGCTTCGATCTCCAATCAGACCGTTAATCCAGCTCCGATCTCCAATCGGACCATAAATCCAGCTCCGATTTCCAATCGGACCGTTAATCCAGCTCCGATCTCTAATCGGACCGTCTATCCAGCTCCAATCTCCAATCAGACCGTCAATCCAGCTCCGATCTCCAATCGAACAGTTATTCCAGCTCTGATTTCAAATCGGATCGACAATCCTGCTCTGATCTCCAATCGGACTATCAGTCCAACCCCGATCTCAATATTGGGTCATCAAACCAGCCTCGGCAGCAACCTGAAAGGTACAAGGCAGCCCCGACATTAACCCGGGAGGTACCGATCAATCACGATCTTAATATTGTGTCGTCAAAATAATCCCAGGCTCAACCCGAGAGGTACAGGTCAATTTAGAAAATAACCCAGGACATGTCAAGTCAGCCCCGATGCCAATCTGGGAAGTGCAGTTTAGCCTATAGACAACCCTAGGAAGCAAAATCCGTTAAAAGTCATGCCAAAACCACAGACAACCCCGAGAGGGGCAAAACGGTCATTTTATCATCAACTCTCAACCAATGCGGTCAAACTCAAGCCGAATTGATGTCATCAAAGTCAGAACGAACCACAACAACGATCCCGAGTGCCAACAACGCAAGACAACTCAACCGATAAACTATAGAGAATCGAAGACCTGGTTATGAACCCGTCTTCTTGGACCCGAAAAATGTTTAATCCCATGTCATTGCGACACTCTCGGCGAGGGCTTTCCGGAAAGGTATCTCACGCATCAAACAGACGCTCCGATCAAAAGTTTGAAAGTTTTGACTTTGACAGCGTGTTATCCGGAGTGCACATACTTCGAGACGATAGAACCTGGCACGTGGGCCCCACTTAGGGGAGCTGCACCTCTACCTGCGGTAGCCGCAGGTAGATCTAGGGCTCCCTGGCCTATAAATAAACGTGCCCCCCTTTATTTTTAAGTTTTTGCAACGCAGCGAAGCTCTGCCAGTTCAATATCTCGACTTCTACACCTCTTCCAAACCCAAATATTTTCACTCTAACACGTAGGTATACCCATATACTACCACATATCAAAAAACCACCAGTAGATTTGGACGTATAAAGCCTACGATTTGGCAAAAAGTCCGTATTGCAGTCCATTATATGTATTTTTACTATCAGAAAGTCAATACTACTACTTTGCATTGTTTTCCACTTGCACACAAAGTTTGATCTTCTAAATATGCCCCGAACTTAGTTCCGCGGCAGTTTTCATCAAAATTTGGTACATTTCTCTACGTAAACGTAAATTTTTGCATTTCTACAACTCGGATTGATGATCCGTCGGCTCCAGCAGCTTCAATGCACTAGGACACACGTTCTGGCAACTTTGCCGGACTGGGTTATTTTCCCAGTCCGGGTTTGGCCCTTTTTTGTATATATTTAACTATATATATACTAACATTTCAATTTTGTCAAGCCTGGATGTCAAATCCGAGGTAGTTTATCGCTTTTATATATATTTACACATATATAAGCGACTCTCACTATAACTGGTTCTCTCTCCATTATTGGTTGACTACATTTCTGTCAATATATATATATATATATATATATATATATATATATTTTCAGTCCTGCCTGGATTACTTCATGGCCATTTTACTGATTTTGCACACTTCCCCATATTGGGTGCTCTCCCCAGTCACTGGGTGACTACTTTATGTCAATTTCAATTCCAGTACGGGCACCGGCGTGAAAACCCATCGCCTTTATTACTGTTTATATATGTATATATATATATATATATATTTCATTTCTGTCACAGCCTGGATTATTTCGTGGCTATTTACAGTTTTCATATATATATATATATATATATATATACTTAAAACAATTTTGAAACTTAAAGAAGATGACCAGTGAATCGGTGAAGTAATCTCTTTCTATTAATATAAACAGTTGGGAAAGGATTACATCGTATCTGGATCTATTTACAAAGGGAAGAAGAAGTACAGGAACTTCTTCTTCTTCTAACTAGAAAGAAGGTAGAGAGAAGGTAGAGAGAAGGTAGAGAGAAGGAGAGAGAACCTCTGATGAGGCTAAATGGTTTACATTTCTAAGCCTAAGGAAACTCTAACACTTGAGTTCCTTTAAATAGAACTAAAGTTACCGGTTTATATTTACCGAAGTAACTTTTACATTTACTTAAGGTTAAAAGTAAAAACATTTAACTAAAGTAAGAAACATTTAACTTAAGTTAAAAACATTTAACTTAGGTTAAAAGTAAATTACTTTTACAATTACTAAAGGTAAAGTAAAAACATTTAACTAAAGTTAAAAACATTTAACTAAAGTTAAAGTATTTACATTTACTTTTACTTAAGTAAATTACTTTTACTAAAGTAAAGTTGTCCTTTACTTTTGACTTTGTCGGATGCATTGATTGCATCTGATGATGATTGGGGCATCCGATGACTGTGGGACCCTGGGGCCAGCGTCGTCTGACTGTTGACTGTTGAGGTCCGGCTCCTTCCTCGCCGGTGGGTGCTGTTGATCTTCTTCTCAGAGAGATCACCATCCCCTATACTTCGACCCCAAAAAAAATCCAGGGATTCAATCCTTTTTCCCCCCAAAAATTATGTTTAATTTTAAGAAAGGAGAAAAAATTTCACCGAAATTTTTGGTCACCGACTGTAGATTTCAAAAATTTTATGTAAAATTTTTTAGAAAAACTGATCAGACTGTGTCTGATACAAGGATCACACGGCTGACTCTTGACTAACTGATGAACTCGATCTAAACAGTCTACTTCGTTTTAACTTTGTTCAAACCTAATCTCTAGATCTGTTGACATTCCACTTAAAGACATACCAAAGTCGCTTAAGTACATACCCCTTTCTTTGCTTAACATAAACACATACCCTTGAATCTAGTGATTCCCTTTTTGCCTTAACTGCTCACACTCTTGAGACTTACAACGGCTCGACGGGACCTATGGCGAAACAGGGTGGTTTATACAAAGAGACTAGGTGACTTAAACTAGGTGCTCTAAAGACGGAGCAACAGAAATCTAAAGAAGAAGTAAAAACAAATTTTAAACTCAGACCTCTGTGTTTGACCGGAGAACAAACAGTGACACCAAGAGACAACACCGCATGGCTCTGATACCATTTAACAGCGGACGAAAAGTTTAATTAAAACTTTAAACTTAAAACAATTTTGAAACTTAAAGAAGATGACCAGTGAATCGGTGAAGTAATCTCTTTCTATTAATATAAACAGTTGGGAAAGGATTACATCGTATCTGGATCTATTTACAAAGGGAAGAAGAAGTACAGGAACTTCTTCTTCTTCTAACTAGAAAGAAGGTAGAGAGAAGGTAGAGAGAAGGTAGAGAGAAGGAGAGAGAACCTCTGATGAGGCTAAATGGTTTACATTTCTAAGCCTAAGGAAACTCTAACACTTGAGTTCCTTTAAATAGAACTAAAGTTACCGGTTTATATTTATCGAAGTAACTTTTACATTTACTTAAGGTTAAAAGTAAAAACATTTAACTAAAGTAAGAAACATTTAACTTAAGTTAAAAACATTTAACTTAGGTTAAAAGTAAATTACTTTTACAATTACTAAAGGTAAAGTAAAAACATTTAACTAAAGTTAAAAACATTTAACTAAAGTTAAAGTATTTACATTTACTTTTACTTAAGTAAATTACTTTTACTAAAGTAAAGTTGTCCTTTACTTTTGACTTTGTCGGATGCATTGATTGCATCTGATGATGATTGGGGCATCCGATGACTGTGGGACCCTGGGGCCAGCGTCGTCTGACTGTTGACTGTTGAGGTCCGGCTCCTTCCTCGCCGGTGGGTGCTGTTGATCTTCTTCTCAGAGAGATCACCATCCCCTATACTTCGACCCCAAAAAAAATCCAGGGATTCAATCCTTTTTCCCCCCAAAAATTATGTTTAATTTTAAGAAAGGAGAAAAAATTTCACCGAAATTTTTGGTCACCGACTGTAGATTTCAAAAATTTTATGTAAAATTTTTTAGAAAAACTGATCAGACTGTGTCTGATACAAGGATCACACGGCTGACTCTTGACTAACTGATGAACTCGATCTAAACAGTCTACTTCGTTTTAACTTTGTTCAAACCTAATCTCTAGATCTGTTGACATTCCACTTAAAGACATACCAAAGTCGCTTAAGTACATACCCCTTTCTTTGCTTAACATAAACACATACCCTTGAATCTAGTGATTCCCTTTTTGCCTTAACTGCTCACACTCTTGAGACTTACAACGGCTCGACGGGACCTATGGCGAAACAGGGTGGTTTATACAAAGAGACTAGGTGACTTAAACTAGGTGCTCTAAAGACGGAGCAACAGAAATCTAAAGAAGAAGTAAAAACAAATTTTAAACTCAGACCTCTGTGTTTGACCGGAGAACAAACAGTGACACCAAGAGACAACACCGCATGGCTCTGATACCATTTAACAGCGGACGAAAAGTTTAATTAAAACTTTAAACTTAAAACAATTTTGAAACTTAAAGAAGATGACCAGTGAATCGGTGAAGTAATCTCTTTCTATTAATATAAACAGTTGGGAAAGGATTACATCGTATCTGGATCTATTTACAAAGGGAAGAAGAAGTACAGGAACTTCTTCTTCTTCTAACTAGAAAGAAGGTAGAGAGAAGGTAGAGAGAAGGTAGAGAGAAGGAGAGAGAACCTCTGATGAGGCTAAATGGTTTACATTTCTAAGCCTAAGGAAACTCTAACACTTGAGTTCCTTTAAATAGAACTAAAGTTACCGGTTTATATTTATCGAAGTAACTTTTACATTTACTTAAGGTTAAAAGTAAAAACATTTAACTAAAGTAAGAAACATTTAACTTAAGTTAAAAACATTTAACTTAGGTTAAAAGTAAATTACTTTTACATTTACTAAAGGTAAAGTAAAAACATTTAACTAAAGTTAAAAACATTTAACTAAAGTTAAAGTATTTACATTTACTTTTACTTAAGTAAATTACTTTTACTAAAGTAAAGTTGTCCTTTACTTTTGATTTTGTCGGATGCATTGATTGCATCTGATGATGATTGGGGCATCCGATGACTGTGGGACCCTGGGGGGCCAGCGTCGTTTGACTGTTGACTGTTGAGGTCCGGCTCCTTCCTCGCCGGTGGGTGCTGTTGATCTTCTTCTCAGAGAGATCACCATCCCCTATACTTCGACCCCAAAAAAAATCCAGGGATTCAATCCTTTTTCCCCCCAAAAATTATGTTTAATTTTAAAAATTTCACCGAAATTTTTGGTCACCGACTGTAGATTTCAAAAATTTTATGTAAAAGTTTTTAGAAAAACTGATCAGACTGTGTCTGATACAAGGATCACACGGCTGACTCTTGACTAACTGATGAACTCGATCTAAACAGTCTACTTCGTTTTAACTTTGTTCAAACCTAATCTCTAGATCTGTTGACATTCCACTTAAAGACATACCAAAGTCGCTTAAGTACATACCCCTTTCTTTGCTTAACATAAACACATACCCTTGAATCTAGTGATTCCCTTTTTGCCTTAACTACTCACACTCTTGAGACTTACAACGGCTCGACGGGACCTATGGCGAAACAGGGTGGTTTATACAAAGAGACTAGGTGACTTAAACTAGGTGCTCTAAGGACGGAGCAACAGAAATCTAAAGAAGAAGTAAAAACAAATTTTAAACTCAGACCTCTGTGTTTGACCGGAGAACAAACAGTGACACCAAGAGACAACACCGCATGGCTCTGATACCATTTAACAGCGGACGAAAAGTTTAATTAAAACTTTAAACTTAAAACAATTTTGAAACTTAAAGAAGATGACCAGTGAATCGGTGAAGTAATCTCTTTCTATTAATATAAACAGTTGGGAAAGGATTACATCGTATCTGGATCTATTTACAAAGGGAAGAAGAAGTACAGGAACTTCTTCTTCTTCTAACTAGAAAGAAGGTAGAGAGAAGGAGGAGAGAACCTCAGATGAGGCTAAATGGTTTACATTTCTAAGCCTAAGGAAACTCTAACACTTGAGTTCCTTTAAATAGAACTAAAGTTACCGGTTTATATTTACCGAAGTAACTTTTACATTAACTTAAGTTAAATGTAAAAACATTTAACTAAAGTAAGAAACATTTAACTTAAGTTAAAAACATTTAACTTAGGTTAAAAGTAAATTACTTTTACATTTATTAAAGGTAAAGTAAAAACATTTAACTAAAGTTAAAAACATTTAACTAAAGTTAAAGTAATTACATTTACTTTTACTTAAGTAAATAACTTTTACTAAAGTAAAGTTGTCCTTTACTTTTTGACTTTGTCGGACGCACTGATTGCATCTGATGATGACTGGTGTCGGATGCGTTGATTGCATCTGGAGCATCCGATGACTGTGGGACCCTGGGGGCCAGCGTCGTCTGACTGTTGACTGTTGAGGTCCGGCTCCTTCCTCGCCGGTGGGTGCTGTTGATCTTCTTCTCAGAGAGATCACCATCCCCTATACTTCGACCCCAAAAAAAAATCCAGGGATTCAATCCTTTTTCCCCCCAAAAATTATGTTTAATTTTAAGAAAGGAGAAAAAATTTCACCGAAATTTTTGGTCACCGACTGTAGATTTCAAAAATTTTATGTAAAATTTTTTAGAAAAACTGATCAGACTGTGTCTGATACAAGGATCACACGGCTAACTCTTGACTAACTGATGAACTCGATCTAAACAGTCTACTTCGTTTTAACTTTGTTCAAACCTAATCTCTAGATCTGTTGACATTCCACTTAAAGACATACCAAAGTCGCTTAAGTACATACCCCTTTCTTTGCTTAACATAAACACATACCCTTGAATCTAGTGATTCCCTTTTTGCCTTAACTGCTCACACTCTTGAGACTTACAACGGCTCGACGGGACCTATGGCGAAACAGGGTGGTTTATACAAAGAGACTAGGTGACTTAAACTAGGTGCTCTAAGGACGGAGCAACAGAAATCTAAAGAAGAAGTAAAAACAAATTTTAAACTCAGACCTCTGTGTTTGACCGGAGAACAAACAGTGACACCAAGAGACAACACCGCATGGCTTTGATACCATTTAACAGCGGACGAAAAATTTTTGGTCACCGACTGTAGATTTCAAAATTATTTTAAGTTTAAAGTTTTAATTAAACTTTGGTATGTCTTTAAGTGGAATGTCAACAGATCTAGAGATTAGGTTTGAACAAAGTTAAAACGAAGTAGACTGTTTAGATCGAGTTCATCAGTTAGTCAAGAGTCAGCCGTGTGATCCTTGTATCAGACACAGTCTGATCAATTTTTCTAAAAAATTTTACATAAAATTTTTGAAATCTACAGTCGGTGACCAAAAATTTCGGTGAATTTTTTTTCCTTTCTTAAAATTAAACATAATTTTTGGGGGGAAAAAGGATTGAATCCCTGGATTTTTTTTTGGGGTCGAAGTATAGGGGATGGTGATCTCTCTGAGAAGAAGATCAACAGCACCCACCGGCGAGGAAGGAGCCGGACCTCAACAGTCAACAGTCAGACGACGCTGGCCCCCAGTGTCCCACAGTCATCGGATGCTCCAGATGCAATCAACGCATCCGACACCAGTCATCATCAGATGCAATCAGTGCGTCCGACAAAGTCAAAAAGTAAAGGACAACTTTACTTTAGTAAAAGTTATTTACTTAAGTAAAAGTAAATGTAATTACTTTAACTTTAGTTAAATGTTTTTAACTTTAGTTAAATGTTTTTACTTTACCTTTAATAAATGTAAAAGTAATTTACTTTTAACCTAAGTTAAATGTTTTTAACTTAAGTTAAATGTTTCTTACTTTAGTTAAATGTTTTTACTTTTAACTTAAGTTAATGTAAAAGTTACTTCGGTAAATATAAACCGGTAACTTTAGTTCTATTTAAAGGAACTCAAGTGTTAGAGTTTCCTTAGGCTTAGAAATGTAAACCATTTAGCCTCATCTGAGGTTCTCTCCTCCTTCTCTCTACCTTCTCTCTACCTTCTTTCTAGTTAGAAGAAGAAGAAGTTCCTGTACTTCTTCTTCCCTTTGTAAATAGATCCAGATACGATGTAATCCTTTCCCAACTGTTTATATTAATAGAAAGAGATTACTTCACCGATTCACTGGTCATCTTCTTTAAGTTTCAAAATTGTTTTAAGTTTAAAGATTTAATTAAACTTTTCGTCCGCTGTTAAATGGTTTAGTAAGAACTTTACAATGATTTCTATCTTACCAATCATAAAATGTAAGGTTCTCTCTAGTAAGTTTAACAAACTTTTTCCAATTATGTATAATTTTATCTCTATTAATTTTATCATGTAAATTACGAAAAGCATGTCGTTTAGCTTGATTAGTTTTAGAATTAAAATCATTAACAAGGCTGTCCCAATCCAATTTAGAGACTTTCGTAAGGACTCTTAATTGATGATTAATTGGGGCATCAAAGTCAGAGGGAGAAGGTCCGACCGACACAGTAGGAGAAACATCTTCATGTTCTCCATCAGTCTGAAAGGCAGGAGTATAACAAGGATGACTTGTCTGACCCTGATTCAATACGCCTTTCAGTTTAACATCAGGAATAGAAAAGTCACTTAAGACTTCAGTGTCTCTTCTAGAGGTAGAAGGGACTGAGGAACTGGTAAATTCTTCAATAATTACTTTTACTTAAGTAAATAACTTTTACTAAAGTAAAGTTGTCCTTTACTTTTTGACTTTGTCGGACGCACTGATTGCATCTGATGATGACTGGTGTCGGATGCGTTGATTGCATCTGGAGCATCCGATGACTGTGGGACCCTGGGGGCCAGCGTCGTCTGACTGTTGACTGTTGAGGTCCGGCTCCTTCCTCGCCGGTGGGTGCTGTTGATCTTCTTCTCAGAGAGATCACCATCCCCTATATTCACTGGTCATCTTCTTTAAGTTTCAAAATTGTTTTAAGTTTAAAGTTTTAATTAAACTTTTCGTCCGCTGTTAAATGGTATCAGAGCCATGCGGTGTTGTCTCTTGGTGTCACTGTTTGTTCTCCGGTCAAACACAGAGGTCTGAGTTTAAAATTTGTTTTTACTTCTTCTTTAGATTTCTGTTGCTCCGTCCTTAGAGCACCTAGTTTAAGTCACCTAGTCTCTTTGTATAAACCACCCTGTTTCGCCATAGGTCCCGTCGAGCCGTTGTAAGTCTCAAGAGTGTGAGCAGTTAAGGCAAAAAGGGAATCACTAGATTCAAGGGTATGTGTTTATGTTAAGCAAAGAAAGGGGTATGTACTTAAGCGACTTTGGTATGTCTTTAAGTGGAATGTCAACAGATCTAGAGATTAGGTTTGAACAAAGTTAAAACGAAGTAGACTGTTTAGATCGAGTTCATCAGTTAGTCAAGAGTCAGCCGTGTGATCCTTGTATCAGACACAGTCTGATCAGTTTTTCTAAAAAATTTTACATAAAATTTTTGAAATCTACAGTCGGTGACCAAAAATTTCGGTGAAATTTTTTCTCCTTTCTTAAAATTAAACATAATTTTTGGGGGGAAAAAGGATTGAATCCCTGGATTTTTTTTGGGGTCGAAGTATAGGGGATGGTGATCTCTCTGAGAAGAAGATCAACAGCACCCACCGGCGAGGAAGGAGCCGGACCTCAACAGTCAACAGTCAGACAACGCTGGCCCCCAGGGTCCCACAGTCATCGGATGCTCCAGATGCAATCAACGCATCCGACACCAGTCATCATCAGATGCAATCAGTGCGTCCGACAAAGTCAAAAAGGGATGGTGATCTCTCTGAGAAGAAGATCAATAGCACCCACCGGCGAGGAAGGAGCCGGACCTCAACAGTCAACAGTCAGACGACGCTGGCCCAGGGGTCCCACAGTCATCGGATGCTCCAGTCATCGTCAGATGCAATCAACGCATCCGACAAAGTCAAAAAGTAAAGGACAACTTTACTTTAGTAAAAGTTATTTACTTAAGTAAAAGTAAATGTAATTACTTTAACTTTAGTTAAATGTTTTTAACTTTAGTTAAATGTTTTTACTTTACCTTTAGTAAATGTAAAAGTAATTTACTTTTAACCTAAGTTAAATGTTTTTAACTTAAGCTAAATGTTTCTTACTTTAGTTAAATGTTTTTACTTTTAACCTAAGTAAATGTAAAAGTTACTTTGGTAAATATAAACCGGTAACTTTAGTTCTATTTAAAGGAACTCAAGTGTTAGAGTTTCCTTAGGCTTAGAAATGTAAACCATTTAGCCTCATCTGAGGTTCTCTCCTCCTTCTCTCTACCTTCTCTCTACCTTCTTTCTAGTTAGAAGAAGAAGAAGTTCCTGTACTTCTTCTTCCCTTTGTAAATAGATCCAGATACGATGTAATCCTTTCCCAACTGTTTATATTAATAGAAAGAGATTACTTCACCGATTCACTGGTCATCTTCTTTAAGTTTCAAAATTGTTTTAAGTTTAAAGTTTTAATTAAACTTTTCGTCCGCTGTTAAATGGTATAGGGGATGGTGATCTCTCTGAGAAGAAGATCAACAGCACCCACCGGCGAGGAAGGAGCCTGACCTCAACAGTCAACAGTCAGACGACGCTGGCCCCCAGGGTCCCACAGTCATCGGATGCTCCAGATGCAATCAACGCATCCGACACCAGTCATCATCAGATGCAATCAGTGCGTCCGACAAAGTCAAAAAGTAAAGGACAACTTTACTTTAGTAAAAGTTATTTACTTAAGTAAAAGTAAATGTAAAAACATTTAACTAAAGTTAAAGTAAAAGTTAAAGTAATTACATTTACTTTTACTTAAGTAAATAACTTTTACTAAAGTAAAGTTGTCCTTTACTTTTTGACTTTGTCGGACGCACTGATTGCATCTGATGATGACTGGTGTCGGATGCGTTGATTGCATCTGGAGCATCCGATGACTGTGGGACCCTGGGGGCCAGCGTCGTCTGACTGTTGACTATTGAGGTCCGGCTCCTTCCTCGCCGGTGGGTGCTGTTGATCTTCTTCTCAGAGAGATCACCATCCCCTATATTTTAGTATAATTTCATGTTTTAAAAACTTTAAATGAGAAGTTTTACATTTTAACAAGTTAAGTGACTTAGAAATAGACTCATCTTGAATAAATCTTAAGTCTCTTTCTTTGGGCTGAGTTAAAAACTCAAAGACAACTTTGTGCCCAAGGTGCTCAGTAGTTAACCCATTATTACTGGTGGTGAAGGGGTATAATAAATAAATAAATGGTAATTCCAAAATAATTTTATCAGTTAAATTACGAATTAACACAAAAGAAGTTTTAAAACATATATCGTTTTGACAAATATGAACTTTAGGGAGCTTATATTTAATTTTCATGCTGCTTCCATTAGCAGAGTTTAAACGTTCACTGGTTTTAACATAAAATTTGGTAGGGACTAACCCTTCCTGGATGCAATTAAGATCTGCACCAGTATCAACAAGAGCAGGAAGTTGAATAGCAAAAGTGCCATCAACCATTAATCGTATCAAAATATACCACTTTTGAATGGTAATATCTTTTATCCTTTTTAACGAATTACCTTGAATAAACAAAGGAGACTCTTCATCATTGACTCCTGAAGTTTCAGGTAAGTCTTCATTTTCTGAAGAATCAGAAATATGAAGTTCAGAGTCCTTGTTAGCTAAAGCAGTCATATCACTTTTTAAGTTGGAGATTTCAGTCTTGAGACTAGAAATCTCTTTCTTAAGCTTGTTGACCTCTTGATTTAGTTCTGGGAGAGTAATCTCTCTCTCAGCCACCTTAAATCTTTCAAGGGTTTTATTAAGGCTTATAAGCGGCTTCTCTTTAGCTTTTATTACTTTACCTTTTTCCAGAAATGTTTTTAGAAAACAATTCCTTTAACTGTTTCATGTACTGCAATTTTAAATCTTCATCAGTAAGCTTACTAATTAATTCAATTAACAAAGAGCTTTCTTGTTCCTCTTTAGTAAGAACATTAACAGTTTTACAGCAATCAGACCTACAATTATCAGTACACAGAGTAACTTCATTATCTTCACTAGGCGTTTGACTATTTTCATCATTAGCAGAGGAATAAGGAATATCAGAAAGACCATTATCCTCATCGGACTGAGATCTAAGTAACGCAAAAATCTTTTCAGCATCTTCAACAGAAATATTCAACTGACTCAACTTCTGTTTTAACTTACATTCATTTTTATAATGACCCTTTTTACCACAATTGTAACAAGTAATTTTACTCTTATCACTAGATTTAGAAGTGGATTTTTTATTTCCAACTTTCTTTCTAGACCTGGGTTTTTCATAATAACTTTCTTTATTGGTCTGACTAGAGCGCTTTTTATGGTGCTTGCGTTTTTTATGAATTTCTAAATGCTTTTTCGTATGCTTTCTACGCGAAGGGGCAATAGGAGGCAGACCATATTGTTCACAAAAAGTGCCAAGCTCATATTTAGCTTTCTTTTTATCTTTAGCAGCTTGTTTAGCGATTTTGAAATCAATACACATTTTTAGGCCAATTTTTTGAATATAACTAACTATGTCACCGTAAGTGAGGTTATCATAATCAATATAGCCTAATGTTTTACTAAGTTCTTCTCGGACTTTATGAGCAAATAAAGACGGAAGACCATTAACAAATTTTTCCTTCCAAAAAGGCTTGTTACTATCATTACGAAGCATGACGGGTGAAATAAAAACATCTTTATACCATCTAAAATCACTTAAAGTGGGACAAGTAAGGTTACTAAGTTGATCATGGATACGTTCAGTAATATTACTAGGAGTACCAATAAAATGTTTTATTATAGTGAAAATTAGGGTATTAATACCATCAGGAATACCAAAACCAATATCTTCACGGAAGGTAGGTTGACCATTATCATCAAGTTGATAAGCATGAATAATAGAGTTCCTAGCATCTTCATCAAGGTGTTTTTCCCACCAAGAGCGAAGAACTCCAGAAAATCCATTAGTTAAAATTTTAACAATTTCAGGTTGAGTAAGATTAGTAAAAGCAGTGATGTAACTATTAGCAACCATAGACATGTGGTTCATTTTAGTAAGAATTTGATGTTCACTGAAGCCATCAATATTCCATTCATAAATTTTATTGGAGGAAACCGAAAATTGATTGTCAAGATTCTTTTCCTCGAACTGAAGATCAGGGGGAGTGGGTCTAGTATACCAATTTTTTGTAATACTAGCGTTATTAAATGTTAACTTTTTCAATTGTTCAGTAAGGTCCGGAACAGAAGCGACCTCAGATACCTCATCTGAGTCACTATTGTAATCATCGCCAGATTCTTGAATCTGATCAATGATGTCAACGGTTCCACTGGCTTCACCAGAGCCCGAACCAATCTTTTTAATAAGTTTATCAATACTTTTAACAAGATCAGAATCTTTACTAGGCAATCCCTTGCCATCTCTATTATCAGGAAGAGTTAACAAAGGCTGATCAAGTTTCTTATCAGGGGTTTAAATAAGAGTATTATCAAACTTTTCTTCAATCTTATCAAGCTGTTTACCGATAGTGGCCAAATATTGATTAGTGAAATTATTTTGTTCAATAATTTTTTTATCATCTAATTTACCATCAGCAACTTTAAAAGGACTAGCAATAACAGAGTTATTTTTAACATGTAGAATAACAGTCTCAAGGGGAGGATGAGAAGCTAAAGTTTTACACTTATCTTCTTTTATCCATTGATAGTTAGTAAGAACTTTACAATGATTTCTATCATACCAATCATAAAATGTAAGGTTCTCTCTAGTAAGTTTAACAAACTTTTTCCAATTATGTATAATTTTATCTCTATTAATTTTATCATGTAAATTACGAAAAGCATGTCGTTTAGCTTGATTAGTTTTAGAATTAAAATCATTAACAAGGCTGTCCCAATCCAATTTAGAGACTTTCGTAAGGACTCTTAATTGATGATTAATTGGGGCATCAAAGTCAGAGGGAGAAGGTCCGACCGACACAGTAGGAGAAACATCTTCATGTTCTCCATCAGTCTGAAAGGCAGGAGTATAACAAGGATGACTTGTCTGACCCTGATTCAATACGCCTTTCAGTTTAACATCAGGAATAGAAAAGTCACTTAAGACTTCAGTGTCTCTTCTAGAGGTAGAAGGGACTGAGGAACTGGTAAATTCTTCAGGAGATACACTAGGTATATTCCAGTTATTAAGAGTTTGGTTAATATTTTCATAACTTTGTTCTTCTTGGTTAACTATATTAGGAACAGAAGGAAGAGAAGATCTATTACTAACCGACGAACTAGATCTAAACAATCTACTCATAGTTAAAAATTAAAGTTTTAATTAATCTGAGTTCTTCCGTACATACCCCTTTCTTTGCTTAACATAAACACATACCCTATCATCTAGTGATTCCCAGAAAGCCAAAACTGCTCACACACTCGAGACTTACAAAGGCAGAACAGGGACCTATGGCGATGGAGGGTGGTTTATACAAAGAGACTAGGTGACTTCTTGAACCAAGAAAGATCAAAACTTTTGATTTTTAAGGATGTTTAGAAAGAATAGATCAAGAACAACGTTTAGTAAACAAACAACTCATGGCTCTGATACCAAAAGGCGGAAGATGAAAGAGAAGAGTGGCGCATATACAAAGCTGAATAACAACTATAGCAAAACTATAAGAAATTAAAGCAGCAGTTCATAAGTAATAAGAGAAGTTTAAACAAAATAAACTTTTATTGTACTATGAAATAATTACAAATAAATAACTTGGTTACTTACAACAATTTGACTCGATTATAGAAACTTATCATATCTAAGAGAGAAGGCAAGAGAGTTGAAGATTAGTCAGATAGGAATCTGAGTCTTCTCAAACGCTCTATTGGATTACTAAATCCTGCCTCTCAACAATGACTGAGCCTCTCTTATATAGGAAGAGAAAAGGCGGAGTAATTACAACTCAATAATTACAAAACATAGATGACTATTGAACAACAGTAATGCTTTATCAAAAGATGAAAGCATTATTACAACTTTTGACTATTACAAACAACTTTTACTATTACAGACGCGTTAATCAAATACAGACAAATAAAAATAATAACAACTTTTGACTAACATGGCTACAGACATCTGACAAATACTAAAAGACAACTGACTCAGCAACTGCTTTCGGCTACTTTGGACAAAGGAGCACGGGCTGCGCGGGCAGGGGCATCTAGCAACAAAGCTGACCAAGGTGACTGTAGGAACCCAAGGCGAATGGAATCTGGGCCCTAAGCAAATGGATCCTGGGCATCTTGAAGAGAGATGCTTCCGTACGGATCAGTGGGACTAGAGTGATGACTGGAGCGAGAAGAAGAAGATGAACAAACAGAAGGAACTGAGTCCTCACTGAGTTTATCCATTCTTTTCTGAATTAAACGAGATAACTGTTTAAGCTCATTATTGGTACAATGATCAATATCCGCGAAATCTAACTTTGAACTGGAAGATTTCTTGGATTTAGATTTACTAGAAGATGATTCCTTTGGAGGAGGAATCGTTTGAATGGGTGAAGGATTGGGGAATTCCTTCTGAACTTGGCCCACGATGCGATAAGGATCAAACTTATCCCACCATTTAACTGAAAACTCACGAGTAACATGAGTAATTTGATTAAGGTGATTACTAGAGGCACCTTTTTCAGGGGCGACTAAGGAAGAAAGAGCAACATTGACTGTAGGAGAATAAAATCCATAGTTCCATCGAAGGATCCATGGGACTTTATATTTACTAGCAAAATGGAGAATAACTGGGATGCAGCAATTAGACTGCACCACAGGAACCCTAGAGCTAAAGACATTGAGAACAGTCTGAAGCTCAATGGGGAGAATATTAAAGATGAGACCATAACGTTCCCACCAAAGAACAAACCAATGAGGAAATTGACTTTTAAATTTGTGGTCAAATTGGATGAACCACGAATGACTAAAAGATGGAGTTTGAAACAGAAAAAATCTGTTCCAAGCTTCCATGTAATCATAATAGCAAAACTGGCTATCATGACCCTCAAGCTGCCTAAGATCACTAGGATGATTACCCCAGTTAGGCATGGAGATAACCTGTTTAATATAAAGAGAATGATAGATGATTTTTGAAGAATCATTTCTATCATAAATAGGTTTAATGGCGATTGACTGAGTTTGCAAAAGGACATCCTTATAATACATGAGAGATTTATAAGGAGCAGAAGGAATAAAATGCCAACCAGTTGGGAAGAACTGGGCAGCTAATTTGACTGGATCATCAATTGATTTCATATGTCGTTCGATATGAAATAAATTGGTGCTGAAAACAGGGATGTATTCAGTTTGAATACGCTGACCAGCAGAAGGATTACTGGAGGAAGCGTAAGGATCAACCCTTAAAGGGGGTTGAACCAGAGCTGAACTATAGGGTTTCGAGCTAGAAACCAAAGGAGTGAACCTATTAACTATAGTAAGGGGAGTAACTGGATGAGGGATTACAGCTCCCACGGGCTTCTGACTAGGTGGGCTTGGGCTTGGACCCAAGGGCCGAACATTTTTATCTTTCCCTCTCACACTCATTTTGAACCTGAGGGGTACCTGAATTAATAAATTCCCGAGTTAGAAAATCAGGAACGGAATTATCACTACCTTTAATATATTCAATGTCAAAATCAAAAATACTTAAAATAGATTGCCATCTGGCGAAAATATGTTTGGCAGCGATGTTTTTAACATCCTTTTCTAAAATATATTTAGCAGACTTACAGTCAATACGAACCAAAAATTTTTGATTTAATAAATCATTTTGAAATTTACTGACACAGAAAACTAAAGCTAAAATTTCTTTTTTAATAGTGCTGTAGTTTAATTGTGCCTGATTCCACGCGCCAGAATGGAATCGAACAATTTGTTCAGAAGAAGCAGGAGTTAATTTCTGCTTCAGAATGCCGCCGAAGCCAATTTCGGAGGCGTCAGTTTCAACAATTTTGAAAGCTAATTCATTAGAGATGCCAAGGCAGGGAAGAACCTTAACATATTTTTTAACTTGCTGAACGATGGCAGAATGCTCATCAGTCCAGGGAGGAGGATTCTTCTGTAAACGAAGAAACAAAGGTTTACAGATTTTTCGCAAATTTTTATAGAATTTGCCAACATAATTAAGAGATCCTAGGAACCGTTGAAGTTGAGTTCTATCAAGGATTTTATCGGGAAATCTATCAGCGAATTGAATAACTCTTTGAATAGGACGAACCAAACCCCTATGAATATCATGGCCAAGAAATTTAACTTTAACTTGGAAAAGAGAACATTTGGTTGGTGACAGAACCAAACCATTTACTTTGATAGCTTTGAAGAACGAATTTAAGTGTTTGAAATGTTCATCAATAGATTTAGAAAAAACAAGGATATCATCAATATAGACAATGATGAAATGACTAAAGGGATTTAAAATTTCATTGAGAATATTTTGAAATTCACTAGGAGCGTTTTTCAAGCCAAATGCTTGAACAACCCATTCATAATGACCAAAAGGGGTGGTGAAGGCGGTTTTGTACCTATCACTAGGATGGATACTGACTTGCCAGAAACCAGACTTTAGGTCGAATTTACTAAAAATTGTAGCATTACTAAGACGACTAAGAAGGTCCTCTTTATTGGGAAGGGGATACCTGATCCATTCTAAGACCTTATTGAGAGGCTTGTAATTGATGACTAGACGAGGGACACCTCTCTCCTTTTCTGCTTCATTATTAACATAAAAGGCAGGGCAAGACCAAGGAGATTTACTATGTTTTATTAAACCTTTGGCTAGTAAATCGTTAATTTCTTGCTTACAAAGTTCCATTTGTTGGTGACTCATTTTAATAGGTCTAGCTTTAGTAGGAATAAGATGTTCTTTAAATTCTTTAGCGTAAGGAAGTTTAACAACATGTTTCCTTCGATGCCAAAAAGCATTAGGAGAATCGGCACACAAATTTTTAACCATGAATAAACGAAGTTCTTCAATTTCGGTGAAACTTTTTCTCCTTTCTTAAAATTAAACATAATTTTGGGGAAAAAAAGGATTGAATCCCTGGATTTTTTTTTGGGGTCGAAGTATAGGGGATGGTGATCTCTCTGAGAAGAAGATCAACAACACCCACCGGCGAGGAAGGAGCCGGACCTCAACAGTCAACAGTCCACAGTCAGACGACACTGGCCCCCCCAGGGTCCCACAGTCATCGGATGCCCCAGTCATCATCAGATGCAATCAATGCATCCGACAAAGTCAAAAGTAAAGGACAACTTTACTTTAGTAAAAGTTATTTACTTAAGTAAAAGTAAATGTAATTACTTTAACTTTAGTTAAATGTTTTTAACTTTAGTTAAATGTTTTTACTTTACCTTTAGTAAATGTAAAAGTAATTTACTTTTAACCTAAGTTAAATGTTTTTAACTTAAGTTAAATGTTTCTTACTTTAGTTAAATGTTTTTACTTTTAACCTTAAGTAAATGTAAAAGTTACTTCGGTAAATATAAACCGGTAACTTTAGTTCTATTTAAGGAACTCAAATGTTAGAGTTTCCTTAGGCTTAGAAATGTAAACCATTTAGCCTCATCAGAGGTTCTCTCTCCTTCTCTCTACCTTCTCTCTACCTTCTCTCTACCTTCTTTCTAGTTAGAAGAAGAAGAAGTTCCTGTACTTCTTCTTCCCTTTGTAAATAGATCCAGATACGATGTAATCCTTTCCCAACTGTTTATATTAATAGAAAGAGATTACTTCACCGATTCACTGGTCATCTTCTTTAAGTTTCAAAATTGTTTTAAGTTTAAAGTTTTAATTAAACTTTTCGTCCGCTGTTAAATGGTATCAGAGCCATGCGGTGTTGTCTCTTGGTGTCACTGTTTGTTCTCCGGTCAAACACAGAGGTCTGAGTTTAAAATTTGTTTTTACTTCTTCTTTAGATTTCTGTTGCTCCGTCCTTAGAGCACCTAGTTTAAGTCACCTAGTCTCTTTGTATAAACCACCCTGTTTCGCCATAGGTCCCGTCGAGCCGTTGTAAGTCTCAAGAGTGTGAGCAGTTAAGGCAAAAAGGGAATCACTAGATTCAAGGGTATGTGTTTATGTTAAGCAAAGAAAGGGGTATGTACTTAAGCGACTTTGGTATGTCTTTAAGTGGAATGTCAACAGATCTAGAGATTAGGTTTGAACAAAGTTAAAACGAAGTAGACTGTTTAGATCGAGTTCATCAGTTAGTCAAGAGTCAGCCGTGTGATCCTTGTATCAGACACAGTCTGATCAGTTTTTCTAAAAAATTTTACATAAAATTTTTTAAATCTACAGTCGGTGACCAAAAATTTCGGTGAAATTTTTTCTCCTTTCTTAAAATTAAACATAATTTTTGGGGGGAAAAAGGATTGAATCCCTGGATTTTTTTTTGGGGTCGAAGTATAGGGGATGGTGATCTCTCTGAGAAGAAGATCAACAGCACCCACCGGCGAGGAAGGAGCCGGACCTCAACAGTCAACAGTCAGACGACGCTGGCCCCCCACGGTCCCACAGTCATCGGATGCCCCAATCATCATCAGATGCAATCAATGCATCCGACAAAGTCAAAAGTAAAGGACAACTTTACTTTAGTAAAAGTAATTTACCTAAGTAAAAGTAAATGTAAATACTTTAACTTTAGTTAAATGCTTTTAACTTTAGTTAAATGTTTTTACTTTACCTTTAGTAAATGTATATATATATATATATATATATATATATATATATATATTTCAATTATAGTCCAGGCTTGCGAGCGAAAACCAATCTCCCTTTTACAGCTTTTGTATATATATAATTATATATATTGCTTTACTCAATTTATTCAACTGATGTATTTAATATTCATTTGTATATGAATCTGCACTGACATATCTGCGGGCAGGCTAGATTTATTTAAATCTCACCAATTCTAGTTTTCAAACGGTTCAAAACCTCCAGACTGAACTGGGAAGCTAGAATGGCTGAGATTTCTTTAAATCTAGCTTGTTTTCTAGTTTCAGCTTCAAAAGCAACCTCGCGTCCCTTATCTCGCTATCTAGTGGGAATAAGACGCTTTGGTCATGCGCAGCTAGGATTTACTGATGAATCCTTGGTTCCATTGCGACGTGAGGATGTATATATATATATATATATATATATATATATATATATTTCTGTGCAAATTTGAAGTGTGTAGGTTTATGGGCTACTCATATGTGAGCCTAGGAATCATGGGATTCACGATCAAATCGATCGGGATCTGATTCCCATGATGGACAAACTCCAGTTTACAGATGTACCCTGCCAGTTTTTATGTAAAATGTACATACACATACCTTAAAACGGTTATCCAGATTTAAGGTTTCAATATAATAAACAATGTCAATTGTCTTGTCAGCGTCCCTCCGATGGTTTTCATACCCATGAGGAGACCGACACTTATATATTTCAATGGTCGAGGATGCTTCGCAGCCCGGCAAATCAACATTCACATGCAGCCATAAGGCTATAAAGATAAAATTGGAAGTATAAACCGGTTTCAATTCCTATGTCAGCGTAAGGGTTTGATAAACCAGCTTTCAAAACATCATTTTCAAATTAATATAATGAAAAGCGTTTCAAGAAAATCAAATCAAATGCTTTTGCAAATCAAATCAAAGACAGATTTTCAAATCAAATTAAACCCTTCGTATATAGGCTCAACGAAGCCTGTTAAAACTTTCAATCAATCAAACATAGGACCAATTTTCAAACAACATTCACTCACGCATTCACAATTTTAAGGGAAATATTGAAAAGATGCGGTACCGTGTTTACACGAAAGTCGTGGGGTAACTAACACCTTCCCCACACTTAACCAAGCCCCCGAACTCAAAACTCCGATTTCAAAGATCAAGTTTTGATAGTGTCCAACAATTGGACCTCTTTTCAAATCAAATTCGGTAGAGTTGGTACAACCATTTTCAAATCTACCAACTGGCGACTCTGTTAAAACATTCAAAAAATTGTCGACATAAACACATGTTGGCCTCTTTCCTAAAAAACCCTTCAAAACCTTTTTCCTAAATAAAAAGAATAAAGGTAGAGAGAACTTAGGAAGATCGATTTGAGGAAACCCGGGTTACGAATTGACCCGCGGGGTTCTTAAATTTTCCAACGTCGACAGGTAGCGACTCTGCTGGGGACAGTAGAGGGCTTAGGCCGCTTTCAAATCTTTTCAAACATTTCCTTTTCTAAATTATTGAATGCGTGAAATCCTGCATCTCCACAGTCAATGGATGAGTGAATGCTGCGTCTTTACATTAAATGAATGTGAATGAATGCTTTCCTGCTTCTTAATGCTTCGCACCCATATTTAGTGCTTCGCACCCAACTGTCATTACATGTAAAAACAGTAATGCATGATGTATGTGAATGTATATTGTGTGTCCCTCTCACAAGGAGGATAACCCGGTCGGTGTTAAGTAATGACTCTGGGACGATTAAGCCTCTGGGGGTGCCTCATGAAAATACACCACTCAGATTCGCTCTAGTTGAACGATCGAATTAACTTCCCTTCTAGTAGATTGCGATAATCTGGGAGCCTTCATTCCAAAACAAAAGCCATGAGAGTAACCTAAGATAGGTCAGCCTCTATTAACCAAATTCGAAGGAAAGCTTCTTCATGCCTTCCTCTTTTAATTCCATGTCAAGTCTCCAATTACTGAGGAGCACAATGTAAATGACATAATGAAAGATTTACTTTCTTGGCAGATAAATATCCTGTCATCCTGCCATCAAAATAACTAACCTCAATTTTGCAGGATAAACACTAAAAAACACATCATGCATCCAACCCATACCTATCTCAGGGAATTAATACGCCTATATTTTGTTGTAGGTGTAAAAATTGGTCCGGTTACTAGATCTAAATCTAAAGCACCCAGTCCATCAACGGACATGGCTTCTAGTGCTCAACCTGAATCCACCCTTGTATCTAGGGAGGAGTTCGAAGGACTAAAAAATCAGATAGCTGAGTTAGCTGACTTCCTACGAGAATAAAGCAAGGCTCTTAAAGAGAAAAAATCTCAAGCTCATACAAAACCAGGAACATTTGGTGGTAGCAGTGGCCATCAAGAGACTGAAAAAGTTAAAACTCTGATTCCTAGACCACAGAACCAGGACACAACTAACAAAACTCCAGAAATAATCCCCCTCGTCAAAGAATAGGAAGCTGGTGACATTCTCAAGAAAGTGCAACAAATAGAAGAAACTCTCCGGTCAATCAAAGGAACCAGGACGTTTGGCAGTGTCACTTACTCTGATCTATGCATATTCCCTGGGGTGCGATATCCTGAGAAATTTCAACTCCCTGATTTCGAGAAATATGATGGAATTGGGGATTCTTACACACACCTGAAAGTCTTCTCGGAGAACTCAGATCCTATGCTGAGGATGAGAACCTTCGAATGCAACTAATCCAGAAGAGTCTAACCGGAGTAGCCAGAGCTTGGTATGCCCGCTTAGACAACTCCAAAATTCATAGTTGGGAAGAACTGTCACATGCCTTCCTTAGCTAGTACAGTTTTCAATTATAGCTGGCTCCAGACAGATATTAAATAACCAAAATCAAGAAAAAGAACACTGAATCATTTAGAGAATATTCCCAGCGATGGAGACGGGTCGCAACACAAGTTATCCCTGCCATGACTGAATCTGAAATAGTCATGACCTTCATCGAAATCCAAGAAGCGCCTTATTATGTGAGGGTCCTAGTAGGAATAACAAAGCCATTCTCTAAACTAATCAAGCATGGCGAGATGGCAGAAATGGGGCTCAAATCCGGGAAGATAAAAGATCTAACCGCCCTCGAAGCTGTCGCCAACATATCCAATCCAAAAATTATGGGAGTAATCCACGGAGGGTCTATAAAAATAAAGACGAAGAAGTCTCCTTGGTCTTACAAGGACACAATTCAAAGGGCGAGTCAAACCACATACCCATTCAAAGGAGGAACTATACCCCTTTCCAAGCTTCAGCACAGCCTGCAAACCCTCAGTTCCAGAAAAACATGGAAGTCAGGAGTCGAAGAAATTTCACCCCACTAGGGGATTACCTCGAGAATGTGTTCAAACTTCTGACAACTTAGAAGAAGATTGGTCAACTCCTTCCACCAACCAAAACTAACGAAAAGAACTTCGATCCTAACAAGAAATGTGCTTATCATTCTGGATCTCCAGGCCATGATACTCAAGACTGTTGGTCTCTTAAGCACAAAATTCAAGACTTAATTGACAGAGGGGAAACTCTGGTAACAAAGCCTGACCAACCCCATGTCCAAGACAATCCTCTCCCACAACACAAAGAGGAAAATGTCAACATGATCAGTGCCTCCAATGGTGAAGGATCTAAGTACCTCCGCTACGTTGGGGAACCATGTTAATCCAATCTCAGCAGCCCAGAGAGTTAGGAAACTTTTGAGAAGCGATTCCTGATGGAGCAAGAAGTTAAGTCTCTTAAGGAACAGATTAAGCAGTTAGCTGAACTGGTCGTCTACCAGCATCAACTCACCAGGAAGATGCTCAATATCATGTGGCTACCAATATCCTTATCTCTGGTACAGATGATCAATATCCTGTGGCCACCAAACTTCAATTTTCCAACCCCAATAACACATCCGAGTATGAAGGTTGTATCATGGGGTTGAAGCTAGCCCAATCCATGTCTATCAAACACCTACTTGTCTTCGGAGATTTCGAGCTGGTCATCAGATAGACTACCAGCGTATATCTCACCAAAGAACTGCATTTGTTGCCCTACCATCAGCAAGTCCTCAAAATATCTCAGAAATTTGAAGCAATAACCTTCGTTCACACACCTCGGGGTCGGAATGACTTTGCTGATGCATTAGCAACGTTGGCTTCATTAATCCGCATGTTCGATAGGAGTGGATTTCCCAACATTCAGTTTGCAATTCAGAAAGCTCCGACATATGGTAGCTATGTGGGAGAAGTATCAAATGAAATACCTCCGGTCAAGCAGCCTTGGTTTCAAGACATCAAGAAATATCTCCGTGATGGATCCACACCTGCTGGTGCAAGCCAATCAGAGCGGAAACGGATTCTCAGAGTGGCCATTAAGTTCTATTTTAGCGGAGATGCACTTTATAAAAGGGATGCTGGAATAGGCCTGTTAAGATTCCTCAACAATGAGCAAGCCCAAAGATTAATGGATGAAGTCCATGGCGGAGTCTGTGGTCCATACATGAGCGGTCATCTGCTGGCCAAGAAGATAATTAGAATATGACATTACTGGATCTCGCTCAAAGCTGATTGCGCTGATCACGTCAAGAGATGCTTTCAATGCCAAATACATGGAAATGCCATTCACTCTCCTTCAAATGAGCTGCATAATATAAGTTCACCATGGCCTTTCTCTATGTGGGGAATGGACGTAATAGGTCTAGTGGAATCCAAAGCTAGCAACGGTCATCGATTCATCGTCACTATGATCGATTACTTCACCAAATGGGTTGAAGAAGCCTCTTTTCTCAAAGTTACAAAAAAGGTTATCATTAGTTTCATCAGAAATAATATTGTATGTCAATATGGACAACCGGAGGTTATCGTATCAGACAACGCAAAAAATATGAATAATCAAATGATGGTGGATCTGTGCAGTAAGTTCCACATCAAGTATCTCAATTCCGTCATCTATCGGCCAAAGATGAAGGGTGCTGTTGAAGCGGCCAACAAAAACATTAAAAAAATCATGCAAAAAATGTCTGCCAATCACAAGGACTGGCCTGACCTTCTAACTCTCACCCTGTTATCATACAGGATGTCAATGCGCACCTCTACTGGGGCTACCCCATACTCGTTGGTCTATGGCATGGAAGTAGTCATTCCCATAGAAGTAGAGATGGAATCTTTGCGAGTGTTGATCGACGCTAAAATAGATAAAGATCAATGGTTGCAAGACCGATATCATCAGCTGTCTCTGATAGATGAAAAGAGAGCTACGACCATTTTCCACGGACAGTTATACCAACAAAGGATTTCCAGATCCTACAACAAAAAGGTCAAAATTCGGCAATTCAGAAAAAAATAACTTGGTGCTAAAGAAAATCCTGGCTAATCAGGATGAAGCCAAAGCAAAATTTGCCCCAAACTGGGAAGGCCCTTTCATTGTCAAAGAAGTGTTGACTGGGGGCGCTATCAAACTGCAAGAGATGGCTGAGAATGAATTTCCCCAACTCATCAATTCAGACACTGTGAAAAAGTACTACGTTTGAGACACATGCATACCCACATCCGGGTCCTACAAATCAAATCAGGTTCGGTTTTTCACTAGAAAGTCGGAACTACGAATGACCTGATCTCCCTTAACCAAGGATTATGTAGGCAGCCATTTTTGGTGAGGTCAAACTAAGAAAAAAAATCCAAATAAAATATCAAACCATACCGGTGCAGCCGGAACTACGAATTACTTGATCTCCCTCAACCCGGGAGTACGTAGGCAACCATTTTGGTGCGGTCAAACCAAATAAAAACACAAAAACTCATCAAACCAGACTGAAAATCCAAGATAAATTCTTTTCAAACGAATTCAACTACATAGCCAGAACTACGAATGACATCATCTCCCTCGACCCGGGAGTACGTAGGCAGCCATCTACGGTGCAGTTTGACCTTTAAGAAAAAATAAAAAGACCAGTTCCAAGACACCAAAGACAAATGAAAGCTAAATTATGTCAAACTACCCTAGTCAATAGACCCATCTGAGATACTCCCTGACATCTCAACTGTCAGTCCATCAAGGAAGAGCTCATGATACATCAATAACTGGGAGTCATAAAAGAAGTGGTAATCACTCAGCAATGACAATACATCTCCAGTCAGGGAAGTGCATCAAAAATATATTTCTCTGATATATAAAAACTGCTTTATATATATAATGCCCTGTACATGACAAAAATGGCTGATCTAGTCTGTGCAGGAAAAATAAAGCTAGTCTATGGACCCAAGGACAAGTGGGTCAGTAATGCCAGCATGGCATCTCTCTCTGAAGATGGTGGAGCAGCTGTAAGTGCAGTCCATTCAGCCCTTATACAGCCCAGAACAACCACAGTCATCTGCAAGGTGGCACTATGGTCATCAATATAAGCACTCATCTCGATGATTAAATCATGAGTGTCAGATTGAAGAGCAGTACTATCAGCAATTTGGAAATCACGGGAAGCTATAGTCTCATCCCTCTCCCCAAAAGCTGTGTCTCGAGCAATCAAAGTCTACTCGATCTCAACATATGCTGCATCCCTAGCCGAGCGAATCTCGTCTCGCTCTACAACTGTAATATTCAGAGTAGAGCGGAGCTCGTCCTGCTAAATCAATCCAGCATCCAAAGCAGCCCTGACACCATCCTTCTCAGTAAAAGATAAATCTCTGCCAAACAAGGCAGCCAACATCTGTGCTCTAGACAAGTCTCACTCAAAGGTCGTCCTGAATAGTGAGTTTGCTAAAGCCGGATCTGTCCCCACAAGAATGGTCGGGGAATCACTAATCAGAGCAGCGATCAAACCTGTGAACAGCTCATCCCCGATAGGTGAATCTGGATCCTCCATGGGCTCCTCCTTGTTAGAGTCCACACCAGGAGATGAAGAAGCCTCTGCTACCACTCCTATCTCTGCCTCCAACCATGCAGAATACTCCGGGGAACAACCCGGATGGCTACTGGGGAAATTCGCCCTCTCCCGATAAGTTCAACACTCATATACTATGACCAAGTCGGCGGATGACATGGAAGAAGTCGACATCCTCTGATCAGCGGACCCCTCAAAATGGTGCAAACTCTGCAGCTAATCAAACTGATACATGACTGCCAAAGGATGATAGGTAGTCACTCCTCTCAAACCCGCTAAAGGCAAATAATCCAGGCTAGATGCATGAGTGATAAAGCTATATGGGGATGCTAGCCCTGAGTATGGCAAGATCATAAACGGATGCTCAATATTCGACAGAAATGCCGACCAAGACTCTGCATCAATGCACTCTGTAGGCTGAAAAGAGAAAGCTCTGGATGTCTCGTGAGTAAAATAAAAACCCCTAGGCCTAAAGGATCCAATCGGTCGTATATGGGACATCAGCCATATATACAGGAAGACCGAGCTGCCCCTAAAAAACCCTTTGGATGGGTACTACAATACGTGGCGGATCTAAAAGTCTCAACCAGTATCATCGGGATAATGGACCCTGTCTAAGGGCTCTAACAACTACTACCAATCCCACATCTAGATGATCCAATCACAACGACATGTAGACATATGCTACAACATACATCAGCAGGATGTCTATCCTGGCTGCATGCCATGCCTCTGCTGAACAAACAAAATCTCTGATGCGGTGATCATAGCTGTTAAGCTCACCAAAGCGCTCAATCAAGAAGTCCATAGAGATTACGTGCCCAAAAATGATCTCATCCATGACTACACTTTGATGGAGATCGAAAAGCCTGATAAATGGCCTTCTTATATCACTGATCGCCGTCCGAGTGTACGACAACTCTAAATCCAGGCTAGTAAATCTCTGGTACTCCTCCAGAGTCAGCGTCAGCTCACGCAGCCCGAAGCGGAACACCTGCCTATCGGTAATCCAGCAGGGTAGAAGTCCCTCAATAAATTCGACCGAAACCCAAAAATTCGCAAGGGCCAATGAATGACCCAACATCTGGTCCATTGTCCCCCTAGCTGGAAAGGGCAGACTATCATTCCAGGACTCCAATAATGTCACCATCGCAGATGGTGGTAAATGCTCAATACGGCTGACTGCAGACGACGTCATCTGTAGCACCGTACCACAAGACAGTCCAGAGGTCAAGTCAAATCGCAGCTATCTGAATGCATACACATGACATAATACATGCATGATGACAGTAATAAAAATATTATGCAGAAGATAAGATATGGCAGGAATATCTACAACAAGCTATCTACTACATACAATATCCATGTATCCTGATACAAAGTGAAAGGAAGAATATAGGGAAAATGGGGCACCACCACCCAACTACTACAGTGGTCTATCAAAATGATGGCACAAGCGTCGAATAGCCAAAACAGTGGCTGACCAAAAAGTATAGCTCCAATAACTATCAGAGGAAGTCATAGACATCAGTGTCGAATCGATCAACCTGCTCCATCTCATCTGTTAGGATCAGGCATATCTGGGCGGTATAAGGGAGGATCTGCCCTTGTAGAACTGCTGCTAAATGGACTTGAAGAGGGACCTGTTCCTGAGCTGGATGGGTCAAAAGAAGATACTTCTAACGGATCTCGGCTAAGGTGCCTGATAAAGAAACGAGCCTACTCCAACTCCCTGGTCAGATCTGTTATCTGGTCTACTTGAGTCGGCTCCCTGAGGCAAGCTATCCAATCCGTCATCATCACGGATCCTGGCACCATGTCTGCCATAAACTGGGTAGCCCGAGTCTGAGGTCCAATAGTACAAGAGCTCCACCATCGGCCAAATGCCTCCTGGCTGTACGGACCCTCTAATAGGGTAAAGCCATCAATGCCCTCCAAAGGGATGTCTGTCAAAGGCATAGTCAATGGCCAATGATGCCAAGCTGGAGGAATAATGGGAATACGGATCTCTCTCGTGATGCTCCTAATAGCACGTTCTCGAAGATAGAGCTCCCAGCCTCCCGCCGTCAACAACGATACCCTGCGGTTCGATAAGTCAAACTCCCAGCCAGTAGGGACTCCTCACTCGAATCCAACGGTCAAGTGCTCGGATGTATACGTTGTCCAGGTGATCAAATCCGCCGTCAAAAGCTCCAACCGTAAACGAACATGAGTGAATCCCTCAGCAACAAGGACCTCCGTCAAAGTGGATTGATGCCATCTCCGTCCTCGAGGATAGGTCTCCAGACCTAAAGCAGTAGCAGGGCGTAGGCAAAGAAGCCTCCCAAATGCCCAAAGCTTATCATGCAAATATCAAAAGTCCTCAGTGATGAAGACTGACAAAAATGCTAAAATCAAAAAGGTATAAAAAGATGTACTCACCAACAGGAATGGGTAAAATCCTAACCAAGCCTCCATCATACCCTCCGAAAGTATGTGCATGCCTAGAAGAAAATAGGCAAAGGTATAGGAGCCCCAATCATAGTCACTGAGGTGCTCTACCTGTCGAGTGGCGCTGATCAAAGCGAAGGACACAGTAGACGAGTTGTCCACCATGAAATAACCCCTGATGATTGACAAAAATAATCGCCTCAGAATGCGATCTCTAGCCCTCTGGTCATCAGGCGGAGCCAACTGCAAAGTCCCATCCTGAGCATCTATACTCAAGGGACTAGATCAGACTGCCCAACCCTTGAATGCTGTTGTCGGGACTCCCAGCAGGGACCGAATAATAACAGGGAAAATGTCGGTCATGACAGGCACTAACTCGCCCTCGAACTCAATATCGGTGATAAATCTCTAGTCCATAGGAGTCAACATCACCTCGTAATCCAGCAAATGAAGGGACTGAGTCTCGTGGAACCAGCGCTCAGACAAAGCCCTCATATACCCCCAGGTGCAACGACAGGGAAGGATCGAGAAAAAGGCTTGAAATCCCTAGCCATATACAATCTCCCTATAATCCTCATATAAAGTGTGATACATGGAATGCACGCTAAACCAGTTCCCTCGAGGCTGCGTAAAGACGGGAACCTGCATTAAAAACCAACCCAAGTCAAAAACCTGAGCCTCAAAAATGGCAAGAAGGAAGAAAAAAATCAAAAAAGAAGAAAGACTTCAAGTCACCTCGTTGGCGTGAAGATATCTCAAAGGATGGAGACTCAAGTCGCCCAGTAGCTCATGAGTAGGCACAGTAATGCCTGGGACCTCCGCACTTGGAGCCTGAGCGGGAGAAGGAACGGCGAACGGAGCCTCCTTATCATTAATATCCAATGGCTACTTGTTTTGTACTGGACGAATCCTGCCCTCTACCAGTCTACGAGGCGTCTTAGCCGGACATGGCTTTGGCACATCAGACGCCCTCCTACGTCTAATTCCTGAAAAGTCCCTACTGTAATTGTCGAGTTTATCACAATCTATCTACGACAACAAGTCTCCAAATCACCTTAGAAAAGGTGCGGTAAGCCTAAAACCTGTGGCTTATCATATATCTCTAGGTCCTAATACATGCATGGGTCAGTCAAAAATACCTACTAAAGTTAAAACTGCATGTTTTCAAAACCTAACAACTCAAAACCTGCATAGATCAGTAAAAATTTCCCCACAGAGTTAAAAATACATGTTTTTTAAAGCCTAAGATTTTGGAAAAATTTCGCAAGAGTCTCCTTTGTAAAATGGACTGTCCACATGCACACAGGCATGCCTAGATGGCAATTCAGTAGCACACCTACCCAAAAACAGAAGCAGTTTATATTATAAAAAATCAAAAATGAACCTCACATGGTAGCCAAATTACCATGGATATTTTTAGTTGAAAATCCAGGCTCACCAGGCCTCAAAAAGAATGATTAAACTGATCAAAAAGTGCAAAAATTGACTGTCTCAGAACCTAAATTTTCTTACATCCAAACGTGCATTACAGTAAGATATGCATACATATGTAGTTAGAAATTTTTTTACAGGTCATATAGAAGTACATTTTGCATACATTGCGTTTGAAAACACCCTAGGCAGTTCGCATGCATTTAACGGTCAAAAACTGCAAAAAAAAAAAGCATGTAAAACGTTACCTGCGCTGCGCTGAACGCGTAGGAACTGAAGGAATCAAAATCTGACTGCCAAAACTTTGTAGATCTGAAAAAGAAGATCAAAAATCCTTTCGCTGCTCAAACAAGAAACTTGCAAAATGAAAATCCCGCTGGTCATTAAATAGGCCAGGTAGCCGCACTCCACCTGCGGCTGCCACACTCCACCTGCGGCTGCCGCACCTCCACCTGCGGCTGCAGCAACTCCACCTGCGACAGCCCAGATGGGTCCCACTTCCCCCAGGCCTAGTTTAATTTGAGTCAAAACAAAGTTTAAACGGGCTGCTAAGTCAAATCTGAAGAGAAATCGCTACGCGATTAAGCGGTTTGGCCAAAAATCCTGCGTTTAAGCAACGTCATCCTGACAGAAAGGGAAATTTCCTGAAGGCCCTTTGTATTCATCCCGGAGCCATGTCCGGGGATCAAAAAATCAAACTGTAGAAAAACTACGCAAGAATTGCCCCAAACTGCCAAAAACTATCATTTTTCGATGTTCGGGTACTAACCGAAACAGTTTCAGCCGTTGGCTCAGCCCAGCGAGGTTTGGGTACTGACCGAAGCAGTCTTAGCCATCGGCTCAGCCCCAGCAAAGTTCGGGTACTGATCAAAGTAGTTTCAACCGTTGGCTCAGCCCCAGTGAAGTTCAGGTACTAATTGAAGCAATTTCAGTCGTTGGCCCAGCCGCAGCAAAGTTCGGGTACTGACCAAAGCATTTTTAGCCGTTGGCTGAGCCCCATCAATGTTCGGTTACTGACCAAAGCAGTTTCAGCTGTTGACTCAGCCCCAGCGAAGTTCGGGTACTGACTAAAGCAGTTCCAGCCGTTGGCTCAGCCCCAGCGAAGTTATGGTACTGACCGAAGTAGTTTTAACCGTTGGTTCACCTCCAGCGAAGTTCGGGTACAGACCAAAGTTAATTTCAACCGTAAGCTTAGTTCCAACAAAGCTCGGGTACAGACCAAGATCCAATCTATTCGTTGGCCAAACCCCAATGATGCTTCGACCATCGGACTAGCCCATGAGACATCAGGAGATGATCTCGAGGCGGAAGTCCTGTAATATTCCATCCGCATAGAGAATAGATGATGGAATCTGTTATACACATCCTTAAAAGTGGATTATTAATCGAGGTTAATGATACATACTCCTGTGGCGAACTACCAGTGCAGACTATCGTCCAGGTAAGCGTTAGAAGCTTCAATCGAAATAATTCAATAACTAGAAGCTATCCTCAGAGGAGTATCCTTCAATCGATGAACATAGACACCCTTGATCTAAAATAAAGGAAGCGGCCATAGCATCCCCATCAGGGAGGTAAATCAACAACAATTATATCAACCTCATCAGAATCTATAAAGCTATCGCAGAAGACGTCATCCCCAACAGATCAAGACGAAAAAATCTATGATAGCTTATCTTCACCAATCTCACCAGAGGCAAGCAGGCTATCATGAACATCATCATCCCCATAAAAAGGTGACTAAAGCCATTTTTAATAGCCCCAAATCGGACAACTCATCAGGGAGGGTTAATCAACGATAATCGTATCAACCTCAATGGTCATCACGAGTAACAGTATCCCCAGCAGACAATGACGTGAAGTAATCCGAGCTGACCCTACACATGACATTCTATGCACTGCCATGCATCTACGTTTGCAATTCTAGTGTGTACTAATCTTTATCCTGCCCATTCCACTGCATTGCATGGACATGATAAAGAGGGGCATCTATAGACACTCAAAATTTTCACTGCCCCATCACCAACATTGTAGAAGGGCAGAGCCGTTTTTTCAAATCAACCCCGGTCTCAATACCGGGCCTCCAACTTAAAATCGGCCACCAATGCCGGTCCATCAATTCAAATTCGATCACCAATATCGGTAAACCTAAATCTGACCACCAATACCAGTAAGCCTAAATTTAATCACCAATATTGTTACACCTAAATCTAACCACCAATGTCGGAAAACCCAAATCCGATCCCCAATATCGGTACTCCAGTCAAATTCGATCACCCATATCGGTACTTAATCCAGCTCCGATCTCCAATCAGACCGTCAATCAAGCTCTGATCTCCAATCAGACCGTCAATCCAGCTCCGATCTCCAATCAGACCGTCCATCCAGCTCTGATTTCTAATCGGACCGTTAATCCAGGTCCGATCTCCAATCGGACCTTCTATCCAGCTCCGATCTCTAATCAGACCATCAATCCAGCTTCGATCACCAATCAGACTGTCAATCCAACTCCAATCTCCAATCGGACAGCCAATCTAGCTCCGATCTCCAATCGAACTAGTAATCCAGCTTCGATCTCTAATCGGATTGTCTATCCAGCTCTGATTTCCAATCGAACAGTAAAACCATCTCCGATCTCTAATTAGACCGTTAATATAGCTCTGATCTCCAATCGGACAGTCAATCCAGCTCCGATCTCCAATCGGACCTTCAATCCAGCTCTGATCTCCAATCGGACCATCTATCCAGCTCCGATCTCCAATCGGACCGTCTATCCAGCTTCGATCTCTAATCGGACCGTCAATCCAGCTCCGATATCTAATCGAACCATCAATCCAGCTCCGATCTCAAATTGCACTAGCAATCCAGCTCCGATTTCCAATCGAACCGTCAATCCAGCTTCAATCTCTAATCAGACCGTCTATCCAGCTCCGATCTCCAATCGGACCCTCAATCTAGCTCCGATCTCCGATTGGACCATCAATCCAACTTTGATTTCCAATCAAACCAGAAATCCAGCTCCGATCTCCAATCGGACCTTCAGTCCAACCCCGATCTCAATATCGTGCCTTCAAACCAGCCTCGACAGCAACCTGAAAGGTACAAGGCATCCCCGGCATCAACCCGGGAGGTACCGATTTATCCCTATCTCAATATCGGGCCGTTAAGATAGCGTCGGTCTCAACTTGGGAGGTACAGGTCATCCTAGACATCAACCCAAGATATGTCAAGTCATCCCCGACGTCAATCCTAGAAGTGCGATTTAGCCCTAGAGACAACCCTGGGAAGCCAAATTCGTCAAAAGCCATGCCAACACCACAGGCAACCCCAGAAGGGGTAAAATAGTCATTTTACCAACTCTCAACCAATTTGGTCAAACTCAAGCTGAATTGATGCCATCGAAGTCAGAACGAACCACAACAATGATCCCGAGTGCCAAAAATGCAAGACAGCTCAACAAACAAACTGCGGGCAATCGAAGACCTGGTTATAAACTTGTCTTCTTGGACCCAAAAAATGTTTTATCACATGTCATTGCGATACTCTCGGTGAGGGCTTTTCGAAAAGTTATCGCACTCCTCGAACGGACGCTCCGATCAAAAGTTTGAAAGTTCCGACTTCGACTATGCGTTGTCCGGAGTGCACGTACTTCGAGACGACAGAACCCAACATGTTAGCCCCACCTACGGGAGCCATACCTCTACCTATGGCAACTGTAGGTAGAGCTAGGGCTCCCTGGCCTATAAATAAACGTGCATCCCCCTTAATTTTCAAGTTTTTGAAACGCAGCGAAGCTCTGCCAGTTCAATTTCTTGACTTTTACACCTCTTCCAAACCTAATTATTTTCACTCTAACATGTAGGTATACCCATATACTACCACATATCAAAAAACCACTGATTGATTTTGACGTATAGAGCCTACGATTTGGCAAAAAGCTCGTATTGCAGTCCATTGTAAGTATTTTTACGATCAAAAAGTCAATACTACTACTTTGCACTGTTCTCCACTTGCACACGAAGTTTCATCTTCTAATATGCCCGGAACTTAGATCTACAACCGTTTTCGTCAAAATTTGGTACATTTCTGTACATAAACGCAAATTTTTGCATTTTTACAACTCGGATTGATGATCTGTCGGCTCCAGCAACTTCAATGAACTAGCACACACGTTCTGGCAACTTCTTCGGACTTGGTTTTCTTCCTAGTCTGGGTTTGGCCCTTTTTGTATATATTTAACTGTATATATATTAACATTTCAATTCTGTCAAGCCCGGATGTCAAATCCGAGGTAGTTTACTACTTTTATATATATTTACACATATATAAGCGACTCTCACCATAACTGGTTCTCTCAGCAGTATTGGTTGACTACATTTCTGTCAATATATATATATATATATATATATATATATATATATATATTCTTAGTCCGGCCTGGATTACTTCGTGGCCATTTTACTGATTTTGCACACTTCCCCATACTGGGTGCTCTCCCAAGTCATTGGGTGACTACTTTATATCAATTTCAATTCCAGTACGGGCACTGACGTGAAAATCCATCGCCCTTATTACTGTTTTTATATATATATTTTATTTCTATCACAGCCTGGATTATTTCGTGTCTATTTACAGTTTTCATATAAATGTATATATATATATATATATATATATATATATATATATATATATATATATATATATATTTCAATTACAGTCCGGGTTTGCGAGTGAAAACCCATCGCCCTTTTACAGCTTTTGTATATATATAATTATATATATTGCTTTACTCAATTTATTCAACTGCTGCATTTAATATTTATTTGTATATGAATCTGCTTTGACATATCTGCGGGCGGGATAGATTTATTTTAAATATCGCTAATTCTAGTTTTCAAACCGTTCAAAACCTCCAGACTGAACCGAAAAGATAGAATGGCTGAGATTTCTTTAAATCTATCTTTCTTTCTAGTTTTAGCTTCAAAAGCAACCTCGCGTCCCTTAGATCGCTATTTAGTGGGAACGAGACACTTTAGTCACGCACAGCCAGGATTTACTGATGAATCCTTGGTTCCATTGCGACGTGAGGATGTATATATATATCCATTTCTGTGCAAATTTGAAATGTGAAGGTTTATGGACTTCTCATATGTGAGCCTAGGAATCGTGGGATTCACGATCAAATCGATCGGGATCTGATTCCCATAACGGACAAACTCTAATTTACAGATGTACTAATAAGTGGTTTTTATGACCACTTATTCGCATATCAACTAGCTTATTTTACTGCTTAAACTCAATTATATTTGTGTTTTTCATGTGTTTTTGCTTTCTTTTGTGATTTTCATGTTTAGGAACTCTCCGGATACATTTTGAGTTTAAAAGGATGAAAAGGTGCTAAAAAGAGACAAAGCATAAAGAACTAAGCTGTGGCATGAGGATGGGCAGAGCAAAGAGGAAATAAAGCATTGGCATTGGGTGATTAGCAGGAGCAAGGAGGCTGGACTCAAGAATGAAAAAAAGCAAAAGTGTAGCAGCATGAAAAGAAGTAGAAATTCCACATCTGATGCTTGCGCAGCTGAGCCGGCTTTTCCTTCTCTCGCTGCGCAGCTGCGGCGGTCCAATTTACCAGTTGACTTTTACTTAAAGCTTGCCGAATGGAATGAGGGAAAGGCAACAAGGCAGACTGGGCGGGAGGCTATTTAGGACTCATTTTTGGCATACATTTTATGCACTCCCCTAAAAAGGATTAGCTTAGCTCTAGTCTCCTTCTCTTCTCTTTCATCTCCTTGTATAGATTAGGAGTAGATTAAAGTTTAAAGTAGTTAGTTTTCTAGGGTTTGATTAGACTTGATGGTTGAAACATTTGGAGAACATCAAAGATCCGAGCTTGGAGAATGAACACAGATTTGCATTTCTAACTTTCAACTCTCCTTGTTATCCATTGGTATTCGGATGATGTTTATTCCTTTTGTGGATGATATATTTGAGTCATTTATGACTTAGTTTATATTTTAAAGTTTCAATGGAACCTAATGAATAATATATATTAATTTCCTTCCATGTTGGTCTTGTTTATCGTTATGTGATTGTCTATTATGATTTGTGCTTTAATTGCTTAATTGATTTGCGACCAATTACTGTGATAACCTATGTGGATTTGAAAGATGAAATGTAGGTTTAGATCTAATCGTAGTGGAGGGCGATTGTATGTTCACATGTCATTGGATGTATGATTTGTGCCTAGGATAGACATATACCAAAGCGCCGCTCGTAGTCAAATGAGAACTTGGACTTAAACCCTAATTATTTGTAAATCACATAGACTTATAGGGGTTTAGATAATGTGGCTGTTCATGTGCGTTCTATCATAAGTGGATTGCATGTGATTTGGATTAGGTGCATCGAAAGATGGCCTTCTCTCGCTGTCGTGTTCTCGGTTAACAAACTTTGACGATTAATTTGACTTGACTGGAAGTATGTTTACTTAGATGAATCATTAGGGGAAATTGGGATCTCATGCCTTCATTATCTGATTCTACTCCAGGTTTAATTAGTTTAAGTTTAATTACTTGCCTAGTTAATTTAGTTTTTAATTACAACTCTTTACCGCTTGTTTAAATAAATCTGAAATGATTATGGCTAGTGGTTTGGCAACCTTTTATCTGTTAATTTTCCTTGGGAACGATATATGTACTTCCTAATTATTACTTGTTGACCGCGTATACTTGCGCGTAATTGTCATACCCAATCGGGGAAAACATGTACCCTGCTAGTTTTTTTTGTAAAATGTACATACACACACCTTAAAACGGTTATCCAGATTTAAGGTCTCAATATAATAAAAAATGTCAATTGTCATGTCAGCGTCCCTCCGATGGTTTTCATACCCATGAGGAGACCGACACTTGTATATTTCTGTGGTCGAGGATGCTTTGCAGCCTGACAAATCAACATTCAAATGCAGCCTTAAGGATATAAAGATAAAATTGGAAGTATAAATCGGTTTCAATTCCTATGTCAGCGTAAGGGTTTGATAAACCAGCTTTCAAAACATTATTTTTAAATCAATCAAAAGAAAATCGTTTCAAGAAAATAAAATCAAATGATTTTGCAAATCAAATCAAAGACAGATTTTTAAATCAAATCAAACCCTTCGTATATAGGCTCAACGAAGCCTGTCACAACTTTTAATCAATCAAACATATGCCCAATTTTCAAACAATATTCACTCACACATTCACAGTTTTAAGGGAAATATTAAAAATATGTGGTACCATGTTTACACGGGAGTCGTGGGGTGCCTAACATCTTCCCCACACTTAACCAAGCCCCCAAACTCAAAACTTCGATTTCAAAGATCAAGTTTCGACAGTGTCCAACAATTGGGCCTCTTTTCAAATCAAATTCGGTTGAGTTGGTACAACCATTTTTAAATCTACCAATTGGCGACTCTGTTAAAACATTCAAAAAATTATCGACATAAACACTTGTTGGCCTCTTTCCTAAAAAACCCTTCAAAACCTTTTTCCTAAATAAAAAGAATAAGGGTAGAGAGAACTTAGGAAGATCGATTTGAGGAAACCCGGGTTACAAACTGACCTGCGGGGTTCTTAAATTTTCCAACGTCGATAATAAGGTTGGCCTATTAGTGGACTTAAAACACTAATAAGCCATGAAGAAATAAAATCATAATAATTGATTAAGAACCTAATGAAGAAACTATCAAAATCATGAGAGTTTGAACAATAAGTATGTGAAACCATTAAAACATAGAAGTTTGTAATGGTTAGAATCACTAATGAAGAACCAATGGATTGATTCCATTTGGTTCAAAGTAAAAATATTGAATAACGAAGATTCAGCGAAAGTTACGAGATTAGACGTTAAGCGTCGAAATCGTAAATTTCTCAGAATAGAAGTTAAAAGTCGTCGTTTGATTCGAAAATGTTGGTTTTCAATGGCATAATGTATAATTAGGTAAATAAGACTTGCGAGAGCAAGAACGAATGAATTCAAACTTAAAACAAAGAATTGAGCGTCGAATGTTCACGAACGTTTATCGAACTCGTAAAAATGGACTAATCGGTGAATTTCTCGCCAACGAATTCAAAAATGAATTTCGACTGGATGGGATCATAGAACATGGAATATATGAACTAATGGCTTTGGAACGAGCCAATTTCGAGTTGTAACGATCGTGTTACGAGCTTGTGAAATTCAACTTTAAAAATATTTTTCTGAGGCTGGGGGCCGGCGCTGCAGTGCCGCCCAGACCTTTGTTTCTAGCGCCACAGCACTGAGGCAAGGGATTTTCTTTGCGAGCCAGCGCCGTAGCATCGACTTTCAACCTAAGTCTGGCGCTGCAGTTTCCTTAAGTGAAATATTTCCGACGTGAATGTTTATTAACCTAGCTTGCTACATGGTAATTATGGGGCAAGTATATGGTTAATATTCATGAAGAGAAATCACTTAAACAAAATGTTTAAGAATAGTTTTGAGAATTAAACGTTGACCAAACGTATTTAAATTTAAAACTCAAAAACTGATAATGTAAACCGTGAATCGTAATCGAGTTGTGAGCGTGCCTTAAGGTTACATAACATGTAATAGAGGTGCGTGGTATTTAAATGATATCAAGTGAAGTTAAAACTTACTTAATTTCCATACGGAGTCCGATGACGGGAATTCAATGGAAATGTGTTCGACGTATCGAATTAATTAGGGTTTCGTCGGTCGTTGTGGATAATGATGATCGACGAGAGTCGGGTTATGACACTCACATGTTAATAAGCCGTGAAGAATGTTAAATATATTGAATGGATGTTATTAGTTTAATAATTCGTCTAAGTTATATGAGAAGGAGAAGATAGTTACACAATGTATATCAGTTATGATAATCTAATTGGTATGCTATGTGTTTATATCTTGTAGAAGTTGTAAAGACCAAGTAAAGTAACTTAAAAGGTTGAAGAAGCGAATGCAAGTTTTCTAACCTTGTTCAAGTTCTACTTTATTCAAGTTTTCTAAACTCTTTTCTATACTTTATGTTAGACAAGTTGTAAAGATGCATAGTTGCCTATGCATGAACTGTTATTGAATAGTCGATGCCATTTGATTCGGCTAGACGTATATGTAAAGTATTTTAATTGATTTTTCATAAATCTTTCAAAGTATTATTGATGTGTTATTCTATGTCAATTGCTTTGGTATAGATTCAAAGATAAACCTGAGTATGAATACACAAAGGTTTTAACGTCGTTAATTCGACAGGCACTTGAGTTACCACAAAATTTAAAAGTGAAAATGTTAAAAGAATGGAGTGTTAATCCACATAGAGTACTACAGGCTGATCACCTGGACGTGCTCGTAAGATATATCGAGCATACAACCTTAGTGCCAGGATGTTCTTTTATGAAAACGCAAAGAATGTTCATAGTCTGGGACCAGCTCAGATTCTTAAGCGACTATGTGTCCTTAGGAATGATTTTCAAGGAATTCAAAATGCTATTTTGTTTATTCCTACTATTTCATAACTATTGTACAGTTATGGAAGATGAAGTCATATGATTCTTGATTTTATGGCTGCAAAGTAAAATGTTAAAGCTGCTTAGCTAGTTATGCACATTCTTGCTTTAAAACATATGATTTTAGCTAAGAGCTATCGGACCGAAGGATCCGGTAAGGACAAGGACAAGTCCAAGATGGATATTTAAATATCCTTGTAATAGCATAGTATTATTGTTGTAATGGATAATATTATGACACCGAACGAATGTAAAGGTTATAAAGAACTTGGGAAGGGATTATTGTAATGGAATATTTAGTAAACTTATGCATGTTATTTAATATTCAATTGAATGTATGAGTAGATAATAGCACCGTGTAGCACCTTATCCGTGGGATGAAAGTACCCGAATTTGGGGGCGTCATATGAGATGTAATGGAGGTGTATAGTACAAGAATGATATCAAATAAAGTTAAAACTTACGTAAATTTTATACGGAGTCTGATAACGATAATCCGATGGAAATGTGTTCGACTTAGCGAACCGATTAGGGTTTCGTCTGTCATTATGTCTAACGATGATTGACAAGAGTCGATTTATGACATATGAATGTTAATAAGCCGTAACAAATGTTGAATAACTTGAACGGATGTTATTAGTTTAACAATTCGACTAAGTTATATAAGAAGGAAAAGATAAGTTACACAATGTATATCAGTTGTGATAACCTCATAGATATACTACGTGTTTATGTCTTGTAGAAGTGATAAAGATCCAAAGTAAAGTAAACTTTAAAGGTTGAAGAAGCAAAGGCAAGTTTTCTAAACTCTTGTCTACATTTTATGTTGGACAAGTTGTCATTATGGATGGTTTCTTATGCATAAACTGTTATTGAATAATCGATGCCATTTGATTCGGCTAGACGTATATGTAAAGTATTTTGATTGATTCTCCACAAATCTTTCAAATTACTCTTGATGTTACTATCCTATGCCAATTACTTTGGTACTGATTCAAAAGTAAACCTGAGTATGAATACACAAAGGTTTTAATGTCGTTAAATCGACGGGCACCTGAGGTTGCCAAAAAGCTTAAAAGTAAATATGTTTAATAGAAGAAGTGTTGATCAGCATAGAGTACTATAGGTTGATCATCTGGACGTGCTCGTAAGATATATCGAACTTACGGTCTTAGTACAGGGTTGTTCTTTTATGAATGAAAATGAAGAGAATGTTCATGGTCTTTGACCAGCTCAGATTCTTAAGTGACTATAAGTACTTGAGAATGATTTTAAAGGAATTCAAAATGCTATTTTGATTATTCCTACTACTTCATAACTATTATACAATTATGGAAGATGAAGTCATATGATTCTTGATTTTGTGGTAGCAGAATAAAATGTTAAACTTGCTGAGCTAGTTATGTTCATTCTTTCTTAAAGTTATATGATTTGTGTTAAGTGCCAACGGACTGAAGGATCCGGTAAGGACAAGGGCAATTCCAATATAGATAACTAATTACCCTTGCAATAGCATAACATTATTTTTGTAATGAATGATATTATGACACAAAATGAATTTAAAGGTTATAAAGAACTTGGGATGGGATTTATTATTATGGAATGTTTAGTAAACTTATGCATGGTATTGAAGTCTTCAATTGAATATATGAGTAGATAGTAGTACCGTGTAGCACCATGTCCAGGGTTTGAAGGTACCCGAATTTGGGGGTGTCACAAGTTGGTATCAATAACCTTAAGAAGAGAAGTAGAAGTTAGAAGTAAATAAACTCGGGTAGAGTTTCAAAGAAGAAAGTAACCTTAAAGATATTAAATGTGATATGTGTTTAAAATATTTTGATTATATACTAATCAAGTAATTGTGTTTTATTGTAGATATCAGGAGATATGGACATGTATAGTGAAGTGTAGGAAATAAATGAAGAATCTGTCAACCTTATAGAGATAGTACCGATGCTAGTAGTAGAGGTACCTATAGTGAATATAGAAGAGACTAATCCAGAAGAGGAGAATCCGTCTGAGGCTACTAACAACTTCAACTATACCACCTTATTTGATGGTATGTACAAGGAAGAAGTGGAGGTGGTATCGTTTGACCCAGTACTAACTACTGAAGAGTAGGAGATGACACCGACAGAGTCTATGAAGTCTTTGTTTATGGCAGTGTTGGACAGGAATGTCCAACTAAGTAAGGAGGTTCGTGACCTGAAGACGGAGGTTCACGACGTCCAGGAAGACAAGGAAGACATGGAGGTCTTCTGGAAAGTCGAGAACAATGAGAGAATGCTGGCTAAAGATAAGGTCTGGGATCTAAAACTAGAGGTTCAGGAACTGAAGGCAGAGCTTCTGAACAAGAAGTAGAAGATAAGTCGAATGTCCTATATACATAGGAGTTCAAATGAGGATTATCAACATCAAATTCCTGGGTATCCCGTGGAGGAAGGACAAACTTGGCATATTATTAGCCTAGATGTTGTAATAACCAAGAATTTCTTTGTTGCATTGTAAATTAATATATTAATTAATCTGTGATATATTATGGATTACTAGGTGATTAAGTGATTGTGTGAATAATATGATATGAGTATTTAAAGGAAGTCTCATTAATAAGTTAAATAAGTTAGTGGACTAACCAAAGTATTTTAATAATCCAAGAAATTGACCCTAATTACATACTCAATATACTTGAATACGGCAAGTCTAATTGGGTTATGTAAGTGACATAATATTATTGATTTATAAGAATATGTGAATATCAATAATGATGAGCATTAGCTTAAGAGATAATAAATTTAATGGACTAAGAAGTGTAAGTGATTTAAACAAGCCCAATTAATTATTTAAGCATTGGACTTGTAGGTAAATTAATTTAAGAGTAACTAAATGGTTAAACTAGACCAATATTATAGGGAAACAGCAAGTATAATAATGACACAGTTTAATTGGTGGTGGAGGCCCAAGTCCATTTTAATTAGTAAGCAAAGTAATAAAAATGCAAGCCCAAAAGTAATTAAATAAAAGCCCAAACTTAGCCCACTTGAGGAGGGGTATATTAGTCATTAAATAAAGCCTAAAATAAAATAAAATTAATGGGATAATAAGGCCATGTGGCCAAAAATTGGAGAGGAGAAATAAGGGGAGGTATGTAATGATTAAGTAACTTTAGTTGGTAAACTACTACATTAGGTGTCACTTTTTCCTTTGACCACCACTTTTGCTATTATTTGTAAGAAACAACTTACATAATGATGAGAGAGAGAGAGAGGATGCGATGTGGTGATAATGTATATATATATGCCATATATCTATACTTTTTATTTTTAAGCAAAACAATTATATCATTTAACTTTATTTTATTTCCTAAGCTAAAGAAAGAAAGAACAAAAGAAATTAGAGAGAGAAAAAGACAGAGAGTTCGATGGGTAGGAAGAAGCAAAGATGAATATTTAATTCGAGATATATATTGATTGATGTTACAGAGATAAAATATTAATGATGGACTTTTAAATCATAGAAGATAGTAGACATCATTCTCTACTTAACTCTTCTAATGAATTGTTATTTCCGCTGCAGTTGTTGATCTAAAACTTGTTGTCCATAATATTTTATCTAATTTGTTGAAGACTAACAATAATTTTTTTCCATTATCTTTGTCATAATATTCTTTTCTTCCATTGTTCTCTTCAGGAAATGAGAATATCGCGGGGACTAGTCGGGGAACAGTGTGATGATCAGAGTTAGATCTGTAGAAGTTCTCACTATTCTATAAAGTAGTGTGACAATAATTGTAATTAATAAGGAATGAATTTGAGTATTTATATTTCGTATTATATACGATATATATTGAAGCTCATAGTTTGTGTGGTCGTATTTTACACTACCGTATGTTATAAAAGATTGTATTTGGATTCTGTACCATGTATTTGGCGACTTAGAATGGGTTGAGTATTGAACCTATTTTGGGGGCGTCACAGTTGGTATCAGAGCTTAGGGATATAATCTCTAGCGGAGATATGGGAATAAAACTAGGAGGAGAGAGACGAGTAAAACCTTCGCTAGTGTGTCCTACCTAAGCTTAATTGTTATTTAATTGGTCGATTAGAACATAGGTTTAATATGTGATATGTTAATTTATTTGATTAACCCTTGTTTTGTGGTAGTATTTGAGAATGGCAGCTGAAAATCTAAACAATGGAGTGAATGAGACCATTGAGACACCGCTAATCACCAACCAGGGTAATGTGATGACAGGAGAAGAAGAACGGCAAGCGGCCGTGGAACAAAGGGATACAGCAATTCAAGATTTTGCTACTCGATATGCGAGGCTTGAACAGAAGCTCTCTCTAGCAGAGCATATGATATTAGAGTTGGAATCTGAGAATGCAATTGTCAAAATTCTGATGAAAGAATAAACAACTAAACGAATAAAAACGGGGGATGCATGGGTAAAAGCCGCACGACGCGTTGATATTTTAGAAAGAGACGTCCAATCCAAGAAGTCCAAAATAGACAATATGGATTTCACTTTTTAGATAGCAATTAGGAGGATCCAACATCAAGTTTGGAATTACCCTGTGTAGAGTGGTCAACCCCAATTCGATATGGATCGAAGAGTAATGATTCAAATCATGGATCAAGAGTGCGACGAAGCAGTTGAGGGTGGAATGTGCTTTATGGAAAAGTTAAGTCCAGCAGGGATGTTGACTCCAAAGGCTGTCCCAGACAAGTCAAAGTCAGCGGTTCAAGGGAAAGCGGTTGTCGTGACTGCCCAAAACGCGAGGAACTTGAACGAATTTATCACGGGTTAGTTAATCGTACACTTTTGCGAAGTCTATACCTTATTAGATACTGGTGCTACCCATTCTTTTATTTCACCTGCTTGTGCTCAACGTTTGAACTTGACTTCTGAGAAATTAGACTTTAACTTATCTGTTGAAACTCCGTTTGGAGAAACCTTCGTTACATTTACAGTTTACAAATCTTGTTTGATTCAAATTGGCACCCTCACCCTACCTGTGGATTTTAGATCTTTGAAAATACTTGCATTTGATGTGATTTTTGAATCGACTTGTTAACCACTCATCATGCCAAAATTGATTGTTTCGTAAGGTTGTTAGCTTTTATTCAAACAACCAGACCGCTAAAATCAAACAATGTCATTTCAAGTCATAAAGATATTCGTTTATTGAAAAACGGATGTCATGTTTTTTAGCCCATGTCACTGATTTAAATCAGAATACATCAGATTTGAATGATATTTTTGTTGTAAATGAGTTTCCTGATATATTTCCCGAAGAACTTCCTGGTCTACCCCAGAACGTGAAGTTGAATTCTTTATTGACCTTAAGCCCGGTACAAAACCCATTTCTAAAACCCCATATCGAATGGCTCCTATTGAATTTCAGGAGTTAAATGTTCAACTACAGGAGTTGTTAGACATCAGTTTTATACGTCCTAGTACATCTCCTTGGGGTGCTTCTGTTTTATTCGTAAAGAAGAAAGATGGTAGTATGCGACTATGTATTGACTTTCGGGAGTTGAACCATGTCACCATCAAGAATAGGTATCTGCTACCTCGCATTGATGACCTGTTTAGTTGTAAGGTGCGCAATTCTTCTCAAAGATCGATCTCCGTTCTGGATATCATTAGTTAGAGATTAGAACTGATGACATTCCAAAGACTGCCTTTTGAACTCGATATGCGCATTACGAATTTCTAGTTATATCTTTTGGATTGACTAGTGTCCATGCTGCAATCATGGACATGATGAACAGAATATTTGAGAAATATTTGGATCATTTTGTGGTTGTCATTATTGATGACATCCTAATATACTCCAAAAGCCTCATATATTTTTTCACCCAGAACAAACTCAATATGCGACAACGACGTTGGCTTAAGCTATTTAAAAATTACGACCATAACATTCACTACCATTCTGGAAAAGCGAACGTGGTAGCTGACGCGTTGAGTAGAAGATCACATGCGGGAACGAGTGCGACGCTGTCAACACAAAGACCCGTTTTACATGACTTACAAAGGATAGAGATAGAGTTAAAGACTCCAGGGAACCACGTGATGATGTCAAATATACACGTATAACTAGCTTTAATTGATAAAGTTAAAGATGCTCAAGCTACAGACCCGAAGCTGATGAATATGAAGAAGAAGATGCAAGAAGGTGCTATTCCAGAAGCAAGAATCGATGCAGAGGGAATACTTTAAGTCAAATTCAGACTTTGTGTTCTTAACGACTTTGATTTAAAGTATAGAATCATAATGGAGGCACACAACACACCGTTTATAATCCATCCTGAAAGTACCAAAATATACTGTGATCTTTGACATACATTTTAGTGGAGCAATATGAAGAGAGAGATCACGGAGTTTACCTCGAGATGTTTAACGTGTAAACGTGTCAAGGCGGAACATAAAGTGCCAAAGGGTCAACTTGCAGAAAGCTATGGGCACCGATTTATGATTTATTGGTCCATTTGAAATCCTCGATCGAGTAGGAACTGTGGCCTATAAACTCGCCTTACCTCTAAGTATGTCTCGTGTTCATAACGCTTTCACATATCCGTGCTACGTAAATATGTGAAAGATCCAAACAACATTATTGAGTTAGAACCAGACGAGATAGCCGAAGATTTAACGTGCGAGGAGAGACCTGTCAAGATCTTGGATAAGAAGGAACATGTCTTACGCTCAAAGATTATACCTCAAGATAAAGTTTTGTGGAGGAACCATGATATCGAGGAAATGACCTGGGAGTTAGAATTGGAAATTAAAGCGAGTTATCCTTGCCTTTTCGACATACCAGGTACGTACGTCAATTTCGAGGACGAAATTTCATAAGGAGGAGAGGTTGTAAGACCCCAACTTTTTAATGAATAAGATTTAATTTCCTCTATATATTATTTTGAAATAATAAGGGATGATTTTATAAATGTGATAAGTTATAGGTGAAATGTGCAAATATTTCAAAATAAACAAGTGGTTATATAATATTCATTATTGTCGGGGAATATTCGTTTGGTCATGAAATATTTTTGTTGCTGGGGAATATTCGTACAACGGCGCAGCTATTTGTGGGCTCTACAACGGAATAACTGTCGGATATAGAAAGCGACAGAAATAATATTTTTATAAAATAACAGTAAAACTGTTACCGTTAAACTGTTGAAATTCCCAGTGATAAAAATATAGTAATACGCGTTGTTGAACAGTAGCAAACTGTATTGCACAGTATTTTGAATTATTGATTCTTACTTAAGAAGGCATTTACTCAATTATTGTTACAGTAATTATTGTTCAATATTTTATATTATTGATTCAACAATTAAATAACATTTTATTAGTTCAATAATTGCTACGTTGATATTTGTTATCAATAATTGCTACGTTGATATTATATATTATTGATTCAATAATTGTCACTGCACAATATTTCACATTAGCAAATTAATAATTCATATTATTTGAATAATATTATTAGATAGCATTATTGGCAATATCTAGGAAGTTCTGTCTAGGAAAGGGGTTAGGTAATCTAATTGTGCTAGTAAGGAGAAATCTTTATCGGAAAGCTCCCTCTTTCCTGGGAACGACCTGGTTGTCATTATTGTGGTTCTGTAATATTATTTATGAATAATAATTATTGATAAAAATGATAAGTAAATATTTATTCAATGTGGATTTAAACGGAGGAATTTTTAGCAAAAGTGACAATTATTGAGAATGGATATTTTATCTATTCTGATAAAATAATTTATTCAAATATATTATTATAATATTACATTATAAGTGTATAATGTGATAATATAATAATATAATAGTGATGATATTTTTACAACAAATTCACAATATATGAATAAACATGTGGTGTAATTCATTATTTCAAAAATGGAGGCTTTAAAATTTTGAGTGTGTTGAAGATTTTCAAGAGTGATGAGTGTGAAAAAATCATCCGTATGTGAATTTGGGTCATTTTTCGTTCAAAATTTGAAAGTACTTTCTTCTACAAAGTTGTAGAGAATCAAATTTCATACTAAGTGGACATAAGATTCGTATTTTTCTGATAAAAGCGCTATTTATTATGAATTATTGAAGTTTCAGAAATAAATATTTTAATATATATATATATATATATATATATATATATATAAATATATGTATTTATATTTATATATATAAACATGTGGAATATTAGAATTCCAAAGTGGTGTGCATAGAGAAAATTTCTAAAGTGATGGGCTTGAATAATGCATCCGTTGGTTAATTTTATCAGCTTTGGTGTTCTGGCATTTTCCCATAAATAGGGTGCTTAGTTTGAATTGAAAATGACACCAGAATCAGAAAATTTTCTCTCTATAATATTGAGCGTATTTCTTGTGAGTATTTAGATACTTTGAGTGTTGATAGCAGTGCAAGTTTTCGTCCACATAATATCCGATATTCCAGTCAAAACTACTATCCTGTTAAGGTAAAGGATGTTTTTTTTCTCGTAAATGATGTTATTTCCTTTCAATATTCATAATAATATTATTTTCTTTCATATTCTATACTATGAAAGTGATAATATTTCATTTCATATTTCTAAATTTAAACTTATTACGGTAAGTATTGCTTTTATAATTCCTGAAATGATCAAAAATTCTTTGAGTTTTGAGCTTCATCTAATATCATTTCACTGGAATATTGGTCTAAACTTTTTATAAAATTTTCATCTTTTCATGACGAGTTACTATTCACGAGTTAATATTCACGGTAAAAAAAAATAATTTTTTTTAATACAAATTATCTTTGATTGGATCCAAGTTTTGATCTTCATTCTTGAATTTTGCTCCACAATTGATTATTACGGAGTATTATTGAATTTGGATAAACTAAATTACAAATCCCTAATTTTTGTCATTTATCTCACTGGATTCGTTATTCGTATTATTTTTCACCATCCTTAGTCCTAAATGGTGATATAATTGAATATCTTTGGCCGGTAGTGCAAAGATGAATGATTACTTGATGAATATTTTTGGCCAGTAGTGCAAAAATGAATGATTACCTGATAAATATCTTTGGCCCGTAGTTCAAAGATGGACAGGTGTTGAGATGAAATGACCACTGGTGATATAAATGAATATCTTTGGCCCGTAGTGCAAAGATGAATATTTGATTCGAGATATATATTGATTGATGTTATAGGGATAAAATATTGCTAATGGACTTTTAAATCATAGAAGATAGTAGACATCATTCTCTACTTAACTCTTCTAATTAATAAATATTTCCGCTGCAGTTGTTGATCTAAAACTTGTTGTCCATAATATTTTATCTGATTTGTTGAAAACTAACGATAATTTATTTTCCATTATCTTAGTCATAATATTATTTACTGGGCTAGTTGAGCTCACCCTTTTCTTCCATTGTTCTCTTTAGGAAATGAGAATATCGCGAGAACTAGTCGGGGAACAGTGTCATGATCAGAGTTAGATCTGTAGAAGTTCTCACTATTTTATAAAATAGTGGGACAATAATTGTAATGAATAAGGAATGAATTTGAGTGTTTATATTTCGTACTATATACGATTTGTATTGAAGCTCATATTTTGTGTGGTCGTATTTTGCACGACCGTATGTTATAAAAGATTGTATTTGGATTCTGTACCTTGTATTTGGCGACTCAGAATGGGATGAGTATTGAACCTATTTTGGGGGCGTCACACCGGGAGTGTTCTACGTTGGCCACGAGAGTTAAAACGCTTGTTCACGCGTCCCCCAAGGTGAAATAACTCACTTTCTAGCCTTGTTCTTTGTAAATATTGTTCAAATACTAGATTATGATATATCTTGTTTGAATATAGTTAAACTTGTTGTATTTTAAGCATATCGTGTAATAGTTGATAGATATTATGTTTCTATCGGTTATATTGTGCTTATTACGTTGTAAATCGACTACGGAGGTAAGATCTACCTAAATCTAAGACGAATCTAGCCTTTGAGATGTTATTAAGCATGAAGCTTTAACCCGTGGGCTAGATTGGCTTAGATTCATTGTAGATCTATGGATTTATTGCTTTAAATGGTCTCGGTTAACCCATATAACCCTAAATCTATACTTAGAGGCGAAAGGGGAAATGGCTTAAAATGGTGATTTCAACCAATGAAATCACCTAATATCAAAGCTGAGGACATTGTATGTATGTAATCCTGCACAAATAATGTGAGCCTAGGAATCCTGGTGTTGAAATCCCTGAATGGATCCAACTTGATTCCCCCGATGGACCGATTTTTATGCTATAATGTTTTAATAGCGTAAATATCGTTGTATATGTAATATTTGGATCTTGAAAATGAGCTCGAGGGGTTAGTCCCGAGAAGTCAGATTCAAGATCTTGTGATAGTGAAAACCTTAAATGCGGGAGCTCGATTCATCGAGATGGCTTACATGCCCGATGACGAACTGACCCTTTTTAACACTTTTACATGCATATCATCAAAATGATTTCTAATAAAACCGTAAAGAGCTTTTAATAAAAATAAAGCGATTTGGGGTAGATCACGTAATGAATGTAAAGAATAAAAGTAAGTATCGAAGTCCTCGATTCCTAGTCGGGCAAAGGATTTGAAAATCTTACTTTCTAAAACCTCATTTCAATTCATATATCTTGTTAAAATGATTTTTTTATCAAATTAAATCCTTCATACCTAGGCGCAAAAGAGGTACAACACTACTTTCAAGTCACCCAAAATAAAGACTTAGAAAAAAAACTAGTAAAGCTTTCGAAATAAACACGCACACTTACATACACACATACACACACACCCCCTTTATGCATAGAAAATAAATAAGATGCGGTACCGTGCTTGCACGGGAGTCGGGGGGTGGCTAACACCTTCCCCATGCTTAACCTAGCCTCCGAAATCCACGAATCTCGAGTTTCAAGACCAATTTTTTGGAGTCACGCATTGGACCATCCTGTGAAAAAACCATTAAAAACTCGGATGAGTTGGTACATCTATTTGAACCATACCAACTGGCGACTCTGTCTCATTCGGTCCAATCATCAAAATAAAATCAATCTTTTCAAAATCGTCGACACTTATGTCGGTACCAATTTCCTAAAAATTCATCCTTTAAACATAATCCCCAAAGATATAACGAAAGCGAAAGGGTAGAATAATATCAATTTAGGAAATATGGGTATTCCTCTCTTTTTCCCAGGATAAGAGAGGAAGGGAAACAAAACCAAAGAAAAAGAACCCCTCCTTCAACAAAAAAGAGCAAGGATTTTTTTTCGGCGTCGACAGGTGGCGACTCTGCTGGGTATCTAAGAGGGCTTAAGCCACGATCAAACTTTTTGATTTTCATTCTGCATATGCATCTTGTGTGAATATTTTTTGTGTGTGATAATTGTCTCGATCTTTAAGCATTTTTATATTAGTGCCTCGCACAATATATTAGTGATTCACACAATATATTAGTGCTTCGCACAATTTCATCATATTGCATATGGTGAGGATGTGAATGTATGTTGTGTGGTACCTCCATTAGGAGGCAATCCCGTCGGTTGTTTATTACTGGACTCCTCTAGGTGTTTCCATTGTGAGGCTCAGCAAAGGCACCACTAAGATCCGCTCCAATTGAAAAATAGATGTTTTCATCAAGTAAATTGTAAAGATCTGGGAACCAATTTCAAATAGCCCGTGAGAGTAACCCTAAGATAGGTCAGCCTCTGATAAACCAAACGCGCGGTGTGCTTCTTCATGCCCTATTTAATCTTCCGCGTATATAAATGGCAATCATCTGAAACTGTCATCTATACATCTTGCATATCCTGTCACCAATTCGACTAATCCGTTATGTTGCAGGAAAAGATTAAAAAACCATTAAACTAATGCATAGCATATCATGTATCCATGTCCACCAATATCAAGTCTAAACTAGATATCGGTTTTGTGCAGATTGGTCCTAGAACTCGATTCCGAGCCAAAAAGGCCCGTTCACCACCGTTCAAGATGGCTGAAGGGAGTTCATCTGAATATATCCCTGTATCTCGAGATGAATTCGAGGTGTTTAAGAAACAAATGGCCGAGATGACGACCCTGTTAAAAGAAAAGTGCAAAGTATCTCAGGAATCTAAGCACAAGAGTCAGACTGCCCTCTATACAAGGAGACATAAAAATACCCAAAAAGGAAGGTGATACCCAAATGTCCACACCTACATCTCCCCTTGATGTTAAAGTACCCATGGAGGCCCCGATCCAGAAGACGACATGGAAATCATAGACCTCCGGGAGGACAAAGACATTGGAGACATTAGGAAGAAAGTTAGACAAATGGAGGACGCTATCCGATTTATGAAAGGGACAGGATCCCACGGGAGCATAAATTATTCGGATCTGTGTATTTTCCCAAAGGCGAGATACCCGGATAAGTCTTAAGTTCCTGAGTTTGAGAAATATAACGGATTGGGAGATCTATACACTCACTTGAATGTCTACATAGGTGAACTTTGAACTTACGCCGAGGATGAAAACCTCAGAGTGCAACTATTTCAAAAGAGCCTTACCGGTGAAGCCCGAACGTGGTACGTGCGGATAGACAATTCTGAAGTTAGAGGATGGGAAGATTTGGCCCATGCTTTCCTCAACTAATATAGTTTTCAATCCCAGATGGCACCTGATCACTATCACGTTACCAAAGTCAAGAAACTGAGCAATAAATCATTTAGAGAATATGCACAGCGGTGGAGGTGAATGGCGGCCCAAGTCAACCCACTAATGGATGAAGGGGAAATGGTGACAACTTTCATTGATATACAAGAAGCCTCTTTCTATGAGAGAGTCCTCGCCGGGTTAGGAAAATCTGGTAAGTGGTTTTCAAGACCACTAATTCAGATATTATCTAACTTGTTTTGTTGCTTAAACTAAAGTATCATTGTGCTTTTCATGTGTTTTTGCTTTGTTTTGTAGATTTCCTATTTTGGAACTCCTCTTGGTGCATTGAACTAAAAAGGACAAAAGATTGCTAAAAAGGGACAAAGCACATAAATAGGCTTAAGGCATGATGATGGCATGAGTGAAGGGGCAATGAAATGTGATGATGCCATGAGGCTCAAAGGATGCAAGAAGGCAAGGATGAAGATGGCAGCCAAGAGCAGCAAAAGAAGAAGCAAGCAGCAGCAAAATCCAGATTTTCAGAGCCGCGCGGCCGCGCCTGATGCTAGGCCAAATGGTGCGCGACCGGTCTTGTCCCCAGCAGACCAAACTTTAACTTTTGTAATTAAACAGATGGGGCTTGGCTTTGGAAAAGATATATCAGGACTTTTTGCCCATTTTTTGAAAGGGGGAATATACTCCCTTTGGGAGCTTAGCTTAGCCCTAGCTTTCTCTTTCCTTTTCCTTTCATTTCCTTATCTAGATTAGGTTAGGAGTAGATTAATTCTAAGTTTAGTTAGTTAGTTTATAGGGTTTACTTAGGTTTTGAAGATTGAAGCAAGTGTATTTCATTGAAGATTCAATAAAGGGGCTTGAGCAATCAGATTTGCATTTTCTTTCTTTATACTTTTCTTGCTCCCTCTTTGTAATCTTATGATGTGTATTGAACTTATGGATGATATATTTGAGTCATTTATGACTTGAACTTTATTTTGAGATTTCAATGGATCCTTTTGAGTAGTTTATATTGATATGCTTCCATGTTGTTCTTAATGGTTGTTATGTGATTGTCTATTACGATCCGTGCTTTAATTGCTTAATTGATTCGCGACCAATTACTGTGATTACCTATATGGACTTGAAAGACAAAATGTGGGTTTAGATTTAATCGTAGTAGCGGGTGATTGTATGTTTACATGACGTTAGACGTATGATTTGTGCTTAGGATAGACATATATTGAAGCGCCGCTCGTAGTCAAATGAGAGCTTGGACTTAAACCCTAATTATTTGTAAATATCATAGACATATAGGGGTTTAGATAATATGGGTGTTCATGTGCGTTCTATCATCTATGGATTGTATATGATATGGATTTGGTACATTGAAAGGTGGCCTTATCTCACTTTCGTGATCTCGGCTAACAAACTTTGGTGATTAATTTGACCTAACTTGAAGTATGTTAACTTAAATTAATCATTAGGGGAAATTAAGATCTCATATCTTCATTATCTGATTTTACTCTAGGGTTGATTAGTTTAAGTTTTTTTACTTGTCTAGTTTTAATTTACACATTTTATCGCTCATTTAAATAAGACTGAAATGATTATGGGCTAGTGGTTTGGCAAACTTTTATTAGTTAATTCTCCGTGTGAACTATATTTGCACTTACTATTTATTACTTGTTGACCACGTATACTTGCGCGTATTTTGTCATACCTAATCGGGGACAACAAAATCCTTCTCCGAAATGATCAAGCACGGGGAAATGGCAGAAATGGATTTGAAATCTAGAAAAATTAAAGACCTCATTACTTTGGAAGCCATGGCCGAGCACACACAGTTGGGAAATTATGCCAGCGCTCCCAAAAGAGTATCGAAGGGGAAGGAAGAAGATGTCTCTTTAATATTGCAAGGACAAGCTACTAACAAGAGCCCTAACTCACCTATCGAGAGGCAGAACTCTCATCCAGCGAATTCTCGAAATTCTACAGCAGTGAAAGTTGGGGAAAACAAGCGAAGAAGGATATTCACTCCTTTAGGGGACTCCTTGGAAAATATATTAGCACTACTAATTGCCCAGAAGAAGATCTTTGAGCTCGCTCCACCTTCCGATCCAAACGGAAGGAAATTCGATTCCAACAACAAATGTGCTTACCATTCCAACTTTCCGGGACATGACACTCAGGAATGTTGGACGTTAAAACACAAAAATCAAAACTTGATTGACAGCGAGTAGATTATGGTCAAAGCGCCCGAGCAGCCGAATGTCAAAAACCCTCTATGTGACGCCCCCAGAATTGGTCCAATCAACCCAACCCATTCTGAGTCGCCAAATACTTGGTACAGAATCCAAATACAATCTTTCATATCAAACAGTCGTGCAAAATACGACCACACAGCTGTGAGTGTCAATACAGACATGTAGAAAATATTAACATTCAAACTAAGTCCTCATTAAATTTATTATCACACTATTTCAAAAAATTTAGTGAGGGCTTCTACAGCTCTAACTCGGACCATCACTCCATTCCCCGACTAGTACCCGCGATATTCTCATTTCTTGAAGAGAACAATGGAAGAAAAGGGTGAGCTCAACTAGCCCAGTAAAGAATATTATGACTAAGATAATGAAGAATAAATTATCGTTAGTCTTCAACAAATCAAATAAAATATTATGGAAAACAAGTTTTAGATCAACGACTGCAGCGAAAATAATAATTCATTAGAAGAGTTAAGTAGATAATGATGTCTACTATCTTTTATGATTTAAAGTCCATCAATATTTTATCCCTGTAACATCAATAAATATATATCTCGAATTAAATATTCATATTTGCACTACGGGCTAAAGATATTCATTTGTATCACTAGTGGTCATGTTCATCTCAACACCTGTCCATCCTTGCACTACGGGCCAAAGATATTCATTAGGTAATAATCTTTGCACTACAGGCCAAAGATATTCATTTGTATCATCATTTAAGATTGAGGATGATGAAAAATAATATAAAAACGAATCCAATGAGATAAAGGACAAAAATTAAGAATTCGTAATTTAGTTTATCCAAGTCCAAGAATACTCTGTAATAATCAATTGTGGAGCAAAATTTAAGAATGAAGTTCAAAACTTAGATCCAATCAAAGATAAAAAAAATATTTTTTTATCGTGAATAGTTACTTGTCATGAAAAGATGAAAATTTCATAACAAGTTCAGACCAATATTCCTGTGAAATAATATTTCGTACGAGTATGAATGAATATACGAAACTGTAATTGGATTTTCACACGTCATGCGGTAATCGGCGTAGACAGATCATTTCCATAATTTAATAGAAATGAATACGAAGGGTGATTCACCACACATGCGGTAATCTGCGTAGACAGGTTATTCCCACAGATTAAGGAATTAAATGAATACAAAAGATTTTCACCAGGCATGCGCTAATTCACGTAGACAGGTTACTCCCACAGATTAATAAAGAAAGAAAATGAAGGGTTATTCACTATGCATGCGGTAATCCGCGTAGACAGGTTACTCCCACAAATCAATAAAGAATAGAGTAACAACCCTTACGAGTATTGAAAGAAAATAGCATTCTTTATGAATATAAAAGAAATAATACCACTTACAAGAAAAACAATATCCCTTACCTGAATAGAAGATTGGATACTAGAATAGTGTAGTAGCAGAATACTCTTCTTCTTTCTCTCTCTATAATTTTTCTCACTATTATAACTTTGCGCTTCAAGAATTGTGAGAAATGAATGAAATTAGCTTGCTATTTATAGGCTAGAAAAAAGGTTGGTTAATTACACTTTAGTACCTACATCTTTGCCTATATTTTTAATTTAGTCCCTCAAGTTTATAAATCTTGCACTTCCACCCCTGCAACTACCCACCAACTATTTATTATCCACCAATTACTGGGTCCCACATGTTAACCATCCATTACTTGCTTATTTATCCGATTAATTCTCCGTTTGATCAATTTAACATCCGAAAATCAACTATTATAGAAATAAATATCGATTTCTACTAACATTAATATTCCTAACACAATGAAATTTTTTTTATCAACCATTCAACAATTATTACTTAAATTAATATTACAGAATCACAATAATGACAACCAGGTCGTTTCCAGGAAAGAGGGGGCCTTCCGATAAAGATTTCTTCTAACTGGCGCTCAATTAACTAACCCCTTTCCTAGACAGAACTTTCTCGACATTGCCAATAATGCTATCTAATAATATCATTTAAATAATATAACTGACCATTATTGATTCAATATTGTAAAATATTGTGCAGATGATACTGTGATAATAATTAAATCAATAATATGATATATTGTGCAACAACCACTATAGCAATTATTGAATATTGAGTGACTTCTTACGTAAGCATCAATAATCAAAGATATTGTGTAATACCGTGTCCTGCTTTGCAACAATGCGTATTACTGTATTTTTATCACCGGGTATTTTAACAGTTTAACGGTAAAAGTTTTGCCGTGAAAATTTTATTTATGTCGCTTTCTATATCCGACAATTATTCTGTTGTGGGATCCACCAATAACTGCGCCGTCGTACGAATATTCTTCGACAAAAGAATATTCCCCGACACAACAAATATGTTATGACCACTTGCTTACTTTGTAAAATTTGCACATTCCACCCATAACTTACCACATTTATCAAATCAACACCTTACTATTTCAAAATAATATATAGAGGAAATTAAATCTTTATTCATAAAAGTTGGGGTCTTACAACCTCCCCTCCTTATGAAATTTCATCCTTGAAATTGACGTACGTACCTGGTATGTCGAAAAGGTGAGGATACCTCGCTTTCATTTCCGATTCTAACTCCCAGGTCATTTCCTCGATATCATGGTTCCTCCACAAAACTTTAACTTGAGGTATAATCTTCGAGCATAGGACATGTTCTTTCTTATCCAAGATATTGATAGATACTTCCTCGTACGTTAAATCTTCGGCTATCTCGTCTAGTTTTAACTCAATAATGTGGTTTGGATCTTTCACATATTTACATAACATGGATATGTGAAAAACGTTTTGAACACGAGACATGCTTGGAGGTAAAGCGAGTCTATAGGCCACCTTTCCTACTCGGTCAAGGATCTCATATGGACCAATGAATCGTGAATTGTGCTTTCCTCTCTTTTCGAATCTCGTAACTCCTTTCCATGGAGCAACACGTAACAATACATGATCTCCGACATTAAATTCTACCTCTCTTAGATGAAGATCCGCATAACTCTTTCGTCGATCATGTGCCATTTGTATACGTTGTCGGATTATTTGAATCTTGTTCGTAGTCATACGTACCAACTCCGGTCCCATCAATGTTGCTTCACCCACCTCGTCCCAACATACTGGAGAACGACACATTCGTCCATACAACGTCTCGAATGGAGCCATGCCTATACTTGCCTGATAACTGTTATTGTAGGAGAATTCCACCAACGGTAGGTACTTATCCCAACTCCCTTTGAAGTCTAGAACACAGAGTCTCAGTAGATCTTCAAGAGTTTGGATAGTCCTTTCCGATTGCCCGTCCGTTTGTGGATGATATGTCGAACTGAATCGTAAGCCCATAGCTTTCTGCAAGCTGACCCAAAATTGTGAAGTGAATCTTGGGTCACGATTCGAAACTATGGATACTGGCATGCCATGCAATCTAACAATCTTATTTATGTACATATGAGCAAGATATTCCGGCGAATAAGTCTGTCGTATAGGCAAGAAATGAGCAGACTTGGTTAATCTATCGATAATAACCCAAATTGCATCTATGCCTTGAGAAACCTTGGGAAGACCCGTAACGAAATCTATGGTAATGTGTTCCCACTTCCATTTTGGAATCTCAAGTGGTTGCAATGGACCCTTTGGCACTTGATGCTCCGTCTTAACACGTTGACACATTAAACACCTCGAGATAAACTCTGCGATCTCTCTCTTCATATTGCTCCACCAAAATGTATGTCGAAGATCACGATACATTTTAGTACTTCCAGGATGGATTGCAAATGGTGTGTTATGTGCCTCCATCATGATTCTATACTTAAAATCAGAATCATTAGGAACACAAAGTATGGAGTTGACTCGAAGTATTCCTTCTTCATCGATTCTTGCTTCTGGAATAACACCTTCTTGCACCTTCTTTTTCATTTTCATCAGCTCCGGGTCTGTAGCTTGAGCAGCTTTAAATTTATCAATCAAAGCTGGTTCTACGCGTAAACTTGACATCATCATGTGGGTCCCCGGAGTCTTGAACTCTATCTCCATCCTTTGTAAGTAACACAAAATGGGCCTTTGTGTTAACAGCATCGCACTCATTCCCGCATATGATCTTCTACTTAACGCGTCTGCTACCACATTCGCTTTTCCAGGATGGTATTGGATGGTATGGTCGTAATCTTTCAATAGCTCAAGCCAACGTCATTGTCGCATGTTGAGTTCCTTCTGGGTAAAGAAATATTTGAGGCTCTTATGATCTATATAGATCTCCATTTTCTCCCCATACAGGTAGTGTCTCCATATCTTCAACGCAGAAACGATTGTTGCCAACTCTAGATCATGAGTAGGATGTTTCCTCTCATATTATTTGAGTTGTCTTGAGGCATAAGCTATGACTTTCCCATGTTGCATGAGAACACATCCTAACCCTTTGCCCGAAGCATCGCTGTAAATGACAAATCAATCCGAACCAGATGGTATCGTCAGAACAGGTGCCAAAATGAGTCTCCTCTTGAGGTCTTGAAAGCTCTTCTCGAATTCCTCGTTCCATACGAATTTTGTATCTTTTCGAGTTAGCTGAGTTAATGGAGTAGCGATTCGAGAAAATTCTTCCACGAATCTCCGATAATAACCAGCTAAGCCCAAAAAGCTACGTACTTCGGTCACCGACTTAGGTTGCTCCCAACTTTGTATTTCTTAAATCTTTGTCGGGTCAACAGATACCCCATGTTTTGATACCACGCGCCCAAGGAATGCTACTTTCTCAAGCCAGAACTCGCATTTCTTCAACTTGGCATAAAGCTTGTTATCACGAAGCCTTTGAAGTACTAACTTCAAGTGGTGCTTATGATCTTCACAGCTTTTAGAATAGATGAGGATGTCATCAATAAAAACAACCACGAACTGATCCAAATATTCCTTGAATACACGGTTCATCATATCCATGAAAGTAGCAATAGCATTAGTCAACCCAAAAGACATGACTAAGAATTCATAATGCCCATATCGAGTTCTGAAAGCAGTCTTTGGAATATCCTCAGTTTTAATCTTTAACTAATGATATCCAGAACGAAGATCGATCTTTGAAAAAAATTGTTCACCTTGCAACTGGTTGAACATGTCATCAATGCGAGGTAACGGATACCTATTCTTGATGGTGACATGGTTCAACTCTTGATAGTCAATACAAAGTCGCATACTCCCGTCTTTCTTCTTTACGAAATAAAACAAGAGCATCCCAAGGAGATGTACTAGGACGAATGAAACCAATGTCTAACAACTCCTGTAGTTGGACCTTTAACTCCTAAAGTTCAATAGGAGCCATTCGATATGGGGTTTTAGAAATGGGTTTTGTACCAGGTTCAAGGTCAATAAAGAATTCAACTTCACGTTCTGGGGGTAGACCGGGAAGTTCTTCGGGAAATACATCAGGAAACTCATTAACAATAGAGATATCATTCAAATCTGACGTATTTTGATTTAAATCAGTGACATAGGCTACGAAATCTTGACATCCGTTTTTCAATAAACGAATAGCTTTATGACTTGAAATGACATTGATTGATTTTAGTGGTTTGGTTGTTTGAATTTGCACAACAGGTTGGTTAGGAATATGAAAACTAACAACCTTACGAAAACAATCAATTTTGACATGATAAGTGGTTAACCAGACAATTCCAAAAATCACGTCAAATGCAAGTATTTTTAAAGATATAAGATCAACAGGTAGGGTGAGGGTACTAATTTGAATCAAGCAAGATTTGTAAACTGTTGATGTAACAAAGGTTTCTCCCAACGGAGTTTCAACAGATAAGTCAAAGTCTAATTTCTCAGGTGTCAAATTCAAACGTTGAGCACAAGCAGGTGAAATAAAAGAATGGGTAGCACCTGTATCTAATAAAGTGTAAACTTTGCAAGAGTTTATTATCAGCTTACCCGTAATAACCTCTTTCGGGTTCCTTGCTTGTTGGGCAGTCACGACAAAAGCTCTTCTAGGAACTACCGACTTTGACTTGTCCGGAACAGCCTTAAGAATCACCACCCCCGCTGGACTTGGTTTTGCTACAGGACACAATCGAGCTATATGTCCTTCCTTTCCATAATTATAACACACCTTAGATTGTTGTGTGCTGTTGGGACTGATGTGTCCCTCTTGCCCTCATTTATAGCATACAACTGGCAGTCGTTCTCCTCCCCTAGAAATAGTTGGTGCTGCTATCGACGTCTTCACGTTCTCATTGTTGTACCTTCTCTTCTTGAAATCTCCCCCCAACTCACTTCTTCTATTATCATGGCCACGATTACCACCGGAGTGGTAACCGCTTCTGTCATGATACTTTCCTTCCTGCTGGTTGCCATTGTTCCAATAACTGCTATCACTGGTACGACCTTGGTTGTTGTCCCTTGGTTGAACGTAATCACTATCTCGCTCTAATAACTGGGCCCTATTCACTACATCCGAATATAGAGAAAATTTATGAGAAATGAGGTATTGACGAATCTCGGGTTTCAAACCTCTCAGAAATATCCGCGTCATACGTTCCTCATTCTCCACCAAATGAGGTGCAAACTGGGATAACTCCGCGAACCTATACTCATACTGGGACACAGTCATGTTGTTCTGTTCCAGTCTGATAAACTCTACCTCTTTCATGTGACGAATACTTTATGGAAATTACTTGTCATTGAACAGTTTTTGGAACGCCCCCCAAGACATCTTGAGTGCGGTAGGCTGGGCACGCTTCACAAATTTCCACCAGTAATCTGTCTCTCCACGGAACATAAACGTGGCGAATGGAACCTTCTGTTCCTCCGTGCATCCGAAGACATCAAATATCTTGGTAATTTGCTTAATCCAATTTTTTGCCTTTATTGGATCTGGCTTTCCCTGAAACTCTGGTGGTCCCAACTCTTTAAACTGCTTGGCCGTGACAAGCCGCGAGTTATTATTTCCACCTGTATTATGAACACGAGTCTCCCTCATCTTGTTTTGCATGAACTGCAAAAAACTTCTGAACATCCCGACATTTATCATTTCTTCGATAGGGTTGTTTATAGGAGAATTGTTGCCTTCCTGTTGCATGTTCTCTTGGTTGGTGATTAAAGGTGTCTCAACGGTCTCATTCACTCCATTGTTTAGATTTTCAGCTGCCATTCTCAAATACTACCACAAAACAAAGGTTAATCAAACAAATTAACATATCACATATTAACCCTATATTCCAACTGACCAATTAAATAACAATTAAGCTTAGGTAGGACACACTAGCGAAGGTTTTACTCGTCTCTCCCCTCCTAGTTCTATTCTCAGATCTCCGCCAGAGATCATATCCCTAAGCTCTGATACCAACTGTGACGCCCGCAAAATTGGTCCAATCAACCCAACCCATTTTGAGTCGCCAAATACATGGTACAGAATCCAAATACAATCTTTCATATCAAACAGTCGTATAAAATACGACCACACAACTGTGATTGTCAATACAGACATTTAGAAAATATTAACATTCAAACTAAGTCCTCATTACATTTATTATCACACTATTTCAAAAAATTTAGTGAGGACTTCTACAGCTCTAACTCGGACCATCACTCTATTCCCCGACTAGTACCCGCGATATTCTCATTTCCTAAAGAGAACAATGGAAGAAAAGGGTGAGCACAACTAGCCCAGTAAAGAATATTATGACGAAGATAATGAAGAATAAATTATCGTTAGTCTTCAACAAATCAGATAAAATTTTATGGACAACAAGTTTTAGATCAACAACTGCAGCGGAAATAACAATTCATTAAAAGAGTTAAGTAGAGAATGATGTCTGCTATCTTCTATGATTTAAAGTCCATCATCAATATTTTGTCCCTGTAACATCAATCAATATATATCTCGAATCAAATATTCATATTTGCACTACGGACTAAAGATATTCATTTGTATCACTAGTGGTCATGTTCATCGCAACACCTGTCCATCTTTGCACTACGGGCCAAAGATATTCATTAGGTAATCATCGTCACACTACAGGCCAAAGATATTCATTTGTATCATCATTTAAGACTGAGGATGATGAAAAATAATATAAAAACGAATCCAGTGAGATAAAGGACAAAAATTAGGAATTCGTAATTTAGTTTATCCATGTTCAAGAATACTCCATAATAATCAATTGTGGAGCAAAATTCAAGAATGAAGTTCAAAACTTGGATCCAATCAAAGATAAAAAAAAATATTTTGTTTACTGTGAATAGTAACTCGTGAATAGTAACTTGTCATGAAAAGATGAAAATTTCATAACAAGTTCAGACCAATATTCCTGTGAAATAATATTTCGTACGAGTATGAATGAATATACGAAACTGTAATTGGATTTTCACACGTCATGCGGTAATCCGCGTAGACAGATCATTTCCACAATTTAATAGAAATGAATACGAAGGGTGATTCACCACGCATGAGGCAATCCGCGTAGGCAGGTTATTCCCACATATTATTAAGGAATTGAATGAATACAAAAGGTTTTCACCAGGCATGCGGTAATCCGCGTAGACAGGTTACTCCCATAGATCAATAAAGAATGAATACGAAGGGTTATTCACCATGCATGCGGTAATCCGCGTAGACAGGTTACTCCCACAGATCAATAAAGAATAGAGTAACAACCCTTACTAGTATTGAAAGAAAATAGCATTCTTTATGAATATAAAAGAAATAATACCCCTTACAAGAAAAACAATATCCCTTACCTGAATAGAAGATTGGATACTAGAATAGTGTAGTAGCATAATACTCTTCTTCTTTCTCTCTTTATAATTTTTCTCACTATTATAACTTTGCTCTTCAAAAATGGTGAGAAATGAATGAAATTAGCTTGCTATTTATAGGCTAGAAAAAGGTTAGTTAATTACACTTTAGTACCTCTATCTTTGCCTAAATTTTTAATTTAGTCCTTCAAGTTTATAAATCTTGCACCTCCACCCCTGTAACTTTCCATCAACTATTTATTATCCACCAATAAGTGGGTCCCATATGTTAACCACCCATTAATTGCTCATTTATCCGATTAATTCTCCGTTTGATCAATTTAACATTCGAAAATTAACTATTATCGAAATAAATATCGATTTTTACTAACATTAATATTCCCAACACAATGAAAATATTTTTATCAACCATTCAGCAATTATTATTTAAATTAATATTACAGAATCACAATAATGACAACCAGGTCGTTCCTAGTTAAGAGGGGGCCTTCCGATAAAGATTTTTTCTTACTAGCACGCAATTAACTAACCCCTTTCCTAGACAGAACTTTCTAGACATTGCCAATAATGCTATCTAATAATATCATTTAAATAATATAACTGACCAAGATTGATTTAATAATGTAAAATATTGTGCAGATGATACTGTGACAATAATTGAATCAATAATATGATAAACTGTGCAACAACCACAGTAGCAATTATTGAATACTGAGTGACTTCTTACGTAAGAATCAATAATCAAAGATATTGTGCAATACCATATGCTACTTTTCAATAACGTGTATTACTGTATTTTTATCACCGGGTATTTTAACAGTTTAACGGTAAAAGTTTTGCCTTGAAAATGTTATTTCTTTCGCTTTCTATATCCGACAATTATTTCATTGTGGGGTCCACCAATGACTGCGCCGTCGTACAAATATTCTCCAACAAAAGAATATTCCTCGACACAACGAATATGTTATGACCACTTACTTACTTTGTAAAATTTGCACATTCCACCCATAACTTACCACATTTATCAAATCAACACCTTACTATTTCAAAATAATATATAGAGGAAATTAAATCTTTATTCATAAAAGTTGGGGTCTTACACCCTACCTCAGCATACGGAGGAAGGAGTCAATATGATCAGTGCCAGAAACAGGGAAAACCGCAAATACCTGAGGAAGATGGGAGAGTTACCCTCTGTGCATGACCCTGCAATATGGGGATACCCTGAAGAAAAGTATGGGGTAGAACAAGACTTGGTTTCAATCAAGGCGCAAGTTGATCAGTTGGCAGAATTGGTTGTATACCAACACCAGTTGACCTGACAGCTAATAGGCCAGGTCCTACCAAGGCCAACCAACCCCATATCTGTCCAAGATGTTTCAACCTCTAGAAGGGATCGAATTCGCTGCCAAGAACATAACAAATGGACCGAAAAGATGGCCTAAGAAGCTAGACTACAGAGCCTACGAGAATTTGCCGCCAAACTAAAATTCGCCTCTTTGAGGCAATCTAGGGAGGAAATTCTCTGCACCTTAATCGAGAAGGGGAAGATCACAGAATTTTTGCCACCCCCAAATTCGTGATCGAAGTGTTTTGATCCTTCCAGATCATGCCTCTACCATTTAAATTCTCCTATACATACCACAGAGGATTGATGGGCCCTGCGCCATTTAATCCAGAACTTGATTGAGTCAGAAGAATTGGAATTAATGAAAAAAGTTGAGATCTTCTCTAAGGAAGAGATAAACTACCCTCGAGGACCAAGGAATTTGGAGGGTATGGTAGCGGTTATCCTTTGTATGGAAGGAACGTCTGGCGGACCCATAACCATCAAGGAATATCTGAGCAGAAAAATAAAGCCACTCTCGAGATACCAGCGCTGAAACCCCTGATGGTGGCTTCTTGGCTGCAACTCCTAATTCTTAGCCTGAAGAAGGTACCGTGGAATTAGGGACAAGGTATAAAATTGGCACCTGACTGTACTGCCATCATACCTAGGGAGAATCCATTTTATCTCCCGGGGCGTTTGGCGAAACCGGTAACCAAGGTATTGGGGAAGGTATCGATCTGAAAGATCACAGATTTCCTCCGTAAGATGAGACACGGGGAAGCGAGGATGGTGAAGCAATTAGAAGCTGAACCCCATCAAATCTCCATCCTGAATTTGGTATTTGATTCTGACGACCATCAACAAATTCTGATCCGAGTATTGGAGGAAACATACTTACCCAAGACTATTGATACTGGGAAATTTTAGCACCTGATTAGCCATGTACTGGACAGTAATGTGATATGATTCACCGACGACGATATACCAGCCGAAGGAATTGGGCATCACAAATCATTGCAAATCGCTGTCGTTTCATCAGGATATGTGGTAGGTGGCGTTCTAATCGACGGAGGATCTTCCTTAAACATCTGTCCACAAGATACTCTGGAGAAGATGAAGATCAACCCAAACCAGATTCGGGAAAGCCATGTAGTGGTGCGAGCTTTTGACGGATTAAGAAGGGATATCGTAGGGGAGATTGATCTTCATATGGAAATTGGCCCTTACATTTTCAACATACCTTTCCAAATCTTGAAGATCACTACTGGGTATAATCTGTTGTTGGGACGACCATGGATCCACATGGTTGGCGCGATTCCCTTAACTCTTCATCAATAATTGAAATATATCGTCAACAGCTATCTGGTGACTGTTAGTGCAGAACCTGATTATCCTGTTCATGATCTGGGAGATATGCCCCTGATCGGCGTGAATGAAGTTATCGAGCCAGCCAGTTTTCAAGCCTTCAAAATAAGTAATCCGCGATATAACTCTGTGGGGGCGCCTGTCTTAATTCCGCGGATATCTCCAAAGGTGATGGCAGTTGGCCAAGAGATGCTTACCCGAGGACATCCACTAGGCCGAGGATTCGGGAGAAATGGCCAAGGAATCAACAACCCAATCCGTATACCCACATAGTTGGGAAAGGCTGGATTAGGAAATTCTGGTGGATCCAAACATCATAATCCTCACAAGTACAAGCCAGTTAATCATCTGATTCACCTCAAGCCAAACCTCAGTGAAGCCGGATTTAAAGAACCATTAAAGAAGATCCCCGTCGTTATCTCAAATTTTCTGATTCCTAAAGTCAATCAAAGCGGATATCAGCAGGTTGGTGATGAAAAGCCTCTCAAGGATGCGGCCCGGAAGGCCAAAGACAAGAAGTTTCTGGAGGAGATTCAGTTGCAATTCATGAGCAATTTTTGCCTTTTTGAAGAGGACCTGAAAAAGTCCAACGGGGCAGATCTGTCAAGTGATCAACCCATCCTCCCGGTCCTTAACTGGGGAAATGTAAATATCCCAAACGAGGATCCAGGGACCAGGTTTAAACCAGTTATGGTCATCTTGGAAGACGACAACTCCAGTAGCGCGTTTATCTCAGCGACTTCCCAGGATCTTATGACCAGTAATTGGACTATCACCCTTCAGATCGTCCGAAAAGGGTAAAAACCATGAAGTGACCGCTGACAGGGAGCTCTACCTCTATCTATATTTATGTCTGTTTTATTTCATCTGGAGCTTGTTATTGCTTGTTGTAATATTAACTGATGAATCTTTTTGTAATTGACGACTACTTGTATATATTTAGCAATCAAGTTTTTATCTCAGGTTTCCAAATTTACATATTTCTAGCCACGTCCATGACTTGCAAAATTTGAGTAATGATTAAGATTTCGATATAGAATTGGACTTTGACTTGATGGGAATCAAGCAAGAAGAAGGGGATGATGACGAGGTGCCCGAGGAAATCAAAGCATAGGTCGACGATAAACCTAAACCCAACCTTGATCAAACCACCACCATAAATATCAGAACCCCTGACCATCTCCAAGAGATACAGATAGGGACCAACCTTCCCTCTAACCAAGAAAAAGAACTAATACAACTCTTAACCCATTTCAAGGATGTTTTTGCCTGGTCTCATAAAGACATGATAGGTCTATTCAGCGATATAGTTGTACATCGACTACCAATTAAAGAAGGGTTCAAACAAGTCAAGAAAAAACTGAGACGATTGAAACTAGAATGGAGCATGAAGGTCAAAGAAGAAATTATCAGACAGTTCAAATCGGGAATCACTATGGTGTCAACGTACCTTGAATGGTTATCCAACGTAGTCTCAGTGCCGAAATATGGGGGAAAGGTGCGAGTATGTATAGATTATCGAGATCTCAACAAAGCCAGCCTTAAAGATGACTTCTAAGTGTCGTTCATCCATGTATTAATCGACAACACTGCACAGTTCGAGATGTATTCTTTTGCTGATTGCTTTGCTGGATATCACCAAATTATGGTTGCTGAAGAAGATAGGGCAAAGACCGCCTTCCTTGCCCCTTGGGGAACCTTCTGTTATCGAAGGCTAGCTTTCAGCCTTATAAATGTTGGTGCTACTTATTAAAGGGCAATGATGACCTTATTCCACGATATGATGCACAATGAAATCGAAGTGTATGTGGATGATATCATCGTAAAGTCCCCACAGGCTGATGACCATTGCACCCATCTTCGAAAGTTGTTTTAACGACTCCGCAAATTCAGTTTAAAGTTAAACTCATTGAAGTGTGCTTTTGGTGTGAAATCAGGAAAACTGTTGGGATTTCTCGTGAGCAACTGGGGAATTGAATTGGATCCTGCCAAAATCAAAGCCATCACAAAAATTCCCGAGCCAAAGACCGAGAAAGAAATCTGAGGCTTCCTATGAATAATGTACTTCATCAGCCGGTTCATATCGCAGTTGACAACAACTTGTGAACTTATTTTCAAATTATTAAGAAAGAACTCCTCGGGAAAATGAAATGAAGACTGCCGAAAAGCTTTCCGCACCATCCAGAAGAGGTTGATTGAAGCACCTATCTTGGTACCCCCGAGGGATGGGATTTCGTTCTTCATGTATATCTTAGTCAACTCCAATGCTATAGGTTGCCTACTGGAACAGAAGGATGACATGGGCAAAGAAAGAGCGATCTATTATCTCAGTAAATGCTTCAGTAGCGAAGAATAGAAATATACCCTGATAGAAAGAACCTGTTGTGCATTATCTTGGGCATCCACGAGGTTATAGCATTACCTACACGCCCATACCACTTATCTCATCTCGAGGATGGATCCTTTAAAATACATCTTCAGCAAGCTGATTTTGAATTATCGTTTATTCAAGTGGCAGTTAATCCTTTAACAGTTCGACAACATCTACGTAGCCCAAAACTCCATTAAAGGGCAAGGGATTGCGGATCACCTGTTGGCTGCACCAGCAGGGGGTTTTGAGCCTCTGGAAACTTATTTCCCGGAGGAGGAAGTGATGACTGTTCAACTAATTGATAAGGAGGATCAAGGTTAATTCTGGAAAATGTATTTTGACGGCGCATCAAATACTGAAGGCACTAAAGTCGAGGCAGTCCTGGTATCTATTAAGGGAGATCAATACCCCGTGGCAACCAAGTTGCATCTCAATAACTCCAACAATACTGCAGAATATGAAGGGTGCATTGTGGGGTTAAAGCTAGCTCAGTCCATGGGGGTAAAACGTTTAGCGGTGTTTGGAGATTCAGAGCTAGTCATCAGATAGTCTACCAGAGCATTCACCACCAAGGAACTCCATCTACTGCCATATCATCGACATGTCCTCAGATTGGCAGGGGAATTTGAAGACATTGCCTTCATGCATATCCCCCAAAACTGAAATGATTCCGCCGATGCATTGGCCACTTTAGCTTTATTGGTGAACCTGTCAGCAAGAAGGGGAATGCCTGTAGTTTCTTTCACTGTGCAGAATACACCATCATATGGAAACAATGTAGGGGAGTTATCAGATGAGATAACACCTGCTGGACCACCTTGGTACCACCACATTAAAGAATATTTACGAGATCAGTCAACCCCTGAAGGGATGAGTCAGATCGCGAAGAAGCGAATACAAAAAATGGCCATGAATTTCTACCTAAGTGGAGATGTTCTCTATAAGAGAGACCCAGGTTTAGGCCTTCTGAGATGTCTAGACCGAGATCAAGCCCAACGACTTATGAATGAAGTACATGGTGGGGTATATGGAGAACATATGAGTGGACCTCTGCTTGCCAACAAAATTCTGAGGATAGGAGACTACTAGATATCCCTCAAAGAGGATTACGATGATCATGTCAAACGTTGCTATCAATGCCAGATCCACGCCAACATTATTCATGCGCCTCCAAATCAACTGCATTGCATGACATCACCATGGCCTTTTTTCATATGGGGAATGGACGTGATAGGATCAGTTTAGCGTAAAGCTAGTAACAGTCATCGATTCATCTTCACTATGATTGACTACTTTACCAAGTGGGTGGAAGCAGCCACTTTCCCCAAGGTCACCAAGGAAGTCATCGTTGGTTTTATTAGAAACAACGCCACCTGTCGGTATAGATAACCCGAGGTTATCATATCAGACAACGCAAAGAATCTGAATAATGAGATGATGAGGGAATTGTGCAGTAAGTTCAATATCAAACACCTCAATTTGGTTATTTATCATCCAAAAATGAACGGCGCGGTGGAAGCGGCTAATAAGAACATCAAAAAGATAATGATGAAGATGTCAGCAAATCACTGGGGATGGCCTGATCTGTTGCCGTTAACCCTACTCGCATACCGAACGTCGACTCGAACCTCGACTGGGGCAACACCCTACTCTCTAGTATATGGTATGGAGGTTGTACTTCCTATCGAAGTGGAGATGGAATCACTGAGAGTGATGCTAAATGCCCAGATAGAGGATAGCCAATGGATGCAAGATCGATACGATCAGTTATCCTTGATAGATGAAAGGAGGGCCGCAGCTCTCTTCCACGGTCAACTCTATCAGCAGCGAATGTCACGATCTTATAACAAGAAGGCGTGACCTCGAGAATTTAAATAGCATGATTTGCTGCTGAAGAAGATCATTCTGGGTCAGGATGCAACTATAAGAAAATTTGCCCCAAATTGGGAAGGACCCTTTATTGTCAAAACAATCCTATCGGGCGGAGCTTTGAAATTAGAAGAGATGGACGGTGAAGAGTTCCCGCAACTAATCAATTCCGATTCGGTGAAACGGTATTATGTCTGAGACCCCTTTCGCTTTCAAATTAAAATACTTTGTCTTGATAAAAAAAAGAAAAAAAAATTGAAAAAAAGAAAGAAAAAAAATATTAAGTCTAGTTTTTCAGGTCTGAGCCTGAACTACGAAGGACCTGATCTCCTATCTGTGGGAGTACGTAGGCAGCCATTTATGGTGCGGTCTAACCCTTGAAAAATTAAATCAAAAATTATTAAATCAAACCAAAAACATCAAGATCCCATCAAACCAAACTCAAACCCAAATAAACCCTTTTCAAACATTTTAGGTTTGAGCTTGAACTACGAAAGACCTGATCTCCCATCTGTGGGGGTATGTAGACAACCATTTTTGGTGCTGTCTAACCTTCGAAAAAAATCCAAACACTTTTCTCTTATTCAAAATCCTAACTTATACAGAAATCAAAATCTAATCCATAAAGCCCACCCAATCGACGGCTCATGTGGAGAAGACCTAGCGATATAACAGCATCACTCCCGTAGAATCTGATGCCACATGACGAGACTAGTGATATGTCGACATAATAAATCATGAAGCGAAAATGGTATCAGTGGACAAGGCTAGACATGCTCAAATAAGGGAAGTGAACTAAACTTATTTCTTTTTATATATACAACTGTTTAAAATACAAAAGTTAATTCTAACCTATGACAAGTAATAATAACAAAGTCTATACAGGGAAATAAAATAGAGCTATAAATCGGCAGTAAGACGAGCCAGCATAGCCAGATATCTAGTAGTCTCTGCAGTCGAGGGAGCATCTCTAAGCTCGTGCTCCAGTATCTCAACCCATCTCAGCATCTCTGCTTCCACACGATAAACCTCCTCTTGACTCTGCACTACACCTGTATGTGACTAATGAGTCTATCTGAGAAAGTCTGGGTCGTATCTCTGTCCGTGAGGGCCTAGTCTCGGGAAGCACGGGTTGCGTCTCTCTCAGCGATAGCAGCATCCCGACCAGCTACGGTGGCAGACATAAGAGCTCGAGCTTGATCCCCCTCAAAGGTCACTAGGTGAAGCTGTCTATCCATCGCCTCCATGGAAACTGAGGCTGAACGCGGGACAGTGCTCACTAGAGAGGCTGTCAACTCTGTAAATAAAGCATCCTCAGTCAGAGAGGCTGTCAACTCTCTAAATAACGGGTTTTGTTTTGGACATGGCTTCGTCATCACGGGTTTTGTTTGGACAAAACCCGTGACGACGAAGCCCGCCCGATCGTTCTGATGTGCATCATAAACCAGATGTATAAGAGCATGAGGCTACCTCTGAACTCCTAATGCCCTATAGTATATCAGATAGAAGCTGATATCAATGTCTCTGCCAAGATAAGGGGAAGTATAGTAAAGTCATCTTTGAGAGCCCTAATAGCCATCGACATCGCCACATCCAGATGGTCAGCATAGAATGGCATGTATAGGTAGGCTATGAGGCATATAACCAGGGTGTCCACTCGGGCAATGTGCCATTGCTCATCTGAAATTGCAAAATCGTCATGATAAACGGTGAAACTATCAGCAAAAGCGAAGTGACCAATCATAAAGTCCATGGAGATAACGTGGCTACCACCCACCTCGGACAACCTAACTGCCCTCCTAAGTCCAGTCATCGTCATGAACTGGTGGAGCATATGGCCCAATGCCATCCGAGCATATGGCCCCTCCATCGATAATCCAGAAATACGACCATACTCCTCCTAAGTAGGAGTTAACTCGGCTGAGCCAAACCAAAAGACGTGTTGCTCAGGAATCCAATACCTGAATATCCCGACAAAAAATTCCTTTGGAACCTGAAAGGACAAGAAAGACAGGGAGTGGCCTAGCATGCGACTGATGATAACATGGTCAGCATGTGGCAACTGGTCATACCAAACCCTCAGACTGGTAGCTATATGGCTAGGAGGAAGGTGGTCCAAGTGCACCACAACAGAGGACGACATCTGTAAAAACTGTGTCAATAAGACTATACAGGGGTCAATCTCTATCCAATCATTTAAGTATATCTAAATCATGCATCATAACAAGTGATAAAATACCATAACCGATGAATAAATAGAAAACATCATATATAGATATTTGTTAAATACATTAATTTCATAAACATCACTCTTATACCTATGATAAATGTGAAAACTAAAAAATAAAAAACTACAGGATACTAGGGCACAAACGCCCAATGACTAATAGAGGACCTATAGGCTCGCCACAACATCAAAATCATCCAAGAAAGTGATGGTCTCATCAAACTAATCAACTTGGGACAGTCTACCTGGAGTGGGAACATCCTGCTAATTCGGGCGATAAGGTGTCTCCTGCATATCCGGGTGACAAGTAAACGGATCATCCCTATCCTGAGAGCCACCAATACGTGAGGGTCCAGCACTATGAGAGCTACCACCGCCTGACGGTCCAGCCTCATGACCTTGAGCAGGAAAAGTACTAGCTAAGGAGGGGGTCCAAACCATTGAAACGACAGTATGCCTACAGCTGCTCCAACTGAAGTCTCAAATCACCAATCAAAGCTTGATGAGAGGGCACCTGAAAACATGATATCCAGTCCTTCATCATAAGGGACCCTGGAACTATATCTCCCAAGAACTGGGTAGCCCGGGTCTGAGCTCCTATCGTGCGTGGGCCCCAATAAGCGATAAAGTCCTCAGAAGATATCGGACCGTCGGACAAGTGGAAACCATCATATACTATAGTGGGAATTGATGCAGCCGACGAAGATAAAGGCCAAAAGCGCTGAGCTGGAGGAAGAAAAGGAATGCGAATCTCCCCAGTGATACATCAAAAAGCGCGCTCCGCGAGATAGAGCTCCCAACCTCCATCAAAAAGGAATGGAATCCAGTGAGTAGATAAATGAAACTCTGGCCCTGTCGATAAACCATCGTCAAATCGCTCGGATAAGTGCTCTCCGGCATATGGAACCCACACTATGTCCTCAGCCATCAATGTCTCCAATTGAAGATGTGCATGGGTAAAGCCCTTCGCGACCGAGACCTCCGACAGAGTAGACTGATGCCATCTACATCCTCGTGGATAAGTGTCCAAACCCAAGACAGATATGGGGCGAAGATAGGGAAACCTCTCATAAGCCCAGAACTGTCAATGCAAATTAACCCTCCATTACCTGTGGGAAGATAAACCAATCAAAAGTCAAACAAATGAAATTCGGTCAAAAGGACTTACCAGAAGAAATAGATAGAATCCGACCCAGGCGTTGGTAACTCCCTCGGATCGCAATCGCATCCCATACAGGAAGAGATTGAATGTAAACGATCCCCAATCATAGTCCTTAATGCGGTCTACGTCTCGAACGACCCCTACCAAGATGAAGGGAACAATGGAGGAGTTGTTTTTAATGAAACAACCCCTCAGGATGGTCAGGAATAGATGTTGTAAGATGAGATCCCTCTCCGTCAAATCAGCAGGCAACTGCTGCTGCAGGGTACCTCGAGCACGGTCGACGCTCAGGCTCCTCGACCAGATATTGCGAGCCTTGAAGGCTCGCTCCTGTGGAGAAAACTCTAGGAGGGTACGCACCATGGTCGAAGTGATGGTCGTCTCCAAGGGCACTCTGGTCCCAGTAAACTCTAAATCGGTGATGTACCTCCAATCCATAGGAGTCATCATAACCTCGTAGTCCAGCAGATGGAGAGACTGACTCTTATGAAACCATCGCTCCTACAAAGCTCGCATATAGCCCCAAGGCCAGCGACGGGGAGCAATGGTGAAGAAGGGCAGTGACGGGGATCAATGGTGAAGAAGGAGCTCTGTCGATGGGTTGGCTCTGTCAATTACTGTACCCGTCTGCTAATCTGGGGAACAGGAACGTCAGAAGGAGCTCTCCGTCGGTGAACTCCAGCGAAACCCGCTGGGATGTAGAATGACTGGGTCCCGCAGAATCCATGTCTAAACAATGAGTTCGTAGGAATCAAAGCTAAGTCAGGTATACTCTTTCCCTTTTCAAATTTAAAATTAAATCCATGAAATATAATTTAGGTCATCACATCATGCATGTCCTGCATGTGCCATTATATGTGTACGTTATTTCAATCGCATTCTAGCATATCTATAAATATCTCTAGGACCCTGACGTTTGGCTCATGAAAAAATATTGCCAGAGTCACCTCTATAAAATGGACTATCCATATGCCCAAAGCATGTATTAAATCACCCTGTGAGGGTATACCATCACAACCAAGCATGTAAACATCAATTTAAAAGATTTTTCTAACACGTAGATACAATACATGTCTAGACTAATTGATAAATGATAATATAATGCATCCATACGGTCCATAAGATGATTTGTAAGCATGTATTGCATCATAAACGTGTTTATTTAGCTATTTATGCATACATGTTAGATATAATGCATTTAAGAGAGGAAATACGGGTTTTTGCCAACGAAAACACGAAAAAATGGAGTCTAGACGTTACCCGTAGTACGTAGAAGAAATATACGATGGCGGATCGCTCCAAATCAAGTCGGATTCGAGTAAAAATGATGAAGTGCTCGATTTTTATAGAGAGAAAATAAAGAAATTCGAGTGGAATGGGTGAAAATCAGGCCTCCTAAGGGTATAAGCCCAGTCACGAGCAGCTTTGACCATTGTTGCTCCAGCCGCAACCATATATGCAGCTGCCAAATGTGGGCCCCGCGGCCCCCCGATTGATAACATGATGTTCGAAACTTGTTATTTTGGGTTCAGAAGGGTCACATTATGTAATATAATACCTTTTCGGGACAGTTTTAAATCCCCAAAACCCTAAAAAAACCCTCCAAAATAGCAGAAGTTTGGCGAAGATCAAAAATTTCGACGATGGACGCCGGAAGACCAGAAAATAAGTCAAAATCAATACTACATCTCAAAGTCCACCGACAACGAACCAGTGAAGGAGTCGGCTCGACCCCCGACAATGTAATCCACCGACAACAAATCAGTGAAGTCGTTGGCTCGACCCCAACGATGTAATCCACCGACAATGAATCAGTGAAGGCGTCGACTCGACCCCCGACAATGAAATCCATCGACAACAAACCAGTGAAGGCATCGGCAAATCCCCGATGATGTAATCCATTGGCAACAACCCAATGCAGATCGGCACAACCCTGATGGTGTAATCCACTGACAATGAATCAGTGAAGGCATCGGCCCAACCCCGATGGTGTAATCTGTTGGCAACAAACTAGTAAAGGAATCCGCAAATCCCCGATGATGTAATCCGTTGACAACAACCCAATGTAGGTCAGGAAATCCCCGATGATGTAATCCACTGACAACAAATCAGTGAAGGCATTGGCTCGATCCCCGATGATGTAATCCATTGGAAAAAAACCCAACGCAGGTCAAAAAATCCCCGAAGATGTAATCCGTTAGCTATAGCTAAGTGAAGGCATCGGCATGACCCCGATGGTGCAATTCGTTGACTACAAACCAGCGCAGGTCGACTTAATCCTGACAACGTAATCTTTAAACTTCCCCAGCAGGGGGGAGTAACCCTTTTCTAATCTTACATATCATTACATCTGATATACATAACATTGCATCATCAGATATACCCTGTCGTGCATTCTCCGTGTCTAGTAATCTTTATCATGTTCATTCCATTAAATTGCATAAACATGACAAAGAGGGGCATCTATAGACACTTGAAATGTTGCTTTCTTAGTACTAACATTGTAGAAGGGCAAAAGCGTAATTATACTTCAGAGATAACCCCGAGGTAGGACAAAAGAGCCAGATCATCTCGGAGACAACCCCGGGAGTGATGTAACGGACCAATGGCATCCGAACATATCACGAACCGAGCGAGGATCACCGAGCTGAAATAGTGTTCACTAGAAACCACCTCAGCAAACCTCGAATGGCGTGCCAACAAAGATAATCCAGATAACTGATATCCGGACCTGGAGGATATATCTTCACTACGAGTATCGACTTCTTGAACCCTAATTCAGTCAGGCTCGATCTTATCCTCCTTCATTCATCAAAGACTATCTGAAAGGTCGAGCTACGGAGGTCAACTTCTGCCAAACCAGGACTGAAAAAGCACCTGTCGAGAGTGTGGGGCCCACCTAGCCTAGACGTATCCATACATACGGCCAGCCGCATGTATGTATGCAGCAGGCTCGGCCAGCTTATATCACCCACACTAGTTCATTTGTACAGAGAGATAGAATTTTTAGAGAGAGAAAAGACATTCTAGAGATAAAAAGGCTCAGGTGGAACTTGTTCATACAAACTTAAAGCTTAATCATCTTATCTAGTACCTACTTGAAGCCCTGGGAGTGTTTTATATTGGCCATGGGAGTAAAAACGCATGTTCACCCGTCCCCCAAGGTGAAACAACGCACTTTCTAGCTTCGTTCTTTGTAAATGTTGTTCAAACACTAGATTAATGATATATCTTATTTGAATATAGTTAAACTTGTTGTATTTTAAGCATATTGTTTAATAGTTGATAGATATTACATTTTTATCTGTTATATTGTGCTTATTACGTTGTAAATCGACTACGGAGGCTAGATCTACCTAAATCTAAGCCGAATCTATCTTTTGAGAGGTTATTAAGCATGAAGCTTTAACCCGTGGGCTAGATTGGCTTAGATTCATGGTAGATCTATGAATTTATTGCTTTAAATGGTCCTTATTACCCCGTATAACCCTAAATATATATTTAGAGGTGAAAGGGGTCCGAAATGGCTTAAAATGGTAATTTCAACCGATGAAATCACCTAATATCAAAGCTGAGGACATTGTATGTATGTAATCCAGCACAAATAATGTGAGACTAAGAATCCCAGTGTTGAGATCCCCTAATGGATCCGACTTGATTCTATGATGGACCGATTTTTATGTTGTAATGTTTTAATAGCGTAAATATCATTGTATATGTAATATTTGGATCTTGAAAACGAACTCGAGGGGTTAGTCCCGAGAAGTCGGATTCAAGATCCCATGATAGTGAAACCTTAAATGCGGGTGATAGTAGTGTGCATACAAGGCAATCATGTATGGTGATAAAGCACATACTTTGTAAACAATCTTATTTATTTATTAATAAAATATTCATTTAAGGCGTTTAATTATCTACATGGTGCTATTTTTAATAATATGTAAATAACCCATAGTTTTAAGTAATGATTTTAGAATCATGATGATATCAAGCTAATGAGATCTAAATTCTTAGAAAGCTTAAAAACTAAAATAGTTCTCAATTGTGGGATTACTAAAATGGGGATTAGTAAATCCGGATAGATTGGTACATATGTTGCTTGCTCATTGGATGAGGATGACTGATCTCATGGTCATTTGTGTGGAGACACTAAAGCAAGTATGTAGGTGCTTATTGGAGAATAAGTTCACAGAACGTGACTCGCTATGGAATACCTAATGGAGTTTTACTCACTTGTCAATAGGAATTTCTAATGTGATAGTAGTACAAGTGATCCTTGGACTTGAGATCATCATAGTATCTTGTATGTAACAAATTATACTTTGACTTATTCTTTAAGGCCTTTTAAGGCATATATAGGGTATGATTGGGTATAATGAGTTACATATGGAGATAATGAATGATCAATAAAGAATCTACCAGTCTAGTAAAAGAGGAGATATGTCCTATGTGATTCGTTAAATGACAATCCAGGAATCCTTGGCCAAGGTAGAATGAGTTCTTCATCTTCCTATAGAGGTAGAATGAGTTTTTCCAAGGCTTGGGAGTACACATATTCTATAAAGATAGAAACAAAGGTTAAGCCGATAACCGATCTTCCTGAGTTCTTCATCTTCCTTGGTGGATCACCGTTAGAGGCCAAACATTTAGGTGGCTGACATTAATCAAGGGAAGGAGCCACTACAGAGGAATCAAAGGAATCAAAGGAGTAGAACTTGTACCTGAGGAAGCTTGGATCTTCAAAGGTATATTTCCATCCTCTGCTTCTATATATTGACTGATAATTGATGCAAAAGAAAGATCATGGTTAAGGGTTTGTAAGAAATTTTTTAAAATCTAATTTTTCATCCCTTCCGCTGCGTTTATGTAATTTGATTGCATGCTTATGTTTCGTACAAACCCAACAGTGGTATCAGAGCCAATCTTGTGTTAATTATCAGTTTATGTGATTCCATATATGTATGATTTGCGATTGGATCGAGTTCTTGGGCAACAAAAAAAAAATTTATTCTGCGAAGCTGCGCAGCTGTGCCAATGCAAGGCCTTCTTGCTGCGCAGCTGCGCCGGTGTCTTGTCCTGGTTTTCATGCTGCGCAGCTGCGCCAGTTCCTTTTATATTCCTGGCGCAGCTGCGCCACTGGACAGGAACTAATGTTTTATTTATTTATTTAATTAAATGAATGGTTTATTTAATTAATAAAGGTTTTAAATAAAGATATTTATTTTATATGAAATGAGATTTTAGAATTGCTAAAATTAAAGAGTTTAATTTAGAATTGTTTTTGAATGAAATAAAGGAGTTTATTTTTCCAAAAACAAAGTTTAGCAAGCTTTTGCCCATTAACTGATATTGATACATATATGGAATGAATTTACTTTCATGAGATGAATAAGTTTTCTTGATATGTATAATGATATGTATGTTAATAAAAGGGATTGATTATGGACTATGACCAATGTGATTGGATTTTATTTTGGATGAATGCTTGAATGCATGGGTTTTATAAAATGGGGTCTGCGTACCTCGTCTTCTCTGGTTTTATTCTCGGTGTAAATTCTATCTCCCTCCTATGTACTTCCCCTTGACTGCTGATCAAGAAACTGGAGACCAAGGAGTAAGGAGCGCGTGAAAACCCGTTTGTATGGAGCCCAGGTTTAAATGTAATAGTTACATTTAAATTTAAATTCTTGCACTCCTAGGTTTGACCTTTTGGTTCACTTGGTGGCTCTAGTGAACCAAACTAGAATAAAAGTCCATAATCAATCCGGGTAGAATATAGTATTCTATATTGCATGCTAAATATTATATATATTATATTTTATGCAAACATGCTTCGCTTGTTTAATAAAATGTCGCGTATTTTGTATATATATGTCCATGCGCGCTAAATAAGATGAGACAAATAATAATAAATCCTCAAAGAAATAATATTAAGTCCAAAGCGTTCAAATGATATTTGGAATATCGAACGTCACCTTCTAGCATGGTTAATTAATAGAGTATTAAATATTTAATATGAGTTTGTTGTGCTATCCACAAGGCGAGTATTGAATATTTAAGATGTTAATTAATCACATTTGATGCTTATCAAGAAAATTGAACGATTTAGTCTTGTTGTGCTATCCACAAGGACGAAAATTTTTCTTTTTTGAATTTATGGAAGTGCTAGGCTGGACTTAACTTAAATCATTTTAGTTCGGATGTGCACACACATGACCATTATGATTTAAGAGGCAAAATAAAAGGAGTTATATGTTGATGCAATTGACAATAGTTGTCTACCTGTTTATTTGTCTATCGCTTGTTGTGCTATCCACAAGGTTATATACATTTGAAATGGGATCCTTAATCTCACTAGCAAATTTTTAATTAGATGTTGCCGAACTATATAAGTGAGGGTAATATAGTTTGATGAAAATAGTGGGAGATACCAATTTAAAATAAAGACCTAAATTTATTTTGGTATGCAAAGTTAATAAAATGAATGTTTGCTAAAATGTTATCTTTTCACATGCAGAATTTTAAAAATGTCAAAATCAGTAATCTCACTACGAAGCATACTTGATGCAAATAAGCTTACCGGGCCGAATTTTGAGGACTGGCTAAGAAATCTCAGAATTGTTCTCACTGCAGGAAAGATTTCTTATGTCCTAAATTCAACTATCTCTGAATCTATTTCAAAAATAGCCTCTGAGGAAGAGATTGTCACTTTCAATAAGTGGCAAGATGATGCATTTGTGGCTCAATGCATCATGCTCGCATCCATGAATAACGAGCTTCAGCGTCAGCACGAAAAAATAGATGCTCCTGCTATGCTGCTTCACCTCAAGGAGTTGTATGGTGAACAGAGTAGGACTGCTAGATATGAGATATCTAAGGAGCTCTTCAGATCTCGGATGACCAAGGGCACTGCCATCGAGACTCATGTTTTGAAGGTAATCAACTTGATTGAATGCCTTGGACAGCTTGGGTTTGTCATGGATGGGGAGTTGAGTCAAGACTTGGTCTTGCAGTCACTCACTGAGACCTTCTCGCAGCTTGTGGTTAATTTTCACATGAATAAGCTAGATGTCAGCTTGCCTGAGCTACTTAACATGCTGAAAATTGCAGAAGGTGACTTCTCATCCAAGAAGAACCATGTCTTGACGGTGGATTCTTCCAATAAAAGGAAGAGGCCCAAAGTATCTTCTGAAAAGAAGAAATCTAAGAAGGCTAAGGGAAAGGGAAAAGAAAAGGAACAAAAGAAACTTGAACCAGTTAAAGGAATGTGCTTTCATTGCAACGAGCCGGGACATTGGAAGAGGAACTGCAAGAAGTTTCTAGCAGAGAAGAAGCTTGGAGAAGCTTCGACTTCCAATTAAGGTTTGTTTATGATTGAAATTAATTTTTTTGAAAGTCATAATTCTACTTGGGTATTGGATACCGGCTGTGGGTCTTACATATGTAACACTGTGCAGGGACTGGTCAGAAGTAGAAAGCTAAACAATGAAGAGGTGAACCTATGAGTGGGGAATGGAGCAAACGTTGCTGCATTAGCTGTAGGAACTTATTGTTTAGCAATGCCTTCGGGCAAGTCTATTTATCTTAATAACTATTATTATGTTCCGAATATTATTAAAAACATTATTTCAATTTCTGTATTGGATATGGAAGGTTTTGACGTTATTATAAAGAACAATGGTTGTTCTATTTATAAAGACGATGTTTTATATGGTATTGGAAATTTGCGAAATGGGCTTTATATACTTGACTTGCAAGAAAATATATTTCAAATTAAACAAACTAAGAAAAGAAAACGAGATGATATTAATTATACCTACATGTGGCACTGTAGACTCGGTCATATCAATGAAACAAGATTATCCAAGTTGCATAAGGATGGGCTCCTAGAGCTATCCGATTATGAATCATATCTAACTTGTGAATCTTGTCTCATGGATAAAATGACTAAATCTCCTTTTAGTGGAAAAGGAGAAAGAGTTACAGAGTTGTTGGCATTAATTCACACAGAGGTTTGTGGACCTATGACAACAAGTGCACGGGGTGGGAATTCTTATTTTATTACTTTCACTGATGATCACTCAAGATTTGGATATGTGTATTTAATAAAATACAAATCAAAATCATTTGAAAAGTTCAAAGAGTTCAGAAGTGAAGTAGAGAAACAAACGAGCAAGAGTATTAAGATACTTCGATCAGATCAAGGTGGAGAATACTTAAGTGGTGAGTTTCTCAATTGTCTCAAAGAAAATGGTATAATCTCACAATGGACTCCTCCAGGTACACCACAGTTAAATGGAGTATCTGAAAGGAGAAATCGAACACTGTTGGACATGGTTCGATCCATGATGAGTTTTACCGACCTTCCAATTTCCTTCTGGGGATATGCCCTAGAAACGGCTGCATACCTACTTAACAAGGTACCTACCAAATCCGCCCCAAAGACTCTATATGAGATGTGGAAAGGGAGGAAACTAAATCTTAAGCATGTTAAGACTTGGGGTTGTCTAGCTTATGTCAAAAAGTTTAAAACTGATAAGCTACAGACTAAATCCGATAAGTGTAGATTTGTGGGATACCCTAAAGAAACTTTAGGGTATTATTTCTATCATCCAACTGATCAAAAGGTGTTTGTTGCGAAACATGCTACCTTCTTGGAAAAGGAGTTTATCCATGAAGGGGTTAGTGGGAGTAAGATATATCTTGAAGAAGTTCAAGAACCACTAGTTACCACGGATCAAAGTCAGGTACCTGACCAAGTAGAAGAACCTATTGTACAACACCCTATTCGTAAATCTGAAAGAGTACCAAAGATACCTAAGAGGTATGGATTCGTTATAGAGGATGACAATGAGGTACACATCATGAATGATGATGATCCATTGAATTACGAATAGACTATGAGTAATAAAGATTCAGGGAAATAGCTTGAAGCCATAAAATCCGAAATGGACTCCATGTATGAAAATAAAGTATGGGCTTTGGTTTCACCACCTGAAGGCATTAAGCCTATTGGGTGTAAATGGGTTTTTAAGAGAAAGACTAGAGCATACGAGAAGGTAGAGACCTATAAGGCCCGACTGGTTGCAAAAGGTTTCAAACAAAGACAAGGAGTTGACTATGATGAAACCTTCTCACCAGTAGCCATGCTCAAGTCCATTCAAATTTTGCTTGCGATTGCAGCTTACAACGACTATGAGATCTGGCAGATAGAAGTGAAAACGGCCTTCTTCAATGGGAAACTTGAGGAGGATGTGTATATGAAACAGCCAGAGGGATTTGTTTCAAAAGTTGGAACAAATCAAGCCTGTAAGCTACAACGATCCATTTATGGGTTGAAGCAAGCTTCTCGTAGATAGAACATTCGTTTTGATGAGACAATCAAAGAGTTTGATTTTATCAAAAATGAGGATGAACCATGTGTATACAAGAAGGTTAGTGGGAGCGCAGTATCATTCCTTGTATTATATGTGGATGATATATTACTGATAGGGAATGACATTCCTATGTTACAATCAATTAAAATCTGGTTATCTAAAAACTTCTCCATGAAGGACTTGGGTGAAACATCCTATATTTTGGGGATAAAGATCTAAATAGATAGATCTAAAAGGATGCTCGGCTTATCCCAAGGAATATACATTGATACGATGCTAAAGACGTTTAGCATGGAAGATTCGAAAAGAGGTCTCATGCCGATGAGCCATGGAATACATCTCTCCAAGAAACAGGTCCCAAAGACACCTGAGAAGAGAGACCGTATGAGTAAGATCCCTTATGCTTCTACAATAGGATCTATCATGTACGGTATGATATGTACTAGATCGGATGTTGCTCACGCACTTAGTGTAACGAGCAAATACCAGTCGAATCCAGGAGAAAAGCACTGGAAGGCAGTGAAGAATATCCTAAAGTACTTGAGAAGGACTAAAGATATTTTTCTTGTCTACGGTGGGTCTAAATTAAAACTTGAGGGATTCACGGACTCAAGTTTTCAAACAGACCAAGATGACAGTAAATCTGTTTCAGGGTATGCGTTTACCTTGAACGGAGGCACAGTGAGTTGGAAGAGTTCCAAGCAGCAAACAGTTGTTGATTCAGTGACAGAGGCAGAGTATATAGCTGCAAGTGAAGCTGTAAACGAAGCTGTTTGGATGAAGAAGTTCATAACTGAACTTGGTGTGGTTCGTAGCATTAGAGAAGCAGTTCCCGTATACTGTGACAACACCGGAGCGGTTGCATAGGCTAAGGAACTCAGGTCTCATCAGAAATCCAAACACGTGTTGCGGCGATTTCACTTGATCAGCGAGATCATTGAAAGAGGAGACGTCACCGTGGAGCGTGTGGACTCTCAAAACAACATTGCAGATCCATTTACTAAAACTCTAACACAATAGCAGTTTGATCGTCACTTAGAGAAGATGGGTATGAGATACCATGGCGATTGGCTTTAGTGCAAGTGGGAGATTGATAGTAGTGTGCATACAAGCCAATCATGTATGATGATAAAGCACATACTTTATAAACAATCTTATTTATTTATTAATAAAATATTTATTTAAGGCATTTAATTATCTACATGGTGCTTTTTTTAATAATATGTAAATAACCCATAGTTTTAAGAAATGATTTTAGAATCATGATGAGATCATGCTAAAGAGATCTAAATTCTTAGAAAGCTTAAAAACTAAAATAGTTCCCAATTGTGAGATTACTAAAATGGGGATTAGTAAATCCAGATAAATTGGTACATATGTTGCTTACTCATTGGATGAGGATGACTGATCTCATGGTCATTTGTGTGGAGACACTAAAGCAAGTATGTAGGTGCTTATTGGAGAATAAGTTCACTGAACGTGACTAGTTATGGAATACCTAATGGAGTTTTACTCGCCTGTCAATAGGAATTCCTAATGTGATAGTAGTACAAGTGATCCTTGGACTTGAGATCATCATAGTATCTTGTATGTAACAAATTATACTTTGACTTATTCCTTAAGGCCTTTTAAGGCATATATAGGGTATGCTTGGGTATAATGAGTTACATATGGAGATAATGTATGATCAATAAAGAATCTACCACCTCTATTAAAAGAGAAGATATGTCCTATGTGATTCGTTAAATGACAACCCAGGAATCCTTGGCCAATGTAGAATGAAATTAGAAAGAGGTTTCTAATTTGCATTATTTGGAGTTGTGCATTTTCTAATCGAAATACATATGATTAAATAAATTAAGACTTGACAGTAAATTCATGTCTTATATTTAATTGGGACATTGTATGGTGGAAGGATTGAATTGTACAGTAACTATTAACTCACAAGTTCTTTTATGATTAATGTTGAAATCTATATTATCTGGTAAGTCGTTGATCGCTAAGGAGGCTTATCCCTATTGTAGAATAAATATTATTTATTTAAATAGATTATTAGTTTAATTTATTTATTTAAATAAGATTAGAATTGTTTTAATTGATTTATTCACAACCAATTTAATATGGAGAACCTAAAGGGTCACACCATAAAAGGAAGAAGAATTATTTAAGAAGAAAATGGCATGATGGTAATAATGCATTAAGTATAATTAATTTAATCTATGGTGATAGAATAAATTAAATAGCTTAATGTTTATTATTTAATATTTTAGAAATATTAAATATAAATTAATAAGAGGAGTCTTATTAATATTATTATTATTATTATTATTATTTTAATTCTAAAGGAGTTTAGGAATTAATATAATATAAGTACTCTCTCCCTCTCTCTCAATCCTAATAAGATTAGGATATAAATTAATTAAAAGTGTTTAATTAATTAATAAAATCCTATTCTAATTGGATTAGGAGGGTTAACCTAATATTTATATAAGAGAGTCTTATATCAGAAATAAGGTACGTGAATTTTTCCAAGGGTTGGGAGTACACATATTCTATAGAGATAGAAACAAGGGTTAAGCCAATAACCCATCTTCCTGAGTTCTTCATCTTCCTTGGTGGATCACCGTTAGAGGGTAAATATTTGGGTGGCTGACATTGATCAAGGAAAGGAGCCACTATAGAGGAATCAAAGGAATCAAATTAGTAGAACTTGTACCTGAGGAAGCTTGGATCTTCAAAGGTATAATTTCATCCTCTCCTTCTATGTATTGACTGATAATTGATGCACAAGAAAGATAATGGTTAAGGGTTTGTAAGAAATTTTTTAAAATCTAATTTTTTATCCCTTCCGCAACGTTTATGTAATTTGATTGCATGCTTATGTTTTGTACAAACCCAACAGCAGGAGCTCGATTCATCGAGATGGCTTACATGCCCGATGACGAACCGAACCTTTTTAAAACTTTTGCATGCATATCATCAAAATAATTTTTAATAAAACCGCAAAGAGCTTTCAATCATAATAAAGCGATTAAGGGTAGATCACGTAATGAACGTAAAGAATAAAAGGAAGTATCGAAGTCCTCGATTCCTAGTCGGGCAAAGGATTTAAAAATCTTACTTTATAAAACCTCATTTCAATTCATATATCTTGTTAAAATGAATTTTTTATGAAATCAAATTCTTCGTACCTAGGCGCAAAAAAGGTACATCACTACTTTCAAGTCACCCAAAATATAGACTTAAAAAAAACTAATAAAGCTTTCGAAATAAAACACACACACTTACATACACACATACACACACACACTTTATGCATAGAAAATCAATAAGATGCGGTACCGTACTTACACGGGAGTCGGGGGTGCCTATCACCTTCCCCCCACTTAACCTTGCACTTGAATTCCACGAATCTCGGGTTTCAAGACCAATCTTTTGGAGTCACGCATTGGACCATCCTGTGAAAAAACCATTAAAAACTTAAATTAGTTGGTACATCCATTTAAACCATACCAACTGGCGACTCTGTCTCATTCGGTCCAATTATCAAAATAAAATCAATCTTTTCAAAATCGTCGACACTTATGTCGGTACCAATTTCCTAAAAATTCATCCTTTAAACGGAATCCCCAAAGACATAGTGAATGCGAAAGGATAGAATAATATCAATTTAGGAAATATGGCATTCCTCTCTTTTTCCCCTTATAAGAGAGGAAGGAAAACAAAACTAAAGAAAAAGAACCCCTCCTTTAACAAAAAGGAGCAAAGATTTTTTCCCAGCGTCGACATATTATTTGATTTGTTTTTCAAGTAATTAGTTGTCATACTTGTGCCAGTTTCTAGACTTAGCAAGTAAATTCTTTACTTATGCAATTATTATATGTTTGAACAAGTTTGAGTTATAAATTGGGCATTAGGACAATATTCGCACTTATGTGCAAATTTGTAAGAATTGTTCCATGTTATTGGATTGTTTAAGTTTTCGAAAGTCATATTATTCATGAACTGTATTAGGAAGTATGTCAATGCCAATTATTTCAACTAGACAATTGCTAGACAGGTGTATAAGGTGTTTTATTGAATTCTATTAATTCATTGATGTTAAGTAGAGCTGTTCCAAACCATATTAAATTGGTGCAAACTCTTTTGGTAAGTATGAGATAAACAACCCTATTATTAGGGGAATTTTTAAGCCGAGAATATCTGACAAGACATAGGAGAATGTCAAAACTAAAATGAAACCAGGACACAGGGGAGTGTCTAAAATAAACGCATATATATAGTCGTTTGAACGTGATGAGTTATGCATAATTTAGGGTACAATGAGATGATCACCTAGAGTACTTGAGGAGGATATTTTTATCTTTTGTTGCTAAATATTATGTCGGTGAACGGTAAAAACACAATTATTTTGAAAAGAAAAGTTTAAAATCTTGTTGATCACTCAGCATAGGGGGCTTATAAATGTTTGGAAAGTAAACGAGAATTTTTATTCCTATTTATTTGAAGTACTACACAATTACTATTCAATTATCGAAAATCCGTAAGAAGATTATTTTAATCATAATGTTAATATTATTCGACTGTTATAATTATTAGGCAATTGAATGATCATTCTTGTTTTTTAGTTAAGTTGAAGTTAACCGAAGAATCAGGTGAAGATTAAAGTAAATAATCAAGTTTATGATTAGAAGATTACATGCTAGTTCATATTTATCTTTTGTTGTGGTCATGAAAGTCACAGATGTTTTGATGTATTAATTGAGTATTGTATTATTCAATAGTATGTTTGATAATGTAAAGTTATCTAGAACCTGGGATTAGAAGTGACATATTTGAATAATATTAAGGTTACAGTTATGTCTTAAGATTATATAGGTGAATATATTGAATGTGTAGCACCGTGTAATACCAGATGATGGGTTTTGAGAATACCCAGATTTGGGGGCGTCACAAAAGCAAACTCCTTTGCTATTAGTATCAATCTTTTTCTTGTCCTTAGTTTTCGCCTTTTCTTTTGCCTTCTTGGAATTTTTCTTCTTTTCAGAAGATCCATTGGCCATCTTCCGCTTCTTAGAAGAATCATCTATAATCAAGATTTGGTCTTTCTTTATTGGAAAGTGACTTGTCGACGTCGGGAAAAATCTTTGGCAGATCTTCCTTTTCCTATGTGTTTTCTACCCTTGTTTGTTTTATCTGAAGGGTGAATTTTTAGGAAAAGGCCGACATATAATGTCAACGATTTAAAAAGTTTGATTTTAGAGAGTCACAAGTTGGTATGTTTGAAATGGTTGTACCAACTTAACCGAGTTTTGTTTGAAGAGTTTGCAAATAGGCCCAATTACTGGACTTTGTTGATTTGGCCTTGGAAACCGAGATTCATATAGTTTGGGGGCTTGATAAAGTGGGGGGGAAGGTGTTAGGCACCCCCCAACTTCTGTGAAACACGGTTACCGCGTATTTTCAATTTCCCTATTTTATTTGCAGTGTGTGTGTGTATTCTTGCAGTAATTGAGCCTACATGCTTGATTTGAAAGTAGTGTTGTGCTTCGTTGTACCTATATACGAAGAGCTTGATTTGTTGAAAAGTCCATTTTAGACAAAATATGAAACTGATGTTTTGAAAGATGGTTTTCAAACCCTTTCGCTAACATAGGAATTGAAACCTTTTAATACTTCCATTTTTATTTTGCCTTCGGCTGATTTTGATTTTATTGTCAGAATGCGAAGCATCCTCAACCAAAGAATGTATATACAAGTGTTAGGCTCCTTATGGTCATAAAAGCCATCGAATTGACCTAAGCACTACAAACCATAATTTACTATGCTGAGACCTTAAATTTAGATAACTGTTTTAAGGTCCCTTTGATTTACATTTACAAAAGGACAGGCAGGCTGTATTTACAGTGCAAAGTTGTCCATCGTGGGAATCGAATCTAGATCTATGTGATTGATCATAGATCTCATGATTCCTAAGGTCACAGAATATTATCAAAAAGCCTACACAACAGAGATATTGAAATAAAATGCAGATTAACATCTAGGCGTCGCAAGATAAAGGATTCATCAGTTAAATCCTTGAATGCGAATAGCAAAACCTTCTCGTTTCCTGTAGAAAGGGATCTAGGGTCGCGTAGTCTATTTAATATATACAAAACTAGAAAAAAAATTTAGATTTAAATAAATCTTAGCCATTCTAACTCAATGGTCCCAGTTTGACAACATTTGAATTGGTCGAAAGCTAGAAATGGCTAGATTTAGATAAATCTAGTCCACAAAATTAACATTAGAACAGATTCATATCAAATGATCAGTTAAAGTAGATATTTAATCGCATTGACTAAAGAATATATATATGTATATATATATATATACATATATATATATATATATATATATATTAGAGCTATAAAGAGCCGCGGATTTCCAATCCAGGCGAGACTGAGAAATGTAAATATATATACATATGGAAGTTGAAAAAGGCCACGGATTAGCAATCCAGGCCAAACGAGTTAGTATAAATATATATATATATATATATATATATAATTATATATATAAGCGGTAAAAATCCACAGATTAGCAATCTAGGCCAACGAGGTTAGTATATATATATATAGTTATATATATATGAAAGAAGTAAAAAGTCACGGATTTACAATTCAGGCATGACTGAATGAAATGTTAATATATATATAATTAATTATATATATACTAAAGCTGAAAAGGCCACGGATTTCCAATCCAGGCCAAACAAGTTAGTATAAGTATATATATATAGTTATATATATATATATATATATATATATTAAAGCGATAAAGAGCCACGGATTAGCAATCCAGGTTGCAAAAGCAATTAAAAACGTATATATATATATATATATATATATATACTTATATATACATAAAAGTAAGCTATAAATATATATATATATATATATATATATATATATACTTATATATACATAAAAGTAAGCTATAAAAGCCACAAATTTAAAATCCCGGTGAAACCAGAATCTATAAATATATATACGTTCATATATATATGATAAAGCAGTAAAAAGCTTTAGATCGTAAAAAATCTTATAGTATGTAGCGCTACGAGTTTTAAACCATTCGGAGGGCTTTAAAACTCTGTTTCCACCGCTTCAAATTTTATATGTTACTATATATACGTCTATAAACGTATTGGAAGAATAAAATTGAGGTTTGGAACACTATGGTTGGGCTAAGGGTCTAAATGAACAGAGTTTTCTTTCTCTTATGTTTCTTTTTTTTCTCTTTTTTTGCTAGGTGGAGGGTCTTATTTATAGACCAGATGGTCGTGGGTCCACTCGCGCCATCCCCGAGTCTAGTTACGGCTCCCCGAGTGGGCCCAGTCCCGTGGGTCCCGTTGTGTCGAAGTATGTGCACTCTGACTAACGCGATGTCTACTTCGAACCTTCATAACTTTCATTCCGGGAGTCCAATTGAGGCGTGCTATACCTTTCCAGAAAGCCATTTCTGAGAGCTACACAATGACATGGGATTTGACCTTTTTTGAATCCGAGAGGGTGGGTGCATAACCAGAAATTCAAGTCTTCGCAGTCCGTCCGTTGAGCTGTCTTGTGCTGTTTACACTTGGGATTGATGTTATGGTTCTTCATGACCTTCATGGCATCAATTTGGCTTGATTTTGACTTGATTTGATGTCAAGTCGATAAAATGACCATTTTGCCCATCCGGGGGTTGTCTCCAGGATTGACAAGGTTTTCGACTGTTTCTCGAGGTTGTCTCTGAGGTTTGATCCCAGCCTACTTTGTTGTTCCTCAAGGTCGTCTCTGAGGTTGACTTGATATCCCAAGGTTGCCTCTTGGGATGATTTGATGCTTCGAGGTCGTCTCTGAAGGTTGATTTTGCCTTCCGGGGTTATCGTCGGGCTAAATATTTCTCCTGGGGTTGTTGTCGGGGCTGCTATACCTGTCGGGGTTGTCGTCGGGGTTGTCTTGATATCCCGGTGTTGTCGACGAGGTTGACTTGATATCCCGAGGATGTCACTATGGTTGACTTGATCTCCCGGTGTTGTCGTCGGGGTTAAATTAATCTCCTGGGGTTTCCACCGAGGGTTGGATTTGATCTCTGGGGTTTGTTGTCGGGGCTTGGCTTTGGTCTCCAGGTGTTGTCGTCGGGGTTGAATTGATCTCCCTGAGTTGCCACCGGGGGTTGGATTTGATCTCTCGGGGTTATCGCAGGGCTGACTGTATCTCCCGGTGTTGTCGCCGAGGTTGAATTGATCTCCTAGGGTTATCACCGAGGGTTGACTTGAGGACTTTCAGGAATATTTTTGGAAGGTAAAAGATAGTTTTGCCCTCCTACAGGGTTAGTAATAGGAAAGAAAAATTTTGAGTGTCTACAGATGCTCTTCTTTATCATGTTTATGCAATGCAATGGAATAAACAGGATAAAGACTGCTATACACTGGAAAATATGTCACATAAAAATGTAATACAATGCATGATATGCTATGTTATGAATGTTATATGCTATTGCGGTGTTAGCTTCCACGAGTATTCTATCACTGACTGCTCCCGCCATTTCTGTTGGGGATGGAGTTGTCTATGATGGCTTTCACTGAACTCTTTTGATTCCTACTCGAAAGGTAGTTTGCAAAGCTTTCATCACCAGATCTTTCCCAATGTTACATTGGGTTGAAGCCAATGGTTTAAAATGTCTGCCGGTGTTACCAAAACGGATTCTACGACATGTTATAGATATGTTTTCAAGATCTCTATGGGGAAGATTCTTTCTTGGCTGATGCCATTAAATTTCTAAAATCTATCTTGGGGTTTTCACCAACATTCTCTGTCTTCAGATACGCTTTCTAACTTTTCCTCCTCTGGGGATGTTCCTCCTATTACGAGTGACCTCATTAAGGATTCCTGATGCCTATCCTGATGATAGATTTACACCAGTTTACATCATCGGATCTTTCCCGATGCTACCTTGGGGTTGTCTCCAATAATTTAAATTGATGTTTGGTTGATGCCGACATTTCTGTCAAGGATAGAATTCTCACTATCTACTCGAACAATGGTTGAGAATGATTTGACCATCATCAAACATCCTCGATGTCTACCCAAAAAGTAGTTTACAACGGTTAATTGAACTGATTTGATGCCTACTCGAACGGTAATTTGCAGAGTTTGACCATCACCGAACCTCCTCAGTGCCTACTCGAACGGTAGTTTACAACGGTCGGTTGAACTGATTTGATTCCTACTCGAATGGTAGTTTACAGAGTTTGACCATCACCGAACCTCCTCGGTGCCTACTCAAACGGTAGTTTACAACGGTCGATTGAACTAATTTGATTTCTACTCAGGGGAGCACCAACGGATGATCCCGATGACCACCTAATCAGTTTTCTGGAGATTTGTGATACATTCTGATTTAATCAGGTGTCAGATGATGCAGTGAAGTTGAGGTTATTTCTGTTCACCTTGCAAGGCAAAGCAAAGAGCTGGATACATTCATTACCATCGGGATCCATCACAACGTGGGATGATTTGGCACAACAGTTTCTTGCCAAATTCTTTCAACCAGATAAGACGGGGAAGATGAGGGACGTTGTTCTGGCCTTCAAACAATTTGTTTCAGAGTCATTACATGAAGCTTGGGAAAGGTTCAAGGAGTTGCTTCAAAAATGTCCGGACCATGGGGTGCCGTTATGGCTACAAGTTCACATGTTTTATAATGGTCTTGAAGGCATCTGAGGACCAGTATTGATGCCGCTGCAGGTGGGGCTTTGAATGCTAAGAGCTGTGAAGATGGATATGAATTGTTCAAAACTATGGCGGCTAACAATTACCAATGGACGACGAGCAGAATATCTCAACCAAAAGTAGCAGGGGTGTTGGAATTGGACGTCGTAATAGTACTATCAGCGTAGGTTTCAGTTTTGACAAAGAAGATAGACGCTCTGGGAGTTCAGAATGTTCAAAAAGTGGAAGTGGCATGCGAGTTATGTGCAGGAGCCCATCTAGCATATCAGTGCGCTATCAAAATCGAGTCAACACAATTTGTGGCGAATTATGGTAAGGAGCAGCTGTATAGGGTGAATTCAAATAGTTACAATCCAGGTTGGTGAAATCACCCGAACTTCTCCTGGAGTAACAATCAAAATTAGCAACAAGCTCAACACCAAGCTCCACGACAAGCTGCACACCCAGGATTTCAGGCAAGACAGCCACAACAGCCAGCACAACAAGAAAGAAAGCCAGAACTTGAGGAACTGCTAGTAAAATACATCAAGGATAACGAAACATGGAAGAACACTCATGAGGTAACTCTGCGGAACATTGAGAACCAGATCGGACGGTTGGCTACAACTATGAATTCTCGACCCTAAGGAGCATTGCCCAGCGACAAAGAAACGAACCCGAGGGATGGAAAATAACACTGTAAGGCAATCACTTTAAGAAACGGGAAAAAATTAGAGGATACAGCTACACAAGGGCCGATTCAGCAGGTATCTACTGAGGAACAGTCAGTGTAAGAACCTGAATTTTTAAGAAATTAATAAAATGAGAATTTAATAAATAAAATTCTTAAGGCATGTATTGGGTTCAAATATATATGTGTGTGTTATGAGATAGGAACTATTGTGTTACATAGGGTAATATAAACTATGTAATATGTAATTTTTGTGATTTATAAATATATTCTTATTATATATTTATTATAAATTGTAGAGATAAATTAACAAGAAGTGGATAAGATTTCCTATCGATATTAAATAATTTATAAATTTATTTTATCATAGTAAGTTGGTGACATTAAATATCCTTAATGTATAATCACCATTTTTTGTGTATGTATACTAATAACTAGTATGTTTATAATGTACGTTATTGATAGTACTTAAGCTATCCGTGAATGGGTTGGGATAGTGAATCATGAGTTAGTTAAGGGAATTAACTAATAAGAATAAATATTGGTTAATTTAAGAATTATATTATGGAATAATACAATGTGGATATTGAACCTTAAGTAGCTATGGTGATATAATACAGAGTTTAATTTACTTTAAGTAAATGAGTGAATTAATATATATGTTGAATATGTAATTATAGTCGGTACTTTTTATACATAAAACTTAGAATGGTAATATGTGAGAAAGTCCAATGTGCGAATAACGTTAATAAATATATATACGTTATTAAAAAGGGAGATGTAAATCATTATTTTATTTAAATAAATATTTAATATTTGAAAAAAATATTTTGGGGATAATTTATAGAAAAGAAAGAGAAATGATTATTATATATTTCTAATAAAGGATATTAAAATAATTTCTAATGTTGAATTATTTTAATAAAAGGAGTAAATATTATTTTTGAATAATAATATTTTCTTATATGTTTTTGTATGAGGTAATAGGGATGATTAATTAACATAGTAAATATATTAAAACTTATTTGCTATATGTAAATAAATTGATGAAAATAATTTATTATAATTGAGAATAAACTTATTATCTATTTACTATATATAATATATGTATATGTGTCGTACATATAGTTATTTGATATTATATTAAGAATATTATCTTGAGAAAATAAGTAAATTGTTTTCTGATAATGAATGTCCTTATTGGGAGAAAACATAATATTTTATGTTATGGCAAAATACATAATTTCTAAGGTATTTTTCAAGGGAGTTTAATTTATAAAAGCAAACTAAGTTATTTTAATAACTTGAGTTGCTATAGTACCGTAAGTGTTATAAATAATATTTGAATATTTCTATTCGTAATATATTTATATGTGAACCTTGTGACTTAATAGTTCTAATTATATTGAACATGTTATAAGTAGTAATGTGGGGGGAGATGAGTAAGTGATGGGAATAATAATAAGCTTGAGATTAAGCTTGTGAGAAATGCCTTGTGTGACACGATAATAGATTCGGTAATGAATTGATTCGAGTATGGAAGAATTATTAATTAAACAATTAATCTATATTAATTATTATTATAATAATATGTTGATTTATTATTGTGGCTAGTAATAGTATAATAATAAGGAAATTGATTATAAATATAATCGAAATTGTATTGATGAAGAATGAGAAATATTGTCTTATAATCGTTATGGGCAATATGCTATTATCAAGTAATTATTTGATAATATGTTGATTAATGAATAAATGAATTATAAATATAATAAGATTTATATTTACTTAAAATGTGATAATTAATCATATAAATTGTTGTAGAGATTAATAATTTCATTGATTTACGAGGAAGGGGTTAATTAATATTATTATTAATTAATTGATAAGATAAGTAATTTATTAATTCTTATGTGCAAACATGCGATATTAAAAATATAACATATAGTAGTTACACATATGTTATATAAAGTGTAGTGCAACATTAATGTGACTATATTAGATGTATAAACTATATAGTATGATTGGTTGTATTAAGAGAGTTACATAATAATATTGCTTATGTGACTGAATAGTGGTGGGTAGACCTCCCTATTACCATATACCAATATCAATAAACAATTGTTATTTGATAATAATTTTAATAGTTATTAGAATTGAAATAATAACCATTTTTTAATTAGTAATACCCAATTGAATTATATTCGGTTATAATGTACATGGATTATATATGTGCAAGTTAAAATTTACTTCATGGTAGTATTATCTATTTATTGGGATTACATTATAACTATATTTTTGAACCTAAGTCTATAAAATGTTCATGTATATAGTCTAAGTATACATGATGGGTAATGTGTATATATTATAACATAACTGTTATATGTATGTCTTGTTGCTCATTTGCTGAGAGTTAGTAGCATTGTCCAACAAAGAGTGTCCTCTTCTTCTCCTTCACGTGAGCTCATAAATCCTATACTAGCTACACTTCTTCTCAATTTCCTCACAAAGGTAGCTAATGAGTGGATGGGGAGTGGTTCTCATGATTAGTTTCAACTATTCCAACTATTCCCTATGAACCAATGTGTTCTTCTCATTTCTGTTGGTTTGATTTGGTGGAGAATGACAATAGTTGTGTCTTGGTTTTGTTATATATATGGCCCTTCTCCTTCACATTTTAATTTGTTGAAAATTGCTTAAGTGTGAGATTGAGAGCATATATATACACATTAGTAATATCATTCTAGTAGTAAGAGATTTCAGTAGCAGCAAGTTCATTTGCACAACAAAGGTATAATCACATCGTCATGTCCTTCATGATTATTCTTTGAGATTTCTTAAATTCTGGATAATAGTTGGAATTCATGATTTTTATTGGATAGTGTTAATTAGTTGTTATATAAGCATATAAGCATGTTTAAATTAGAATGTGGTTGATTAGAACCGAATTCGTGAAGTAATTTGGTGATATGGGCTGGAACCTGCCGAAGCAAGAAGACTTCAGAGAGGAACTGCACACGGCGCAACTGCTCCGGGTTTATACCCAGGCGCTGCGCAACTGCGCCAGCAGCCTGTTCTGGTTTTAGATTTTTTTCTGCTGCAGAATTTTTTTGGGCTATCTTGTAATATCTTATTTGGCAAGTATATTAGCATGAATAACTTGTGTAGATGGATATATAGACCTAAAATGAACATGTATTACCATGATTGCATGCATGATTCGTAAAAGTTTATAATTTTGAAGAAAACAAAAAGTGTTGAAAACAAATTGACATAAGTGAACTATGTTGACATTCTGATTTTTACAAGCATGTTAGTACGACTTAGAAAGGCTTGAAAAGCATGTCGACTTGTGTGTATATGCTTCATAATGTGACATGGACATACGAACCCCACTATTGAACCTTTCTAACGAAAATGTAAGTTTTGAAGGTGGCTATTGACATGTAAATACCATATATACATTCTGATTTTTGCAAGCATGTCTATATGACTTAGAAATGCGTGTCAAACATGTTAACATGTGAATCTAGATAGCATGAACGTGTTAGGCCCTATTAGTGAGATTTACTAGTGAAAGTATACGTTTCGCACGTGAGTCTTGACATGTATATTGAGAAATGAATTTTGATATTTTATAAACATGTGTGATAGTACTCATAGGCTCGACCATGTATCCTACATGTATATATACTATGATTAGGTGTGGTGATTCAAGTGAAGCATAAGCGAAACATATTTTCAAAACAAAACGGTGTTAGTTGCATGAATGTGATATAATTATTCATGAGTATGCTTAATAGAAAGTATATGAATACCTCATGTGATTAAAAGGCGAGCATGTTAGAATGTGTGACTTTATAACCTTGAATGGACTTAAGTTATTAAGGGTATTAACTTAGAACCTATATCATGTAAATTGAACGTGAAAATGTTGAACGAGTATAAAAGTATCCTTTAATATGTATACATGATATGTAAGATCATATGTTAATACTTGAATTCGATTTCGACGGTTAATAGAGTATGTTTGCTAATTGTTATGGTCTTATGTGTTAGTAATGATATATGATTAACTCAAAGGATGTACTACACTAGCTATATGTAAATAGATTAGTGGTAGGTGAGCATGTGTATATGAAGAATGGTAGTAAGTACGTATGGTTATAGTATACTTATACGTACAAAGTTATTCTAAGAATACGATAAGTAAGACGAAGGTTCTAAGAACCAAGTTAGAAAATAATGTAATACTAATTATTATATTGAGAATGTATGGAAGTGTATAACTGATAAGTGTGATCTCTATGATTAATATAACTATGTAGGATTACACGAAGTGCAGATATTCTTAAGCAGTTAAATTGTAGTTGTTAAACTATGAATCAGGCAAGTCTTTCAGTTCCTATTTGATATATGAACTCAATAACTATTAGTTGAATTATATTACACTGTGATGATGTGAACTTATATATGAACTGGATATGGGATATATATATATATATATATATGTAATTGAAAGTTGATCTTTGATGATATGCTTGTTATGTGAGAAGTAACATGCGTAGTAAATATAAATTGTTTATAAATGCCTGAACTGAGTATGATGTTATATGCTATGTGATGCATAAAAACTGTTAGAATTGCTGAGCTGTCGAGCTCACTCTTGCAAATAATTACTTTTGCAGGTTAAGGACTCCCGATAAGAGTAGCGTGCTACGTGATAGAGTTCGAAGATTTCTGTTTTTTTAGATATATGCTCTCGAACCATGTTTAGGTTCTAGGAGTTGTACTTGACAGTTGTTTACGATGTTTAATACTTGTCGTATTGTAAAGATGTATTAGTTAATACATAAAGGATATCGAATTGAGATGTAAACGTTTATACAATAATTCGGATATAGTGAATCATATATAGTGATTCAATGATTTGTAATTGATTTAAGATTGTGAAATCAATAAAAGATTTTATTCAAAGAAGATTGAAAAAGTTTATTTTATTCCGTATTTTTATAATATCGAACATAATATAAGACAGAAATGGTAAATGACCAAGATTGTAACTTGTAAAAGTTTGAAGTCAATATACGAGATCCTGATAATGAAAAGAATTTATATTCTAAATTGTAATAAAGCATGTTTTATTCTTAAGTTATGAATAAAAGATGTAATAGTTCGACGATAGTAGTATCGTGACTGCACCGGATCTGAGGTTTCGAAGGAACGTGGATTTGGGGGCGTCACAGATTAGTATCAGAGCTGTAGGTTATAAACTTTTGGTAAGTGTACCTTAGGCTATAACCTGAGAAAGGGAAAGATAAAGATTAATATATATATACGTGAAGATTCAAAGAAGAATCTCAAAGTATATAGATAATAAGAATCAGGAGTTACCTAACTCCGATAATAAAAATGTTAAGACAATGTCTATAATATGAATATGACAAAGATAATATGATTGAACTTGAATGGAGTTTGGTTGATAATAGGGAATGAACCCTAAGATAAACCGATGATCACGACGTGATCGGATTGAACTATGAAATGATAGATAGTCTGTAATGACTAAGTGTGTATAGCTTGATGCTATAAGAGAATGTACTATGAAAAGTACGAGATGAACTCATGAGGAGTTGTATGTGATGGAACATAGAAAGTTCGTAACGAGCAAGCTAAGAGTAAGATAGAGTTAAGTATTGGATTTCCATTGAGGACTCATGTGATGGTTTAGTTGTACAAACTCTTGTATGGGCAAAGGTTTGTGCTTGCGCTGAGTGCATCCCATTGATAATTGTTGGAATGTTAGAGTCGCGCTATCATTATACATATGGTGAAAAGGTGATTCTTTTCTCATGTTTATTTTGATAGATAGAGATTTCTAAGATTAAATTAGATAATATTAAGATTAGGTGCGAGTTTTTAAGACTCATACCTATAACAAGTTCGTGACTCATAATCGTATGGTGGAACCCCTCAGCGAATGGACGACTTTGGTCTTACTAGATAAGTTCCTAAACCCATATGATTGTGGTAAGTTCCTGAACTTCCATGGTGTGGTAAGTTGGTGAACTTTACTGAGAATAGATATATTATATATATAGTATTAAGAGTTTTGATATAGTAAGCATTGATGGTAGTAACAGATTGAAGTGATGGAGAATTTTGGATTTTTCTAAATCTTCTAGCTATGCTAGATTTTCAAAATTTATTGACTTCGTGCTAGTGTTTGCACTTCGATTTTCTTGAGAAAAATATTGGGTCAAGTGACTGAACCAATTAGTTTTAAAAATAATACTGTTATTCGTATGTCTAAGCTATTTATTTCGGCTAAGACAAAAATGATTTGCAAATCTTTCAAAATGTATTTTGACCATGTGCATGATATGGTGTATGATGGTAAACGATGGAGTCATCAATGCAATCGAACCTAGTGTCGGAAGTGATCGTAAGATCGTCAGCCCACTATGGTATGATGTAGTATGGCAAATTCGCAAAATGACGGAATCTTCAACGTACTATTAAGTGGATGCGGTATTTTGACATCATAAAATGATTTTTGGTTTTCGTTCAAATTATAAAAAGTTGACTAAATTATTTCAATTGATGTCTGAATTATTGATAAGAGTCTAAGCTAATTTATTCGGGTAGGCGACTATTGAAAAGTGATTATAGAATTCAAGCATTCTTGTGTATTTGCGCCAAATCAGATTGCTCTGGTGCGGATGTAGAATTTGAAAAGCTGAGTTGAACAATCCTATAACGGGAACCTATTTTCGGAGACAGTGGTCATGAACATGACTCATATAGTCATTTCAACACGCTATGTTGCGGCCCAACGTAGTAGTACAATAGGGTAGGCACCTAGTGTACGTGTGGAGAGCGTTTTCAGTCCTTGTGATTGATAAACACTCTAGTTTAAAGTGTGGAGACTCATGTTGAGACAATTGTAAATGTGGAAAAGTTCGCGGTCTTGTGTGACCCCTCAGTATAATTTAAAATCAGAGTTATTCAAACTACTTCCCGATTATTGAAAAATCGTGGAAGATTCTTATTCTTCTAAATGATGAAAGTAGTAAGTGGAATGTTCCTTAGAAAGGAGAAAGTGATAGAATGCGATGGAGAAGGTTATACTAATAACACTTCTGAAAAGAGAATGAATAAAATTATTCAAGAGAATATGTAATAATCGGAATAGCACCGAGTAGAGGAGGTTTCGGTGATTCCGAGGACGGAATCCTTATAAGGGGGAGAGAATGTAAGAACCCAAATTTTGAAGAAATTAATAAAATGAGAATTTAATAAATAAAATTCTTAAGGCACGTATTGGGTTCAAATATCTATATGTGTGTTATGAGGTAAGAAGTATTGTGTTACATAGGGTAATATGAACTATGTAATATATGATTTTTGTGATTTATAAATATATTCTTATTATATATTTATTATAAATTGTAGAGATGAATTAATAAGAAGTGGATAAGATTTCCTATCGATATTAAATAATTTATAGAATTATTTTATCATAGTAAGTTGGTGACATTAAATATCTTTAATGTATAATCACCATTTTCTTGTGTATGAATACTAATAACTAGTATGTTTATAATATAGGTTATTGATAGTACGTAAGCTATCCGTGAATGGGTTGGGATAGTGAATCATGAGTTAGTTAAGGGAATTAACTAATAAGAATAAATATTGGTTAATTTAAGAATTATATTATGGAATAATACAATGTGGATATTGAACCTTAATTAGCTATGGTGATATAATACAGAGTTTAATTTACTTTAAGTAAATGAGTGAATTAATATATATGTTGAATATGTAATTATAGTCGGTACTTTTTATACATAAAACTTAGAATGGTAATATGTGAGAAAGTCCAATGTGCGAATAACGTTAATAAATATATATACGTTATTAAAAAGGGAGATGTAAATCATTATTTTATTTAAATAAATATTTAATATTTGAAAAAAATATTTTGGGGATAATTTATAGAAAAGAAAGAGAAATGATTATTATATATTTCTAATAAAGGATATTAAAATAATTTCTAATGTTGAATTATTTTAATAAAAGGAGTAAATATTATTTTTGAATAATAATATTTTCTTATATGTTTTTGTATGAGGTAATAGGGATGATTAATTAACATAGTAAATATATTAAAACTTATTTGCTATATGTAAATAAATTGATGAAAATAATTTATTATAATTGAGAATAAACTTATTATCTATTTACTATATATAATATATGTATATGTGTCGTACATATAGTTATTTGATATTATATTAAGAATATTATCTTGAGACAATAAGTAAATTGTTTTCTGATAATGAATGTCCTTATTGGGAGAAAACATAATATTTTATGTTATGGCAAAATACATAATTTCTAAGGTATTTTTCAAGGGAGTTTAATTTATAAAAGCAAACTAAGTTATTTTAATAACTTGAGTTGCTATAGTACCGTAAGTGTTATAAATAATATTTGAATATTTCTATTCGTAATATATTTATATGTGAACCTTGTGACTTAATAGTTCTAATTATATTGAACATGTTATAAGTAGTAATGTGGGGGGAGATGAGTAAGTGATGGGAATAATAATAAGCTTGAGATTAAGCTTGTGAGAAATGCCTTGTGTGACACGATAATAGATCCGGTAATGAATTGATTCGAGTATGGAAGAATTATTAATTAAACAATTAATCTATATTAATTATTATTATAATAATATGTTGATTTATTATTGTGGCTAGTAATAGTATAATAATAAGGAAATTGATTATAAATATAATCGAAATTGTATTGATGAAGACTGAGAAATATTGTCTTATAATCGTTATGGGCAATATGCTATTATCAAGTAATTATTTGATAATATGTTGATTAATGAATAAATGAATTATAAATATAATAAGATTTATATTTACTTAAAATGTGATAATTAATCATATAAATTGTTGTAGAGATTAATAATTTCATTGATTTACGAGGAAGGGGTTAATTAATATTATTATTAATTAATTGATAAGATAAGTAATTTATTAATTCTTATGTGCAAACATGCGATATTAAAAATATAACATATAGTAGTTACACATATGTTATATAAAGTGTAGTGCAACATTAATGTGACTATATTAGATGTATAAACTATATAGTTTGATTGGTTGTATTAAGAGAGTTACATAATAATATTGCTTATGTGACTGAATAGTGGTGGGTAGACCTCCCTATTACCATATACCAATATCAATAAACAATTGTTATTTGATAATAATTTTAATAGTTATTAGAATTGAAATAATAACCATTTTTTAATTAGTAATACCCAATTGAATTATATTCGGTTATAATGTACATGGATTATATATGTGCAAGTTAAAATTTACTTCATGGTAGTATTATCTATTTATTGGGATTACATTATAACTATATTTTTGAACCTAGGTCTATAAAATGTTCATGTATATAGTCTAAGTATACATGATGGGTAATGTGTATATATTATAACATAACTGTTATATGTATGTCTTGTTGCTCATTTGCTGAGAGTTAGTAGCATTGTCCAACAAAGAGTGTCCTCTTCTTCTCCTTCACGTGAGCTCATAAAGCCTATACTAGCTACACTTCTTCTCAATTTCCTCACAAAGGTAGCTAATGAGTGGATGGGGAGTGGTTCTCATGATTAGTTTCAACTATTCCAACTATTCCCTATGAACCAATGTGTTCTTCTCATTTCTGTTGGTTTGATTTGGTGGAGAATGACAATAGTTGTGTCTTGGTTTTGTTATATATATGGCCCTTCTCCTTCACATTTTAATTTGTTGTAAATTGCTTAAGTGTGAGATTGAGAGCATATATATACACATTAGTAATATCATTCTAGTAGTAAGAGATTTCAGTAGCAGCAAGTTCATTTGCACAACAAAGGTATAATCACATCGTCATGTCCTTCATGATTATTCTTTGAGATTTCTTAAATTCTGGATAATAGTTGGAATTCATGATTTTTATTGGATAGTGTTAATTAGTTGTTATATAAGCATATAAGCATGTTTAAATTAGAATGTGGTTGATTAGAACCGAATTCGTGAAGTAATTTGGTGATATGGGCTGGAACCTGCCGAAGCAAGAATACTTCAGAGAGGAACTGCACACGGCGCAACTGCTCCGGGTTTATACCCAGGCGCTGCGCAACTGCGCCAGCAGCCTGTTCTGGTTTTAGATTTTTTTCTGCTGCAGAATTTTTTTGGGCTATCTTGTAATATCTTATTTGGCAAGTATATTAGCATGAATAACTTGTGTAGATGGATATATAGACCTAAAATGAACATGTATTACCATGATTGCATGCATGATTCGTAAAAGTTTATAATTTTGAAGAAAACAAAAAGTGTTGAAAACAAATTGACATAAGTGAACTATGTTGACATTCTGATTTTTACAAGCATGTTAGTACGACTTAGAAAGGCTTGAAAAGCATGTCGACTTGTGTGTATATGCTTCATAATGTGACATGGACATACGAACCCCACTATTGAACCTTTCTAACGAAAATGTAAGTTTTGAAGGTGGCTATTGACATGTAAATACCATATATACATTCTGATTTTTGCAAGCATGTCTATATGACTTAGAAATGCGTGTCAAACATGTTAACATGTGAATCTAGATAGCATGAACGTGTTAGGCCCTATTAGTGAGATTTACTAGTGAAAGTATACGTTTCGCACGTGAGTCTTGACATGTATATTGAGAAATGAATTTTGATATTTTATAAACATGTGTGATAGTACTCATAGGCTCGACCATGTATCCTACATGTATATACTATGATTAGGTGTGGTGATTCAAGTGAAGCATAAGCGAAACATATTTTCAAAACAAAACGGTGTTAGTTGCATGAATGTGATATAATTATTCATGAGTATGCTTAATAGAAAGTATATGAATACCTCATGTGATTAAAAGGCGAGCATGTTAGAATGTGTGACTTTATAACCTTGAATGGACTTAAGTTATTAAGGGTATTAACTTAGAACCTATATCATGTAAATTGAACGTGAAAATGTTGAACGAGTATAAAAGTATCCTTTAATATGTATACATGATATGTAAGATCATATGTTAATACTTGAATTCGATTTCGACGGTTAATAGAGTATGTTTGCTAATTGTTATGGTCTTATGTGTTAGTAATGATATATGATTAACTCAAAGGATGTACTACACTAGCTATATGTAAATAGATTAGTGGTAGGTGAGCATGTGTATATGAAGAATGGTAGTAAGTACGTATGGTTATAGTATACTTATACGTACAAAGTTATTCTAAGAATACGATAAGTAAGACGAAGGTTCTAAGAACCAAGTTAGAAAATAATGTAATACTAATTATTATATTGAGAATGTATGGAAGTGTATAACTGATAAGTGTGATCTCTATGATTAATATAACTATGTAGGATTACACGAAGTGCAGATATTCTTAAGCAGTTAAATTGTAGTTGTTAAACTATGAATCAGGCAAGTCTTTCAGTTCCTATTTGATATATGAACTCAATAACTATTAGTTGAATTATATTACACTGTGATGATGTGAACTTATATATGAACTGGATATGGGATATATATATATATATATATGTAATTGAAAGTTGATCTTTGATGATATGCTTGTTATGTGAGAAGTAACATGCGTAGTAAATATAAATTGTTTATAAATGCCTGAACTGAGTATGATGTTATATGCTATGTGATGCATAAAAACTGTTAGAATTGCTGAGCTGTCGAGCTCACTCTTGCAAATAATTACTTTTGCAGGTTAAGGACTCCCGATAAGAGTAGCGTGCTACGTGATAGAGTTCGAAGATTTCTGTTTTTTTAGATATATGCTCTCGAACCATGTTTAGGTTCTAGGAGTTGTACTTGACAGTTGTTTACGATGTTTAATACTTGTCGTATTGTAAAGATGTATTAGTTAATACATAAAGGATATCGAATTGAGATGTAAACGTTTATACAATAATTCGGATATAGTGAATCATATATAGTGATTCAATGATTTGTAATTGATTTAAGATTGTGAAATCAATAAAAGATTTTATTCAAAGAAGATTGAAAAAGTTTATTTTATTCCGTATTTTTATAATATCGAACATAATATAAGACAGAAATGGTAAATGACCAAGATTGTAACTTGTAAAAGTTTGAAGTCAATATACGAGATCCTGATAATGAAAAGAATTTATATTCTAAATTGTAATAAAGCATGTTTTATTCTTAAGTTATGAATAAAAGATGTAATAGTTCGACGATAGTAGTATCGTGACTGCACCGGATCTGAGGTTTCGAAGGAACGTGGATTTGGGGGCGTCACAGATTAGTATCAGAGCTGTAGGTTATAAACTTTTGGTAAGTGTACCTTAGGCTATAACCTGAGAAAGGGAAAGATAAAGATTAATATATATATACGTGAAGATTCAAAGAAGAATCTCAAAGTATATAGATAATAAGAATCAGGAGTTACCTAACTCCGATAATAAAAATGTTAAGACAATGTCTATAATATGAATATGACAAAGATAATATGATTGAACTTGAATGGAGTTTGGTTGATAATAGGGAATGAACCCTAAGATAAACCGATGATCACGACGTGATCGGATTGAACTATGAAATGATAGATAGTCTGTAATGACTAAGTGTGTATAGCTTGATGCTATAAGAGAATGTACTATGAAAAGTACGAGATGAACTCATGAGGAGTTGTATGTGATGGAACATAGAAAGTTCGTAACGAGCAAGCTAAGAGTAAGATAGAGTTAAGTATTGGATTTCCATTGAGGACTCATGTGATGGTTTAGTTGTACAAACTCTTGTATGGGCAAAGGTTTGTGCTTGCGCTGAGTGCATCCCATTGATAATTGTTGGAATGTTAGAGTCGCGCTATCATTATACATATGGTGAAAAGGTGATTCTTTTCTCATGTTTATTTTGATAGATAGAGATTTCTAAGATTAAATTAGATAATATTAAGATTAGGTGCGAGTTTTTAAGACTCATACCTATAACAAGTTCGTGACTCATAATCGTATGGTGGAACCCCTCAGCGAATGGACGACTTTGGTCTTACTAGATAAGTTCCTAAACCCATATGATTGTGGTAAGTTCCTGAACTTCCATGGTGTGGTAAGTTGGTGAACTTTACTGAGAATAGATATATTATATATATAGTATTAAGAGTTTTGATATAGTAAGCATTGATGGTAGTAACAGATTGAAGTGATGGAGAATTTTGAATTTTTCTAAATCTTCTAGCTATGCTAGATTTTCAAAATTTATTGACTTCGTGCTAGTGTTTGCACTTCGATTTTCTTGAGAAAAATATTGGGTCAAGTGACTGAACCAATTAGTTTTAAAAATAATACTGTTATTCGTATGTCTAAGCTATTTATTTCGGCTAAGACAAAAATGATTTGCAAATCTTTCAAAATGTATTTTGACCATGTGCATGATATGGTGTATGATGGTAAACGATGGAGTCATCAATGCAATCGAACCTAGTGTCGGAAGTGATCGTAAGATCGTCAGCCCACTATGGTATGATGTAGTATGGCAAATTCGCAAAATGACGGAATCTTCAACGTACTATTAAGTGGATGCGGTATTTTGACATCATAAAATGATTTTTGGTTTTCGTTCAAATTATAAAAAGTTGACTAAATTATTTCAATTGATGTCTGAATTATTGATAAGAGTCTAAGCTAATTTATTCGGGTAGGCGACTATTGAAAAGTGATTATAGAATTCAAGCATTCTTGTGTATTTGCGCCAAATCAGATTGCTCTGGTGCGGATGTAGAATTTGAAAAGCTGAGTTGAACAATCCTATAACGGGAACCTATTTTCGGAGACAGTGGTCATGAACATGACTCATATAGTCATTTCAACACGCTATGTTGCGGCCCAACGTAGTAGTACAATAGGGTAGGCACCTAGTGTACGTGTGGAGAGCGTTTTCAGTCCTTGTGATTGATAAACACTCTAGTTTACAGTGTGGAGACTCATGTTGAGACAATTGTAAATGTGGAAAAGTTCGCGGTCTTGTGTGACCCCTCAGTATAATTTAAAATCAGAGTTATTCAAACTACTTCCCGATTATTGAAAAATCGTGGAAGATTCTTATTCTTCTAAATGATGAAAGTAGTAAGTGGAATGTTCCTTAGAAAGGAGAAAGTGATAGAATGCGATGGAGAAGGTTATACTAATAACACTTCTGAAAAGAGAATGAATAAAATTATTCAAGAGAATATGTAATAATCGGAATAGCACCGAGTAGAGGAGGTTTCGGTGATTCCGAGGACGGAATCATTATAAGGGGGAGAGGATGTAAGAACCCGAATTTTCAAGAAATTAATAAAATGAGAATTTAATAAATAAAATTCTTAAGGCACGTATTGGGTTCAAATATCTATATGTGTGTTATGAGGTAAGAAGTATTGTGTTACATAGGGTAATATGAACTATGTAATATGTGATTTTTGTGATTTATAAATATATTCTTATTATATATTTATTATAAATTGTAGAGATGAATTAATAAGAAGTGGATAAGATTTCCTATCGATATTAAATAATTTATAGAATTATTTTATCATAGTAAGTTGGTGACATTAAATATCTTTAATGTATAATCACCATTTTCTTGTGTATGAATACTAATAACTAGTATGTTTATAATATAGGTTATTGATAGTACTTAAGCTATCCGTGAATGGGTTGGGATAGTGAATCATGAGTTAGTTAAGGGAATTAACTAATAAGAATAAATATTGGTTAATTTAAGAATTATATTATGGAATAATACAATGTGGATATTGAACCTTAATTAGCTATGGTGATATAATACAGAGTTTAATTTACTTTAAGTAAATGAGTGAATTAATATATATGTTGAATATGTAATTATAGTCGGTACTTTTTATACATAAAACTTAGAATGGTAATATGTGAGAAAGTCCAATGTGCGAATAACGTTAATAAATATATATACGTTATTAAAAAGGGAGATGTAAATCATTATTTTATTTAAATAAATATTTAATATTTGAAAAAAATATTTTGGGGATAATTTATAGAAAAGAAAGAGAAATGATTATTATATATTTCTAATAAAGGATATTAAAATAATTTCTAATGTTGAATTATTTTAATAAAAGGAGTAAATATTATTTTTGAATAATAATATTTTCTTATATGTTTTTGTATGAGGTAATAGGGATGATTAATTAACATAGTAAATATATTAAAACTTATTTGCTATATGTAAATAAATTGATGGAAATAATTTATTATAATTGAGAATAAACTTATTATCTATTTACTATATATAATATATGTATATGTGTCGTACATATAGTTATTTGATATTATATTAAGAATATTGTCTTGAGACAATAAGTAAATTATTTTTTATTAATGAATGTCCTTACTAGGAGAAAACATAATATTTTATGTTATGGCAAAATACATAATTTCTAAGGTATTTTTCAAGGGAGTTTAATTTATAAAAGGAAACTAAGTTATTTTAATAACTTGAGTTGCTATAGTACCGGTAGTGTTATAAATAATATTTGAATATTTCTATTCGTAATATATTTATATGTGAACCTTGTGACTCAATAGTTCTAATTATATTGAACATGTTATAAGTAGTAATGTGCTGGGAGATGAGTAAGTGATGGAAATAATAATAAGCTTGAGATTAAGCTTGTGAGAAATGCCTTGTGTGGCATGATAATAGATTCGATAATGAATTAATTCGAGGATGGAAGAATTATTAATTAAACAATTAATCTATATTAATTATTATTATAATAATATGTTAATTTATTATTATGGCTAGTAATAGTATAATAATAAGGAAATTGATTATAAATATAATCGGAATTGTATTGATGAAGAATGAGATATATATTGTCTTATAATCATTATGGGCAATATGCTATTATCAAGTAATTATTTGATAATATGTTGATTAATGAATAAATGAATTATAAATATAATAAGATTTATATTTACTTAAAATGTGATAATTAATCATATAAATTGTTATAGAGATTAATAATTTCATTGATTTACGAGGAAGGGGTTAATTAATATTATTATTAATTCATCGATAAGATAAGTAATTTCTTAATTTCTATGTGCAAACATGCGATATTAAAAATATAACATATAGTAGTTACACATATGTTATATAAAGTGTAGTGCAACATTAATGTGACTATATTAGATGTATAAACTATATAGTATGAATGGTTGCATTCAGAGAGTTACATAATAATATTGCTTATGTGACTGAATAGTGGTGGGTAGACCTTGAGATATACCCTATTACCGTATACCAATATCAATAAACAATTGTTATTTGATAATAATTTTAATAGTTATTATAATTGAAATAATAACCATTTTATAATGAGTAATACCCAATTAAATTATATTCGGTGATAATGTACTTTGATTATATATGTGCAAGTTTACTTCATGGTAGTATTATTTATTTATTGGGATTACATTATAACTCTATTTTTGAACCTAAGTGTTTAAAATGTTCATGTATATAGTCTAAGTATACATAATGGGTAATGTGTATATATTATAACATAACTGTTATATGTATGTCTTGTTGCTCATTTGTTGAGAGTTAGTAGCATTGTCCAACAAAGAGTGTCCTCTTCTTCTCCTTCATGTGAGCTCATAAAGCCTATACTAGCTACACTTCTTCTCAATTTCCTCAAAAAGGTAGCTAATGAGTGGATGGGGAGTGGTTCTCATGATTAGTTTCAACTACTCCAACTACTCCCTATGAACCAATGTGTTCTTCTCATTTCTGTTGGTTTGATTTGATGGAGAATGACAATATCTGTGTCTTGGTTTTGCTATATATATGGCCCTTCTCCTTCACATTTCAATTTTCTGAAAATTACTTAAGTGTGAGATTGAGAGCATATATATATACATTAGTAATATCATTCTAGTAGTAGGAGATTTCAGTAACAGCAAGTTCATTTGCACAACAAAGGTATAATCACATCCTCATGTCCTTCATGATTATTCTCTAAGATTTCTTAAATTCTGGATATTAGTTGGAATTCATGATTTTTATTGGATAGTGTTAATTAGTTGTTATATAAGCATATAAGCATGTTCAAACTAGAATGTGGTTGATTAGAACCGAATTCGTGAAGTAATTTGGTGATATGGGCTGGAACCTGCCGAAGCAAGAAGACTTCAGAGAGGAACTGCACACGGCGCAGCTGCGCCAGCAGCCTGTTCTAGTTTTTTTTTTTTTTTGCTGCAGAATTTTTTTGGGCTATCTTGTAATATCTTATTTGGCAAGTATATTAGCATGAATAACTAGTGTAGAGGGATATGTAGACCTAAAATGAACATGTATTACCATGATTGCATGCATGATTCGTAAAGGTTTATAATTTTGAAGAAAACAAAAAGTGTTGAAAACAAATTGACATATGTGAACTATGTTGACATTCTGATTTTTACAAGCATGTTAGTACAACTTAGAAAGTCATGAAAAGCATGTCGACTTGTGTGTATATGCTTCATAATGTGACGTGGACATACGAACCCCACTATTGAACCTTTCTAACGAAAATGTATGTTTTGAAGGTGGCTATTGACATGTAAATACCATATATACATTCTGATTTTTGCAAGCATGTCTTTGTGACTTAGAAATGCGTGTCAAACATGTTAACATATGAATCTAGATAGCATGAACGTGTTAGGCCCTATTAGTGAGATTTACTAGTGAAAGTATACGTTTTGCACGTGAGTCTTGACATGTATATTGAGAATTGAATTCTAATATTTGTAAACATGTGTGATAGTACTCGTAGACTCGATCATATATCCTACATGTATATATACTATGATTAGGTGTGGTGATTCAAGTGAAGCATAAACGAAACATATTTTCAAAACAAAACGGTGTTAGTTGCATGAATGTGATATAATTATTCATGAGTATGCTTAATACAAAGTATATGAATACCTCATGTGATTAAAAGGCGAGCATGTTAGAATGTGTGACTTTATAACCTTGAATGGACTTAAGTTATTAAGGGTATTAACTTAGAACCTATATCATGTAAATTGAACGTGAAAAGGTTGAACGAGCATGAAAGTATCCTTTAATATGTATACATGCTATGTAAGATCATATGTTAATACTTGAATCCGATTTCGACGGTTAATAGAGTATGTTTGCTAATTGTTATGGTCTTATGTGTTAGTAATGATATATGATTAACTCAAAGGATGGACTACACTAGCTATATGTAAATAGATTAGTGGTAGGTGAGCATGTGTATATGAAGAATGGTAGTAAGTACATATGGTTATAGTACACTTATACGTACATAGTTATTCTAAGAATACGATAAGTAAGACCAAGGTTCTAAGAACTAAGTTAGAAAATAATGTAATACTAATTATTATATTGAGAATGTATGGAAGTGTATAACTATTAAGTGTGATCTCTATGATTAATATAATTGTGTAGGATTAAACGAAGTGCAGATATTCTTAAGCAGTTAAATCGTAGTTGTTAAACTACGAATCAGGCAAGTCTTTCAGTTCCTATTTGATATATGAACTCAATAACTATTAGTTGAATTATATTACACTGTGATGATGTGAACTTATATATGAACTGGATATGGGATATATATATATGTAATTGAAAGTTGATCTTTGATGATATGCTTGTTATGTGAGAAGTAACATGCGTAGTAAATATAAATTGTTTATAAATGCATGTACTTAGTATGATGGTATATGCGATGTGATGCATGAAAACTGTTAGAATTGCTGAGCTGTCGAGCTCACTCTTGCAAATAATTACTTTTGTAGGTTAAGGACTCCCGATAAGAGTAACGTGCTATGTGATAGAGTTCGAAGATTCTGTTTATTTAGATATATGCTCTCGAACCATGTTTAGGTTCTAGGAGTTGTACTTGACAGTTGTTTACGATGTTTAATACTTGTCGTATTGTAAAGATGTATTAGTTAATACATAAAGGATATCGAATTGAGATGTAAACGTTTATACAATAATTCGGATATAGTGAATCATATATAGTGATTCAAGGATTTGTAATTGATTTATGATTGTGAAATCAATAAAAGATTTTATTCAAAGAAGATTGAAAAAGTTTAAGTTATTCCGCATTTTTATAATATCGAACATAATATAAGACAGGAATGGTAAATGACCAAGATTGTAACTTGTAAAAGTTTGAAGTCATTATACGAGATCCTGATAATGAAAAGAATTTATATTCTAAATTGTAATAAAGCAAGTTTTATTCTTAAGTTATGAATAAAAGATGTAATAGTTCGATGATAGTAGTATCGTGACTACACCGGATCCGAGGTATCGAAGGAACGTGGATTTGGGGGCGTTACAGTCAGCGACAGTGGCATGAACATTAGGTGAAATAAGAAAGAATGCAGAGATGAACAAGCCAAAAGCTTATGTGCCACCAGTTCCTTACCTAGGGAGACTCCATAAAGAAAAAGAAGATAAACAGTTTTCAAAGTTTGTGGAGGTATTCAAGAAATTGCATATTAACATCTCGTTCGCTGAAGCCATAGAACAAATGTCAAGTTACGCAAAATTCATGAAGGAAATCCTATCGTGGAAGAGATGGTTAGAAGATTTTGAGGCTGTTGCACTTACTGAGAAGTGTAGTGCAATCTTGCAAAATAAGTTACCACCAAAGCTTAAGGACCCAGGAAGTTTCACGATACCATGTACTATTGGGGAGAAACTCTTCGGAAAAGCACTTTGCGATTTGGGGGCTAGTATTAATTTGATGTCGTTATCCATCTACACACAGTTGGGATTACCGGAAGTAAAATCCACCAACGTGACTCTCCAGCTAGCCGACAAGTCTCTAACATATCCGAGGGGAATTGTAAAAGATATACTGGTGAAGGTAGATAAATTTTTCTTTCCAACGGATTTTATTGTGCTTGACTTTGAGGAAGATAAGGAGATTCCACTCATACTTGGGCGACCATTCTTAGCTACAGGTAGAACACTAATTGATGTCCAGAAAGGATAACTCACAATGCAGATACAGGATCAAGAGGTGACATTCAATGTGTTCAAGGCATTGCAATTTCCAAAATAGACCGAGGATTGTTTTGGGATTTATGTAGTTGAGACTATGGCACAAAAGTTCGTATCAAACAATGTATGCGGGGATCCACTCAACACAACACTAGGACATTCAGACGCAATAGATTTTCAAGACTCTTTGGAGTATTTACATCTATTGAACGCTTCACCTACATTCAGACTGTATGGAATGAGATTTGAGGAATTAGAACGGGCTGAAAAATCGAAAGCACATCAAAAGACATCAATTAAGGAACCCCCAATCCTTGCATTGAAGCCACTTTTGAGCCACCTTAGGTATGCTTACTTTTTGAGCCACCTTAGGTATGCTTACTTAGGAGATGCTTCCACACTACCAGTCATCATTTCATCTTCTCTCACATAATAGCAAGAAGAAAAGTTATTGAGAGTACTTCGAGAGTTTAAAACTTCAACTGGATGGACGATAGCCGACATCAAAGGAATCAGTCCCTCCTTCTGCGTGCATAAAATTCTGTTGGAAGAAGACGCTAGACTAGTGGTGGAACAGCAGCGCAGATTGAACTCAATTATGAAGGAGGTTGTCAAGAAAGAGATTATAAAATGGCTCGATGCAGGCATAATTTATCCAATATCAAACAGTTCATGGGTTAGTCCGTTTCAGTGCGTGCCAAAGAAAGGAGGAATGATAGTCGTTGAAAATGAGAACAATGAACTAATTCCAACAAGGACGGTAACGGGATGGCGAGTATGCATGGATTACCGAAAGCTAAACAAAGCCACCCGAAAGATGTTGGATCGACTTGCAGGGCATCAGTTCTACTGTTTGTTGGATGGATACTCGGGCTACAACCATATCGTCATAGCACCCGAAGACTAGGAAAATACAACTTTCACTTGCCCTTACGGAATATATAGTATCACATTTCGTCGAATGTCTTTTGGGTTATGTAATGCACCAGCTACGTGTTGGGTTTGTACGTAACGCAATCATGCAATCAAATCACATAAATAGGGCGGAAGCGTAAAAACTAAGTTTTCAAAAATTTATACAAACCCATTACCATGATCATTCTTATGCATCAATTATCAGTGAATGAGGAAGGAGAAAAATAGAATTATACCATTGAAGATCCAAGCTTCCTCGGGTACAAGTTCTACTCCTTTGATTCCTTTGATTCCTCTGTAGTGGCTCCTTCCCTTGATCAATGTCAGCCACCCAAATGTTTGGCCTCTAACGGTGATCCACCAAGGAAGATGAAGAACTCAGTAAGATGGGTTATTGGCTTAACCCTTGTTTCTATCTCTATAGAATATGTGTACTCCCAACTCTTGAAAAATTCACGTACCTTATTTCTGATATAAGACTCTCTTATATAGATATTAGGTTAACCCTCCTAATCCAATTAGAATAGGATTTTATTTAATTAATTAATTAAATACTTTTAATTAATTTATATCCTAATCTTTATTAGGATTGAGAGAGAGTACTGATATTCTATTAATTCCTAAACTCCTTTAGAATTAAAATAATAATAATAATAATAATAATAATAAGACTCCTCTTATTAATTTATATTTAATATTTCTAAAATATTAAATAATAAACATTAAGCTATTTAATTTATTCTATCATCATAGATTAAATTAATTATACTTAATGCATTATTACTATCATGCCATTTTCTTCTTAAATAATTCTTCTTCCTTTTATGGTGTGACCCTTTAGGTTCTCCATAATAAACCGGTTGTGAATAAATCAATTAGAACAATTCTAATCTTATTTAAATAAACAAATTAAACTAATAATCTATTTAAATAAATAACATTTATTCTACAATAGGGATAAGCCTCCCTAGCGATCAACGACTTTCCAGATAATATAGATTTCAACATTAATCATAAAAGAACCTGTGAGTTAATAGTTACCGTACAATTCAATCCTTCCACCATACAATGTCCCAATTAAATATAAGACATGGATTTACTGTTAAGTATTAATTTATTTAATCATATGTATTTCGATTAGAAAATGCACAACTCCAAATAATGCAAATTAGAAACCTCTTTCTAATTTCATTCTACCTTGGCCAAGGATTCCTGGGTTGTCATTTAACGAATCACATAGGACATATCTCCTCTTTTACTAGAGGTGGTAGATTCTTTATTGATCATTCATTATCTCCATATGTAACTCATTACACCCAAGCATACCCTATATATGCCTTAAAAGGCCTTAAGGAATTAGTCAAAGTATAATTTGTTACATACAAGATACTATGATGATCTCAAGTCCAAGGATCACATGTACTACTATCACATTAGGAATTCCTATTGACAGGCGAGTAAAACTCCATTAGGTATTCCATAGCGAGTCACGTTCAGTGAACTTATTCTCCAATAAGCACCTACATACTTGCTTTAGTGTCTCCACACAAATGACCATGAGATCAGTCATCCTCATCCAATGAGCAAGAAACATATATACCAATCTATCCGGATTTACTAATCCCCATTTTAGTAATCCCACAATTGGGAACTATTTTAGTTTTTAAGCTTTCTAAGAATTTAGATCTCATTATCATGATCTCATCATGATTCTAAAAGCATTGCTTAAAACTATGGGTTATTTACATATTATAAAAACAGCACCATGTAGATAATTATATGCCTTAAATGAATATTTTATTAATAAATAAATAAGATTATTTACAAAGTATGTGATTTGTCATCATACATGATTGGCTTGTATGCACACTACTATCACTACGTTTCAACGATGCATGATGGCCATATTCTCAGACATGGTGGAGAAAAATATTGAGGTATTTATGGACGACTTCTCTGTGTTTGGAGATAGCTTTGATCTGTGTTTGGAGAATCTTACATTGGTACTTCAGAGATGTGTGGACACTAACTTGATCCTTAACTGGGAAAAATGACACTTCGTGGTACGAGAAGAGATCATCATAGGCTATCAGGTTTCAATAGAGGGTTTAGAGGTGGATGCGCATTTTTCTTGGGCATGCAGGATTTTACCGACGGTTTATCAAAGATTTTTTAAAAATCACGAAGCCAGTGTGTTCTCTGCTCGAGAAAGATGTGTCATTCAAATTTGATGTGGACTGTCAGAAAGCTTTTGATATGTTGAAAGAAAAGCTGGTGATCGCTCCAGTCATAATTGAACCAGATTGGACGGTACCATTTGAATTAATGTGTAACGCAAGCGACTACACAGTGGGAGCTGTATTGGGACAGAGAAAGGATAAGGTCTTCCATACAATTTACTATGCAAGAAAAACTCTGAATGATGCACAGGTAAATTACACAACAACGAAAAAAGAGCTCCTAGCCGTGGTGTTTGCATTGGATAAATTCCGAGCCTATCTGATTGGAACAAAGGTAATAGTATTCACAGATTACTCGGCAATAAAATACCTCATCTCGAAGAAAGATGCCAAACCAAGGCTGATCCGTTGGGTCCTACTACTGCAAGAATTCGATCTTGAGATTCGGGACAGAAAAGGGATAGAAAATCAAGTTGTTGATCACTTGTTAAGATTGGAGAATCAACAACAGCAGGAAATTGAGAAAACCATGATCAATGAAGCTTTTTTGGATGAATAACTCTTTTCGGTGGCAACAGAGACCCCTTGGTAAGCAGATGTCGTAAAGTACATCGTCAGCGGGATTGTACCATTCAACTTCAGTTTTCAGCAAAAGAAGAGGTTCTTATTTGCCATAAAGTAATATATGTGGGACGAGCCCTTCTTGTTCAAACAGTGTGCTAATCAGATGATATGGAGATGTGTGGCCGAATCTAAAATTGAGGGACTATTGCAACATTTCCAGTCTTCATTGTATGGCGGACACTACAGAGGCGATCGAACAGCTGCAAAGATCTTACAATCGGGGTTCTTTTGGCCAACTTTATTCAAAGATTCTCATGCATTTGTCAAATGTTGAGACAGATGCCAAAGAGTGGGAAACATCACAAGTCGTCAAGAGATGCCACTTAATACCATGTTAGAAGTAGAACTATTTGCCGTATGGGGCATCGACTTTATGGGACCGTTCCCATCATCCTTCAATAACAAGTTTATATTGGTGGCAGTGGACTACATATCTAAATGGTTGGAAGCAGTGGTGTTACCTACAAATGATGCCAAGGTAGTTTTGAACTTCCTCCGTAGGAACGTCTTCACCAGATTTGGGACCCCGAGGGATATCATCAGTGATGAAGGCACACACTTCTGTAACAAGTCGTTTGCAGCTCTTTTAGCTAAATACGGAGTTCGACATAAGGTCACCACTGCCTATCACCCACAAACAAATGGACAAGCAGAAGTGTCATACCGAAAAGTAAAGCAGATTCTAGAAAAGATAGTAAATCCATCTCTGAAAGGCTGGGCAAGCAAGCTGGATGAGGCATTATGGGCATATCTCATGGCGTACAAGGCACCGATCGGCATTTCCCTGTATAGACTGGTGTTCGAAAAAGCATGTCACTTACCAGTGGAATTAGAACACAAGGCTTACTAGGTGATAAAGAAGTTAAATTTGGATCTTGAAACCGCCGGTGAAAAGTGACTCTTGCAGCTAAACGAACAAGATAAATTCCGTGTGCAGGCCTATAAGAACGCCAAGCTGTATAAAGAAAAGACTAAGAGATGGCACGATAAGCGAATTGTCCAACAATCTTTTGGGTCAGGCCAATCCGTACTGCTCTTTAATTCCCGGTTAAAACTCTTCCCAGGTAAGCTGAAATCAAGATGGTCTGGTCCATTAACAATTACAAAAGTCTTTCCGTATAAAGCCATCGAGATCCAAGATCCATATACCCAACAAACATTCAAAGTAAATGGAAAAATATTAAAACACTATTGTGGAGGAGAATTAGATCGTCAGAATACCTCGGTCACATTCGAGGATATTAATTAAGCAAAGAAAATAAAGTCGGACTGATGACTATAAACCAAGCGCTAATTGGGAGGCAACTAAATTTCTATTTCTTCCTTCCTTGTTATTTTGTCTTAAAGTTCATTTATTTAGTTTGTATTAGGAGTCACTGCTGGGAGAACACTGACGTAAGTATGTTATACAAGAAACAGCTCTAAAGAAGACATCCGAACAGGCAAGCGCGGGGCGCGCCTAAGAATAAGTCATCATAGGGTGGAGCGCGCTACCTATCTAGCAAAAATCACTTATTACAACCCCAGAACGGCGCAGGGTAGCCTATGGGTGCGGGGTGTAAGAACCGTGAATTTTATGAATAATTTTTTTTTATTGATATAATGAACATAAATGTTTATGAGTTATTAGACAAGTAATTCGATTATATTAAATTGAATTTATGATATCGAGAAAATATGGAAAATTTCGACGAACTCGTAGAATGCCTTGTGTGGCATGAGAATGGAAATAATAATTAAAGAGTGAGATCAATAAGTGAAAGATTAATTAATAATACATTATTAATTAATTTTTGTTATTAGTGATAGCCTATTAATGAGTAATTATTAATAATATGTTATTGTGAGTAACAAAATATTTACGAGTAAGTAATTGATGATTATAATAAGGGTTTTATTTATTTGATTATTTGTTGAGTGCAATACCTGTGATAGTTAATCGTACAATAATGTTATTAAGTGTTATTATGAATAATAATCGGTTTAAGAGTAAATTAATATTTATTTGAATATAAATATCTATGTGCTATGAGATGAGTTAATTCAAATGAATTCGAATGGAAATTATAATAATTGAGAAAGATACGGAGTTATGATAAGCTCGTTGAAATGCCTCGTGTGGCACTATAATATATTCGGTAATGAATTAATTAATTCAAGGATTGAGGAATTATTAATTAAACAATTAATCTATATTAATTGTTAATTGTTATTATAATATGTTATTATGGCGAGTGATAGTAGAATAATAAGTAAGTTGTTTATAAATATAATAAGATTTGTATTTATTAAACTATTAAAGAATGTGATTATTTATCGCATAATAATAATTGATAAAGGTAAATTAATAAAGGAATTACTACGTGAACAATTAATCAAATATTAATAGTTATTTAATGGTTATAAAATATTAATTGTGATTAATTAATAATATGTGAGTATTATTATTGCAAATAATAGAATAATAATAAGCAACTTTTTTATAAATATAATAAGATTTATATTTATTTAACGTGATAATTAATCATGTAAATGTTAGTTCATTATTATGGAAATTAATAATCAATGAGGAATGGATTAATTAATATTATCGTTAATTAATCGATGAGATGACTAATTTATTTATTTGACAAATAAGTAAATTATTAATATTGATTATTATGTTCAAGCATGCGATATTAAAAGTATAATATATAGTACCTAATTATATATTATACGAAGTGTAAAGTGCAATGTGACTATGTTATATAAACTATATAGTAAAGTTTATTGAAATGTGTATGTGACAATTGTATGTGAAGTATACATAATACATCATGAATATATATAATAAACAATTATAATTGATGATTACTTCTATATATAATTGAATAATAGAATAAAGGAGATAACGTGATGTGATTATATCCGAGTAAATTATATCCGGTATCAATAAATGTACATGGATTATATGTATGTTACATTGCCATATCACATCTACTACCTTGAAATGTTAAGCATGTGACTTACATTATAATGTTAATTATAATCTAAATATATAGTATAAATATATATGTAATAGCCTAAGTGTATGATATATGTTATAACATTTCATTGTACAATTGCTAGAATGCTGATATTGAAATTGGCTTGTCCGATTATATGAGACCCATTCTCCTTCACGTGTGTAGCATACAAGCTACTCTACTCTATATTCTCAATTTCAGCAAACAATTCATAGCTCTCTATTCCTCAAACTCAGCAATCCTAGCTCATGATTATAGGGGGGAGTGGGCACCATGATTTGATTCAACAACCATTACCTAATCTCTATTAACCATCAAGCAAATCTAAAATCTTGTTGGTTTAATTTCGTGTGTATAAGCAATGTCTGGACAATTATTTTTCTATATATATGGCTCTCCTCCTCTCTAATTCATTTGCTGATAAATTGCTTAAGTTAAGTTGAGAATAATACACATAGTAGTATAATAGCATTGTGAAGTAACAGCAAGTTCAATTATCTAACAGAGGTATAATCATCTTTCCATGTTCTTCATTCTTGTTCTTCATTTTTATTTTCTATCTAAGTTCCAATTCTTGATTATGGATGCAAAATATGCCAATTGGATTATAGAAAGCTTGTTTAGTTGTTATAATAGACTTATAAGCATATTGAAATACAATGTGGTTATTTTCGTGAAGAAATTTTGTGAATTGGGTTGATGTCTTCCGAAGTAAGAGCTTCCAGCTCTGTACAGGTAACGGCACAGCTGCATCATGGTTATACTGGGGTGCTGCGCAGCTGGGCCAGTGCTAGACTTGCGTTTTGCTGGCCAAGGCCCTGCGCAGCTGCGCCAGTTTTGAACTGGAGTGTTGCGCAGCTGCACCGGCCACTGGTTCCAGATTCTACTTCTGATCCAGACTGTTACATGCTAACTTATGATAACACTTTAGAACAAGTTTGAGAACATAAGTAGCATGCCTATAGGAGTACATGGAGATAACGCAAACATGTTTTACTATGTTGCATGCATGATTGGTGAAGACTTATAGTGTTGAAGCAAACTTAGAGTTTATAAATGAACTTTGATATACGTACATGCCATGTTGATATTCTGATCTTGCGAGCATAGTAGTATGGTTTAGAAATGCATGAAGAACCTGTTGACTTGTGTTTATATGATTCGTGTTATAGTGTGAGCATGTTGAACTCATTAGTGAACGTTACTAACAAAAGTATAAGCTTTGAACGTGGACTTTGACATGTTATATTAGGATTCTAAATTCTAATATTTTCAACATGTTTGAATGTGATTTTAAGGCATCATACATATACACACACTTGTTAGATGAGATGTAAGTTAATCACGCATAAGTTCGATTGAGTCTTTAAACAAGAAATAAACTAGAGTTACGCATCCATGCCATAGAAACATGTGAGCATGCTTATCAACAAAATAAATGATTACCTTATATGTCTAAATAGCAAGCATGATAACTTATATGAATGTTACGTTCATGACCAGACAGAAACCACAAGGCAACAGCTCAGCCTTGGCTTGGCCAAAGGGCTGCGCAGCTGCGCCGGCCCTAGGCTTAGCCATGGCGCAGCTGCGCCAGACTGGAATCAGGATTGAGTCAGTTTGTTGATCTGATTTTGACAGTTAGCTTATATGATTACTTTAACTTGTAGTATATGACCAGTATGCTAAGTAATGTGTTAAGAGGCATGTTAAGTGATATAATTGAACGTTTGATTATAAACTTCCCAATGATAAGTCTAAAAGGTGTTTGTGAACTATAAAGCAACTATTAGAAACTATGTTGATGACTTCATGATGTCTTGTAAACTGAACTGTACAATATGTACGCAAAAGTATGTGATGAAGTATGCGACTAAGTTAAACATTTATAGGTGTGTTTAAATTTACATATCATATATGAGCATACGTAACTAATGAACATTCTATACATGTAATATATAAATAGGATTCGAAAGTGTTGATTTACTTAACGAGGATAAACTACGCATAAGGCTAGTTTCCTGACTTACACTCATTTATAGTGAAAGTATCTGAACCCTACTTTTATTATGTTGCAAGTATCCTATCCTTGTGGTTACTTATTCGAGGAACGTCGTAAGCAAGTTCCCTAACTTATACTCTCTCATTGTGTAAGTTTCCTTGAAACCGTTCTTTTATATTAATTGCAAGTATCTGACTACTCTTTTATTGAGCAAGTATTTGATTCATACTCTTTATTGAACACATATTCGAGCTTGTACTAATTTTGGTCGTACGAGTAAATAGGTGCTAGAATAATTCTTGCCTTACAAACTTATGTTTCATAGTTTGATTAAATCACTATTATATTCTTCGAATTATTGTTGCGAGTATTGAACTCATAAATTGTTCTTATTATTGAAATTGTCTATGCCATTTAATTTGGCTAGACCAATACCATGAATTAGAAAGCAATCCACACCAATTGCCTTGGTGCGGACTGTTATAAATTGACTGAGTTGAACAACCCTTGTAAAAAGGGGAACTATATAGTCGGGGTGCCAACAGTGGTGTGACAGGTTATGCATAACTCCAGATACGATAGGCTGATCCCCTAATTGTACTTGGTTGGGTTACCCGAAATATTTTTGGTGATTCTAGTAGAAGTTCGTGGTTCTTAGTGACCACTCAGTATCCAGTATTTATTAACTTGAAACTTTGAACTCGTTGGATTCTTTTATTAATCCTTGGTCCACAGCGACACTTAGTGATATCTATTCATTCACTTGAAATTGTTGAAAGTTTTGAATCCTTTAATAACTTCTCGACCCGTAGTGGTCTTTATTTAACTTCATAGAATAGATTTGGAAGTCATTTCTATTTATCTTGTTCACAACATTCTTATTTGAATTCCTGAGCGATTAATTATCGTTTTACCCTTGAGATTTAGAACTGTATATATATTCCTATTCACATTTATTGGCATATTACTTGCTGAGCAAATTTGTTGCTCACTCTTGCTTCCCGTAAACATTTCAGTTTGGGCAGGGCAAGGTGGAACCCCAGGACATGACAAGTACGAAGGCAAGGCTATGGAGTAGCTGTGCTTTTCTATATTAGGATGTTTTCATTATTAGGATGTTTTTGGTGATTCTAGTAGAATTTCGTGGTTCTTAGCGACCACTCATTATCCAGTATTTATTAACTTGAAACTTTGAACTCATTGGATTCTTTTATTAATCCTTGGTCCACAGCTCCTTGGTCCACAGCGACACTTAGTGATATCTATTCATTCACTTGAAATTGTTGAAACTTTTGAATCCTTTAATAACTTCTCGACCCGTAGTGGTCTTTATTTAACTTCATAGAATAGATTTGGAAATCATTTCTATTTATCTCGTTCACAACATTTTTATTTGAATTCCTGAGCGATTAATTATCGTTTTACCCTTGAGATTTAGAACTGTATATATTCCTGTTCACATTTATTGGCATATTACTTGCTGAGCAAATTTGTTGCTCACTCTTGCTTCCCATAAACATTTCAGTTAGGGCAGGGCAAGGTGGAACCCCAAGACATGACAAGTACGAAGGCAAGGCTATGGAGTAGCTGTGCTTTTCTATATTAGGATGTTTTCGTTATGTTGTATTAAGACTTATTTAAAAGTTATGTATTAAGAAATGTTTGGTTTACGTTATGAAGTGTATTAGTAATAGTTTTGAGACTTGGGACGAGAATATTTATGTTATATCAATGTAAATTATTCTGTTATTCAATTGTTTGAGATTTTAGTTGTTATTAGAATTAGTACGTGATGAACCAAATTCGAGATCAGTGACGGTCTAAATTTGGGGGCGTCACACGGGGCGCACCACTTACCCAGTAGATTATACCTCCTCATCTCAGACAAGTGCGGGGAACGCCATGACGGGCGCGGGGCACGTGACTCGGCAGCTCTATTTTAAAAACAAGGGTTTTTTAGTGTTTTGATCACTTATCTCTCCAAATCTAATTCCCATTCTACAATCCAACTCCCCCTACAAATCCAATTCTACCTCCCCCAAACCAAATCAACTCCTATTCCACCCAAACTTCTAATCTACCCATATTTAAATTCTATTAACCCCCAAATTTGTTTCGCACACAATCCAAATTCGTGTCTCACACAACTCGTCATCTTCTTCACTCCCAATCTCTTCTACATATACAGAACCACAATCCAACAAAACACATTAGAGGTGGGGAGAAAAGAGGTAATTGAACACACACACATTCGACTGAGGAAAAATACAAAGGTAATCCGATTAAAGACTTGATATTGTGGTAGTATTGCATATTGTCTCATAATTTACATTAAGTTGTTTCACTATTGTATTGGGAACCCTTGGGTTACTGATGACCCAAGGTTGATTTTGCTTTTTTGTATTTGAAAAAAAATTGAGATATACAAAGTAAACTAAGTTTGGGGGAGAAACAAAGTAGCACACCAAATGTTCGATAAATTGTCTAAGTTAGTTCGTGTTTGCAATCTACACATCATGGCATCCAAACGGTCACGAGCTTCGACCTCTAGTGCTCCTCCACGGTTTGATGAAACTAAGTTTATGTGTGAGGCGACAGCAACACGCTACAACAAAGTAATTGACAAGAAAACTCTTATACTAGAAAGAGGACTGAAACCGAATACCAATTTAGATGCAGACATGGCGCTCATGATTGTGGAGCGAAATTGGTTTCAATTGGTGGAATAGCCAAAACCTGCGGTGATCAATATTGTCAAAGAGTTTTATATCAACGCAATCGAACACGTTGATCATGTGGTAATGGTTTGGGGTAAACCAGTGTCCTTTAGAGCAGCAGAAATCAATCAACACTTTGGGATAGACACACCGCAGATAGAGAGATATGAGGACCATCTGCCAAACCTAGATGAGATAATAACACTACTTTGCAAGCCAGGAACTCAATGGGTCACCAAAGCGGGAACTAATAAAAAAGTCACTTTTCCACACTCCACTCTGAGTCGATATGGGAAGGCGTGGTACGCATTTATTTGTGCTCAATTCATGCCTACGCATCACCAAAATGACGTAACTAAAGAACGGGCACGACTTCTATATGGCATCATGTATTATAAGTTCGGGTCGAATAATGAAATTGAGATATTAAACGTCGACATCGGGTTATGCATTCAACAATCTATTAAATGATTGCTGAGAGGAGGTACCACAGGAGGGTTACTACATGGATTCCTTATCACCGATTTTTGTCGGCACACTGGGGTCCAGTAGCACACCTTGGAGCCGATCCAACAACCAGTGGTCATTATTAACCATCCTATAATTGAGAAATACAAAGCATGGGAAGGAGCACGGTCACATCCTTCGGGAGAGGGATACATCATGATCCTACCATCATCACCATCCTCACCACTACGAGCTGATGAGCTAATGGCTGAAGAGGCGGAAGCAGAGCCGTCCAAGAATTTTCAGAGACAAAGTCAGCGGCAGAGTCTGCGACTTGCCCAATGCCAGGCCACGATGCATGCCTACAACAGTGGGCCATTTACAACATTGGCGGAGGCCTTTTTGTGATTCACACCAAATTTAGAGCCAGTTCAGTTGCCAGTTCCTCCAATTCTGCCTGCGTACCCCCCCCCCCCCCATCAGATAATGAAGATTTCGCTCAGGGAAGTCCTCGTTTTTAATATTTCCTATGATAACGTAATGGGGACATTAACTGATTTAAGTTTGGGGGGTGAACTTTTTGTGTTGCATACATATTAGGTTGCATTAGTAATTTATATAGTTTATATTTATCATATACATTGGAAAAAATTGCATTTATGTATGATTTGTGTCAATAGAAGCATGCATATAACAAAGTACATTGAGATTGAGAAGTGAGTTATGGTAATGAAATTAATGGTTGATGACTTTGGTTTTCACTTGTCTTGCATAAAATTGAGTATCATGAACTGATTAGGCTCGATCATAGTAACCTCATAACATTATTCTTGTCCTCTTTCAATTTCAAGCACACAAATTAACTTTTAGTTGTGATTAAGAATTTGTGTGTGATAAAACAAGGGCACTTACTTGATCACTGATTAAAATGGAACATTGGCTGAACCATAAGTTTGGGGGAATTACGGTTCAAAAAAGAAAAAAAAGAGAAACATGTACTTATGAAATAAAAAACTTACTTAGTTCAATATCTTGGCCTTTGTTACTCGGATAACTAAACCCTAGGGGATGTCTTCACACCTAGAGCCCTAAAGCCTTTGGGTTTGGGAGTCGTTGGTCGAAAGTCCGTTACACGGGTAACATTGAAAAGCCTAAGGGGGTTGAGCATTGCACAAGTCAGATATATAGAGTAATTGGTGGGTTGGTGCGTTAAAATGCACCCGCAACGCATGAGTATTTGGCGTTTGATATTTTATTGCTTAATAGCTTAATTCACTTAATTTTTATGTGGATGCCATGTTTGGTTAGTTATCTGTGAGAAGGGTGAGTGTTTGTTGGGAATTAATCATATGAATTATTTTGAACTGCTGATATGAAATTGGACACACACGCACGGAACGGGGTTAGAATTGTGTAAGTGAGGTGAGGATAAAAGAGGTTATGTCTGACCATGATGTAAGATTGCTTGTAGGCTAAGTGTTAATCCATGTGGGAGATGCAACCTTTATTTGTTTACTAAGATTTCTGCTCGATCTAGTTAGTTGCATTCATTATGTGAGTTGAGTTAGTCTAGATTATGTTAAGTAGAATATGTGTCTGTTTGCTTGAGGCCAAGCAATTGCTTAAGTTTGGGGTTATTTGATGAGTGGGTTAAAAACCTACTCGTTCAGTATTTCTTAAACTTAAGATATTGTTATTTCTTAAGTAATGCATGTTACTTTTTATGTTTTTATGTTATTTTGAAGGAGAAAGGGTTGGATAGGCTAAACAACTGGAATTTGGGAGGGAAGCTGAGAAGAATTGCACATTCTATCCATGTGGCGATGGACGCGCTGGAATTTCTTTAGAGAGGGCGGAGGCCACGCCGGACTGAAGAAAAGAACTGCATGACAAGCATGGGGCGCGCCACTTTACGAAGGAACCGGAAGCGAGGCGCGCCAGTCTGACGGATCTGGGCGAGATTTATTTCCTTAAATTTGCAAAAGTTGATTAAATATAGATTTTGATTTACTAATTGTACTAGGGTTTGATAAGACTATAAATATTAGTTATTATCTTAGTATTATATTATTTTTTTGACTGAGAATTCTTGGAGGCTATTCTTGTGGAGCATATTGGTATTTCATTTAAGGCTTTCGTGAGATAGACATTGGATTGAAGATTGAAGACCATCGACAGAGTTTTTCCTTCTTCCTCTTAAATTAATATCTATATCATGATGTCTTTTAATTAATATATTTGTGTTTCTGAGTTGATGATGAACTAAATCTTTATTAGGAGTACAATGGAACCTTTTATGAAGCTTTAATTCAATTACTATTATTTTCACTTGAGTATCTCTCTAAATTGATTGTTATTATGATGTGCATAATTAAATAATTGTTTGGCCAACAATTAATCTTATATCTTTGATTGAATTGAAAAAGGATTTCTTAGATTCGAACTGAATATAACAACACATGGATTTGTTAATTGTTAATTGAAATAACATAGCAGTGTATAAGACGAATGTATTTATATACCATGTGCAACTATGATACAGGTGTGAACTTAATGAATCTATTTTAAGTATTTTACACAAAATTAGTAAAATAGTTAAAATATATATTTTTACTAATCGTCGAAAGGTGTTAGTGAATTGTGAAGTAAACCTAGCTGTCAATTTTGTGAAGTAATTTAAGTGGAAATATCGTACGAGAATTATTGTGGATTAATTGGGGAAATTGTACTCCTATATTTAAATCATCTGGTATTCATTAATTATCGGTTAATTGATTTTTATTCACTTTAATTTATATAATTCTCACAAATTAATTAGAGTGACTGTTTAAATAAGATAAATTGGTAGAAGTTAGATAATTGCAATACTTGTTCCATAACTATTCCTTGTGGGTTCGACACTCTTCTTACTATTATATTACTTGATTGACCGTGTGCACTTGTGTGTAATTATTATTGTTTAAATCGGACAACACTTTCTTCTTGTCGGTATCCTGACTGCCACCTTGTGTGGACGATTCTGTTTGCACGGGTATTTGTTTACCCTGAAGACCATTGCTTTGTTCTTTAAGGAAAAGAGCCAATTCAGCTATCTAGTTCTTTAGTCCTTCAAACTCTTCTCGAGAGAACGGGGTGGATTCAGGTTGGGCACTTGAAGCCATTCTTGGAGATGGGCTTAGTGCCTCTTTAGACTTTGATCTGGTAACGTGACCAATTTTTTACTATAATAAAGTAGGTATGTTAATTTTGATGTATATATCAATAGGATATATAACATGCAATGCTTTATGATTTTTTGAAGTTTTTTAATCTTTTCACGTAAAACAAAGGTCAGTTGTTTTGATGACAGGATAGCATGACAGGATTTACACGATATAGAATGTATATTTACATTTATTTGAAATTTACATTGAATTTAAAATTTACATTAAATTGAAAGGGGAAGGCATGAAGAGACTCCCTTTCGGATTTGGTTAATCAGAGGCTGACCTATCTTAGGCTACTCTCGCTGCTTTTCGGCATGAAGGTCCCCAGATCGTCTCAATCTACTGGAGGGAAAATTAATCTATTCTTTCAATTAGAGCGGATCTGAGTGGCGTCTTTCCTGAGCCTCGCCGAATTAATCTCCTTTGAGTCAAGTAATCAATCACCGACTGGTTCGCCTTCTGGTGGAGGAATCATACAATATACCTTCACATACAACACGTCTCACCGTATGAAATGATGACATTGTGCAAAGCACTAATATAAAGCGCAGTAAAATATTTATTTACATCCATTTAATGTAAACACAACATCCACACACATGCAGATAAAAAGGGAAATTAAAAAGATTGAAATGCGGCTTAAGCCCTCTACTATCCTCATCAAAGTCACCACTTGTCGACGTCGGGAAAAATCTTTGGCAGATCTTCCTTTCCCAATGTGTTTTCTACCCTTATTTGTTTTATCTGAAGGGTGAATTTTTAGGAAAGAGGCCGACATATAATGTCGATGATTTGAAAAGGTTGATTTTACAAAGTCGCCAGTTGGTATGTTTGAAATGGTTGTACCAACTCAACTGAGTTTTGTTTGAAGAGTTTGCAAGTAGGCCCAATTACTGAACTCTGTTGACTTGGCCTTGGAAACCAAGATTCATAGAGTTCGGGGTCTTGATTAAGCGGGGGGAAAGTGTTTGGTACCCCCCCCCCCCCCCCCGACTTCCGTGAAACACTGTTACTGCGTCTTTTTAATTTCCCTAATTTATTTGTAGTGTGTGTGTGCTTGCAGTAACTGAGCATAATGCTTGATTTGAAAGTAGTGTTGTACTTCGTTGGACATATATACAAAGGGTTCAATTTGTTGAAAAGTCCATTTTAGACAAAATATAAAAGTGATGTTTTAAAAGATGGTTTTCAAACCCTCTCGCTGACATAGGAATTGAAGCCTTTTGATACTTCTATTTTTATTCTACCTTCGGCTAATTTTGATTTTATTGTCGGAATACGAAGCATCCTCGACCAAAGAATGTATATAAAAGTGTCGGGCTCCTTATAGGTATGAAAGCCATCAAACTGACCCGAGCACTACAAACCACAATTTACTATGCTGAGACCTTAAATTCGAATAACTAATTTTAAGGTCCCTTTGATTTACATTTACAAAAGGACAGGCAAACTGTATTTACAAGGCAAAGTTGTCCATCATGGGAATCGAATCTAGATTTATGTGATTGATCATAGATCCCATGATTCCTAGGCTCACATAATATTATCAAAAAGCCTGCACAACAGAGATATTGAAATAAAATGCAGATTAACATCAAGACGTCGCGAGACAAAGGATTCATCAATTATGTGACACCCCCAAATCCGGGTACTTCGTTTCCATGGGATTTGGTGCTCACTATCTAAATAGAACATACATATACCCGAAAACAAGGAATGTAAAATAAATTACAACCTTGAATAAATATTAAAATCTTCCTTAAAAAGGAATTACAACCTTATTCAAAATCTCTCATGTTTGCTAACCTTAACACAAACAAATAAGTGCGAAAAAATAACTTCATAAATGAAATCTTATTACAATCAACATAAAAGACAACAAGTCTTCACTTGTTCATCTTGCCTTTCCCTTTACTTGTTGACGGTACGTCAACATTCTCGGCTTTAACTACAAGGGATTATTAAATATGCAAGAGTGAGAAAACAAAAGCTCACTTGGAATACAACAATAATATGACATAACTGAATAACTTTAAAAGATTGGAATAACTTTACTCTCGTTAACAACAAAGAATTGAATAATAATTCTTTCATCAATATTTAGAATTTTGAATATTAAAATCATCTGAGGGTCATAAGACCTTGAACCATGTCCTAGGTTATAAACATTTCTATTTAAAACTTTTAACAGTCATATAGATTATGGACTCTTAACTCGTACTTAGGGGAATCAACCCTTCGTACCATGTATTTTGCACAAATAATTAACGCTTTTGTATAGTAACCTCCCCTAATAAATAAGGTTGTTCATCTCAGTATTTGATACAAGTCCGTACCAAAGAAAGTTTGATTTGGATAGCTAAAAGGAAATTTGGAGTTTCAACTAGCATCAACTAAGGAGTAGTTGAATCGACTCACAATAACTTAGCATAATTCGATAATATAAGAATTTTGAACCAAAGATAAGCCATAACAATAGACACTACAATAACTAGGCATGCTTTAGAAATAATTTAAAGCAATTGAAAGATTAAGTAGATCTTGCTTGAACAAATAAGTCAAGATCGCATTTTTTCAATAATAAGTTCAATACTTGTTCATTATGAATATTAAAATATAACATAACTTGTACAATAATTAACAAGTTAAGAATTGGAAATAAACTTGCATGATATAAAGAGTAAGGATTAAAGAACTTGTACAATATAAGTAACAATTTTTTTAGGGATAAGAAACTTGCCTCAAGCGCAAGCTATACTTTACAATTATAATTCACTTCCACAATTATCCTACATTTTACATTATATTTATAACATCAATTAGTACATTACCAAGACGTTTAAACTATTGTACTTCATACTTAAGTTCAACTCACAAAGTGGTTTATAACAATAGTTGCTAACTAACCACATACGCGAGTCTACACTCACAACATACACCTCACAAGCTAAACTACCATGTCGTACCTTATGAAAGTAATATACAAGTATATATATAACATATTAACATGAGACTTCAAATTATCTTAATCATATTAAAAATATGTTATCTCATTGTCTAATACACTTAACAATTCATCAATTTAAGTTAGCTAAACGAGCTGCACAAAAACTCAACGAAGCACAAAAATTTTCTTCGGACAGACCCCAGCCCCGCTGGGGCGGGTCATCCTTAGCCAAATACCCAACTGGGGCAGGGCCCACTGCTGGTGGATTCCCCCAGCTCGCGATTGTGCAGAGAAATAAGCCAATTTTGCTTATTTCTTCGCACCCAAATCTAATTTTTATCAACATAATGTATATAAAACTTTATGAACACAAAACCTTAAAGTTTTAACATGATCATAACATTCATAAACATTATAACGCATGATCAAAACACACTTTTCATGATTTTTGAAGAAAAACACATTATCAAGTGTTCTTGACGAAAATTTATACTTTGGGTTCGTTTTTAAACTAATTCATGTAATTCTAATTGTGTTAACTCTACTTCTTAACATATTAACAAAATCCATGATCAATTTAAACAGCAATTAACAAACACACCAATTTTGATAATTTAAAGATTATTTTAAAAATAAGCTCATAGTAAATTACTATGAACATGATTTCTTCATGTTCATCGTATCTACGAGAATGGAATCACTTAAACAACTATAAGAATCATATATAAGCATATATATATATATGCATCACACACATACATATATATATATATATATATATATATATCATAATCAAGAAATTTTCAATAAAAATATTATTACATAGAATTTATTTTTGAAAAACATGGAAGACATAAAACACAATATAGAAAATTGAAACTTAGATATTATACCCTTTGATTGTGACGAAGAAGAAGATGTTGTTTGATGGCTTTTAGCAAGGACTCCTCTTCTCTAAGTATTTTCTCTCTAACTTTTTCTCTGTTCTTTCTTTCTTTGTTGTTCTAACTTTCTAACGTACTATTTTGTATAACATATATAACTGATATACATATATTATACATACAATTATAAGAATATATAACTGCTATATATTAATTACATATACTAACTACTAATTAATATATAGGTTACAAAATTTTGAATTTAAAAAGCCCTAAGGCCATGTTTGGCAAAAACAACTTTATTTTTAAAATAGATTATTATTAGCCAAGGCCCTGTTTGGCAAAACGAGATTAAAACAAGTGCAAGGGCCTTGTTTGGGTAAAACTAATTAAAAAATCCTTTTTATTCTTTTAATAAATCCTTTAACCCATAGTTTAAATGCTACACTTTATTTAATTAAATTTCTATCTTCTACTTCAATTAAATAACAGCTTAATATCAACTACTCATATAAAAATTGCCACATAACAATTATAAATATTCGCTAATTATAATTTCATGCAACGATTATCCCGTAAATACATCTAATTTAATTTTCTCAATTAAAATAGAATCATACCATAAAATTATTACACATCCATTAAATAAAATATTAAATATTCCTTTAATTAATATATTACGCTTAATTAAATTACTCCACAACAATCACATAATTTATTTAACTCGATAAATAAATCAATAAAAATATTTATCTAATTCAAAAAATATTCATAATTAATATATAAAAATCTCATTCGTTACAATCTTCCCTCCTTAAAAGGATTCTGTCCCCAAAATCACACATAAAAAAAAAACTCTATTACATTCTTCCCTTCTTAAAAAGATTATGTCCCCAGAATAGCTATATAAGGGGTTGCACAAATAATTGAGGATACGACTTCCTCATTACATCTTCGAGTTCCCACGTGGCTTCTTCAACACTGTGGTTCCTCCAGATTACCTTAACAGAAGGTATCACTTTATTTCTAAGTACTTGTTCCTTTCTATCAACTATTTGAACAGGCACTTCTTCATATGTTAAGTCTTTTTCAAACTATAAAGGCTCGTATTCTATCACATGCTTGTAGTCGTGTTTGTAAGGTCGTACCACGAAAATATGGAAAACATTGTGTATATTGTCTAGCTCCGAAGGTAACGCAACCTCGTAAGCTACTTCGTCCATCTTCCATAGTACCTTGAAAGGTCCAATAAATCGAGGACTCAGCTTCACTTTCTTGCCAAATCGAATCTTCCCCTTCCAGGGAGATACCTTCAGGAAAACGAAACTTCTCGGTAAGAATTCTCGATTCTGTCGATGTTTATCGGTATAATTCTTCTGTCTGTCTTGACCAACAACCAATCTTATTCTGATTAGCTTCACGATTTTAGCAGTTTGTTGTACCAGTTTCGGTCCCAATAGTTGACGTTCACCGACCTCATCCCAACACAAGGGAGTTCTGCATTTTCTACCGTACAATGCTTCAAAAGGTGGCATACCGATACTCGCATGGTAACTATTGTTGTAGGCGAACTTCACCAATGGTAGATGATCATCCCAGCTTCCTTTGAAGGCCATCACGCAAGCTCTCAGCATGTCCTCTAGCGTCTGAATCGTTCTCTCGCTCTGGCCATCAGTCTGTGGATGGTATGTCGTACTCATTCGCAATTGCGTTCCTAGACATTCTTGCAAATGTTTCCAAAAATTAGACATAAAACGCAGATCTCTGTCGGACACAATTGACACTGGATTACTATGTCGGGATATAATCTCCTTAACGTACAACTTTGCTAACTGATCTAAGTTGTATTTAATCTTTATCGGTAAGAAATGGGCTGACTTCGTCAGTCTATCCACTATTACCCATACCGCATCACATCCCTTCTGAGTTGCTGGAAGACCAGCCACGAAATCCATCGTGATATGCTCCCACTTCTATTCTGGAATTTCTAATGGTTGAAGTAATCCACTTGGCCTCTGGTGTTTTGCCTTGACCTTCTGGCACGTTAGACATTTTCGCAATGCATTAAGACGTCCCTCTTCATATTCGGCCACCAAAAATGGTGTCTGAGATCCTGGTACATCTTCGTACTTCCAGGGTGAATCGAATACCTCGAACTATGACCTTTGTTCAAAACCTCCTTTTTGACTTATAGTACTGGCGGCACCCATATTCTTCCTTCAAATCGTGACAGTCCTTTGCTAACGATCTTGAACTTGATTTCTTCACCCCCTACTATTCTCTTCCAGATCTTCTTGCATTCTTCGTCGTGAAGTTGTGCCTCTTTCACTTTGTCTACCAGAGTAGAACCAGTAGTTACTTGAAATAGCTTCTCATCCGATTCCTTCGGATACTTCACTTCCAACTCTAACTTAGCCATCTCTGCTCTCAACTGATCCTGATCAGTTAACATTTTCAACTTCTCCTAAACCTTCCTGCTTAAAGCGTCGGCGACGACGTTAGCTTTACCCGGATGCTAAAGTATCTCATAGTCATAGTCCTTGATCAGTTCCAACCATCTTCTCTGGCGCATGTTTAAATCCTTTTGTGTAAAGATATATTTCAAACACTTATGATCCGTGTATATCTCATACTTTTCTCCATATAAGTAGTGTCTCCAAATCTTCAGAGCAAACACCATTGCCGCCAATTCTAAATCATGGGTCGGATACCCTTTCTCGTAATCCATCAGCTGACGTGATGCGTAGGCAATAACTTTGCCGCTCTGCATCAGCACGTAGCCTAATCCCTTATGTGAGGCATCGCTGTATATACTATAAAATTTCCCATACTATTCGGCAAAGTCAACACAGGCGCAGTACTCAACCTCTTCTTCAATTCCTAAAAACTTTCCTCACACTTTTTTGTCCAAACAAATTTGACTGTTTTATGAGTCAAATTCGTCAATGCAGTTGCGATTCTAGAAAAGTCTTGGATAAATCTTCTGTAATAGCTCGCCAATCCTAAGAAACTTCTAACTTTGAATGGAGTCTTCCGCTGATCCCAATTCATTACAGCTTCAACCTTCGACAGATCTACCGAAATCCCATCTTTGCCAATCACGTGGCTAAGAAATTACACACGTTCTAACCAGAATTCACACTTCGAGAATTTTGCATATAGCTTTTCTCATCTCAGTGATTCTAAGGTCAGCCTTAAATGTTCAGTGTGTTCCTCCTCAATTTTGGAATAAACCAGGATGTCATCTATGAACACCACTACGAACTTATCCAGGAATGGCTTAAACACCATATTCATTAAGTCCATAAATGCAGCTGGGGCATTCGTTAGACCAAATGACGTCATTAAGAACTCGTAATGACCATACCGAGTCCTAAAAGCCGTCTTAGGTATATCTTCTCTTCTCACCTTCAACTGATGATATACACTTCTCAAATCAATATTCAAGAAGTATCTAGCACCCTTCAGTTGATCGAACAAGTCGTCGATCCTAGGTAAAGGATACCTATTCTTGATTATAACTTTATTCAACTCCCTATAATCAATGCAAAGCTGCATCAATCCATCCTTCTTCATCACAAACAAAGCTAGCACTTTCCACGGTGAAACGCTCGGCTGAATATACTTCTTGTCCAGCAGTTCCTGCAATTGAACCATCAACTCCTTCATCTCGACTGGAGCCATTTTGTACGGATATTTCAAAATCGAAGAAGTTCCCAGCGCTAAGTCGATTACGAACTCTATCTCTTTATCTTGCAGAAGTCTTGGCAAATCGCTTGGAAATACGTCCATAGATTCCCTAACCACTGATATCTCTTCTATCTTCGGGCTTTTCTTACGAGTATCTACTATGTAGGCTAGATATCCTACACAACATTGCATCAAAAGTATCTTGGCTTGCATAACCGTTAGACAACTCGTTTGTCTAGGCAATTTTCTACCATAAAATACTAACTTTAACGGAGTCGTAAGGTTTACCGACTTCTTCTGATAGTCGATTATCGCCCCATGGTTGAACAACCAATCCATACCCAGTATCACATCGAATTCCCCAAGTTTAATCGAAATCAAATATATCCTCAATTCCTGACCCTTAATGTCCAATCTACTATTCTTGTAAACAAACCTAACAGGAATAACCTCCCTATTCGCAATCAATATGTTCAAGGGGTAAACTAATTCCTCTTTAAGTAAGTCTAGGGTCTTAGCAAAATCATCAGATATGAATAAACAAGTAGCACCCGAATCAAATAATACATATGCATTTATACTATTGACCGAAATAATACCTGACACCACATCCTTTGACTACACAGCATCCCGCACCGTCATTTTGATTGTGCGGGCAGTGGGTCGAACGGCCTGCAGTGGTCCAGCGATTGTCAGAGTGCTGTCGTTGCCATTTCCTCCATTCCCTGTTGACCCTGCCACTGGCTTCTTTGGGCAGTTACGAGCCATGTGATCCTTGGATCCACAAGTGTAACAAGCTCCCTTCTTCGGGTTCAGGAAATTCGGCACAATGTGGCCTTCCTGACGACAATTGAAGCACACACGCCTCCCCTTCATGCACACTCCAGTGTGATTCTTCCCGCATGTCACACATACTTTAATCTTCTTCTTCTGCTGTTTTCCCTGTTGACTTCCAGCAGACGTGTTGTCATTCCACTTCCTTTTCTGGTTGATAGCCCCGCTACCACCAGCCTTATTTTTTGTCTCACTCTTATTCTTCTTGTCCTGATTGAACTTGGTCACGGCGTCGCTTCCAACTTCAGTGAGTATGGCCTTTTCCAGCACTGCTGCAAACGTGTTCAACTGGAACATGGAGACCTTGCTGTAGAGCCAGGGCTTCAGTTCCCGCTCAAAGCTCCTCGTCTTCCTAGTGTCGGTACTGATCTGGTATGTAACGAACCTGGCCAGTTCATTGAATTTTGCGACGTATTCCAACACCGTCATTCCTTCCTGCTTATGCTCTAGAAACTGGACCTCCATCTAGTCCTGTGAGCTAACGAGGAAGTACATTTCAAAGAACATCTCTTTGAAACATTCCCACGGTATCACTTCTTCCCCCTATCTGGTCTTGTTGGCTTGCCACCAGAAACTAGCATCTGACTTTAACATGAAAGTCGTGAATGCTGTCTACTGGTCTTCGCTAACCCTAGCCACTTCAAAGACCTTCTCCATCTCCATTACCCACGACTAGGCATTTATCGAGTTTACCGATCCTTGGAATTTTGGCGGTCCTACTACCTTAGACTCCTTAAAAGTCATGCCCTGCAGTTGCGGTTGATTCGCAAGTGCTCCTGTCAGCAGGTTCACCAACTGCTAAACCAAGTTGGGATTCGTCCCATCATTATTGTTGTTGTTCGTCGAACACTCGGGGTTTTGACGTGTAGGTCTTCTTCTAGGAGGCATTTTCTGTTAAGAAATATCCTTATTAGATCCTTTACTCAATACTTAAGTATTCAAGTTCAAGTTAAACCTTTAAATAACTCAATTCACATTTGAACACATAGCACGTCAATAAACTTCTTTATTCATTCATTCGTAGTTTTGAAAACATAGAATAGATAGTATTTCTGCTATTTACATCATCTTTCCTGAACTTAAGAAGTTATAGGATTACATTCTTGTCTTATCCCATTATTATCTCAATTATGGGATTTACATTTATTTATTACATAAATAAACACATAATATAATAACTCTACTATCTAGGCATGTTAAGACGTCGTACTGCCTCTCTGTGTTCTTCCACCATCACCCGAAACGTTATTCTGTGATCCACCATGTACCATGGTAAACCTTAGAACTGAGCTGGGTAATAGAAGACACGATCTTGAGCCCTCTCTATAGCATAACTTGTACATTATAAATATTATAAATATTTATAATATTCAATAATAAGTTCAATACTTGTTCATTATAAATATTAGAATATAACATAACTTGTACAATAATTAACAAGTTAAGAATTGGAAATAAACTTGCATGATATAAAAGGTAAGAATTAAAGAACTTGTAGAATATAAGTAACAAGTTTTTTAGGGATAAGAAACTTGCCTCAAGCGTAAGCTACACTTTACAATTACAATTCACTTCCACAATTATCCTACATTTTACATTTTATTTATAACATCAATTAGAACATTACCAAGACGTTTAAACCGTTGAACTTCATACTTAAGTTCAACTCACAACGTGGTTTATAACAATACTTGCTAACTAACCACATACGTGAATCTACACTCACAACATACACCTCACAAGCTTATAACGCTTTTAAACTACCATGTCGTACCTTATGAAAGTAATATACAAGTATATATATAACATATTAACATGAGACTTCAAATTATCTTAATTATATTAAAAATATGTTATTTCATTGTCTAATACACTTAACAAGTCATCAATTTAAGTTAGCTAAACGGGCTGCACAAAAACTCAATGAAGCACAAAATTTTTCTTCGGACAGACCCCAGCCCCGCTAGGGCGGGGCCCACTACTGGTGGGTTCCCCCAACTAGCAATCGTACAGAGAAATAAGCCAATTTGGCTTATTTCTTCGCACCCAAATCTGATTTTTATCAACATAATCTATATAAAACTTTATGAACACAAAACCTTAAAATTTTAACATGATCATAACAATCATAAACATTATAACACATAATCTAAACACATTTTTCAGGAGTTTAGAAGAAAAACATATTATCAAGTGTTCTTGACGAAAATTTATACCGTGGGTTCATTTTTAAACCAATTCATGTAATTCCAATTCTGTTAACTCTATTTCTTAACATATTAACGAAATCCATGATCAATTTAAACAACAATTAACAAACACACACCAATTTTGATAATTTAAAAACTATTTTCAAAATAAGCTCACAGTAAATTACTATTAACATGATTTCTTTATGTTCAACGTATCTACGTGAATTGAATCACTTAAACAACTATAAGAATCATATATAAGTATATATATATATATATATATATATATATATATCATAATCAAGAAATTTTCAATAAAAAGATTATTACAGAGAATTTCTTTTTTAAAAATATGGAAGACATAAAACACAATATAGAAAATTGAAACTTAGAGATTATACCCTTTGATTGTGAGGAAGAAGAAGATGTTGTTTGATGGCTTTTAGCAAGGACTCCTCCTCTTCTTCTTCTTCTTCTTCTCTGAGTATTTTCTCTCTAACTTTTTCTCTGTTCTTTCTTTCTTTGTTGTTCTAACTTTCTAACGTACTATTTTGTATAACATATATAACTGATATACATATATTATACATATAATACATATAATTATATAGAATATGTAACTGCTATATATTAATTACATATACTAACTACTAATTAATATATAGGTTACAAAATTTTGAATTTAAAAAGACCTAAGGCCATGTTTGGCAAAAACAGCTTTATTTTTAAAACAGATTATTATTAGCTAAGTCCCTGTTTGGCAAAACGAGATTAAAGCAAGTGCAAGGGCCTTGTTTGGATAAAACTAATTAAAAAATCCTTTTTATTCTTTTAATAAATCCTTTAACCCATAGTTTAAATGCTAAACTTTATTTAATTAAATTTCAATCTTCTAATTCAATTAAATAACAGCTTAACATCAACTACTCATATAAAAATTGCCACATAACAATTATAATTACTCGCTAATTATAATTTCATGCAACGATTATCCCGTAAATACATCTAATTTAATTATCTCAATTAAATTAGAATCATACCATAAAATCATTACACATCCATTAAATAAAATATTTAATATTCATTTAATTAATATATTACACTTAATTAAATTACTCCACAATAATCACATAATTTATTTAACTCAATAAATAAATTAGTAAAAATATTTATCTAATTTAATAAATATTTACAATTAATACATAAAAATTTTATTCGTTACAAGTTAAATCCTTGAATGCGCGTAGCAAAAGCTTCCTGTTACCTCTAGATAGGGATCTAGGGTCGTGTAGTCGCTTTAATATGTACAAAACTAGAAAGAAAGCCAGATTTAAATAAATTTTAGTCATTCTAGCTCAACGGTTCCAGTTTGAAAACATTTGAACCGGTCAAAAGTTAGAAATGGCTAGATTTAGATGAATTTAGTCCACAAAATTTACATTAGAACAGATTCATATCAAATGATCAGTTAAAGCAGATATTTAATCACATTGAATAAAGAATATATATATATATATATATATATATATATATATATATATATATATATACTTATACATATATATATATATATTAAAGCTATAAAGAGCCACTGATTTCCAATCCAGGCGAGACTGAGAAATGTAAATATATATATATATATATATATATATATATATATATATATATATATATATATATCTGGAAGCTGAAAAAGGTCATGGATTAGCAATCCAGGCCAAACGAGTTAGTATAAATATATATATATATATATATATAATTATAAATATATTTATAAGCGGTAAAAAGCAATGGATTAGCAATCTAGGCCAACGAAGTTAGTATAAATATATATATATATATATATAGTTATATATATATATGAAAGAAGTAAAAAGCCACGGATTTACAATCCAGGCATGACTAAATGAAATGTTAATATATATATATATATATATATATATATATATATATATATATATATATATATATATATATAAAGTTAGTTATATATATATATATTAAAGTTGAAAAGGCCATGGATTTCCAATCCAGGCCAAACAAGTTAGTATAAGTATATATATATATATATATATATATATATATATATATATATATATATATATATATATATATATATATTAAAGCGATAAAAAGTTACGGATTAGCAATCCAGGCTGCAAAATTAATTAAAAATGTATATATATACTTATATATACATAAAAGTAAGCTATAAAAGCCATGGATTTGACATTCAAGAGAAACTAGAAGCTATATATATATACGTTCATATATATATATATATGATATAGCAGTAAAAAGTTTAATATCGTAAAAAATCTTACAGTGTGTAGCGCTACGTGTGACACCCCCAAATCCGGGTACTTTATTTTCACATGAGTTGGTGTTCACTTTCTAATTAAAACATACAGCTACCCAATAATAAAGAATTTTAAAGTAAATTACAACCCCCATAAAACTTAAATGAAATCTTCCTTGATAAAGGATTACAACTTGTTCAAATACAATCCCAGGGTTAACTAAACCTTAACATCAATCAAACAAATGCGGAAATATAAAACATTGTCAACCAAGACTTATTACAAAAGAAACTTGAAACCACAAGCCTTCACTTGCTCATCTTTTCTTTTCCTTTACTTGTTGACTGTTTGTCAACATTTTTGGTCTCAACTGCAAGGGGTGGTAAAACATGCAAGAGTGAGTAAACAAAAACTCACTTGAAATACAACGATGATATGACATAAGTGAATAGTTTCAAAAGAGTTTGAATAACTTTACTTTTATCAAAATAAAGAATTGAATAGTAATTTTTTTATCATCTTTAAAGTTCTAATATAAAATTTATGTGAGGGTCATACGACCTTGAACGATGTCCTAGGTTATAAATATTTCTATTTAAACCTTTAACAGTCATAAGACTATGGACCATTAACTCGTACTTAGGGGGATCAGCCCTTTGTACAATGTATTGTGCACAAATATTTAACGCTTTCGCATAAATATCCCCTAATAAATAGGGTTGTTCATTCTCAGTAATTGAATACAAGTCCGCACCAAAGAAATTTTGGTTTGGATAGATAAGGAAACTTTAGAGTTTCAACTATCATCAACTAGGAGTAGTTGAATCGACTTACAGTACTTTAACAGTTCGATAACAATAGAATCATGAACCAATTATCAGATATGCCAATAAACTACATAATAAGTAAGCATGCTTTAGAAATAACTTAAAGCAACTGAAAGAATAATTAGATCTTGCTTGAACAACTAAGTCAAGATCATAATACCTCAATAGTACTTCAATGCTTATGCATTATGAACATTAGAATACAAAAAATCAAAAATAAACTTGCATATTATAATGGGCACGGGTTAGGAAACTTGCACGATGAAAATATACAATGAATAGGCTTGCATAGTATACAAGAGTAGTTTAGAAAGCTTGTACAAAGTAAATAACAAGTTTGAAATATAAACTTGCTTAACGTAAAAGAATAAGGATAAGAGAACTTGCCTCAAGCGCAAGCTACACTTTAATAACTATAATCACTTCCACAATTACCCTACACATTTACATTATGTTCAAAACATCTATTAGTACCCAACTACAACATTTAAACCATTGAACTTCTTACTTAAGTCGAACTCACAACGTTGTTTACAACATAGGTTGCTAACTAGCCATATACGTGAGTCTATACTCACGACATACATTTCATAAACTTCTAACGCACTAAATCATGTTGTGTACCTTATGAAAGTAAAACACCCATACACATGTAACACATTCACATAACACTTCAATCTATCTTAAACACATCAAAAACATGTTATCTTATTACCTATTACACTTATCAAGTCATAGAAGTAAGTTAGCTAAACAAACGGGGCACGAAAACTCAACAAGCAAAAACTAACTTTTTTGGACAGCAAGGGTACCTGCTGGGGCAAGTCCCATAGGCACAAAACACCCGCTGGGGTGGGTCACGCCCTAGTGGAAACCCCAGTTCGCGAATTGGCAGAGAAATAAGCCAATTTGGCTTATTTTTTCACACCGAATTCAATTTTTCCCAACATGATTAACATGAAACTTGTGAACAACTATATTTTGGACTCATTAACATGATTATAACATATATAATTCTTATAACACATAATCAAAACCAAGGTTTTTCGTGATTTTTGAAGAAAACACAAAATCAACCGTTCTTGACGAAAATTGATACTATGAATTCGTTTTTAAAACAATTCATGAAATTCCAATTGTAATAACTCCTATTCTTAATATACTAACATAATACATGATCAATTTCAACAATAACCCATAGTTAAACACCAATTGATAGTTTTAAAAGCCATTTTTTAGAAATTGATTTATAGAAAATCACTATGAACACAATTCTTCTTGTTTATCAAAATTTCATGAATTGAATTGTTAAACAAACATATAACTCATATATAATCATGCTATATCACATATTACTCATAACTTTATGCTTACACCAATCTCTTTGATGATTTAAGAACTATTTTCAAAATAACTTCATAATAAAACACTATGAACATGATTTTTCCATGTTCATCATATCTTTGTCAATTAAAATACTTAAACAATTATAAAAATCATATGTAAATATATATATATATATATATATATGTGTGTGTGTGTGTGTACACATCCCATACATATATCAAAATTAAAAACTTTCACACAAAGATTTTTTACAGAAAATTCTAAAACCATGAAAACATAGAAAAACATGATTACAACTTATAGAGTTCTAAGTTTATACCTTTTCTAGTTTGAATTAAGAGAAGAGATGGAGATGATGATGTTCTTCTCTTGCTTTCTCAAGCTTCTCTTCTTCTTCTTCTTCTCTGACAATTCTCTCTAACCCTTTCTCTATGTTTCTTTCTTTCTTTGTTTGTAAAAACTAACGTACTAACTTGTAGTATATACATATAATACATATATAGTATATATGTAGCCTATATTATTATAATAAGTAATAAGTAAAATACTAATTACCATAATAATTGCCACTAATTACATAGGTTACAATCATTTGAAAGGTTATGCCATGCTTGGCAACTCTTAAATAAAACAACTCTTTTATTAGCTAAAGTCCTGTTCGGTAAAATAAATTTAAAAGAAAAGTAAGGCCTTGTTTGATAGAATCACTTTAAATCCTTTTCCATTCTTTTAATAAATCTTTAACCCATAAGTTAGTTGCTACACTTATTTAATTAAATTACAACATCCTAATTCAATTAAATAAAAACTAACATTCATTAATTAATAAAACATATAATACCAAATTGTTACACCATTGTAATTCCTTAGTTAAACATAATTCATGTAACAAATTATTATCAACACTTAGCACATAACATTAATACTAATTTAACTATTCTTAATTAAATTAGAATTATGCTACACCATTATTAACACATCAATTTAATTAATTCTATTGTACTTAATTAAATTATCCACAACCATTCCACAATTTATAAATCACATAATTTATTTATTTAACTCCGTAAATAAATCACATAAAATATTTACTCACTCAATAAATATTAAAATTTAATATATAAAATTTCAATCGTTACACTACTTTAACCACTCGGAGGGCTTCAAAACTCCGTTTCCACCGGTTAAAATTTGATATATTACTATATATACGTCTACAAACGTATTAGAAGAATAAAATTAAGTTTTGGAGCACTATAGGTAGGGCTAAGGGTCAAAATAGATAGAATTTTCTTTCTTTTTTTCTTAATTTTGCTAGGTGTGGGGTCTTATTTATTTCTACCCTTGTTTGTTTTATCTGAAGGATGAGTTTTTAAGAAAAGGCCGATATATAATGTCGACGATTTGAAAAGTTTGATTTTACAGAGTCGCCAGTTGGTATGTTTGAAATGATTGTACCAACTCAACTGAGTTTTGTTTGAAGAGTTTGCAAGTAGGCCCAATTACTGGACTCTGTTGACTTAGCCTTGGAAACCGAGATTCATAGAGTTTGGGGTCTTGATTATGCGGGGGGAAGGTGTTAGGCACCCCCCGACTTTCGTGAAACACGATTACCTCGTCTTTTGAATTTCCCTATTTTATTTGCAGTGTGTGTGCTTGCAGTAATTGAGTATACGTGCTTGATTTGAAAGTAGTGTTGTCCTTCATTGGACCTATATACGAAGGCTTTACTTTGCTAAAACGTCCATTTTAGACAAAATATGAAAGTGATGTTTTAAAAGATAGTTTTCAAACCCTCTCGCTAACATAAGAATTGAAGCCTTTTAATACTTTCATTTTTATTCTTCCTTCGTCTAATTTTGATTTTATTGTCAGAATGCTAAGCATCCTCGACCAAAGAATGTATACAAGTGTCGGGCTCCTTATGGGCATGAAAGCCATCAAAGTGACCCGAGCACTACAAACCACAGTTTACTATGCTGAGACCTTAAATCCGAATAACCAATTTTAAGGTCCCTTTGATTTACATTTACAAAAGGACAGGCAGATTGTATTTACAAGGCAAATTTTCCATCATGGGAATCTAATCTAGATTCATGTGATTGATCATAGATCCCATGATTCCTAGGCTTATATAATATTATCAAAAAGCCTGCACAACAGAGATATTGAAATAAAATGCAGAATAACATCAAGACGTAGCAAGACAAAGGATTCATCAGTTAAATCCTTGAATGCGCATAGCAAAAGCTTCTCGTTTCCTCTAGATAGGGATCTAAGGTCGCGTAGTTTCTTTAATGTGTACAAAACTAGAAAGAAAGCTAGATTTAAATAAATTTTAGTCATTCTAGCTCAACGGTTCCAGCTTGACAACATTTGAACCGGTCAAAAGTTAGAAATGGCTAGATTTTGATGAATCTAGTCCACAAAATTTACATTAGAACAGATTCATATCAAATGATCAGTTTAAGCAAATATTTAATCACATTGAATAAAGAATATATATATATATATATGTATATATTTACTTATATATATATATTAAAGTTATAAAGAGCCACTGATTTCCAATCCCGACGAGACTGTGAAATATATATATATATATATATATATATATATATATATATATATATATATATATATATATATATGAAAGCAGTTAAAAGCCACAGATTTACAATCTAGGCCAAACAAGTTAGTATAAGTATATATATATTTATAGTTATATATATATATATATATAGTTTTATATATATATATATATATATATATATATTAAAGCGATAAAAAGTCACGGACTAGCAATCCAGGCTGCAAAAGCAATTAAACATGTATATATATATATATATACTTATATATACATAAAAGTAAGCTATAAAAACCATGGATTTAAAATCTAGGCGAAACCAGAAGCTATAAATATATATATACAATCATATATATATATATATATATATATATGATAAAGAAGTAAAAAGTTTCAGATCAGAAAAAATCTTATAGTGTGTAGCGCTACAGGTTTTAACCACTCGGAGGGCTTCAAAACTCTGTTTCCGCTGGTTAAAGTTTGATATATTTCTATATGTACGTCTACAAATATATTGGAGTGTCTCCGAGGTTTGATCCCAGCCGACTCTATTATTCCTCAGGGTCGTCTCTGAGTTTGACTTGATATTCTAGTGTTGCCTCTAGGGATGATTTGATGCTTCGAGGTCGTCTCTGAAGGTTGATTTCGCCTCCCGAGGTTGTCACCGGGCTGACTGTATTTCTTTGGGTTGTTGTCGGGGCTGCTATACCTCCCAGGGTTGTCGTCGGGGTTATCTTGATATCTCGGTGTTGTCGTTGGGGTTGACTTGATCTCTCGGGGTTGTCATCAAGGTTGACTTGATCTCCCAATGTTGTCGTCGGGGTTGAATTGATATCCCTGGGTTGCCGCCGGGGTTTGGATTTGATCTCCTGTGCTTGTCGCCGGGGCTTGGCTTTGGTCTCCCGGTGTTGTCGCCGGGGTTTGGCTTTGGTCTCCCGGTGTTGTCGTCGGGGTTTGGCTTTAGTCTCCTAGTGTTGTCGTCGGGGTTGAATTAATCTCCTGGGGTTGCCATCGGGGGTTGGATTTGATATCCCGGGGTTGACACATGGCTGACTGAATCTCCCGGTGTTGTCGTTGGGGTTAAATTGATCTCCCGGAGTTATCTCCAGGGGTTTAATTGAGGACTTCCAAGGTTGTCTCTGAAAGGTAAAAGATAGTTTTGCCCTCCTGCAGGGTTAGTAACAGGAATGCAAAATTTTGAGTTCGACTATTAGTACTTTTCAATATGTTAAGCAATTCAGGCAAGCTGACATCAAGCTTGTTCATGTGAAAATTTACAACAAATTATCAAAAGAAGTCTGGGAGTGACTACAAGATCAGTTTTGGGCTGAACTAACCAACCATGATAACACCCAGTTATCCCAGTTGTTCAATCAAATTGATTATCTTAAGGACACGTGTCTACACTATAGTGTCATCGGTCATTCTAGATTGGAAGAGCTCTTTAGATATTTCATATCTAGTCGACCTACTCTTCTCACCATACAAATTCTAAAAGTGTAGAAATATAGTCGGTGCATCCATTTTCTCATGTTGACGTTGTAACTCGTTACTCATAGATGCTAACATGATGCATTGAGCCACATGTGCATCATTCTGCCACTTTCTAAAAATAGCAAGCTCTTCCTCAAAGGCATTTTTTGAAATCGTTGCAGGTACAGGCGTGTTAATGACATATGCTAGTTTTTCAACCGTAAGAACTATTCTCATATTCCTTAACCAATCTGTGTAATTTGGTTTGGTTAATTTATTTGCATCAAGTATGCTTCGCAGTGATAATGAATTAGCCAATTGTAAAATTATGCAATTGAAATTTAATTGACAACATTAGCATGAATTCTTTTATTAATCACAAGAATAATTTAGGACTTTATTAAAATGGTGTCTCCCATTATTTCTTCAAACTATATAACCCTCTTTTATATATAATTTGCAGATTTTGTATTCGTGACTTTGTAAAATCTTCTTAGTGAGAAAGGATCCAATTGCAATAAATATATAACCCTGTGTGTGCACAACAAACTATATATTTATTGAAAAGGTAGACAACTTTTTGTCAATTACATCTCTATGTAACTCCTTTTCTATTTTGCCTCTTAGATTATAATGGTTAAGTGTGTACACATCCGAACTAAAATAATTTAAATTAAGTTAGACCCAACATTTTCATATAAGTATAGAGAAAAATACAGTCATTGTGTGTGCACAACAAAATGGTATCGTTCAATTTCTTATAAACATTCAATGTAATAAAGAAACATCTTAAATATTTAATACAAGCGTTGTGTGTGCACAACAAACTCATATTAAATACTCAATACTTTATCGCTTTACTATATTAGAAGGCTACGTAACTTAATATATTATCTTTTGAGGGTTTTGTTATTAATTGTCTGATCTTATTTAGCGCGCATGCAAATATATATATATATATATATATATATATATATATATATATATACGGGTTATATTAAACATACATCAACATGTATAATAATATATTTACTATATAATTAACATGCATATATAGAATAATATATTTTACATGAGATGATTATGAACTTAATTCTAATTTAGTTTATTGGAGCCACTATGAACCAAAAGGTTAAACCTAAGGTGCAAGAATAAAATTTTGAATATAATTATTACATTCAACTCGGGCTTTATTACAAACGGGTCTTCAATGGTCCTGCTCATCAGCTCCAATTTCTTGAGCAATTTTATAAATCCTATTACAATCTATTTTTATAAAACAAAAGCTTTAATCAACAATCAAGGGGGGGTACATAGGAGGGAGATAGAATTTACATCAAAAAATTAGAGAGGCAAGGTACACGGACTCCATTTATGAAAACCACATTCATTCAAGTATCCATTAAAATTAAATCCAATCACATTGGTCAATGATCCATAACCATCCCTTTTATTATCATACATATCATCATATGCATTAATAAAATAAATATTCCATATATATGTAGATATCATTTAATGGGCTACAAAAATTTGCAAGAAATCCAATTTTGAAAAAAAAAACTCCTTTATTTTTTTCAAAATCAAAATAAACTCCTTTATTTTAATCCAATTCCAATTCAAAATAAAATTTTGTATCTTAAATTAACAAATTAAAAAAAATCAAAATTTGGAGACTGGCGCGGCCGCGCTGGGTTTGTACTAAGTAATGGCGCGGCAGCGCTGTAAAAACACTACGAAGCGGCGCGACCGCGCTGCGACCTAGATTTTAAAGATTTTAATTTTCGCCCAATTAAATTATTCTAAACACATATCAACATAATCGAAATAATTAATAATTCGCATAAAGATGAATCTGACACCACTATAGGTTTGTAAAAACAATATTAAATTATACAATCATATTGAAATGCAACGGAATCATGGCATAAAAAGAATTTAAACATTTTTTGCAATCTTATGAATCAAATTATGCAATATCATTAATCGAGGAAGGATAAAAGATATACCTTTGAAGATGATCAAATCCTTGATGTAATCTTCAAGCTCTAATCCTTTATTCCTTCACGCTTCTCTAAATCTTCTGATCAAATGTTTGTTACTCAAAGTGTGTAACATTCAAGAGGTGATCCATCAAGAGAATATTGATTGAAGAAGATGAATTTAGATTCTACTATATCTTGGGTGGCTAGACTAATTCTCTTACGCTCTAAACTCTTTAAGGTTTTGAGAATACTTGCAATAGCAATAATTGCATTAGTCCATCCCATAATAAGACTCATCTTTTTTATAGACTAACCCTATCTCCTAAACCTTTTAAGAGTTGGGGTTTTAATTTAATTCCCAAGGAACTAAATAATAATAATAAATAATAAGACTCCTCTTATTTATTTATAATTTAATATTTCTCAAAATACTTAATTATAAATATTAGTATTTCTCAAAATACTAAATTATTATTATTTAACCAATTTATAATAATAATAATAAGATTATTCTTATTAATTTATAATTTAGTATTTCTCCAAATACTTAAATAAAAATATTAAGTTATTTAATTTATTTTACTAATAAATTAAATACACTTAATTTATTAAGTTTAAGGTGATCACTTCTTTAATTATATTTCTCACTTTATGGTGTGACCCTCTATATTCAATATTAAGGCAGTAGTAGAATAAATAAATTAGAATCATTCTAATATTATTTGTAATGAATTAAACTCTTTTTATTTTAAATATAAAAAAATAATATTTATTCTACATCACGAGTGACACCTTACAATAATGTATCATAACCTTTCCGGATAACATGAATTCAACGTTTAATCACAAAGAACACAAAGAACCTATTCCGTGAATAGTTAGCATACAATTCAATCCTTCTACCATACAATGTCTCAATCAAATATAAAACATTGAATTACTGTCAAGTTTTATTTATTTAATTATATGTATTTCGATTCTAAAATGCATAACTCAAGTTAATGTAAAATTAGAAACTCATTTTTAATTTCCATTCAACCCTGACAAGGGATTTCCTGTGACGAACGAGAATTTTATAATTTAATTTGAATATTTATTTAATTAAATAAATATTTTGATGATTTATTTATTGAGTTATCGATGTTTTAATTATTGAGTTAAATAATTATGTGATGGAATTGTGGTAGAATAATTTAATTATATGTGTTACATTGATTAAATTAATGTGAAGAATTTTATAATTCAAAGTATGTATTTAATTGAGTTTATTTGATTAAATAAATTATTTAATAAGCATTATTTTATTCTAATTAATTTAATAATTAATTAGAGATTTAAGGATTTGACATAATTAATAAATAAAAATTTTAATTATGTGATAATGTGACTTAATGTGGATTATTATATTATATTTAATTAAATTTAAATAAGATTATTTGATTAATTAAAGTGTGACAAATTAACTATATAATAAACACTTTAATTACAATAAATGATAATGAACCTTTTGTATGCTAACCAAACAAGGCATTAGTGAGTGGGAGCAGTTAATTTATAGTGAGAATTAACTGACGACCCACTAAACATCAGTTAACTTCCTATACGTATTATACTATACATATATTATACCTATATCAGTCTCTTCATATATTCATATTCATATCAGAGAACTTCAGAGAGAAAAGTAAAGAGAAAAGAGAGAAAATTGAGAGGGAATTGTGAATTGAAGAAGAAGTAGAGATGATTTTCATCATCATTGAATCATCTTAACAAGTAGCAACGGGTAATCCCTCATCTTAATTTCTAAATTCACGTTCTTATGCTTTCTCCATGAAAAATAATTTTGAGTTCTCACTGTCTAAAGTTATCAATGGTTATTGATTATATGTTTGTATATATGTTAATATATGATCATAACATGTTTTCTATCATCTATGTATGTTTTAAAACAATCAATTTCATGTAATTATGTTCTATTTAGAAATTTAAAAGTTAGAGAGAATGAAGAACAAGAATATGGCCCTTATGTACAACTTTTCATGCTTTAGTTGTTTATTTAACTTAAAATTGAAAGTTGGGTATGATTATACATGTTTAAACAAACAAAACAAAATTAAAACAGACAGATTCGGAGTTATAACGAATCAGTAACGTTAAATTTCATGAATTGTCTTGAAACTTTGCAAAATACCAAAAAATAATGAGTTTAAGTGTTTTAATTTGAGTGATTATGTGATCTAAAGTGTTAAAAGCATGCTAGAATCATTGTATGATGTCTCTGTGAAGTTTATACTTCATGGGTAACATTAAAAAAATCATTGTGTTGGTTTTATTTGGAATTATTTGGGCTACGAACTGTAAAATTCGCGAACTGCTGTTCCTCATGTTGCATAAGAACACATCCTAACCCCTTGCCTGAAGCATCGTTGTAGATGACAAATCCATTCAAACCAGATGGTATTGTCAAAACAAGTGCTGAAATGAGTCTCCTCTTGAGCTCTTGGAAGCTCTTCTCACATTCCTCGTTCCATCCAAATTTTGTATCTTTTTGAGTCAGCTCCGTTAATGGAGTAGCGATTCGAGAAAATCCTTCCACGAATCTCCGATAATAACCAGCTAAGCCTAGAAAGCTACGTACTTCGGTTACTAACTTAGGTTGTTTCCAACTTTGTATTGCTTCAATCTTCGCCGGGTCAACCAATATTCTATTTTTCGATACCACGTGCCCAAAGAATGCTACTTCCTCAAGCTAGAACTCGCATTTCTTCAACTTGGCATATAGCTTGTTTTCACGAAGCTTTTGGACTACCAGCCTCATGTGTTGTTCATGATCTTCACGACGTTTGGAGTAAATAAGGATGTCATCAATAAAGATAACCACAAAATGATGCAAATATTCCTTGAATATCCGGTTCATCATATCCATGAAAGCCGTAGGAGCATTAGTCAATCCAAAAGACATGACTAAGAATTCATAATGCCCATATCGAGTTCTGAAGGCAGTCTTTGGAATGTCCTCAATTTTAATCTTTAACTGATGATATCTAGAACGAAGATCGATCTTTGAGAAAAATTTAACACCTTGCAACTGGTCAAACAAGTCATCAATGCGATGTAACGGGTACATATTCTTGATGGTGACATGGTTCAACTCATGATAGTCAATACAAAGTCACATACTTCCATCTTTCTTCTTAACGAATAAAACAGGAGCACCCCAAGGCGATGTACTAGGAAGTATAAAATCAATGTCTAATAACTCCTGTAGTTGGACCTTTAACTCTTGAAGTTTGATAGGAGCCATTCGATATGGAGTTTTGGAAATGGGTTTTGTACCGGGTTCAAGGTCAATAAAGAATTCAACTTCACGTTCTGGGGTAGGCCAGGAAGTTCTTCGAAAAATACATCAGGGAATTTATTAGCAATAGAAATATCATTCAAATTAGACATATTCTTGTTTAAATCGGTGACATGGTCTAAGAAAGCTTAACATTCATTTTTCAATAAACGAATAGCTTTATGATTTGAAATAATTGTGATTGATTTTAGTGGTTTGGTTGTTTGAATTCGCATAACAGGTTGGTTAGGAATATGAAAGCTAACAACCTTACGAAAACAATCAATTTTATCATGATGAGTGGTTAACCAATCGATTCCTAAAATCACATCAAATGTAAATATTTTCAAAGAGATGAGATCAACAGGTAATGTGAGGGTGCTAATTTGAATCAAACAAGATTTGTAAACTGTGGATGTAACGTAGGTTTCTCCCAACGGAGTTTCAACAGATAAGCCAAAATCTAATTTGTCAAGGGTCAAGTTCAAACGTTGAGCACAAGCAGGTGAAATATAGGAATGGGTAGAACCGATATCTAATAAGGTATAGACTTCGCAAGAGTTTATGATTAGCTTACCCGTGATAACTTCGTCCGGGTTCCTCATTTTTTGGGTAGTCCCGATAAAAGCTCTTCCCTGGACCACCGACTTTGAATTGTCTGGGACAGCCTTTGGTGTCACCGTCCCTGCTGGACTTGATTTCACTACAAGACAAAATCGAGCTATGTGACCGTCTTTCCCACAATTGAAACACACTTTGGAAGGCTGCGTACAGTTTGGACTGATGTGTCCCTCCTCTCCGCATCTGTAGCATCTAACTGGTGGTCGTTCTCCTTCCCGAGAAACGGTTTCTGGTGCTGCTGCTGACGTCTTTACGTTGTCATTGTTGTACCTTCTCTTTTTAAAATTTCCCCCTAACTCACTTCTTCTATTATCATGGTCATGATTACCACCGTAGTGGTTACCATTTCTTGCATGATAATTTCCTTCCCGCTGGTTATCATTATTCTGATGACTATTGCCACCGGTACGACTATTATCATTGTGTCGGTTGTTATCCCTTGGTTGAACAGACTTATTATCCCGTTCCAGTAACTGAGCCCTGTTCACAACATCTGAATACAAACAAAGTTTGTGAGAAATGAGGTATTGACGAATTTCAAGTTTCAAACCTCTCAGAAACATTCGTGTCATTCGTTCCTCATTATCCATTAAATGAGATGCAAATCGGGATAACTCCGCAAACTTAGCCTCGTATTGGAAAACAGTCATGTTGTTCTGTTCTAGTTTAATGAATTTTACCGTCTTCATATGACGAATACTATTACGAAAGTATTTGTCGTTGAACAATTTTTGGAACTCTTCTCAAGACATTTTGAGTGCGGAAAGATGTACGCTTCACAGATTCCCACCGGTAATCTGCCTCTCCACGGAATATAAAGGTGGTGAATGGAACCTTTTGCTCCTCTGTGCACCCCAGAATATTAAATATCTTGATGATTTGCTTAACCCAAGCTTCTGCCTTGAGTGGATCTCGCTTCCCCAAAAACCCTAGTGGTCCCAACTCCTTGAATTGCTTGGCAGTGACAAGCCGCGAGTTACCATTATTTCCACCTGCATTTTGAACATGAGTCTCTCTTGCCTTATTTTGCATGAATTGTAGAAAGCTTCTCAACATCCCATCGTTCATCGTTTGATTGGTGGTGTTGTTTACAGAAGGATTATTGCCTTCTTGTTGCACATTATCCTGGTTGGTTATTAGAGGTGTCTCAATGGTTTCATATGCTCCATTGTTTAGATTTTCAGCTGCCATTCTCAAATATTACCAATAAAAAAGGGTTGATTAAAAAAATTATCATGTCACATATTATCCCTATGTTTCGACCGACCAATTAAATAACAAGTAAGCTTAGGTAGAACACACTAGCAAAGGTTTTACTCGTCTCTTCCCTCCTAGTTCTATTCCCAGATTTTCGCCAGAGATTATATCCCTAAGCTCTGATACCAACTGTGACGCCCTCAAAATAGGTTCACACAACCCATTCTGAGTCGCCAAATACAGGGTACAGAATCCGAATACAAATATTCTTATAACAAACGGTAGTGAAAAATACAACCACACAAGCTGTGAGCTTCATTACAGATCGTATATAATACGAAAATATAAACACTCAAATAAGTCCTCATTATAATTATTATCACACTATTTTATAAAATATTGAGGACTTTTACAGCTCTAACTCGGACCATCACTCCATTCCCCGACTAGTCCCAGTTATATTATCATTTCTTGAAGAGAACAATGAAAGAAAAGGGTGAGTTCAACTAGCCCATTAAAGAATATTATGACTAAGATAATGAAGAATAAATTATCGTTAGCCTTCAATAAATCAGTTAAAATATAATGGACAACCAGTTTTAGATCAACAACTGCAGTGGAAATAACAATTCATTAGAAGAGTTAAGTAGAGAATGATGTCTACTATCTTCTATGATATAAAAGTCCAACATCAATATTTTATCCCTGTAACACCAATCAATAATATTTTCAATCAACGAATTATTCATGCATTACGGGCCAAGGATATTCGTTTGTATGACCAATGGTCACGATCATGCCAAACACCTGTCCATCTTTTCACTACATGCCAAAGATATTCATAAATCAACAGCTCATCTTTGCACTACGGGCCAAAGATATTCATTATTCAACAGTTCATCTTTGCATTACAGGCCAAAGATATTCATCAATCAACAGTTCATCTTTGCACTACGGGCCAAAGATAAATTTCACCACAATTTAAGACTAAGGATGATAAAAAATAATATAAAGAACGAATCCAGTGAAATAAAGGATAAATAATAGAGGATTAACCAAAGTTCAAAATGAAGATCAAAACATGGATCCAATACAGATAATTTGGACAGATAAAAAATTAAAAAAAAAATTCGTGAATAATATCCTGTGAATAGTACTCGAATGAATAGTACCCCGACATAAAAAGATAAAAATTTTATAAAAAAGTTCAGAACAATATTCCGGTGAAATGATATTAGATGAAGCACAAAACTCAAAGAAATTCTTATCATTTCAGAAATTATAGAAACAATACTTACCGTAGTAAGTTCAAATTTAGAAATATGAAATGAAATATTATCACTTTCATAATATAGAATATGAAAGAAAATAATATTCTTTAAGAATATTGAAAGAAAATAACATCATTTACGAGAAACATAATATCATTTGCCTTAGTATAATACTAGATCTGACTAGAATATCGGATATTATGTTGAAAAAATTCTTGCATCGTAATCCACACTCAAACTATCATTATACTCACAAGAAATACGCTCAATATTATAGAGAGAAAATTTTCTGATTCTGATGTAATTTTCATTTCTAACTAAGCACCCTATTTTATAGGAAAATGTTAGCACACCAAAGTTGACAAACTCACCCATGGATGAATTTTCCTAGCACCACTCTTTTGAACAAATTTGCAGCACACCAACAAGGACTCCAAGTTTTTCACATGTTTATAAATATATATATATATATATATATATATATATATACGTGTGTATATATATATATATTAAAACATTTATAATTGTTAAAAGAATTCAAAATTCAAGTTTTCTTTCTTCCACCTCATTTTATTTTTATACCATGAATTTATTATAATAATGTTACCATTCAAATTATAAAATTATATTATTATATTATCACATTATAATATTATAATATAATATTATAATAATATATTTGAATGAATTATTTTATCGAAAAAGATAAAATGTCAACTTTCAACAAATTTTTCATTCCAAAATTTCCTTCATTTATATCAAAATTGAACAAATATTTACTTATCATATTTATCAATAAATTTTATTTTATTCATCAATTAATATTACAGAATCACAATATTAACAACCAGGTCGTTCCTAGAAAAGAATGGGCATTCCGATAAGGATTTCTCTTTATTGGAGCACAATTATATAACCTAACCCCTTTCCTCGACAAAACATTCTAGACATTGTCAATAATGCTATCTAATAATATTATTCAAAAAATATGAATTATTGATTTGATAATGTCAAATACTGTGCAGTGGTTATTGTGACAATTATTGAATCAATAATATAAAATATCAATGTAGCAATTATTCACTCAATAATATAAAATATTATACAATTATTAATGTAGCAATTATTGAATCAATAATATAAAATATTAAACAGTAATTACTGTAATAATTATTGAATGAGTGACTTCTTACGTAAGAACTAATAATTTGAAATACTGTGCAATACCATGTGCTACTTTGCAACAACGCGTATTACTGTATTTTTATCACCGGGTATTTCAACATTTTAGCAATAACAGTTTTACTGTTATTTTTATAAAAATGTTATTTTTGTCACTTTCTATATCCGACAATTATTCCGTTGTGAGGTCCACCAATAATTGCGTCGTCAGATCATTTGAATTTTTTTCGTAGTCATACGTACTAACTCCGATCCCAACAATGTTGCTTCACCCACCTCGTCTCAGCATACCGGAGAACGACACTTTCGTCCATACAACGCCTCGAATGGAGCTATGCCTATACTTGCCTGATAACTGTTGTTGTAGAAGAATTCCACCAATGGTAAGTACTTGTCCCAACTTCTTTTGAAGTCTAGAACACAGAGTCTCAATAGATCTTCAAAAGTTTGAATAGTCCTTTCCGATCCGTTTGAGGATGGTATGCAGAACTAAATCGTAAATTGCTGCTCATAGCTTTCTGCAAGCTTACCCAAAATCGTGAAATGAATCTTGGGTCTTGATTCAAAACTATTGATACTGGAATACCATGCAATCTTACAATCTTATTTATGTACATACGAGCAAGACGTTCAAGTGAATAAGTCTCTGGTATAGGCAAGAAATGAGCAGACTTGGTTAATCTATCGATAATAACCCAAATAGCATCTATGCCTTGAGAAACCTTAGGAAGACCAGTAACGAAATCCATGTTGATGTGTTCCCACTTCCATTTTAGAATCTCTAGTGGTTGCAATGGACCCTTTTGCACTTGATGCTCCGCTTTGACACATTGACAAGTTAGACACCTTGAAATAAACTCTGCGATTTCTCTCTTCATATTGCTCCACCAAAATGTATGTCGAAGATCATGATACATTTTGGTACTTCCAGGATGGATTGGAAATGGTGTGTTGTGTGCTTCCATCATGATTTTATACTTCAAATCAGAGTCGTTAGGAACACAAAGTCTGGAGTTGACTAGAAGTATTCCCTCTTCATCGATTCTTGCTTCTGGAATAGCACCTTCTTGCATCTTCTTCTTCATATTCATCATCTCCGGGTCTGTAGCTTGAGCAGCTTTAACTCTATCAATTAAAGCTGGTTCTACGCGTATACTTGTCTTCTTCACGTGAGTCCCTGAAATCTTTAACTCTATCTCCATCTTTTGTAAGTCATACAAAATGGGTCTTTATGTTGACAACAACGCATTCGTTCCTGCATATGATCTTCTACTCAACTTGTCAGCTACCACGTTCGCTTTTCCAGGATGGTTTTGGATGGTATGGTCGTAATCTTTCAACTACTCGAGCCAACGTCATTGCCGCAAGTTAAGTTCCTTTTTAGAGAAGAAATATTTGAGGCTCTTATGATCCGTATAGATCTCCACTTTCTCTCCATACAGGTAGTGTCTCCAGATCTTCAACGCAAAAATGACAACTTCCAACTCTAGGTCATGAGTAGGATAATTCCTCTCATATTCTTTGAGTTTTCGCGAGGCATAGGCTATGACTTTCCCATGTTGTATGAGAACACATCCTAACCATTTACCTGAAGCATCGCTGTAGATGACAAATCCATCCGAACCAGATGGTATTGTCAGAACAGGTGCTGAAATGAGTCTCCTCTTGAGCTTTTGGAAGCTCTTCTCGCATTCCTCTTTCCATCCGAATTTTGTATCTTTTCGAGTCAGCCGCGTTAATGGAGTAGCAATTCGAGAAAATCCTTCCACGAATCTTCTATAATAACCAGCTAAGCCCAGAAAGCTACGTACTTCGGTTACTGACTTAGGTTGTTCCCAACTTTGTATTGCTTCAATCTTCACCGGGTCAACTGATACTCCATGTTTCGATACCACACACCCAAAGAATGCTACTTCCTCAAGCCAGAACTCATATTTCTTTAACTTGGCATATAGCTTGTTTTCACGAAGCTTTTGGACTACCAGCCTCAAGTGTTGTTCATGATCTTCATGACTTTGGGAGTAAATGAGGATGTCATCAATAAAGACAACCAAAAAATAATCCAAATATTCCTTAAATATCCGATTCATCATATCAATGAAAGCCGCAGGAGCATTAATCAATCCAAATAACATGACTAACAATTTATAATGCCCATATTGAGTTATGAAGGCATTTTTTGGAATGTCTCAGTTTTAATCTTTAACTGGTGATATCCAGAACGAAGATCGATCTTTGAGAAAAATTTAGCACCTTGCGACTGGTCAACCAAGTCATCAATGCGAGGTAACGGATACTAAATCTTGATGGTGACATGGTTCAACTCCTGATAGTCAATACAAAGTCGCATACTTTCGTCTTTCTTCTTTACGAATAAAACAGGAGCACCCCAAGGCGATGTATTAGGACGTATAAAGCCGATGTCTAACAACTCCTAAAGTTGGACCTTTAACTCTTAAAATTTGATAGGAGCCATTCGATATGGGATTTTGGAAATGGGTTTTGTACTGAGTTCAAGGTCAATAAAGAATTCAACTTCACGTTCTAGGGGCAGGCCAGGAAGTTCTTCGAAAAATACATCAGGGAATTTATTAACAATAGAAATATCATTCAAATCTGACGTATTCTTGTTTAAATCTATGACATGGGCTAAGAAAGCTTGACATCCGTTTTCAATAAACCAATAGCTTTATGATTTGAAATAACAGTGATTGATTTTAGTGATTTGGTTGTTTGAATTCGCATAACAGGTTGCTTAAGAATATAAAAGCTAACAACCTTACGAAAATAATTAATTGTAGCATGATGAGTGGTTAACCAATCGATTCTTAAAATCACATCAAATTCAAGTATTTTCAAAGAGATGAGAACAACAAGTAATGTGAGGGTGCCAATTAGAATCAAATAAAATTTGTAAACTGTGGATGTAACGAAAGTTTCTCCCAACGGAGTTTCAACAAATAAGTCAATGTTTAATATGTCAGGGGTCAAGTTCAAACGTTGAGCACAAGTAGGTGAAATAAAAGAATGGGTAGAACCAGTATCTAATAAGGTATAGACTTCGCAAGAGTTTATGATTAGCTTACCCGTGATAACTTTGTTCAGGTTCCTCGCTTTTTGGGTAGTCACGACAAAAGCTCTTCCTTGGACCACCGACTTTGACTTGTTTGGGACATACTTTGGTGTCACCGTCCCCGCTGGACTTGATTTCGCTACAGGACACAATTGAGCTATGTGACCGTCTTTCCTATAATTGAAACACAATTTGGAAGGCTGCGTACAGTTTGGACTGATGTGTCCCTCCTCTCGGCATCTGTTGCATCTAACTGGTGGTCGTTCTCCTTCCGGAGAAACGATTGCTGGTGCTGCTGTCGATGTCATTACGTTGTCATTATTGTACCTTCTCTTTTTGAAATTTCTCCCTAACTCACATCTTCTATTATCATGGCCATGATTACCACCGGAGTGGTTACAATTTCTGGCATAATAATTTCCTCCCCGCTGGTTATCATTGTTCCGATGACTGTTGCCACTGGTACGACTATTATCATTGTGTCTGTTGTTGTCCCTTGGTTGAACAGACTCATTATCTCATTCCAGTAACTGAGCCCTGTTCACAACATCTAAATACAAACAAAGTTTGTGAGGTATTGACGAATTTCAGGTTTTAAACCTCTCAGAAACATTTGTGTCATTCGTTCCTCATAATCCACCAAATGAAATGCAAACTGGGATAACTCCGCAAACTTAGTCTCGTATTGTGGCACAATCATGTTGTTCTGTTCCAGTTTAATGAATTCTACCTCCTTCATATGACGAATACTTTCAAGAAAGTATTTGTCGTTGAACAATTTCTGGAACTCTTCCCAAGACATCTTGAGTGCCGAAAGATGAGTACGCTTCACAGATTCCCACTAGTAATCTGCCTCTCCACGGAACATAAAGGTGGCGAATGGAACCTTTTGCTCCTCTGTGCACCCTAGGACGTCAAATATCTTGGTGATTTGCTAAACCCAAGCTTCTGCCTTGAGTGGATCTGCCTTCCCCAAAAACTCTGGTTGTCCCAACTTCTTGAATTGCTTGGCAGTGACAAGCTGTGAGTTGCCATTGTTTCCACCTGTATTTTAAACAGGAGTCTCTCTTGCCTGATTTTTCATGAATTGTAAAAAGCTTCTCAACATCCCATCGTTCATCGTTTGATTGGTAGTGTTGTTTACAGAAGTATTATTGTCTTCCTGTTGCACATTATCCTGGTTGGTTATTAGAGGTGTCTCAATGGTCTCATATGCTCCATTATTTAGATTTTCAGCTGTCATTCTGAAATACTTCCACAAAACATAATTTAAGAAATTATCATGTCACATATTATCCCTATGTTCCGACCGACAAATTAAATAACAAGTAAGCTTAGGTAGGACACACTAGCGAAGGTTTTACTCGTCTCTCCCCTCCTAATTCTATTCCCAGATCTCCGCTAGAGATCATATCCCTAAGCTCTGATACCAACTGTGACGCCCCCAAAATAGGTTCACACAACTTATTCTGAGTCACCAAATATATGGTATAGAATCCGAATACAAATATTCTTATAACAAACGATCGTGCAAAATACGACCACACAAGTTGTGAGCTTCAATACAGATCGTATATAATATGAAAATATAAACACTCAAATAATCCCTCATTACAATTATTGTCACACTATTTTATAAAATAGTGAGGACTTCTACAGCTCTAGCTCGGACCATCACTACATTCCCCGACTAATCCCAACTATATTCTCATTTCTAGAAGAGATTAATGAAAGAGAAGGGTGAGCTCAACTAGCCCAGTAAAGAATATTATGACTAAGATAATGAAGAATAAATTATTATTAGCCTTCAATAAATCAGATAAAATATGATGGACAACTAGTTTTAGATCAACAACTGCAGCGGAAATAACAATTCATTAGAAGAGTTAAGTAGAGAATGATGTCTACTATCTTCTATGATATAATAGTCCATCATCAATATTTTATTCCTGTAACACCAATCAATAAAATTTTCAATCAACGAATTATCCATGCACTACGAGCTAAGGATATTCGTTTGTATCACCAATGGTCACGATTATGCCAAACACATGTCCATCTTTGCACTACATGCCAAAGATATTCATAAATCAACAGCTCATCTTTGCACTACGGGCCAAATATATTCATTATTCAACAATCCATCTTTGCACTACGGGCCAAAGATATTCATCAATCAACAGTTCATCTTTGCACTACGGGCCAAAGATAAATTTCACCACAATTTAAGACTGAGGATGATGAAAAATAATATAAAGAACGAATCTAGTGAAATAAAGGATAAATATTAGAGGATTTACCTAGAGTTCAAAATGAAGATCAAAACATGGATCCAATCAAAGATAATTTGGACAGAAAAAAAATAATTTTTTTTTCGTGAATAGTACTGCGTGAATAGTATCTGAATGAATAGCACCCCGACATGAAAAGATAAAAATTTTCTAAGAAAGTTCAGACAAATATTCCAGTGAAATGATATTAGATGAAGTGCAAAACTCAAAGAAATTTTGATCATTTTAGGAATTGTAGAAGCAATACTTACCGTAATAAGTTCAAATTTAGGAATATGAAATGAAATATTATTATATTCATAATATTGAATATGAAAGAAAATAATATTCTTTTTGAATATTGAAAGGAAATAACATCATTTACGAGAAAAATAATATCATTTACCTTAGTAGAATACTAGATTTGATTAGAATATCAGATATTATGTTGAGAAAAATCTTGCACCTTAATCCACACTCAAACTATCCTTATACTCACAAGAAATACGCTCAATATTATAGATAGAAAATTTTCTGATTATGGTGTGATTTTCATTTCTAACTAAGCACCCTATTTATTGGAAAATGCTAGCACACCAAAGTTGACAAACTCACCCTCGGATGAATTTTTCTAGCACCACTCTTTTGAATAAATTTGCAGCACACCAACTAGGACTCCAAGTTTTTCACATGTTCATATATTTATATTAAAATATTTATAATTATTAAAAGAAATTCCAAATTCAACTTTTCTTTCTTCCACCACATTTTATTTTTATACCATGAATTTATTATAATAATATTACCATTCAAATTATAAAATTATATTATTATATTATCACATTATACTATTATAATATACTATTATAATAATATATTTGAATGAATTATTTTATCAAAAAAGATAAAATGTCAACTTTCAACAAATGTCTCATTCCAAAATTTTCTTCATTTATATCAAAATTGGACAAATATTTACTTATCATATTTATCAATAATTTTTATTTTATTCATTAATTAATATTACAGAATCACAATATTAACAAATAGGTCGTTCCAAGAAAAGTGGAGGCTTTTCGATAAGGATTTCTCTTTATTGGCGCACAATTATATAACCTAATCCCTTTCCTCGACAGAACTTTCTAGACATTGTCAATAATGCTATCTAATAATATTATTCAAATAATATGAATTATTGATTTGATAATGTGAAATACTGTGCAGTAGTTATTGTGACAATTATTGAATCAATAATATAAAATATCAACATAGCAATTATTCACTCAATAATATAAAATATTATGCAATTATCAATGTAGCAATTATTGAATCAATAATATAAAATATTGAACAGTAATTACTGTAACAATTATTGAATGAGTGACTTTTTACGTAAGAACTAATAATTTGAAATAATGTGCAATACCATGTGCTACTGTGCAACAACGCGTATTACTATATTTTTATCATCGAGTATTTCAACAGTTTAATGATAACAGTTTTATCGTTATTTTTATAAAAATGTTCTTTCTGTCGCTTTCTATATCCGACAGTTATTACGTTGTGGGGTCCACCAATGACTGCACCGTTGTATGAATATTCTCCGACAAATAGAATATTCCCCGACCAAACGAATATTCCCCGACACAACGAATATTTTATGACCACATGCTTACTTTAAAAAATTTGCACGTATCACCCATAACTTACCACATTTATCAAATCAATACTCTACTATTTAAAATAATATGTTGAGAAAATTAAATCTTATTCATAAAAAATTGGGGTCTTACATCAAGTGCCCAATCTGAATCCACCCCTGTCTCTCTGGAAGAGTTCGAAGGATTAAAGAATCAGATACCTGAATTAGCTATTTTCCTTAAATAACAAAGCAAAAGTCTTCAGGGTAAATAAATACCCGTTAAAACAGAATCAACCACACAAGGTGGCAGTCAGGATACCGACAAGAAAGATACTCAGATACCTGAGCCTCAAAACAAAGATATGACCCACAAAACCCCTGAAATCACCAATTTCAAAAACGATCAGGAAACTAGTGATATTAGGAAAAAGGTCAAACAAATGGAAGAAACAATTCGGTCCATTAAAGGAACTGGGGCATTTGGAAGTGTGAACTACTCAGATCTGTGTAAATTCCCAGGGGCTCGATATCCAGAAAAATTTTAAGTCCTGAATTTTGAAAAGTATGACGGATTAGGAGATCCTTACAGTCATTTAAAAGTGTTCATTAAAGAACTCGGATCCTATGCTGAAGATGAGAAACTCAGACTGCAGTTATTCAAAAAGAGTCTGACTGGGGAAGCCCGAGCTTGGTATGCCCGACTTCACAATTCTAAGATCCATAGTTAGGAAGAGATAGCCCATGCATTTTTAAATCAATATAGCTTCCAGTCTCAGATGGCTCCGGATCGATATCAAGTGACCAAGGTCAAAAACCAAAGAAAGAAGTCTTTCCGTGAGTATGCATAAAGATGGAGACGGATGGCTGCATAAGTCACCCCACCTATGACAGAGACTGAGATAGTAATGACTTTCATAGACATCCAAGAAGCTCCATATTATGAGAGGGTCCTAGAAGGTATAGGAAACCTATTCTCAGAAATGATTAAACATGGAGAAATAGCTGAAATGGAACTGAAGTCTAGGAAGATCAAAGACCTTACCGCTTTGGAGGCGGTGGCCGGGCATATTCAAGCTAGAAGCTATGGGAGTAATCATCAAAGAGTCCACAAAAAAAGGAGGAGGATGTATCCTTGATATTTTAGGGGCAGAATCAGAGAGGCAATCCAAATTTGCCCATTCAAAGGAGAAATTATTCTCCTTTTCAAGCTCTTGCACAATATTCTAATCCTCCATTTCAGAAAATCGGAGAAGTTAATTTTGGGTTTGTACGAAAGCGTGACACAATAAAATTGCAAAAATTAGCTAAAGCATGGTATATCAAAGTTTAAATTTTTTTTACCATACCATTACCCGGTTCATCCTTTATGCATAGTTATTAATTAGAACGAAGTAGAAGAAGATTAGATTCATACCCTTGTAGAACTAAGCTTCCACAGGTACAAGTTCAACTCTTTTATTCTTCGCGCTCTCCTTGAATATCCAGGATTGATTCCTTCCTTTGATCAACGTTAGCCACCCAAGTGTTTGGCCTTTAGAGGTGATCCACCAAGGAAGAGGAAATATTCAAGAAGGAGGGTGGTTTGCTAAAACCTAGTTTTCTATCCTCTATAAAAAAGGAGTACTCTCCAACAATTGGAATTACGTCTACTGATATCTAACATAAGTCTCCTCTTATATAGATATTGGTCAACCTTTCTAACATAGACTCCTCTTATATATATAACATATGACTAACCTGAATCATGTAAGTGACCTGGTGGTTTATTTCTTATATATATAATATAAGTGAATCATGGTTGCTTTATTATATCCCACCTTTTGAATAACAAACAAAGCCACGGATCCCATAGCGAACAAAACCTTTTGGATTCAATTCGCGATTGACTTCTTCTTCTTCTTTTTCATAAAAAAATAATTTTGTACAATTAATTATGCCCAATAAATTATACTAAATACATACCCATACATATATGGAATAAAAATAATTAATAATTATATAAATATTTGGCTCTGATTCCACTGTTAGGTTTGTAAGAAATCATGGTGCAATCAAATTGGAAAAATTAGCGGAAGCATTGTAAAATCAAAGTTTTAAATTTTCTACAAACCAATTACCCGGATCATCCTTTATGCAAATCATTAATTTAAAACGATAAATAAGAAGTTATGGAATTATACCCTTATAGAACTAAGCTTCCATAGGAACGAGTTTAACTCCTTGTTCTTCGCGATCTCCTTGAATTTCCGGGATTGATTCCTTCCTTTAATCAAAGTTAGCCACCCAAGTGGTTGGCCTCTAGAGGTGATCCACCAAGGAAGAGGAATTATTCAAGAAGGAAGGTAGTTGGCTAAACCCTAATTTTCTATTATCTATAGAAAATAAGTACTCTCTAACAATTGAAATTACATCAACTGATATCTAACATAAGACTCCTCTTATATAGTGTTGTTCGATTTATATAATGACAAATACGAGCAAGTATATGTGGTCAACAAGTAATAAAGAGTAAGTAGAGTATCGATCCCACGAGGAATTATTACTAATCTTTTCCAAGTACTAACCTTTTATCATCTCAATCTTATTTAACCAATGATTTATCTTTTTGTAGTTTCGCACTAATGAAGATAACAAATAATCAAAGAACTATGGAAAGCTTTTAAAATAAGGAAAGCTTAATTTTAACAAGTCTAAGATTACAATTTCCCCCAACATTTCAGTTAAATATCCTAACTCTCTCTTTTCAACTAGTTAAATCATAAGAATTGTCATCCGAGAAATCACAATTACATAAAAGCCTCTCTCGATGGTCAATTATGAATCTTCCTAATGCAGCATGTAGGTATTTGTCTATCCTACACACTATCAAGATACCAATATCAAGAATAATTAACAAGACATATGTCACGGAAAAATCTCATTAACTACTCCTTTAATTACCAACTTTCACATAGGAAGTCATTAAGGATAGATTCTCAATTAGATGCATACGGTATTTAGGTATATCTCTATTCTAAATACTATCAAATTATCTATTCTTGAGGATAATCAATAAGACACACGTCACATAATCTTATAGACTACCCACAAGAATCTCCAATTTTCGCATGATATCATAACTAGGTCTCAACCTATAATCTTGGAGCGCCTAGGCGCTTGAAATGAACTACGAAAGAGCGCCTAGGCGCTTGGCCAGTTTCTGGAATTTTCAGCTTCTACGTTTGTTGGTAAAATAGCCATAACTTCTTCATTCAAACTCGTATTTAGGCGATTCAATACGCTCCGGAAAGCTTATAAGTAGCTCTACAACTTTCGTTCTTTGAGTTTGGAAATATACCGGTCGGTGCTACGCTCAAATTGGCTTGGAAACAGCTGCTGTGTAAAATGCATACATAATCCGATTGTAAATTGACCATAACTCTCTCATACGAACTTCAATTGGGATTTTTCAAGATGATCCGGAAAGCTGAGGAGAATATCTACAACTTTTGTTCTTTGCATTTTGAGAGATACGGATTGGATCAAGCTTAAAATTGAGAAACAAGCGGCTGTTGTGCCAAATTCAAGTTAAAAATGCGAAAGTGGCAACTCTAAACATTGATCCAAGGAGCTTTTATTTCAATTCCTACAAAACAAAGTAAAAAAGGCATACAAAAACACATAATAGCAATATAAAACCACAGAATTTACAATAAGGTGAAAACACATAAGAACCAAACAAAATAGCTAAAGACTTACAAATTATCAAGGCCAAAAGTACCTAATTTGTGTATATAAAACACACTCATCAAATACCCCAAAAATTAAATCTTTGCTTGTCCTTAAGCAAAATAAACACAAACTATAAAAAAATTAAAAACCTCTAATAAAACCTATCTTGAGCAATGAGTTAATAAGTTTAAACAACGGCCTCAAAGATGCTAAAACATGAAACTCTAGAAAAACTTTCAAAAGATCGCAAGTCGGGAATTTCAAATAGTTAGTCATATCTTGCTTTAGATCCATTCCGTGCGTCTGCGTATACCCAATTGCACTAAACCAATTATACCTCAGATGAACTTATGCAACCATATTACTTTATGAAAGAGATCAAAATAAACTTCAAAAATTACATGCTTAACACATCACTCACCGCAAATGTATACAAATCACAATTTCCAAAAATATGAAATCAAAGGACTCTAGGTAAGTGCATTTTATGCTTCATCTTATCCTAAGTCCACTCTTGTGGGTGAGTACGTTTTACACTCCATCTCAACTTAACGCAAGATTTGTAATATACAATTTTCTTTCTTTTGTCCTCAATTTATAGGAGAGTGTGTCTTACGCTCTATCTCCCCTAATCATGTGTTTTATGAGTGAGTGTGTTTTACGCTCCATCTTAACTCACCACATGACTAACAAATTAAAACATGGATACATCGCTTTGAGTGATGTTTAAACGAGTTCTAGAGCTTAATGATAACTCCCACAAGCATTTTGTTATAAAAGCCATCCAAATCATACAACTAGCTCAATACACATGGGTAAGTGCATAAAAGTGGAACGATTCATAAGCAAATCAATAACTAATAATTAAATTAAGCGCATAGACTAAGCAACATTCGTCCATTTTTCATGAGTTAGATTAATTCAATCAAGTTCTTATCATTGACCATGGATTGAAGTTCAAAACAGATTAAAACAATGCTCAAGAGACACATCCTAAATTTTTTTATTTTAATATTTTTTTAAATAAAAAAAAGACACATTTAAAACACACAAATACTAAATTAAAAAACAAACAAAAATTAGATACCACCCTCAAACTTAAAATTGACATTGTCCTCAATGTCTAAAATAGGAAAATTAAAAACAAAAGACTTCCCTAAGAACGTGCCAAGCGTCATTGATATCATCGTTTAAGTCCTAAAAGTTGGTAGTGCATTCCATTTTACTCGATAATCGGTACTTGAAAATAATTAACTAAAGAAATTAAAATGCAATTAAACAAGCTAAAAAGCAATCAAACAAAAATAAAAGCAAAAAAATAAACTTGGGTTACCTCCCAAGAAGCGCTTGTCTATAGTCGTCAGCCCGACTTCACCATCGACTATTCAATTCCCCTTCAAAAATTGAGGAACCCTCCATCCATTAATAGCCATATAACATTTGAGGGTTTTATTCCAGTATGGGCCATTGTTTCAAGTTCACCTAGCTTGTTACTCTTAGATACATTCTCATTGATGAACTTCACATAGCTAGGTGCTTGCTCCATTATTTCTGTGAATAGAATATTGGAGATTGAAGTTCTTCAAACACAATAGGATCATCGAATTTTTTCTCATGGACCTCTTGTTCGTCCCACCATGGTTCCAAATTTATACTAGCTCTACTATCACATAGAGCTTTGCCTATGACATGACTACCAATTGGGTATGGGATTGCAAAACCACCCGGATTCTTGAGCTTTGGCAGAGAACAAATATGGGACACTATCAAAATTAGCTTATCCTCATTGGAACTCAACGTTGGTTCTTTCGCTGGCCTTAATTTCCTGCTCCCCACTTGTCTTCTCCCCTATAGTCTCCACATATATTGGCACGTCCTGTTGCAGCCTTGGCATGGGTAGTCCATCAATCTCGAGAACTATGTCACTGGGCCATTCACCTTGAGGGCGATTATTAATGGCGTTGATAAGTTATCCTATTTGGTTCTCAAGATCTCGAATTGATATCCTCTGACTATACATCTGCTCCTCATTCATAGCTATGAACTTATACAAAAGTTCCTCAAAATTTGACGTTCTTTCTTCTTGAGTAGGAGCCTGATCCTGAGATTCAAGAGTGTATGATGGGCTTCGAGCAAGGGTTTGAACTTGAATGTTGTCGCTCCATGAAAACTCTGGATGATACCCCACATCTTGATGATAATTATTGGGATAGGTGTAATAGTTGGGGTAGTCGCCGAAATTGCCACCATACTGTGCCGATTCGAAATTGATAGTGCAAAGATGACTCGAATGATTTCCAGCACAATAATCACACATCACCGCCATATTTTGAATATTCTGTGCTTCTAAAGCCTCAAGGCTCCTCAAAATTATCTTCATGGTGTACCTCGAAAAGAAAAAAGCATTAAAACAGAAAAATAAATGATAAAATAAACTAAAAACAAGTTTATATACAAGTTTAAATTAAGATCAATTTGATTATAATTAATATTGAAAACACTAGAAAAATAATTTCCCGGCAGCGGCGCCAAAAACTTGTTGTCCGATTTGTATAATGAAAAATACGCGCAAATATACACAGTGAACAAGTAATAAAGAGCAAGTAGAGTATCGATCCCATGAGGAATTATTACTAATCTTTTCCAAGTACTAACCTTTTATCATCTCAATCTTATTTAAACCAACTATTTATCTTTTTGTAGTTTCGTACTAATGAAGATAACAAATAATCAAAGAACTATAGAAAGCTTTTAAACTAAGGAAAGTCTAATTTTAACAAGTCTAAGATCACAATTTCCCCCAACACTTCATTTAAATATCCTAACTCTCTCTTTTCAACTAGTTAAATCACAAGAATTGTCATCCGAGAAATAACAATTACATAAAAGCCTCTCTCGATGGTCAATTATGAATCTTCCTAATGCGGCATGTAGGTATATGTCTGTCCTACATACTATCAAGAGACCAATATCAAGAATAATTAATAAGACACATGTCACGAGAAAATCTCGTTAACTACTCCTACAATTATCAACTTTCACATAGGAAGTCATTAAGGATAGATTCTCAATTAGATGCATACGGTATTTAGGTATATCTCTATCCTAAATACTATCAAATTATCTATTCTTGAGGATAATGAATAAGACACACATCACATAATCTTATAGACTACCCATAAGAATCTCCAATTTTTGCATGATATCATAACTAGGTCAAAAACCTATAATCCGTTTGTCAAGTTCATATAGGTTCCCAAGGTAATTACGAGCCAAGTAATTAATCTATAAGCATAGGTTATAATAACCAATTCATAAGTAATCAATTAATAGCAAAGAGAGAGAAATCAATACAAACTATGTGTTGGGTTCCATTGAAATCTTAGAAATTAGGATCTAGTTCTTGGTAACTAGCACAAACATCATGCCCAATTTATACATGTTATTTAGGATTACAAAATTAAGAGGAAACAAGAGATAAGAGATAACAACACCCCTTTTGATGATTTTCAGAATTGCCTTGCTTGGATGGTGATGATCTCTAGCTCAAATATCCCCAAATCTTGCACTCATTTGGCCTTAGAACCTTATCTTTTGCTGAATTCTCATTTGTATTGCATCACAATGCTCTTAATTTGGATGTTTAGAGTAGCCTCCCAAGTTCTAGATCAGATGTTAGAAGTGTTGGATGTCACAAAATGGAGGCTACATGTTCTATTTATAGCATTACATCATAAAACCCTAAAAAACTTAGTAAAATCGCTGGATCCCTGCCTTGGAGAGCCTAGGCGCTTGAAATGAACTACGAAAGAGCACCTAAGCGCTTGGCCATTTTTTGGAATTTTTAGCTTTGACGTTTGTTGGTAAAATAGTCATAACTTCTTCGTCCGAACTCAGATTTAGGTTATTCAAGAGGCTCCGAAAAGCTTAGAAGTAGCTCTACAACTTTCATTCTTTGAGTTCGGAAAGATACCGGCTGGAGATAGGCTCAAATTGGCCTGGAAACAGCTGCTGTGTAAAATGCATGCACAATCCGATGGTAAAATGACCATAACTCTCACATACGAACTTCAATTGGGATTTTTCAAGATGTTCCGGAAAGCTGAGGAGAATATCTACAACTTTTGTTCTTTGAGTTTTGAGAGATACAAATTGGATCAAGCTTGAAATTGAGAAACAAGCGGCTGTTGTGCCAAATTCAAGTCGAAAACGCGTAAGTGGCAACTCTAAACATTGATCCAAGAAGCTTTTATTTCAATTCCTACACAACAAAGTAAAAATAAATAAAGGCATACAAAAACACATAACAGCAATATAAAACCACACAATTTACAATAAGCTGAAAACACATAAGAACCAAACGAAATAGCTAAAGCCTTACAAATTATCAAGGCCAAAAGTACCTAATTTGTGTATATAAAACACACTCATCATATAGATATTGGTCAACCCTTCTAATCCAAATAGAAATTGGGTTTCATTCAATTAATTAAACTCCTTTAATTAATTAGGCTTCCAACACATTGAGAATAATTAATTACACTCCTTTAATTAATTTGCCTCCTAATCTTATTAGGAATAAATGAGAGTAGTTGTATTAAATTAATTCCTAAAATCCTTTAGAAATTAAAATAATAATAACTGTAATAATATTAATAAAGACTCCTCTTATTAATTTATATTTAATATTTTCAAAATATTAAATACTAAATATTAAGTTATTTAATTTATTATATCACATTAGATTAAATTAATTACATTTAACATATTATTACGATTATTTCATTATCTTTTGTTGGGTTTATATGTTACACATACATGTAATCAAATCACACAATAAGGGCGGAAGCACTACAAAATAGATTTTAAAATTTTATACAAACCCTCACCAAGATCATGCTTTGTGCTCAATCATCAATCAACAGAAAAAGAAGGATAAATCAGAATCATACCCTCGTAGAAACTAGCTTCCACATGTACGAGTTCAACTCCTTGCTCTTCGTAATCTCCTTGAATCTTTTGGATTGATTCTTTCCTTTGATAAACGTTAGCCACCCAAGTGTTTAGCCTCTAGAGGTGATCCACCAAGGAAGATGAATTGTTCAAGAAGGAGGGTGATTGGCTAAATCCTAGTTTTTTTATTCTCTGTAGAAAAGGAGTACTGTCCAACTATTAGAATTACATCTACTAATATCTAATATAAGACTCATCTTATATAGATATTGGTCAACCCTTCTAATCTAATTAGAAATTGAGTTTCATTTAATTAATTAATTAAATTCTTTTAACAAATTAGACTTCCCAACACAATGAGAATAATTAGTTACACTCCTTTATTAATTTGCCTCCTAATCTCAGTAGGAATAATTGAGAGTACCAATATTAAATTAATTCTTAAACTCCTTTAAAATTAAAATAATAATATTAATAAGACTCCTCTTATTAATTTATATTCAATATTTCTAAAATATTAAATAATACATATTAAGCTATTTAATTTATTTTATCATCATAGATTAAATTAATTACACTTAACATATTATTACGATTATGCCATTACCCTTTTAAATAATTATTCTTCCTTTTATGGTGTGACACTTTAGGTTCTCCATATTAAACTAGTTTTGAATAAATCAATTAGAAAAATTCTAATCTTATTTAAATAAATAAATTAAACTAATAATCTATTTAAATAAATAATATTTATTCTATAGTATGGATAAGCCTCCCTAGCGATCAGCAACTTTCTAGATAATATAGATTTAAACATTAATCATAAAAGAACCTTTGAGTTAATAGTTACTGTACAATTCAATCCTTCCACCATATAATGTCCCAATTAAATATAAGACATGGAATTACTGTCAAGTATTATTTTATTTAATTATATGTATTTCGATTAGAAAATGCACAACTCCAAATAATGCAAATTGGAAACTCCTTTCTAATTTCATTCTGCCTTGGCCAAGGACTACTGGTTTGTCATTTAACGAATTACATATGACATATCTCTTCTTTTACTAGAAGCGGTAGATTCTTTATTGATCATTCATTATCTCCATATATAATTTATTACACCCAAGCATACCCTTAGATATACCCTAAAGGTCTTAAGGAATAAGTCAAAGTATAATTCATTACACACAAGATACTATGATGATCTCAAGTTTGAGGATCATTTGTACTACTATTACATTAGGAATTCTTATTGACCGACAAGTAAAACTCCATTAGGTATTTCTTAGTGAGTCACGTTCAGTGTATTTATTCTCCAATAAGCACCTACATACTTGCTTTAGTGTCTCCACACAAATGATCACGAGATCAATCATCATCATCCAATGAGCAAGCAACATATGTATCAATCTATCCGAATTTACTAATCCCTTTTTTTAGTAATCCAGCGATTGGGAACTATTTTAGTTTTTAGCTTTCTACGAGTTTAGATCCCATTAGCATGATCAACATCACGATTTTAAAAACATTGCTTAAAACTATGGGTTATTTAAATATTATAAAAGCAGCATCATGTAGATAATTAAATGTCTTTAATAAATTAATACTTTTATTAATAAATAAATAAGATCGTTTACAAAGTATATGCTTTATCATCATACGTGATTGACTTGTATGCATACTACTTTCAATCTCTCACTTGCACTAAAGTCAATCGCCATGGTATCTCATACCCATCTTCTCTAAGTGACGATTAAACTGATGTTGTGTTAAAGCTTTATTAAATGGATCTGCAATGTTGTCTTGAGAGTCTACACGCTTCAAGGTGACGTCTCCTCTTTCAATGATTTCCTTGATCAATTTACATCGCCGCAACACATGTTTGGATTTCTGATGAGACCTAGGTTCCTTAGCCTGCTCAACAGCTCCGGTGTTGTGACAGTATAAGGGGACTGCTCCTCCAATGCTAGGAGCCACACTAAGTTCGGTTATGAGCTTCTTCATCTAAATAGCCTCCTTTGCAGCTTCACTTGCAGCTATATACTCTGCCTTTGTCACTAAATCAACAACTATTTGGTGTTTGGAACCCTTCTAACTCACTGCGCCACCGTTAAAGGTATACACATACCCCGAAATGAATTTACGGTCATCTTGGTCCATTTGAAAACTTGAGTCTGTGTAGCCCTCGAGTTTTAATTCAGACCCACCGTAGACAAGAAATACATCCTTAGTCCTTCGTAAGTACTTTAGGATATTTTGTACTGCCTTCCAGTGCTCTTCTCCTGAATTCGACTGATATCTGCTTGTTATACTAAATGCACGAGTGACATCCGTTCTAGTACATATCATACCATACATGATAGATTCTATTGCTTAAGCATAAGGGATCTTACTCATACGGTCTTTCTCCTTAGGTATTTTTGGGGCCTATTTCTTGGAGAGATGTATTCCACGGCTCATTGCTATGAAACCTCTTTTGGAATCTTCCATGCTAAACCTCTTTAGCATCAAGTCAATGTATGTTCCTTGGGATAAACCAAGCATCCTTTTAAATCTATATCTATAGGTCTATATCCCCAAAATATAAGATGCTTCTCCCAAGTCCTTCATGGAGAAATGTTTAGATAACCAGATTTTAATTGATTGTAGCATAGGAATGTCATTCCAAATCAGTAATATATCATCAACATATAATACAAGAAATGAAACAGCGTTCCCACTAACCTTGTTGTACACACATGGTTCATCCTTATTTTTGATAAAATCAAACTCTTTGATTGTCTCATCAAAAGAGATGTTCCATCTATGAAAAGCTTGCTTCAATCCATAAATGGATCGTTGTAGCTTACAGACTTGATTTGTTCAAACTTGTTAGTTCCCAGAGGGCACACAATAGATCTAGAAGGGGGGGGGGTTGAATAGATCCTTTTCACTTTAAGGTTTTTTCCATTTCTTTTGTATTGCTAAGTATTTAGTATATGACAAGCATAAGAATCAGTTCATGCACAGCGGAATAAGTTAACGATCCCCTTCAAAGATATCTTCTTAATTTTAGTTCTAATGTAAGTTTAGGTGTAAGAGATTATAACAGTTATAATAGTTATAGCAGTTATAGTGTATAATGTAAATGACATAAATTCAATGATACAAGGGATTTTAAGCGGTTCACAGACTCAAGCTCCTAATCCACTCTTCTGCTTCAACAAGCAGGGATTCCACTAAGGAAATGGTAACTCTTGAATCACTAAGATTCCATAAAGGCCAGCAGCCTTGGAACTGTAGACTAAGCCGAGCAGGCTTAGAATCTCTTGTACCCTCCGGTACTCAGCAAGCCCAACAAACTTGACTTTGATTTAGTCCTTAGGACAAAAACCCCTCAGGCCGTGGTTGTTTGTTGATTGTTGTTGGTGCTGAGCTGCTAAGATGACATTAAACTTATTCATCCTCTGGTACTTAGCAGCTTGGTGTGATCTTCAGGCATTCTGCATTGAGACTGGATCACTATTGATGGACTGCTAAGATGTATATGAAGAACGACATCCTTGAGTACTTAGTAGTCTATCACATATTCCTTAGTGCAGTTGATCTTTGTTGTTGATGCTTGACTTTATTTGATTTCAGCTTTGCACACTATCACCATTGAGGATCTGCTAAGTCTTTGAACTTTAGGTAGACTCCATCTGGTACTTAGCATCCCTTGAACACTGAATGATTTCTGTACAGATTCTTCTCTGCAACTACTTCTCTTCAGCTCAGGTTGTCCATGGTGAAATGTAGAGTGGCTTTGGAGATCTGCCTCTGGAATACCACTCTATCTCTTATCTTCGTAACCTTCTCGGCTCTCAGCACAGATGCCTTTGTGGTTGGCATTCTCCTTCGTGTTGAGTGAAACCTTCAATAGTTAAAGCCCTTCATCATGGTTTGCTTCACTTCTACTATAGTAGTCTCACTGCCACCGAGACATATTCTTTGTTAAGCTCTGTAGAACTCTCGTAGAGTCAACAACTATCCATCTTTGAAGCTGCAGCTGTTATATACTCCTCCATCATCTTCCTATTGGAAAATAGCCGTTGAAAGCTATTTGAATTGCTTTAAGGACTCTGAGTTATTTGGTGCAGACTGATGACTTGACGTGACAACACCTTTTTGACTTTCTTGACACAGCAGTCAGCCATTTCACCTAACACCTCTGAGCAGTCACTTTCAGAGGTCAGGTTGGTAGTCACATTAACTTCTTCTTTTTGTTTCCTTGACTCGAACCAAAGGAGTTATGTTCATGCATCGATGCTCTCAATCAGCAATGTTCGAATGTTAGTCTTCATATTGAGTCATTGCTAAGACTCAATAATCAGATGACTGAACTCCACGATTCTAATGCAGATGACTATGTGCTTGATCGTAGTTGGTCTGTTGGTCGTTGCTCATTAACTAGTTTTGACAACACTACGATTCTAAGAGTGTTCTTTAGATTGACAATGTAGAACCTCTCGCTCTTCACTCTTGCAGTGCTTCAACGATTCTGCTTGCCTTGACTTGCATCAGGAACCGACAACTTGTCTGATTGCTTTGGCCCTTCTGGTTTGCAAGACTCTTCTGATTAGTCATGCTCTGCTCTCTCAACATTCTACATTGTGATCTCTCATTCACTCTTTATGGTGAGGCTAAGCATAGACAATCCTTTTCGTCTGTTCTCTATAGGTTGGCCAATGTCACTGTATGTGCTTCATCAGTTCTTGTTGTTCGTTTGGCAAACACCACGATCGTAGTCACCACTACGATCGTTGTAATCTGTTAGTTTGTTAGACACTATAATCGATGTCTTCCTTTTTATAGTCACTTCATTCATTGTCTTCTAAAGATCGCTTGTGGAAGACTTCTCCTGAATGGCTTCACTTCTCAATAAGTACTGATGATAGAGTTAGTTCCTTGATCTTCTGTTAGCTTGCAGGCCATTCAGAGAGTGCTCTTTGATCTTCTCCAAGCGGACTTGTGTCTGAACCTTGACTGCTTTTCCTAGAGACTGCGATCTTTATATACTTCAGTAGTGCTCAGTTGTTGAGAATCGTGGAGTGCTCTATGATTCTTCCTTGGCATTTGTGAGCACTTGACAGACTATGTCTAAGCCTTGTTCTGCAAACTGTGATCTGGCTTAGGTTTTGCAAACACTACGGCTCCCAGTACAGTATGCGATTCTGAGAGCAGATCATAAGACATACTACGATTTCTGCCTTAACCATTGCAGTCTTTTGATTGATCTACCCGACAATAATTTTTACCTCTGTTATGATCTATAGGCTCCACGACTTCGAGTGTGGCCTATGATTCTTGACATGGCTTGGTAGGCGCTCAACAGGCTCTTCGACAGGCTATCTCCACGATTCTGAGATTGGGTTCCTGATAGTTTATAGCTTCGAGAAAGTGTTCTTCGACACACCACGATTCTGCCTTGTCTCTCCTGGCAGACTACGACTTTCGAAACTGACTATCTTTACAGACTACGATTCTTCCTTGATAGACTCCGATTCTTCCTTGTCTCTCCTAGCAGACTACGAAGGCTGGTGTAGTGCTTGACGATCAGACTGGCCTGTCTATTATATTTTATAAGATCAACCTAATAAGCTTGATCTTTCTATTTATAGTCCTTGTATATCATAATCTTTTGAAAGACTTCATAAAGTTGGTTGTTCATGTAGGATCAACCTAACATATTTGATCTTTTCAGTCTAAGTCCTTGTACACATGTCTATCATCTATTAACGACTTTACAGCTTTCATCAATGCATATATATTTGCATATTCATTCATTTAAGATCATAATCAAATCTTATATAAATAGGAAAATAACATTCTCATGCATATTCCTTACACAACCTTTGAAATAAATCCCTCTGGCTGTGTCATATACACATCCTCCTCAAGTTTTCCATTGAGGAAGGCCATTTTCACGTTCATCTGCCAGATCTCATAGTCGTAATAAGCTGCAATTGCAAGAAAAATCTGAATGGACTTGAGCATAGCTAGTGGAATGAAGGTTTTATAGTAGTCAACCCCTTGTCTTTGTTTGAAACCTTTTGCAACTAGTCGGGCCTTATAGGTCTCTACCTTACCGTTCGCTCTAGTCTTTCTTTTAAAGACCAATTTACACCCAATAGGCTTAATGCCTTCAGGTGGTGAAACCAAAGTCCATACTTGGTTCTCATCCTTGGAGGTCATCTCGAATTTCATTTCTTCAAGCCATTTCCCTGAATCTTTATTACTCATAGCTTATTCGTAATTTATTGGATCATCATCATCCATGACGCATAACTCATCGTCATCCTCTATTACAAATCCATACTTATCAGGTATCTTCGGTACTCTACCAGATTTACGAATTTGGCATTGTACAGTAGGTTCTTCCACCTGGTCAGGTACCTGATTTTGATCCGTAGTAATTTGTGGTTCTTGAACTTCTTCAAGATATATCTTACTCCCACAGACCCTTCATGGATAAACTCATTTTTCAAGAAGGCAGCATGTTTCGCAATAAACTCCTTTTGATTAGTTGGATGATAGAAATAATACCCTAAAGTTTCTTTAGGGTATCCCACAAATCTACACTTGTCGGATTTAGTCTATAGCTTATCATTTTTAAACTTTTTGACATAAGCTGGACAATCTCAAGTCTTAACATGCTTAAGATTTGGTTTCCTCCCTTTCCACATCTCATATGGAGTCTTTGGGGAGGATTTGGTAGGAACCTTATTAAGTAGGTATGCAGCCGCTTCTAGGGCATAACCCCAGAAGGAAATTGGAAGATCGGTAAAACTCATCATGGAACGAACCATGTCCAACAATGTTTGATTTCTCATTTCAGATACTCCATTTAACTGTGGTGTACCTGGTGGAGTCCATTGTGAGATTATACCATTATCTTTGAGACAATTGAGAAACTCACCGCTTAAGTATTCTCCACCTCGATCTGATCGAAGAATCTTAATACTTTTTCCAGTTTGTTTCTCTACTTCACTTCTGAACACTTTGAACTTTTCAAACGATTCAGATTTGTATTTCATTAAATACACATATCCAAATCTTGAGTGATCATCAATGAAAGTAATAAAATAAGAATACCCTCCTCATGCATTCGTTGTCATAGGTCCATAAACGTCTGCGTGAACCAACGCTAACAACTCTGTAACTCTTTCTCCTTTTTCACTAAAAGGAGATTTTGTCATTTTACCCATGAGACAAGATTCACAAGTTGGATATGATTCATAATCAAATAGCTCTAAGAGCCCATCCTTATGCAACTTGGATAATCTTGTTTCAATGATATGACCGAGTCTATAATGCCACATATAGGTATAATTAACATCAACTCTTTTCTTTTGAAATATATTTTCATGCAAGCCAAGTATATAAAGTCCATTTCGCAAATTACCAACACCATATAAAACATTGTTATTTTAAATAGAACAACTGCTGTTCTTTATTATAATGTCAAATCCATTCATATCTAATATGGAAATAGAATTAATATTTCTAATGATATTCAGAACAAAATAACAATTATTTAAAATAATGGACTTGCCCGTAGGTAGTGCTAAACAATAAGTGCCTACAGCTAATGCAGCAACCTTTGCTCCAATTCCCACTCGTAGGACAACCTCATCATTGTTCAGCTTTCTACTTCTGACCAGTCCCTGCACAGTATTATATATGTGAGAACCACAGCCGGTATCCAATACCCAAGTAGAATTTTAACTCTCTGAAAAATTAATTTCAATCAGAAACAAACCTTGATTAGGATTTGAAGCTTCTCAAAGCTGCTTCTGCTTTTGTTCTGCAAGGAAATCTTTGCAGTTCCTCTTCCAATGACCCGACTTGTTGCAATGGAAGCACATTCCTTTGCTATCTGGAAGCACATTCCTTTGCTATCTGGATCAAGTTTCTTTTATTCCTTCCTATTCACCTTGCCCTTAGCCTTCTTAGATTTCTTCTTTTCAGAAGATACCTTGGGCCTCTTCCTTTTCTTGGAAGAATAATCCACCATTAAGACATGGTTTTTCTTGGATGGGAAGTAACCTTTAGCAGTTTTCAACATGTTAAGTATTTCAGGCAAGCTGACATCCAACTTATTCTTGTGAAAATTCACAAAAAATTGTGAGAAGGACTTAGGGAGTGACTGCAAGACTAAGTCTTGACTCAACTACCCATCCATGATGAACCCAAGCTGTTCAAGGCGTTCAATCAGATTTAAGTGTTAACATTTAAAATGTAACGCGATATCTTAAACTTAAACAAACATATAATCAGATAGACACTTACTATCTTAATTCTAAAAACTTATTTACTTAATCAAATATATATTCATATTCATTCAACAAGTTCATAGGACTCCATATCATATAATATAAATATTGCTAAAAACATCTATCATTCCCTGGTGACAACAAGTGTCGGGAATCTCTACTACAACTTATACAAAAGTTGGGGGTAATACATTACACACATATGCATATCATACACACATTTCATACCATACATAATTATATAATACTTATCCTACTTGTTTCCTACACCCTCCCTTGATTCTGGACAACCTTTCGCCTGATGAACTACCAACCCACATAGAAAACATGCACCTTGCTTCAGATTGAGACAATGTGGAGAGATATGTCCCTCATGTCCACAATTGTAGCAAATTTTTTTGCTTTCCTGCATATGCCTTAATGATTCCTTTTTACAGTTTGTACATTTTTCTATTTTTTTTAAAGTTTCCTGAGTTATAATTAGAGTTTTCTACATCACGGTCATTCATATTTCTTTTCCCCTTCTGGTTTGGAGCTGCACACGATATGTTGCATTTGGTTCCCATCTTTTCAATTTGGATCTTCAACTTATCTTGTTCTTCCATTATTTTGATTAAATCCTTTTGCAATTGACTATTTAGTAACTTTTATATTTCCCAAAACTTTTCCAGAGAAGAAACCTTATGTGACGAACGAGATTTTGTAATTTAATTTGAATATTTATCAAATTAAATAAATATTTTTTGATGATTTAATTATTGAATTAAATAATTAATTGATGAATTCGTGGTAGATTAATTTAATTATATGTGTTACATTGATTAAATTAATGTAGAGAATTTTATTATTCAAAGTATGAATTTAATTGAGCTTATTCGATTAAATGAATTATTTAATAAGCATAATGTTATTATAATTAGTTTAATAATTAATTAGAGATTTAATGATTTGACATAATTAATAAATGAGAATTTTAAAAATGTGATTCTGTGATTTAATGTGGAATTGTTCTATTTTATTTAATTAATTTAAATAATATTATATGACTAATTGAGTGTGACATTATTAAACTATATAATAAGAGTTTAATTAAATTAAATGCAAAGGTGATATAAAGGAATGGCCAAACAATGCCCTAAGGGGAGTTGCACCAGTTAACCCATTACGGATTAACTGATGCCACTAACTTACCATTATATACATATTATGTTATATACATATATTATAGCCTTATATCTATATCAGTTCATATATCATATTCATATTCCATCAGAGAACTAAATAAAGAGAATAGAGAGAAAAACTTGAGAGAGATTGAGAATTGAAGAAGAAGGCTTAAGGTTCTAGAGTTCTTTATCATCATCTTATCAAAAAGCAAAGGGTAATTCCTTATTTGAGATTCTAAGTTCGTGTTTTTATACTTTCTCCATGAAAACTATTTTTAAAGGTCTCTGTAATTAAAGTATGGATGAATTATTGTGTATATGATGATATGTATGTTAGTATATTTTCTTAATATGTTTTACATCATGTATTCATGTTTAAAACAATCAATGTCATGTAAGCATGCTTTAATTGGAGTTTCATGAACTAAAGAGTATAAAAGTTGTATATATAGTCCTTATGGCCCTTACGAACAATTGTATGCCATGAATGATTTGTTTAACTTAAATTTGAGAGTATATTATGATAATACTTGTAAAACAAAGAAAACAAACTTTGAACGGACGGATTTGGAGTTATAACGAATCTGTGACGTCAAATTTCATGTTTTTCTTCAAAACCGTCAAGAACACCAAGAACTGTAAAAAATCATGATTTGATCGAGTAATTGCATGATTTAAGATGTTAAAAACATGGTAGTAATATTGTATGATGTTTCTATGAAGTTTATACTTCATAGAAATCACGGTGTTAGTTTAATTTGCATTTAATTGGAGTAATTGGGCCAACGGACTGTCAAAATCGCGAACCAGAACATGCACCAGCAGGGGGCTTCGCCCCAGAGGGTCCTCATAGGCTTAAAGCCCCGCCCCAGCGGGGGTGGGTGCTGGCCGGAGTGAAAAAAATATAAACTGAGACTATTTTAATCTCCTGTAGTAAAATTAGCATAACTTCTTCATCCGAATTCCGATTAAGGTGATTCAAGATGATTCGGAAAGATAACGAGTAGATCTACAACTTTCATTGTTTAAGTGTTTCGATTTGAAATCGTTAAAAGGGGACAAAATGGTTATCGTTTTGTTTGATGCGTAGTCAAAGGCAATCAGAGGGCGTCGGACATGCCCGTACGCTAGTGTAATGCTCTCGATGATAAAAGATGTTATAAATTATAAAACATGAATATTATGAAATTAATGATGTTTAACATTAATCAATGATGTGTTAGACAAATTGCATGAGCATGTTAAGCGTACGCAAGAGGGATAAGTCGGGTGTGCGACTAATGAATGTTGAAACGTCATGCCAAGTGTAATAATATGCTATAACATGCTTGAGGACTTGTTGAACATGTAATGCTAAGCTATAACATGTTATTAACACATATTATATGATTGAAGTTTATGTTAATAAAACTAAGTTGTTAACATGTAGAAGATAATGTGAAGGTTTAATTTAACAAACTAAGTGCGAATTTTATTATTATGATTGTAAAACTTGATTATGATTGTTTAAAGGATTATACCTATGTGATACCCATATTGTGAATTCATACTTATGTTATGTGATTAGTTAATAAGTTATCACTTGGAACCAAGTTGTAAGTTGAACTTAAAAGAAAAGTTCAACAATTGAACATATAAGTTATAAAACTAATCGACATCATATGCATAACGTAATGTGTAGGACGTTGAGGAATTGAATTGTAACTATATTTGTAGCTTGTGCATGAGGCAAGTATTCTATCTGTAACTCATTATCGTTAAGCAAGTTTTTATCTAAACTCTTTAAGTTGAATAAACATTCTATTCCTTATTCTTATGTCAAGCAAGTTACTAAACTCAAAGTTTACTTTTATTGAGTAAGTTTTTTATTCTTGAAATATTATCATGATATAAGTTCTTATACTTGTTAGTGTAGTTGAGATTTCATATGAGATATTATATTACCTTTAAAAGCATGATTCAAGTTATACAATACTTATTTGATTGTGTACTCTTGAGAAGTTATTATTCAATTTGAATATTGTTTATTGTTGAACCTTGTAAGACTAGCGAATCCTTATTGATTCGACTAGTCCATAGTTGATGAACGTTCTAAATTCTAGAACTATTAGCGATCTTATCCAAACCAAACTTCCTTTGGTGCGGACTTTGATGTCAAACTGAGATGAGCAACCCTATTATAGGGGATTGACGATGCTTTAGCGTTAAGATATTGTGCACAGTATGGGTACTAAGGGATGATCCCCCTAAGTATGAGAAGTAAGGTCCATAGTCTTAGTATGACTGTTAAATATTTAAAGTGAAAATACTTGACAACCTAGGACAGAGTTCAAGGTCTTATGACCCTCAGATGTACGAGAAGTAGAGTCCATAGTCTTATGACTGTTAAAGGTTTCAAGTATAAACACTTGACAACCTAGGACATAGTTCGAGGTTTTATGACCCTCAGATGTTCATTTGATTCTTTTTATTCATTCTTGATTCAAAAGCCAAGTTTCATATTCAGAAGTCTTTGATTCACTCGCATGTTATTATATTGTTGTTATATTATTATACTTGTGGGCAATCGTGCTCAGTCTTGCGTAATAATAACATTGCAGTTAAATGTCCGACGAGCCTTCTACTAGCAAAGGCAAGGGCAAGGTCAACAAGTGACGAAGACTTGTTTTTTATTTGATATGTTTATGTTTCAGACTTATGTTAATGTTGTGTAAGACTTATTATTTGTTTATATTTTTGCACAGATGTTTAAGGTTAGTTTGACCTGGGATTTATTATGTATTAATTATTTCAGATGTTGTAACCCCTTAAGGGGTGATGATGGATTTATTTCTATCTATTGCATGGTTGATATTTATTATGGGTAGATAGATAGATGACATTTGTACAGTGAACACCAAATCTCGTGGAAATTGAAGTACCCGAATTTAGTGGTGTCACAGGTTGGTATCAGAGCTGTAGGTTATGAACCTTAGGTGGAGGAAAACCTTAGGATAGTAGCCTTCGAGAATATAGTAATGATAACTCTTATTGAGTTCTAAGAAAGATAATAAATTAACTTATATGCTATATGCTTAAACTTATATACTTGCGAGAGTATCGATTAGCATCACTTAATAACTAAGACTTAAAATTTGATTTCTCAGGATGGTGGATGTTGGAGGATCCAGTCAGCCTAGGGATGTTGTACCCCAAGTTGATATTGAGGAGGAGCCCCGAGACATTCATACGGTCTGGGAGCAGTTAGTTCGACGAGAGCCATCTCCTTTGATCACAGTTGTTGGTCAGGAGCATGAGCCGATGTTTGAATCAGAGGAGGACTCTGAGGAGATTGAGATTCAGGTTGAAGCAGCCGAGGAGGAGGATGAAGACCCTGAAGAGTTTTCACCGAACTCTATCAGTGCTAAGATGTACGATGAACTGTATGACCGTAACATAGAGTTACGGGATACTATTCAACAGCATGAGCCAGTTTGTGGTCATGAGAATTAATGTTTTGAATAAGTTAAGTTTATAATTTAGTACAGTCGTAGTTTATAGTGGTATAGATATAGTATCTGGGCTAAACAATTTCGTCAGAGAGCGGCGGTTAATACTAACTAGCAACCGATCTAACTCACTGTGAAAGACAGTGTAGACGAGACGGAAAACTAGTTTGTTGGTTGTTTGTGGGAAACCACTCAGTATACTATATTGAATACTGTTAGAGAATCGAAGTGTGCTAAATATAATGAAACTGAAGAATGGCATTGAAGATGAATCTGCAAAGCATACCACAGTAGAGGAGACAGACTATACGTTTCAGAATGCGATTGATAAGGCCCTGGATCGGGTTATGAGTTATCCAGTTCAGTTCAAGGATCTACCTTAATATATGCTAGATCGCAGGACGAAGTCCCTCATTATGGAAGAAGAGAACAGTAAAGTTGTTCGATGCCTTAATAGGTCGTGATAGAAACAGTTTGATTATGTGAATATTTATTTAATAGTTAATAATGTAAATTCTGATGTGCTTATAAACAGAGGAATATTTTGATGATTTAAATCCTGTAGATTCTTTATCTCGGGATAGTTGATGTAAATAGCAGTGATGTTATCGTATTATGTTAAAAACTTTTGATTAAAATAAAATATCTGAGTTATTTGAGATGTTATATGTTTAGTGATTATGTTAAAATGTTTAAGCTAAGTCTTAGATATTTAAAGACTGAAGAAAGATCTGAAAAACGTATATCTTAATAGAAATATGCCGTCGAGAGGACACCCTAACCGTCGACCAGCCCCGAGAAAGGTCAACGAACAATAACAACGCTAATGCCAACACAAACCCCATTCAGCAGTTGGTGAATCTTCTGACAGGAGCAATGAACAATCAGCCACAAACTCCACCGAACACCTCGTTCAAGGATTTCAAGGCGGTGGGACCGCCAGAATTTAAGGGAACCATGAACCCAATTGAGGCGCATACTTGGGTTATGGAAATGGAAAAGGTTTTCAACGTCGCTAGAGTGAGTGAAGATCAGAAGATGGCTTATGCAACGTTTATGTTAAAGTCAGAAGCCAGCTATTAGTGGCAGGCAAACAAGGTACGAGGAGGACAATGTGTGATAACTTGGGAAAAGTTTAAAGTAATGTTTTTCCATATGTACTTCTCGATGAGCTCACAGAACCAGATGGAGGTACAGTTTTTGGAATTAATGCAAGGTGACATGTCTGTGCCAGACTATGCTGCGAGATTTAATGAGTTGGCTAGGTTCGCAGCGTACCAAGTGCATGCCGATGAGAGGAAGGTTAGGAGATTTGAACAGGGACTGGAGCCCTGGTTGTATTGCAAGGTGTCGATGTTTCTGTTAAACACCTTTGCGGAAGTATTGGAAAAGGCTATCATCACTGAAGGAAGGAGCGATGCTATGACAAAGTACAATCAAGAGCTGAAGAAGTAGAAAAGTGAAGGTGAGGGTAACAGCAAGGCCAGTGGTAGTAACACTAAGGGAGGTAACAGTCAAAAGAGAAGGGGGAGAGATAGCACATCGAACGGAAATCAGCAAGGAAGCCAGAAGAAAAGTATAAAAGCATGTCCAACCCGCGGGAAGAATCACCTGGGGGTCTGTATGAAAGGAAAACAGGTGTGCTACAATTGTGGTCAGGAAGGCCACACAGCACCTAACTGTCCTAAACCAAAGAAAGGCGCATGCTTCACTTGCGGCTCAAAGGATCACTTGGCTAGGGACTATTCTAAGAAAGGATCTGGAGGGGTAGGAATAGGAGGAAACAAGGGAAACAACGGTGGCAATGCTCTAACTATCACGGGATCAACCGCAACCAATCGATCGACTGCCAGGACGTTCAATATGACACTGCAGGATGCTGTGCAGTCTCGCGATGTGGTGTCAGGTATCATTCCGATCAATAAAGTTAATGCTTATGTATTATTTAATTAGGGTTCTATTTGTTCATTTATATCTGATGACTTTGCTAAGAACTTAGAATTGCCTAAGGATGAGTTAGAATACCCTATGAACATAGAAATTACGAATAGAGAAGTGATCCCTGAAAAGTACATACACAAAAATTGTAGAGTGGATATTAAGGGTAACATTATGAATGTAGATATTACTCCGATTAGACTTGGGGAAATCGACTATATCTTGGAAATGGACTGGCTATTCAATTATGGGATTATGATTGATTGCCAGAGAAAGTATATTAACCTTATGACTCCGTCAAAGGTTATGTTTTATGACAGCAAGTCGCCTAGACAAGCGAGTTGTCTGACGATGATGTAGGCCATGAAGTTGTTAAGACAAGGTTGTATAGGATATTTAGCCTACATAGTCGACAGTCGTAAAGAGAACTCAAAATTGGACGAGATACCAGTCGTGAGGGACTTCGCAGATGTATTTTTGGACGATTTTCTAGGACTTCTGCCAAACAGAGAGGTTGAGTTTGTGATCGACTTGGCGCCAAGAACGACTCCAATATCAAAGGCACCGTACCGGATGGCTCCGATAGAGATGAAAGAGTTGATGGTATAACTGTAAGAGCTACTGGGCAAGAAGTACATACAACTGAGCGTATCACCATGGGGAGCGTCGGTGTTATTTTTGAAGAAGAAGGACGGGACGATGCGACTCTGCATCGACTACAAAGAACTGAATAAGGTCACCATTAAGAATAGATATCCATTATCGAGGATCGACGATCTGTTTGATCAATTGAAAGGAGCGAGATACTTTTCAAAGATAGACTTGAGGAGTGGTTATCATCAGCTGAAGGTGAGACCAGAGGATGTTCCGAAGAAAGCGTTTAGGACTCGATATGGTCACTAAGAATTTCTGGTGATGTCATTTGGTCTAACGAATGCTCCTACAGCATTTATAGGCCTAATGAACGGAGTGTTCAAGCCATTTTTGGACAAATTCGTGGTGGTCTTTATTGACGACATTTTGGTATACTCGAAGACCAAGGAAGAACATGTAGAGCGTCTGAAATTAGCATTAGAGGCGTTGAGAAGAGAGAAGTTATACGCCAAATATTTGAAATGGGAATTCTGGATTGAAAGGGTGCAATTTCTTGAACAGGTGATCGATGAGGACGGAATTTCGGTAGATCCCTCTAAAGTCAAAGCTGTGATGAACTGGGATCAGCCAAAAACGCCGTCAAAAGTGAGAAGTTTTATTGGATTAGCATGTTATTATAGAAGATTCATTCAAAAATTTTCCAAGATCGCAACTCCGCTGACGAATTTGACTAGGAAATCGGTGAAATTTGTTTGAACGGAAAAGTGTGAGGAAAGCTTCCAAGAGCTGAAGAAAAGATTTAGTTCAGCACATGTGTTATCTCTTCCGGATGACACAGGAAATTTTATGGTTTATAGTGATGCGTCGCATAAAGGACTTAGTTGTGTGCTTATGCAAAAAGGCAAGGTTATTGCGTATGCATCACGACAATTGAAGGATTACGAGAAGGGGTATCCGACCCATGATTTGGAGTTGGCGGCAGTGGTATTTGCTTTGAAGATTTGGAGACACTATCTTTATGGGGAGAAGTGTGTGATATATACAGACCACAAAAGTCTGAAATATATTTTTACACAAAAGGACTTGAATATGCGCCAGAGAAGGTGGCTGGAGTTAATTAAGGACTATGATTGCGAGATTTTATACCATCCGGGTAAATCAAATGTGGTTGCCGACGCCTTAAGTAGAAAGGGTCGGGAGAAATTAATGTTGTTGACTACTCAGGAGGAGCTAATTTCAAAGATGGAGAAGATGGAATTGAAAGTGAAGTATCCGATGGAGATTGATGAAAAGATGTTCCAGATACAGGCTGGTACAACTCCATTGGATAAGGTTAAGGAAGCTCAACTTCAAGATGAAGAATGTGAGAAGGTATGGAAGAAGATATCTGAAAGAACCAAACCAAGATTCAAGATAAACAATGAGGGACTGCAGAGATTTGAGAGTAGATTTTAGGCACCGCCAGTGCCAGAGATTAAGAAAGACATTTTGAGCAAGGCTCATAGCTCACGATATTCGATTCACCCTGGTAGTACCAAGATGTATCAAGATCTTCGATAATATTTCTAGTGGCCGAATCTAAAACGAGATGTCGTAGAGTGTGTTGCAAAGTGTCTAACATGTTAGAGAGTGAAAGCAGAACATCAAAGGCTGAGTGGGTTGCTACAACCCTTAGAGATCCCAGAATGGAAATGGGAACATATTATGATGGATTTTGTGGTTGGCCTTCCGATAACTCAGAAAGGCTACGACGCATTATGGGTTATCGTTTACCGATTGACGAAATCCCCACACTTCCTTCCGATCAGAATCAGATTCAACTTAGACTAGTTGGCAAGGTTATATGTGAAAGATATTTGTTTCAAGGCATGGAGTTCCAGTTTCGATGTTTTCGACCGAGATCTGCGCTTCACATTAAATTTCTGGAAGTGATTACAGGAATGCATGAGGACGCAGTTGAGAATGAGTATGACATATCACCCTCAGACCGACGGGCAGAGCGAAAGAACGATTCAGAGATAATTGCTAGAACCAGAGTTGGTATAATAGACATCAGAGATAGTCAAAGTAATCCGGACAAGACTGGTAGAAGCTCAGGATAGGCAAAAGAAATACGCTGATCCGCACCGTAAGAATGTTGAATTCGAATCGGGTAGCTTTTTATTCTTGAAAGTCTCTCCCTGGAAAGGAAAAATCAGATTCGGTAAGAAGGAGAAATTGAGCCTGAGGTTCATTGGACCCTTTGAGGTGCTGCGAAGGGTTGGAGAAGTTGCGTATGAGGTAACCTTACCTCCGGTGCTAGAGAAGGTCCACAACGTCTTCTATGTTTTAGTTTTACGACCCTACAAATCCAAATTCAAACAAGTGATTGAATATGAACCCTTACAATTTGAGAAAGACTTATCCTATGAAGAATTTCATGTTCAGATTGTTGACGGGAAAGAGCAAGTTCTCAGAAAGAAAGTAATACCTTCTCTTAAGGTAATTTGGAGGAACCACAACTCTGAAGAAGCTACGTGGGAACTCGAATAGCATATGAAGAAAAATTACCCGCATTTATTTACTTAATATATGTGTAAGCGATTCTGGGGATAGAATCTTTGTAAGGGGGGGGGGAGAATGTAACGGGACGAAATTATAATTGAACCGTGATTCTGGGGACAGATTCCTTGTAAGGGGGGAAAGATGTGACGAACGAGATTTTATAATTTAATTTGAATATTTATTGAATTAAATAAATACTTTTCGATGATTTAAATATTGAATTAAATAATTAATTAACGAATTCGTGGTAGATTAATTTAATTATATGTGTTAAATTGATTAAATTAATGTAGAGAATTTTATTATTCAAAGTATGAATTTAATTGAGCTTATTTGATTAAATGAATTATTTAATAAGCATAATGTTATTCTAATTAATTTAATAATTAATTAGAGATTTAATGATTTGACATAATTAATAAATGAGAATTTTAATTATGTGATTATGTGATTTAATGTGGAATTGTTCTATTTTATTTAATTGATTTATATAAGATTATATGATTAATTGGGTGTGATATTATTAAACTATATAATAAGAGTTTAATTAAATTAAATAGAAAGGTGATATAAACGAATAGCCAAACAAGGCCCTAAGGGGAGTTGCACCAGTTAACCCATTACGGATTAACTGATGCCACTAACTTACCATTATATACATATTATGTTATATACGTATATTATAGCCTTATATCTATATCAGTTCATATATCGTATTCATATTCCATCAGAGAACTAAATAAAGAGAATAGAGAGAAAAACTTGAGAGAGATTGAGAATTGAAGAAGAAGGCTTAAGGTTCTAGAGTTCTTTATCATCATCTTATCAAGAAGCAAAGGGTAATTCCTTATCTGAGATTCTAAGTTCGTGTTTTTATACTTTCTCCATGAAAACTATTTTTAAAGCTCTCTATAATTAAAGTATGGATGAATTATTGTGTATATGATGATATGTATGTTAGTAAATTTTCTTAATATGTTTTATATCATGTATTCATGTTTTAAAACAATCAATGTCATGTAAACATGCTTTAATTGGAGTTTCATGAACTATAGAGTATAAAAGTTGTATATATGGCCCTTATGGCCCTTACGAATAATTGTATGCCATGAATAATTTGTTAACTTAAATTTAACAATATATTATGATAATACATGTTAAAACAAAGAAAACAAATTTTGAACGGACGGATTCAAAGTTATAACGAATCCGTGACGTCAAATTTCATGTTTTTCTTCAAAACCGTCAAGAACACCAAGAACAGTGAAATTTCATGATTTAATTCGAATAATTTCATGATTTAAGATGTTAAAAACATGTTAGTAATATTGTATGACGTTTCTATGAAGTTTATACTTTATAGAAATCACGGTGTTAGTTTAATTTGCATTTAATTGGAGTAATTGGGCCAACATACTGTCAAAATCGCCAACCAAAACAAGCACCAGCAGGGGGCCCGCCAGAGCGGGTCCTCATAGGCTTAAAGCCCCACCCCAGCGGAAGTGAGTGCAGTCCGGAGTGAAAAAAAATGTAAACCGAGACTGTTTTGATCTCCTGTAGTAAAATATGCATAACTTCTTCATCCGAACTCCGATTAAGACGATTCAAGATTATTCGGAAAGATAACGAGTAGACATACAACTTTTATTTTTTAAGTTTTTCAATTTGAAGTTGGTAAAAGGTGTCAAAATGGTTATATTTATGACTAATACGTATTCGAAGGCAATCGGAGGGCGTGTAGTGCACTATACGATAAAAGATGTTGTTATAAGTTATAAAATATGAATATTATGAAATTAATGATGTTTAACCATAATCAATGATGTGTTAGACAAATTGCGTGAGCATGTTAAGCATACGCAAGAGGGACGAGTCGGGCGTGCGACGAATGAACATTGAAACGTCGTGCCAAGTGTAATACTATGCTATAACATACTTGAGGACTTGATGAACATGTAATTCTATGCTATAACATGTTATTAACACATATTATATGATTTGAAGTTCATGTTAATAAAATAAGTTGTTGACATGTATAAGATAATGTGAAGGTTCAATTTAACAAACTAAGTGCAAATTTGATTATTGTGATTGTAAAACTTGATTATGATTGTTTAAAGGATTATACCTATGTGATACACATATTGTGAATTCATACTTATGTTATGTGATTAGTTAATAAGTTATCACTTGGAACCAAGTTGTAAGTTGAACTTAAATGAAAAGTTCAACAGTTGAACATAAAAGTTATGAAACTAATCGACATCATATGCATAATGTAATGTGTGGGACATTGAAGAATTGAATATTAACTATATTTGTAGCTTGCGCACAAGGCAATTATTCTATCCCTAACTCATTATCGTTAAGCAAGTTTTTTATCTAAACTCTTTAAGTTGAATAAACGTTCTATTCCTTATTCTTATGTCAGGCAAGTTACTAAACTCAAAGTTTACTTTTATTGAGTAAGTTTTCTATTCTTGAAATATTATCATGATACAAGTTCTTATACTTGTTAGTCAAGTTGAGATTTCATATGAGATATTATATTACCTTTAAAAGCATGATTCCAGTTATACAATACTTATTCAATTGTATACTCTGGAGAAGTTATTATTCAATTTGAATATCGTTTATTGTTGAACTTTGTAAGACTAGCGAACCCTTATCGATTCGACTAGTCCATAGTTGATGAACGTTCTAAATTCTAGAACTATTAGCAAGCTTATCCAAACCAAACTTCCTTTGGTGCGGACTTTGATGTCAAACTGAGATGAACAACCCTATTATAGGGGATTGATGATGCTTTAGCGTTAAGATATTGTGCACAGCATGGGTACTAAGGGATGATCCCCCTAAGTACGAGAAGTAAGGTCCATAGTCTTAGTATGACTGTTAAAGGTTTAAAGTGAAAATACTTGACAACCTAGGACAGAGTTCAAGGTCTTACGACCCTCAGATGTACGAGAAGTAGAGTCCATAGTCTTATGACTATTAAAGATTTCAAGTATAAACACTCGACAACCTAGGACATAGTTCGAGGTCTTATGACTCTCAGATGTTCTTTTAATTCTTGTTATTCATTCTTGATTCAAAAGTAGAGTTTCTTATTCAAAAGTCTTTGATTCACTCGCATGTTATTATATTGTTGTTGTATTATTATACTTGTGGGCAATCGTGCTTAGTCTTGCGTAATAATAACATTGCAGTTAAGAACGAAATGTCCGACGAGCCTTCTACTAGCAAAGGCAAGGGCAAGGGCAACAAGTGATGAAGACTTGTTGTTTATTTGATAAGTTTATGTTTCAGACTTATGTTAATGTTGTGTAAGACTTATTATTTGTTTATGTTTCCGCACAGATGTTTAAGGTTAGTTTGACCTGGGATTGATTATGCATTAATTATTTCAGATGTTGTAACCCCTTAAGGGGAGATGATGGATTTATTTTTATCTATTGCATGGTTGATATTTATTATGAGTAGATAGATAGATAACATTTGTACAGTGAACACCAAATCCCGTGGAAATTGAAGTACCCGAATTTGGGGGTGTCACACCTTATTCTTCAAATTCTGCACTTCAGTTGATGCCTGATCAGCTCCAACTTCCATATCTGAATCACTATCTGTCAGTACCACCGTTACGTGAGCCTCTATTTCAGCTATTGGCTTAGATATTGGCTCGGGTAAGATGATTTTCTACTTCTTCATGATATGAGAGTTTCCTCATTCTTTTTCGCCTGGCATCTACACATTATTTGTCTTGATTAGTACACATAACATACAATAGTTTTTTATAAGTTACTTTTATTTTATTTTATGACGAATTTCCTTAACTCATCTCCTTTAAACTCTATTTGAGTTATTTATTTTTCAACCTTTCTATCTAGCCTAAGGTTATAGCCTAAGGTATCCCCACCTAAGGTTTCTAAGCTAAAGCTTTGATACCAACCTGTGACGCCCCCAAATCCGAGTACTTGAAACCCGTACTTGGTGCTACACGATACCATTCATTTGAACTGCTTAATCTATTATAAACTTAAAAACTATATCAAAGTTGACTAATCCCCTGGTACGACGACCCTTAAGTACTTTATTACATGATAGATAACATATTATCACAATACAAAGTTTTAAATATTACAACTAACACCTTATAACTATCCCTTCAGCTTCCTATTTCCTTTGTCCTTGCCAGATCCTTCTGGTCGATCACGCTTAACTGAAAATATTTAATTTAAAGCAAGAATGAGCATTGAATTGCTCAGCAAGTAATATTAGATAATAAACATTAGCTGAAACAAATAAATATTTTCTTTAAAGTATACTTCTATAACGAATCAATAGTTGTGAAGCCATTTGAAATAATTCATAACAACATATCAAACCGTTTACAATGTTGAAATGACGTAGTGACTATAAATGATGAGCGGTCAATAGACCTTGAACCATTGTTTTTAAGTTTGAAAAGGTTGGTACATAAATTTATCTGCAAACCGACATGACTTACGGACACGTTGTGTGATCAGCCCGTATGCCCTGTATTGATTAACACTACTTAATAGAACGATATTTATGTTCATCATAACCGCCTTTGGCGCATAAAAATTTCTCAATTTCGGGATGTTCATTGTAACGACCATGAATTTTAAACTCCTTATTTATTAAATATGTGATTTAATTTTAACAGGTTAGTTTTGTGAGTTTATTTAAACCTTATGTGGTTATGTGAATTGGTGAAATGGTTAAGGGGAGTCACTAATAGTTTATTTAAATTAGTGGACTAGCCCTGAGACTTTAATATCAGAAAATTGATAGGATTATTAATAATTAAATATTCAAATTATTTGGATATAGTGGCAAGAGTTGATCATATTGATTAGTTGCAATTATGAGTAAATATTTGATAATGTAACAATTATTATGAATAAATAATAATTAATGAATGAGAGATTAATAAATATAATAATATTATATTTACTTGATTAATTATTTCATACAAGCATGTGATAAGTAAACCTTACAATATATGGTAGTTAACTATATATTGTATATATAGTACAAGGTGACGTATTAATACGTCTACATATTATATATGTAGACTATATAGTATGATTAATTACATTATGTGAGTTACATATTATTGCTTATGTAACATGATAGACATTAATATATAACCTTATTACCTTATATTAATATCAATAACCAATTGTTAACTGATAATTATTCCATTAAGTTATTATGATAATAACGGTTATGGTAATAAATAATGAACAATACACAATTGTATTATATTTAGTGTTAATAAAAAATGTACATGGATTATATGTATGTATACTACTTGATATATTATATCAACATTTGCTCATTAGAAGTAACATTATAATATACTATGTGTATATATATTATACTATCTAGTGTATTTATTATGTAACAAGTATGGGACATATATGATATATACCCATTTGCAAGATTACTGAGTTTACATTGTCCCATAATAAGAGCCATTTCCTCTTCACGTGAAAAGCTAGGTAGCCTACACTATGTCTACTCCTTCTCTCAAATTCATCAATTGTAGCCATAATCATGAGATGGGGAGTGGGATTCATGAGTGGAATCACCAACCCTCACCAACTCTTTCTTGTCCATTGTACATTCTTGCAATCCTTTGATTTATTTTGAAGGAGAATTGCATTGACTGGTTATTGAATTATCTATATAATGAGCCCCCTCCTTCTCATTTACACTTGCTGAGATTTTCATGTAAGTGTAGAGTTGATAGTGAGTGAGATATCAGTAAGGGAGATTTGTTAGTTCAAGCAAACCAATTACAGAGGTATATCATGTTCTTCATTTTCTGATAAATTTCTAATCTTTGATTCTTGGAATTAAGCATGTAATTGTTGATAATTGATTTGGAATATGTTGTTTAGTGTTATACAAGATGTTAAGCATGTTCGAATTGAAATGTGTTATGTTAGAATCAATTTTCGTAGAAAAATTTCTGAGTTGGGCTAAGTTCTGCCGTTGCAGGGCAGCTACTGTCACTGGCCAACAGCCTGCGCAGCTGCGCCAGTTATGTACTGGCAAGCGGCGCAGCTGCGCCAGTACCAACTTCCAGATTCTATTTTTTGTTAAGTGCTGTGACATACTAACATGTGATATACCATTGAAACAAGCTTGTGAACAAGATTTGAATGTAGATATTAGTACATTGACACGATATAAGTATGTAATCGTTGATGCTATACGTATATGTCATGACCATGTTAGTACAAAAAGCATATGTTTTAAAAGGAAACTTGTAGTTTCGAAAGAGAACTTGTTACGAACATATCGTGTATGCATTCTAAAATTATGAACATGATAGTATGGTTTATATTTACTTGAAATGCATGTTTAAAGTGTGTTCACACACTAGCATACGTGATTGCAAGATTCTAGTGATTTCAAAAGAGAAACTTAAGACTTTTGAAAACAAACTTGACCAAGACTTGAGTCTCTTAGATTCTGACCATATGAGAACACTTATGTGGCTTTGATGTGTGTTTCAAATACATATGAGTTATATGTCAAGGTGCCTTGCATGTACTTAGTGGACTTAGTATATTTTTGAAAGAGAATTTAAGATGTGAAAGTAAATAACATCAAATACCATATGAATGATATTATGATCATGCGAGCATGTGTATTAAAGTTCATTAACATAGGCCTCGTTTGATCAAAGTGTAAATTTCGCATATGCACGTATTTATAAGAAATGAATTTCTGAAGCATGAACTACGTGATTAAAGTATATATGTGTAGTATACTCGAGCATACATATTAAATACTGTTTAGCCTTGTTACGTGACAACATGACTTTAGTAATCAACTTTGAAGCATGCACTTGTATTAGTTAAGTATGTGAATTACCCGCATGAAAACATGACTTTAAATTGGATTAGGATGAGCATGCTAGGTTTTCAAACTTGAAATTATAATCATAAAGCATGTGTGTTGATTAAAAATAAGTAACTTGAAGTACTATGTGTTCAAGCCTATATTGATGCATAGAAACTAGATAATCTAAAGTTATTAAATCTATGACATGATTAGATTGACCTTCGTGAATTATGGATAGATTTATATGATAAGCAGATTCTTGTAAGTATAGACTCGTATTAGTTTACACATGCTAATTGGATTACCGACTTATTAATGTTAGGTTATTTCAGCGAGATTTAATTAAAGCTAGAACTTAATTGTAGCTGAGCTATCCGGCAAGTTTTCTAACTTCATTTAATTGTTATATTGAATGCAAGTATTCTAAATTCTTGCACTACCTTATTCAATGAATCGTGTAAGCGAGTTTCTTAACTTCACTTAATTTGAATGCAAGTTCCCTAACTTTATTCAAATTTATATTGAGCAAGTCTCCGAACTTCACTCTTTGGTTGTGCAAGTTCTCTTACACTCTTTATTGTGCAAGTTCATATCCTTCTCATATTGTATTGAGCAGGTTACTATCATATTGACAGTTACTTATTTAAAGCTTGAATTTTATTTCCAAGCATGCTATTAGGTGGTTTAATTACTTTAAAATTATTCCACATCGATATTATTGTTATTCGCACTTGGTACACTTAAGTTCGTACAGTCTTGGACTTGTACATCATTTAAAGTTCTATAATTCTTGAACTGTGTCAGATAGAGTCTGAACCCTTATTCGGTCAGACAATTGAATAAAATTTTATAAAAGCTATCCAAACCAATTGATGGTAAGGATTCTTAGACTGAAAGAACACCCCTTATATGATAGGGGAGTACCCCATGTATCTAATATAAAGATACAAACAGCAGAGTTGAATGTTATGCATATACATGGCGTACGCGAGGCTGATCCCCTCAAGTACTTATTCTGTAGCCAGTAACCAAAGGGTCAATCAGCTATTGATTCCGTTGGAGTTTTATAGTTCAAAAGTCTACTTGACTATCAGTTATTCTAAAAGCAATCATTATCCTTGCTTTCGATATTCATATTGTTGAATTCATTATCAGACATTTTCTATTCATCATGATATATCCTTTATTGTTGTATTTCAACTTGCTGAGCAAACTTGTTGCTCATTCTTGCTATATCATAACTTATATTGTAGTTAAGCCCGAGACTTCAAGGAAGGACAAGGGTAAAGGGAAGATGTAGGATTAGTTTGCAAGGAGAAGACTTTATCTTTATGTTTAATTAATTTACTGTTATGTAATATGAACCCTATTGACTATTCTAGGGTATGTTTGTATGTTGTATTAAGGTTATCGAATCTTGGGACTAGTAACACCTTTTGAATGAACGACGTACTTTTATTATATTTTCGCATTTTAGATATCATATGTTGCTTAGAGGTGGATGTTTATGTTAGATCGTGACGACCAGACCGGGGTCAGAGGACCCGGATTCGGGGCTGTCACAGGTTGGTATCAGAGCCTTAGGTTATAAACATTAGGAATGCGAAACCTAGGTTATAACCTTAGTAGAAAACTCAAGTAGAGTATGTAAGTGATGGGTTGAGGAGATCCATCAGGTTTTATTGTGATACTGAAGTTGTTTATCTGAATCACATATGATTGATAGACGTCTTAAACTTCTTAATGATAACATTAATAGCATATCACGTAAAGCCTAATGTTTTCTTCCTTTCCTTTGGATCATGCCGCCTAGGAGACTACCGCGAAACCAGAGGGAAGTAGGATCCGTTAATAATGGCGGAGGGGAAAATATCGACCCTATGCAAAACTTCGTTAACTTGTTAACTGAGGCAAGGCAGAACAGACCCCAGCCAGCAGCAGGGCAGCCAGGACATCACTTGGCTAGTTTCAAAGATTTTAAATTGGTAGGACCGCCAGAGTTCCGGGGAACCTTGGACCCAATCGAAGCCCAAACCTGGATAGAAGAGATGGAGAAAGTGTTTGAGGTCGCACGAGTGGCCGAAGCACAGAAGACGAGTTTTGCCACTTTCATGATGAAGGGCGAAGCTAACTATTGGTGGAAAGCCAATAAGGGACGAGCAGGCGAAGGAGTTATTCCTTGGGATAAATTTAAGGAGCTATTTCTCGAGAATTACTTCTCGGAGAATATGCAACAGGATATGGAAGTTAAGTTTCTGGAACTGAAACAAGGTAGTATGTCTGTCGCAGAGTACGCGGCAAGATTTAATGAGTTGGCCCGATTCGCTTCACATCAGGTTGACACGGAAGCCAGGAAGGCAAGGAGGTTCGAATTAGGACTAAAACCTTGGGTGCAGAAAGCAGTCGCGGTATTGAAGATTAAGACTTACTCTGATCTACTAGAAAGGGCTATCATTGCCGAAGGAGGTAATGAAGCCATTGCTCGATTCAAGCAAGAAAAGAAGACTGGTCAGGAGGGACAGAAAGGGGGAAGCAGCGGAGGGAGCAACCCCAACAAGCGTAAATGGATAGAGAGCCAATCCTCTGGAGGCAACAAGTCCGGGGGAGAGGCCAAGAAAAGTGTAAAGTGCAACAACTGTGGGAAGAATCACTCGGGGGAGTGCATGAAGGGAAAGAACGCTTGTTACCGTTGTGGACAACCGGGGCACATGGCTCCTCAGTGTCCGAATAAGCAGAAAGGAGGGTGTTTCTCGTGTGGAGCCCTAGACCATCAAATTAAGGACTGCCCGAAGAGAAAGGGCGATGCAGCTAGCGGCAATCGCAACAACAACAACAACGGACTGAGCATCAGAGGGCCATCCAGTCAAGCCAACAGACCAACGGCACGCACGTTCAACATGACCGTTCAGGATGCGGTGGAGTCTAAGGATGTGGTGTCAAGTATCATCCCAATCAACAATATAGATGCATATGTGTTATTTGATTCGGGTGCTACCTGTTCTTTTGTTTCCGAAGAATTTGCTAAACGGTTAGACTTACCCCGTGAAAGATTAGAACACCCTATGAACGTAGAAGTAGCGAACAAGGAAATTATTCCCGTAGAATACATTTATAGGAACTGTTATATCGAATTACGAGGATTTAAGCTCAGAGTGGATTTGATACCGATTCGTTTGGGGGAGTTCGATGTAATCCTTGGAATGGATTGGTTATCGAATCACGGAGCAGTTATCGACTGTAAGAAGAAGTGCGTACACCTTAAGACTTCGAATAAGTCAAATGAGGTATTTTATGGTAGTAAATCGCCGAGACAATCTCATTGTCTGACGATGATGCAAGCACAGAGATTGCTTAGGAAGGGTTGTATAGGTTATTTGGCTCACGTGGTTGATACTCGACGAGTCGAGGGTGAACTTGGTCAGATACCTATTGTAAGGGAATTCGCCGATGTCTTCCCAGATGAGATTCCTGGATTGCCACCGGATAGAGAAATTGAGTTTGTTATTGATTTGGCACCGGGGACAGCACCGGTATACAAAGCGTCGTACCGTACGGCACCAGTACAGATGAAGGAACTGATGGTTCAATTACAAGAGTTATTGGATAAGGGATACATTCGACCGAGCATATCACCGTGGGGAGCGCCAGTCTTATTCGTGAAGAAGAAAGATGGATCGCTCAGACTTTGTATCGACTACCGAGAGTTGAACAAGGTCACCATTAAGAACAAGTACCCATTGCCTAGGATCGACGATTTGTTTGATCAGTTGAAGGGGGCGAAGTACTTTTCAAAGATTGACTTGAGTACCGGTTATCATCAACTGAAAGTGAGGCCGGAGGATATTCCAAAGACGGCATTCAGAACTCGGTATGGACACTTTGAGTTTCTGGTAATGTCATTCGGATTGACGAACGCGCCGGCAGCATTTATGGACTTGATGAACAGAGTATTCAAACAGTATTTGGATAAGTTCATTGTCGTATTCATCGATGACATTCTGGTGTATTCCGAGACGGAGGAAGAACACGCCGAGCATCTTCGAATAGTGTTGGAGACATTAAGGAAAGAGAAGTTGTATGCAAAATTCTCCAAGTGTGAGTCTTGGTTGCAGAGAGTGCAGTTTTTGGGGCACATTATCGACAAGAATGGTGTTTCGGTGGATCCAGCAAAGGTAGAAGCGATTATCAATTGGGAGCAGCCGAAGACGCCAACAGAAATCAGGAGTTTCTTAGGGTTAGCGGGAAACTATCGGAGATTCATCCAGGATTTTTCAAAAATAGCATCGTCGTTGACCAATATTACTAGAAAGACAGTTAAGTTCGTTTGGACGGAGAAGTGTGAAGAGAGTTTCCTAGAGTTGAAGAAGAGGCTTAGTCAAGCACCTGTGTTAGCTTTACCAGATAACACAGGAGGGTTCGTAGTGTATAGTGATGCGTCCCACAAGGGTCTTGGCTGTGTACTGATGCAACACGGCAGGGTCATTGCGTACGCTTCACGTCAGCTAAAAGATTATGAGAAGGGTTATCCGACTCATGACCTGGAATTAGCAGCAGTAGTTTTTGCCTTGAAGATTTGGAGGCATTATTTGTATGGTGAGAAGTGTGAGATATATACGGACCACAAGAGTCTGAAGTATATCTTCACGCAGAAAGAATTAAACATGAGGCAGCGTCGATGGCTAGAATTGATCAAAGATTATGATTGTGAGATTCTGTACCATCCAGGCAAAGCAAATGTAGTGGCAGATGCCTTGAGCAGAAAAGGCAGAGAGAAGTTATCGAAGTTAACCGTTCAAGAAGAGTTAGTGAAAGATTTCGAACGACTAGGTTTGGAGGTTAAGTATCCGACGGAGACCATCGAGAAATTATTTTCAGTGACAGCGAGTCCGACTTTATTAGATAAGGTTAAGGAGGCACAAGAGAAGGACGAAGATTGTGATATTATCAAGAAGCGGATTGTTGAGGCTGATGATTTAAAATTCAAGATTGATAGCACTGGACTGTTATGGTTTGAAGGACGAATTTGGGTACCATTAATACCAAAATTAAGAGAAGAAATTTTACAAGAAGCGCATTGTACGAGATACTCGATACACCCAGGAAGCACGAAGATGTACCAAGATTTGCGTCATCACTTTTGGTGGCCAAACATGAAGAGGGAAGTTGCAGAATGCGTAAGTAGGTGTTTAACTTGTCAGAGAGTCAAGGCAGAGCACCAACGACCAAGCGGGTTATTACAACCGTTAGAGATTCCAGAATGGAAATGGGAACACATCACGATGGACTTTGTGGTAGGACTTCCGGCAACGCAGAAAGGGCACGACGCCATATGAGTAATTGTAGATCGTCTTACGAAGTCAGCTCACTTTTTGCCGATTAAGATTAAGTATAGTTTGGATCAGCTAGCCAGATTATATGTCAAAGAAATTATCTCGAGACATGGGGTGCCGGTATCTATTGTATCAGATAGAGATCCGCGATTCACGTCGAATTTCTGGAAGAGTCTTCAAGAGAGATTGGGGACACAATTACGAATGAGTACCGCGTATCATCCGCAGACCGATGGGCAAAGCGAAAGAACAATTCAAACACTTGAAGACATGCTCCGAGCTTGTGTGATGGACTTCAAGGGTAGCTGGGATGATCACCTTCCATTAGTAGAGTTCGCGTACAACAATAGTTATCACGCTAGTATCAGAATGCCACCGTACGAAGCACTATATGGGAGAAAATGTCAAACACCGTTGTGTTGGGATGAAGTTGGTGAACATCGACTGTTGGGACCAGAATTGGTACAACAGACTGTAGAGATTATCAAGGTGATAAGAGCACGGCTGGTAGCTGCTCAAGATCGTCAGAAGAAGTATGCGGACTTGCATCGCAAGAAGAAAGAATTTGAAGTAGGAAGCTATGCTTTTCTGAAAGTATCTCCCTGGAAGGGGAAGATTCGTTTTGGGAAGAAAGGCAAGTTGAGCCCTAGGTTCATAGGACCGTTTGAGATTCTGAGGAGAGTCGGTGAAGTGGCGTACGAGGTGGCGTTACCTCCTGAACTTGAGCACATTCACAACGTGTTTCATGTGTCAGTATTACGGCCGTATAAATCAGACTACAAGCACGTTATCTCCTATGAACCAATCCAAGTCGAGAAAGACTTATCATACGAGGAAGTTCCTGTCCAGATACTAGATAGGAAGGAACAGAAGCTGAGGAATAAGATCATTCATTCCATTAAGATTCTTTGGAGGAATCACGCAGTTGAAGAAGCTACATGGGAGTTAGAAGAGAAAATGAGAGCAAATTATCCGTTTTTATTTGAGTAACCTTATTTTTACAATTCCGAGGACGGAATTTTTATAAGGGGGGAGGGATGTAACGACCATGAATTTTAAACTCCATATTTATTAAATATGTGATTTAATTTTAACAAGTTAGTTTTGTGAGTTTATTTAAACCTTATGTGGTTATGTGAATTGGTAAAATGGTTAAGGGGAGTCACTAATAGTTTATTTAAATTAGTGGACTAGCCCTGAGACTTTAATATCAGAAAATTGATAGGATTATTAATAATTAAATATTCAAATTATTTGGATATAGTGGCAAGAGTTGATCATATTGATTAGTTGCAATTATGAGTAAATATTTGATAATGTAACAATTATTATGAATAAATAATAATTAATGAATGAGAGATTAATAAATATAATAATATTATATTTACTTGATTAATTATTTCATACAAGCATGTGATAAGTAAACCTTACAATATATGGTAGTTAACTATATATTGTATATATAGTACAAGGTGACGTATTAATACGTCTACATATTATATATGTAGACTATATAGTATGATTAATTACATTATGTGAGTTACATATTATTGCTTATGTAACATGATAGACATTAATATATAACCTTATTACCTTATATTAATATCAATAACCAATTGTTAACTGATAATTATTCCATTAAGTTATTATGATAATAACGGTTATGGTAATAAATAATAAACAATACACAATTGTATTATATTTAGTGTTAATAGAAAATGTACATGGATTATATGTATGTATACTACTTGATATATTATATCAACATTTGCTCATTAGAAGTAACATTATAATATACTATGTGTATATAGATTATACTATCTAGTGTATTTATTATGTAACAAGTATGGGACATATATGATATATACCCATTTGCAAGATTACTGAGTTTACATTGTCCCATAATAAGAGCCATTTCCTCTTCACGTGAAAAGCTAGGTAGCCTACACTATGTCTACTCCTTCTCTCAAATTCATCAATTGTAGCCATAATCATGAGATGGGGAGTGGGATTCATGAGTGGAATCACCAACCCTCACCAACTCTTTCTTGTCCATTGTACATTCTTGCAATCCTTTGATTTATTTTGAAGGAGAATTGCATTGACTGGTTATTGAATTATCTATATAATGAGCCCCCTCCTTCTCATTTACACTTGCTGAGATTTTCATGTAAGTGTAGAGTTGATAGTGAGTGAGATATCAGTAAGGGAGATTTGTTAGTTCAAGCAAACCAATTACAGAGGTATATCATGTTCTTCATTTTCTGATAAATTTCTAATCTTTGATTCTTGGAATTAAGCATGTAATTGTTGATAATTGATTTGGAATATGTTGTTTAGTGTTATACAAGATGTTAAGCATGTTCGAATTGCAATGTGTTATGTTAGAATCAATTTTCGTAGAAAAATTTCTGAGTTGGGCTAAGTTCTGCCGTTGCAGGGCAGCTACTGTCACTGGCCAACAGCCTGCGCAGCTGCGCCAGTTATGTACTGGCAAGCGGCGCAGCTGCGCCAGTACCAGCTTCCAGATTCTATTTTTTGTTAAGTGCTGTGACATACTAACATGTGATATACCATTGAAACAAGCTTGTGAACAAGATTTGAATGTAGATATTAGTACAATGACACGATATAAGTATGTAATCGTTGATGCTATACGTATATGTCATGACCATGTTAGTACAAAAAGCATATGTTTTAAAAGGAAACTTGTAGTTTCGAAAGAGAACTTGTTACGAACATATCGTGTATGCATTCTAAAATTATGAACATGATATTATGGTTTATATTTACTTGAAATGCATGTTTAAAGTGTGTTCACACACTAGCATACGTGATTGCAAGATTCTAGTGATTTCAAAAGAGAAACTTAAGACTTTTGAAAACAAACTTGACCAAGACATGAGTCTCTTAGATTCTGACCATATGAGAACACTTATGTGGCTTTGATGTGTGTTTCAAATACATATGAGTTATATGTCAAGGTGCCTTGCATGTACTTAGTGGACTTAGTATATTTTTGAAAGAGAACTTAAGATGTGAAAGTAAATAACATCAAATACTATATGAATGATATTATGATCATGCGAGCATGTGTATTAAAGTTCATTAACATAGGCCTCGTTTGATCAAAGTGTAAATTTCGCATATGCACGTATTTATAAGAAATGAATTTCTGAAGCATGAACTACGTGATTAAAGTATATATGTGTAGTATACTCGAGCATACATATTAAATACTGTTTAGCCTTGTTACGTGATAACATGACTTTAGTAATCAACTTTGAAGCATGCACTTGTATTAGTTAAGTATGTGAATTACCGGCATGAAAACATGACTTTAAATTGGATTAGGATGAGCATGCTAGGTTTTCAAACTTGAAATTATAATCATAAAGCATGTGTGTTGATTAAAAATAAGTAACTTGAAGTACTATGTGTTCAAGCCTATATTGATGCATAGAAACTAGATAATCTAAAGTTATTAAATCTATGACATGATTAGATTGACTTACGTGAATTATGGATAGATTTATATGATAAGCAGATTCTTGTAAGTATAGACTCGTATTAGTTTACACATGCTAATTGGAATACCGACTTATTAATGTTAGGTTATTTCAGCGAGATTTAATTAAAGCTAGAACTTAATTGTAGCTGAGCTATCAGGCAAGTTTTCTAACTTCATTTAATTGTTATATTGAATGCAAGTATTCTAAATTCTTGCACTACCTTATTCAATGAATCGTGTAAGCGAGTTTCTTAACTTCACTTAATTTGAATGCAAGTTCCCTAACTTTATTCAAATTTATATTGAGCAAGTCTCCGAACTTCACTCTTTGGTTGTGCAAGTTCTCTTACACTCTTTATTGTGCAAGTTCATATCCTTCTCATATTGTATTGAGCAGGTTACTATCGTATTGACAGTTAATTATTTAAAGCTTGAATTTTATTTCCAAGCATGCTATTAGGTGGTTTAATTACTTTAAAATTTTTCCACATCGATATTATTGTTATTCGCACTTGGTACACTTAAGTTCGTACAGTCTTGGACTTGTACATCATTTAAAGTTCTATAATTCTTGAACTGTGTCAGATAGAGTCTGAACCCTTGTTCGGTCAGACAATTGAATAAAATTTTATAAAAGCTATCCAAACCAATTGATGGTAAGGATTCTTAGACTGAAAGAACACCCCTTATATGATAGGGGAGTACCCCATGTATCTAATATAAAGATACAAACAGCAGAGTTGAATGTTATGCATATACATGGCGTACGCGAGGCTGATCCCCTCAAGTACTTATTCTGTAGCCAGTAACAAAAGGGTCAATCAGCTATTGATTCCGTTGGAGTTTTATAGTTCAAAAGTCTACTTGACTATCAGTTATTCTAAAAGCAATCATTATCCTTGCTTTCGATATTCATATTGTTGAATTCATTATCAGACATTTTCTATTCATCATAATATATCCTTTATTGTTGTATTTCAACTTGCTGAGCAAACTTGTTGCTCATTCTTGCTATATCATGACTTATATTGCAGTTAAGCCCGAGACTTCAGGGAAGGACAAGGGTAAAGGGAAGATGTAGGATTAGTTTGTAAGGAGCAGACTTTATCTTTATGTTTAATTAATTTACTGTTATGTAATATGAACCCTATTGACTATTCTAGGGTATGTTTGTATGTTGTATTAAGGTTATCGAATCTTGGGACTAGTAACACCTTTTGAATGAACGACGTACGTTTATTATATTTCCGCATTTTAGATATCGTATGTTGCTTAGAGGTGGATGTTTATGTTAGATCGTGACGACCGGACCGGGGTCAGAGGACCCGGATTCGGGGCTGTCACATTCATACTGAGTCTGGAGTCCGAACTAAAGCAAATCAGTTGGACGACTCTTTCATAATCAATAATATTCAATGATACAATTCAAACTATGTCTAGCCGATTCAAATAGCTTAGACAACTTTTAAACCATGTATTCATACCAATATTGAATGGTATTTAACAGTGTTCAATATAGTACGCTGTGTGGTTTCCGACAAACAACCAACAAACTAGTTTCCCGTCTCGTCTACACTGTTTTTACACAACGAGTTAGATCAGTAGCTAGTTTGTATATACCTCCACTCCCTGAAGGAATCGTTTAGCCCAGATACTATACATCAACCATTAAAGAGTACGACTGTACTACTTTAGATTTCGCACTTACTCTTTTATTTTATAAGTTCTTATTTATGTTTCGATAAACTGTTTACGAATTCAGCAAACCGAAATCATTAATTCAGTAAGCCGAAACCAAATAGTATTCCCTACCTAACATTTTCAAATTCCAATCTAGCAACCTGGATTGACCAATTCAACAAGCTGAATTACCCTTTTCATGAAAATATCAAATTATCTTATTATTATTTTTTATCTTTTGGCCACACATATATACATATATTTCATACACAAGAATAATTTTTCTAAAATTTTTCAATTTCTTTTAGTATTTTTCAAAAGTACGTTTTTAGTTCGTAGCTTAAGAAATTAGCTATATCATGCTCAACTCCAATAATTTTCAACTCTTGACAGAATCTTACACGTATTAACGTGAACTTCCAATTTAAATTTCGTGGCCATCGGAGTTATAGAACTCCAGTTATAGCAGTTTTCGTCGAAAAAACCCAAATATTGAAATGACCATAACTCAGTCGATTTAAGTCGGAATAATCTCATCTTTGGACATGAGCTACTTTATATCACATATTTTCATGTCCCAAAAATTTGGAATTTATTTCATTAATTAAGTTACCAAAAGTGCCCCTGGTAGTTTTGGGAAGATTGCTTTTTGCCTTTTTTTCATATTTTGCTTACTTTGCTAAAAACAGTCCCCACAAAAATCTACAACACCTTTTTCTGTGATTCCACTTGAAAATGTTATAAGACTCATATATCTAACTCTAGGACTTGACCACACTCAAAATATCAAAATATAATGAGAGATATGGTCGTTTGAATTTCATATTTTGTTTTCTCAAAAATTTGATTTTCAATCTTTACTGATTTCTAAGAAAACTTCCATGTTCTCACACATTAACCAAAATAACCCATCATAATATATACTAATAAATCATATAATCATGGATCTACCATGATCCATGATCTATTTCATCAAACAATCACCAAACACTAGATTAAACACAATCAAGGCTAAGAAAAATTAGAGTTTTCTAACTTTTGAAAACCTAGTTTCCATTTCATGCTTTAGATCCATCTTTTGATCCTTAAAAGTGTTAGATCTAAATATTAAACACTTACAAACACCTAGATCTAAGGTTTTAAACCTCAAGATCATAATTTCATATTATTAAAAATCAAATCAAACCAAAAAGGAATTAGACTATATAAGTTGGAATTTTTTTATACCTTAGCTTTTCCTTCCCCCTTCTTCTTCCTAAGTTTGATTAATGAGCTATGAGAATACCAAATACTCTCCCTCTCTATTCTCTCTTGGTGGCCGAAATCTCCACTCTCTCTCTCTCTTTATCTTGCTTGCTTAGCTAGCTTAGAAGAATGAGATGAAAAAGAAAATACAAGGCTTTTGTTGTTAGTAAAAATGAAGAGATATAATGTATATCTATTATTATTATCTCCCAATATCCTACTCTCTCTCTTTCTCATCATATTAGTGGTTGCTTGCAAGCCTTGGATAACTTGTGATTTTGGTGAAATGATAAGGCTAGCTAAGGATTGGACACATAAGTGTGGTTGTTCACCAACTAAATTAATATCATCATTACATTCCTCCCCCTTTCTCCTCCTCTCCTTACCCGGACATGTGGCCTTCTTTTGCCCAAGTTTGGTTTTCTTTGAATGCTCATTTAGCTTACTAAAGGTCCAATGAGTCTTCTTTCAATTGGGATAAGAGTTTGGGCTTTGATTAATTCATTTTGGCCTTGCAATTTAATTTCTTGGGCCATAAAATTAACTTAATTTCATACTTTAATTCGATCTTATCCTATTCATTTAATTAGGGTTTCCATTACACACATTGAAAATAAATTTCTTACTCATGTATCTTTAATTTCATAACCTAATTAGACTTGCTTTACTTAAGTTATGAAATTAATTATTTGAGAAGTATAAACTAACTCTTTTAAGGTTAGTATATATATACTAACATTCTCCCATATTATAATCCCTTAGGTTATTTAATTACCATACCTAATATATATTAGGTTACATAACTTTATTCATAATTCTCTTTATCTTAATTCTCTTTATACAAAATAAATGTATACATATTATATAATGTATATTTATTTAATCACGTACATAATCCATATAAGTCAAGACATATTTCACTAGTGTATTAACTTAATAGCCCTAATTGGCTTAATAAGTTATGATCACTCACATAATCACTATATATAATTCATATCAATAAATTATTACTTAAAGATTGTAAATCTTTTTAATTTAATAATCAAGGATAACATCCAAGCTATGTTAATTGTTAACATAACTTATCTTACTTTTCCTTAATCAAAATGATTAAGTATTCATCTTAGTTAATAAATAAATTAACTATCTAGCTTAATTCACATATTCACTTATATAGTTCAAATATTATTTTTAAAAAAATTATTCATAAAATTATAGTAATATAAAATTCTTGGTCCTTACATTCTCTGTGACACCCCCAAATCCGGGTACTTCGTTTCCACATGATTTGGTGTTCACTTTCTAATATAACATACATCTACCCAATGAATAATGCAACGTAACTACAACTTAAATTAAAATAAATAAATCTCCCTTACAATAAGGGTTACAACCTTTGAAAAATAAATCCCGGGTTACTCTCACCCTAACATGAAAATAATAAAGTGCGGAAATAGAAACATAACATTCAAGTCTTATTACAATCATTCTCAATTAAATAAAATAATTCTTCACTTGCTTTGCTTTCCCTTGTCCTTACTCGTAGACGGAGCATCAGCGTTATCAACCTTAACTGAAATTGTTATTAAATGCAAGAGTGAGCAAACCACAGCTCACTGGAGTTTAACAATAATAAATACATGAAATGATATCTTTCAAATAATTTGAATAATATGATTCGCTTCAACAATAAAGAATTGAATAATAATTCTTTCATCATAATTACAATTCAATATAGAATTTATCTGAGGGTCATAAGACCTTTGAACTCTTGTCCTACATTATAAATATTTTTATTTAAACCTTTAACAGTCAATAAGACTATGGACCTTAACTCGTACTTAGGGGGATCAACCCTTTGTATCATGTAGTGTGCACAAACATCTTAACGCTATGCGTAGTAACCTCCCCTAGTAAATAGGGTTGTTCAACTCAGTAATTTGAATTCAAGTCCGCAGTAAAAAAAGTTTGGTTTGGATAAGCTTACAAGGGTAATTTAGAATTCACGTTCATCAACTAAGAATTAGTTGAATCGACTTTCAATAATTCATAAATAACAGAATTATGAACTAACATATGCTTTAGAATCAACTTAAAGCATTTAAAATAATAACTAGATCTTACTTGAACAATAAGTTAAGATCATTTTAATTAAATAAACAATAGTCCAATACAGAAATGGAAAGGACATTCTCAACAATGAATATATGAATTCAAGAAATTGTATAGAATTAACAAGTTTAGGGTTTAGAAGACTTGCCTTAAGCGCAAACTACTTAACTCAACCACGTACTTAAACACTTCCTATACACATTCAATTATAATAATCTAAATTAGTTAATACATAACTAATTCACATAAGTGGTTAACCCTCATGGTTAACTCACTATAATTAAATAAATAATAATAATTAACTATCACATAGTTATTTACATCACTTACATATTCACATAATTAAATTAATTATGTATTTAACTAAATTATAATTAAACAATTATAATTCAAACACTTAATCAAATTATAATTACTTAAATTATAATTACCATTTAAATTATAAATAATTATAATTTAAAATCAATTAAACCACATCATGCATTTATAATTACATAATTTTTAATTAATCATGTATTTATCAATTATAATTAATAATTAATTAAACTATAACATGTATTATAATTACACAATTTATAATAAATCATGTAATTATCAATTTAAAATCCACAATTAAACATGCATTTATTAAATTATAGTTACTTAAATTATAATTTAAATTAGCATCTAATTGATTAAAATAAATCAACTTCTATACATTATAATTTCACAGAATTATAATTTAAATTAAACATTTACTCTTAATTATAATTAATCAAATTACAATTAAGTAACTTATTTTACAATTAAACAATTATAGCTTATAATTTAAATATTATATTAGGTTTTCAAAACTTACTTTTTTTTTTCTCAAATTATGAAATTACCAACTTCGTGTTAACACATGTTATAGCAGCTAGATATATGCTCATTACCTTAGCAATAATGTAACTTAAGCATGAAAACAATCTGCACAATTGTTTAAAACACACTGCCACTGCATCGAACCTGGCGCAGCTGCGCAGCCAGCTGCCTTAAACCCGGCGCAGGTGCGCAAGTAAAGGCTCTGGTAAAAGCAAGCGGCGCAGCTGCGATGCTAATGGCCTTGCTGCCGGCAGCTGCACAGTAGCTCGACCAGACGCAGACAGTCACGGCTCCCTACTTTACCGGACAACCCATACAAGCCAAAAATACAGTAACATAGACACTATAAATCATATATATGCTGTAATACATATATCTAACATGCACTCAAAACATAAACTCATTTAAACAACGAGAATCAATAGTTTTAAAAATCCAATTTGGTCATTTTCATGAAAACTCATATTTTTCTATAAAATAATCTACTGTAATAGAATTTCTCAAGTAATTCAACTTATAACACATGAAATCTCTTCATAACTAAATATAACATCATAATCAATTCTAATTAGGCATACTAACACATACAAATTCCTAAATTTTTCATTCTAAAACCAATCAATATACATAAAACAATATGAACAAAACTTTTTCCATGAAACTTGTTTTAATAGTAATTTAATTGGTGAAAATCCTCTTATGTCATACAATTACCACAATCAACACATGGATACAATACATACATATAAAATTCATGATTTCACAACTTCCATGAAAACTCAACTTTTGACATAGAATAAAATACATGAAACATATGAATTGAGTTCTATAATTGTAAGGGTAAAATTATAGATTATAACTTTTTTGCTAATCGTTAATGAAGAAGATGGTGATACTTAAGCTCTTCCTTATCTTCTTCTTCTCTCTTCTCTAACTCTTCCTCTGTTCTTTCTTTTCTCTCTTACACTGATATTCTTTCTAACGTAGTTTAGACTAACGTATAATATAATATGTAGTAATAGATATAGGCTTAATTATATAATATAACTGACAATTATATTAAGTATAATGTCAGTTACAAATTTCAAAAAGCCACAATGCCTTGTTTGGCAAAACAAGGTTATTTTCAAAAACAGATTATTGATGCTAAGTCCATGTTTGGTAAACAGTTTTTTTAAATAGCTTTTTGATAGTTAGGTCCCCGTTTGGTAGAAATAGGTTTAAAACAATTATAAGGGCCTTGTTTGGTTAAAAATTATTTAAAAATCCTTTTTTTTATTTTAACAAATTATTTAACACATACTTTAATGTCATATTTTAATTAATTAAATATTAATCAACTAATTTAATTAATTAAAATCTAACATCAATTAATCACATAAAATTACCACATAATTATAATTACTCGCTAATTATAAGTCATGTAACACTTCATCACATATCTCATCTAATTTAATTATCTCAATTAAATTAGAACTATAGAATAAAATTAATATACATTAATTAAATTAAATATTGCACATTCATTTAATTAATATATACACTTAATTAAATCACTCCATAAATCACATAATTTATTTATTTAACTCAATAAATAATTCACATAAATATTTATTTAATTCAATAAATATTTAAAATTAAATATAAAATCTTAATCGTTACAATCTTCCCTCCTTAAAAGGATTCTGTCCCCAGAATCACACATAAATTAAATTCTGGTCTATTATATTCTTCCCCCCTTAAAAGAATTCTGTCCCCAGAATCAGTATATAAGGGGTTATACACAACTAAGCAAATAAATGCGGATAAGATTTCATCATAACATCTTCGAGTTCCCACGTAGCTTCTTCAGCACTGTGGTTCCTCCAGATTACCTTAACAGAAGGTATCACTTTATTCCTAAGTACTTGTTCCTTTCTATCAACTATTTGCACTGGCACTTCTTCATACGTTAAGTCTTTATCAAATAGCAAAGGTTCATATTCTATTACGTGTTTATAATCGTGCTTGTAACGTCTTAACACAGAAATATGGAAGACATTATGTATATTCTCGAGCTCCGGAGGTAATGCAATCTCGTAAGCAACCTCGCCCACCTTTCGTAGTACCTCAAAAGGTCTAATGAATCGGGGACTCAACTTCCCCTTCTTACCGAATCGAATTTTCCCTTTTCAAGGAGATACCTTCAGGAAAACGAAACTTCCTGATAAGAATTCTAGGTTCTGTCGATGTAAATCGGCATACTTCTTCTGTCTGTCTTGAGCAGCAACTAATCTCGTTCTAATCAGCTTCACAGTTTCGGCGATTTGTTGTACCAATTCTGGTCCCAACAATTGGCGTTCACCGACTTCATCCCAGCACAAAGGAGTTCTGCATTTTCTACCGTATAATGCTTCGTAAGGCGGCATGCCAATACTCGCATGATGACTATTGTTGTAAGCTAACTCCACCAATGGTAGATGATCCTCCCAGCTTCCTTTGAAGTCCATCACACAAGTTCTCAGCATATCCCCAAGCGTCTGAATCGTTCTCTCGCTCTGTGCATCAGTCTGAGGATGATACGCTGTACTCATTCGCAATTGCGTTCCCAAAAATTCTTGCAAATGCTTCCAGAAATTAGACGTAAAACGTGGATCTCTGTCAAACACTATCGACACTAGAACATCATGTCTAGAAATAATTTTCTTGACGTATAACTTTGCTAGCTTATCCAGGTTGTACTTAACCCTGATCGGCAGAAAATGGATTGACTTCGTCAGTCAATCCACTATAACCCATATCGCATCAAATCCCTTCTGAGTCACTGGAAGACCTACCACGAAATCCATCGTGATGTGCTCCCACTTTCACTCTGGAATTTCTAACGGTTGCAGCAGTCCACTTAGTCTCTGGTGTTCTATTTTGACTTTTTGGCACGTCAAGCATTTCGCAACGCCTTCAGCAACGTCCCTCTTCATATTCGGTCACCAGAAATGATGCCTGAGATCTTGGTACATCTTCGTACTCCCAGGGTGAATAGAATATCTAGAACTATGAGCTTCGCTCAGAATCTCCTCTTTGACCTCTGGTACTGGCGGTACCCATATTCTACCTTCAAATCGTAATAGACCTTCATTATCGATTTTGAACTTGAACTCTTCGCCAACAGTCATTCTCTTCCGTACTTTCCCGCATTCTTCATCGTGAAGTTGTGCTTCTTTCACCTTGTCTACTAGAGTAGAGCCAGTGGTTACTTGAAACAACATCTCATCCGATTCCTTCGGAAACTTCACTTCCAACTCCAATCTAGCCATCTGTTCTATCAACCGATCTTGATCAGTTAACACGTTCAGCTTCTCCCGACCTTTTCTGCTCAAAGCGTCGGCAACAACGTTAGCTTTACCCGGATGATAAAGTATCTCGCAATCGTAGTCTTTAATCAATTCCAACCATCTTCTTTGGCGCATGTTCAAATCCTTCTGGGTAAATATATACTTCAGACTCTTGTGATCTGTGTATATTTCACACTTTTCTCCATATAAGTAGTGCCTCCAAATCTTTAGGGCAAACACTACTGCCGCCAATTCTAGATCATGGGTCTGATACCCCTTTCTCGTAATCCTTCAGCTGACGTGACGCATAGGCAATGACTTTGCCACTCTGCATCAACACACAGCCTAATCTTTTATGTGAGGCATCGCTATATACTACGAAATTCCCCGAACTATCCGGTAAAGACAATACATGCGCAGTACTCAGCCTCTTCTTCAGCTCTTGAAAACTTTCCTCACATTTCTCCGTCCAAACAAATTTAACCGTTTTACGAGTCAACTTCGTCAACGGAGTTGCGATTCTAGAAACGTCTTGGATAAATCTACGGTAATAACCTGCCAATCCCAAGAAACTCCTCACTTCAGACGGCGTCTTCGGCTAATCCCAACTTATTACGGCCTCGACCTTCGACGGATCCACCGAAATACCATCCTTGTCGATCACGTGGCCAAGAAATTGCACACTTTCCAATTAGAATTCGCATTTCGAGAATTTAGCGTAAATTTTCTCTCGTCTTATGGCTTCTAAGGTTAGTCGTAAGTGTTCAGCATTCTCCTCCTCGGTCTTGGAATAAACTAGGATGTCATTTATGAACAATACCATGAATTTGTCCATAAATGGCTTGAACACCCTGTTCATTAAGTCCATAAATGCAGTTGGGGCATTCGTGAGACCAAATGACATCACCAAGAACTCGTAATGACCATATCGAGTCCTAAAAGCCGTCTTCGGTATATCTTCTCTTCTCACCTTCAACTGATGATACCCGCTTCTCAAATCGATTTTCGAGAAGTACTTAGCACCCTTCAGTTGATCAAACAAGTCATCGATCCTAGGTAAAGGATACCTATTCTTGATCGTAACTTTATTCAACTCCCTATAATCAATGTAAAGACGCATCAATCCATCATTCTTCTTCACGAATAAAACAGGCGCTCCCCACGGTGAAACATTCGGTTGGATATACTTATTGTCTAGCAATTCTTGAAGTTGAACCATCAGTTCCTTCATCTCTACTGGAGCCATTCAGTACGAAGCCTTCGAAATCAGAGCAGTTCCCGGTGCTAAATTGATCACGAACTCTGTCTCCTTATCTGGTGGAAGTCCTGGTAAATCGCTTAGAAAAATGTCCACAAAATCCTTAACTACCGATATCTCCTCCACCTTCGGGCTTTTCTTTCGCGTATCTACTATGTAGGCTAGATATCCCACACAGCCTTGCGTCAGAAGTTTCTTGGCTTGCATAACCGTCAGACAACTCGCTTGTCTGGGCGATTTTGCTACCATAGAACACTAACTTCGACGGAGTCGTAAGGTTCACCGACTTCTTCTGACAGTCGATTATCGCCCCATAGTTGAACAACCAATCCATACCCAGTATAACGTCGAATTCCCCAACTTTAATCGGAATCAAATCTACTCTAAGTTCCTGTCCCTTAATGTCCAATCTACAGTTCTTATAAACGCTCCTAACAGGAATAACTTCCCTATTCGCAATTTCTATGTTCAAAGAGTAAACTAACTCTTCTATAGGTAAGTCTAGGGTTTTAGCAAAATCATCAGATCTGAATGAACAAGTAGCACCCGAATCAAATAATACATATGCATTTATACTATTGACCGAAATAATACCTGACACCACGTCTTTTGCTTGCACAGCATCCTGCACCGTCATATTGAATGTCCGTGCAGTGGGTCGAACAGTTTGCAATAGTGCAGCGATAGTAACGGTACTGCCGCTTCCATTCCCCCCGCTCCCTGTTGACCCTGCCGTCAGCTTCTTTGGGCAGTTGCGAGCCATGTGATCTTTGGATCCACATGTAAAGCAAGCTCCCTTCTTCGGGTTTGGGCAATTAGGTGCAATGTGGTCTTCCTGACCACAGTTGAAGCACACCCGCTTCCCCTTCATGCACACGCTAGTGCAATTCTTACCGCATGTAGCACATGCTTCAAACTTCCTCTTCTGCTGGCTTCCCTGCTGACTCCCAGCAAAGGTATTATCAGACCACTTCCTCTTCTGGTTCACAGCGCTGCTACCCCCAGTCTTGGTTTCTACCTCATTCTTCTTCTTCTTATCTTGGTTGAACTTCGTCACCGCTTCGCTTCCTCCCTCAGCAAGTATGGCTTTCTCCAGCACCGCTGCAAAGGTATTCAGCTGGAACATGGAAACCTTCCTGTAGAGCCAGGGCTTCAGTCCCCGATCAAACCTCCTTGCTTTCCTAGTGTCAGTGCTGACCTGGTATGTAGTGAACCTGGCCAACTCATTAAACTTTGCAGCATACTCGGACACCGTCATCCCTCCCTGCTTAAGCTCTAGGAACTGGACCTCCATCTGGTCTTGCGAACTCGCTGGAAAGTACATCTCGTAGAACATTTCCTTGAAACGTTCCCACGTGATGACTCCCTCTCCCTCTCGGGTCTTGTTAGCCTGCCACCAAAAGCTAGCATCCGACTTCAACATAAAAGTCGCGAACGCTATTTTTTGGTCTTCTCCTACCCTAGCCACATCAAATACCTTCTCTATTCCCATAACCCATGTCTGAGCTTCGATAGGGTTAGTCGATCCTTTGAACTCAGGCGGTCCTATTGCCTTGAATTCCTTGAACGTTGTTCCCTGCAGTTTCAGCTGATTCGCAAGAGGTCCGTTCAACAGGTTCACCAACTGCTGAACCGAGTTGGGATTTGTCCCATCGTTATTATTGTTGTTCGTCGAACCCTCGGGGTTTTGACGTGTTGATCTTCTTCTAGGAGGCATTTTCTGTTAAGAAAATATTATTATTAAGACCCTCTATTCAACTATTAAGTATCCAAGTTCATACTTAAACGTTTAAATGGCTCAGTTCACATAGAACACATAGCACGTCAAATAACTTCTTTTATTAATTACTCATAGTTTAAAAAAAACATCAAATAGATAGCATTTCTGCCATTTCTATCATTCTTCCTGAACTGGAAAAGTTATAGAATTACATTATTAACTCATCCCATTCTTATCTCAAATTATGGGATTTACTTTATTTACTACAAAAAGCAACACATAAACCAACTCTACTACGGCTACTACTGCTACTGCCTAGGCATATTAATACGTCGAACAGCCTCTCTGCGTTCCACTTTTATTTCCCGAAACGCCGTTCTTCGGTCCACCACATACCACAGTAAACCTTGGAACTGAGCTGGGTAGTAGAAAATACGGTCCTGAGCTCTCTCTATTGCTATATGAAAAGCATGTTCCGTTTTCCTCAGCATGGCTCTCTTGGCTTCAGCTTCAACTTCGGCTCGATCGGCTCATTGATTAGCCCTCAAGCATGACTCTTCAGCTCTGGCACGCTTTCTCGACTCCTCCTGGATGTCTTGCTTTAGCTTTGCCAGTTCAAATCAAGCAGCATCTCTATCAACCTCCATATGTATCAGGTTCCACTGTGCATCTCCTAGGTCACTTGCCATTTCCTCGATCGTCTCGTCTCGCTGCTGGATAGTCTCCTCAAGATCTCCTACGCGTCCATGAAGCTCCACATTGCTATTGTAGACAGCCTCATACATCTCGGCACTAGTAGAGTGAGGTGGGAGTTCCTCTTCGGGATCCTCTTCCTCCTCTTCCTCCTCTTCAGACTCGTCCTCGTCCTCATCCTCTAGAATAGGTGTCAACTCACGCTCCCGACCAGCTATGGTGATCACTGGAGATGGCTCTCTCCTAACCAGCTGCCCCCAGACAACATGTATGTCACGGGGCTCCTCATCTCTAGGCACCTGAGGTACATCCTCTCTAGCCTGACTAGGTTATCCAACATTCGACATCCTGACAAAAGAATTTTAAAGTTCATTATTACGTGATATCGAGTCATCACTCTTCGAATACTATAATGTAAACACGTAGCACATAAGGTAGTTTATTATCTTTTACCTATCACATCTATCTTTTTGATCTTACCTATAAGGCTACTACCTAAGGTTTCCCCACCTAAGGTTTCATAACCTATAGCTTTGATACCAACCTGTGACACCCCCAAATCCGGGTACTTCGTTTTCACATGATTTGGTATTCACTTTCTAATATAACATACATCTACCCAATGAATAATGCAAAGTAACTACAACTTAAATTAAAATAAATTAATCTCCCTTACAACAAGGGTTACAACCTTTGTAAAATAAATCACGGGTTACTCTAACCCTAACATGAAAATAATAAAGTGCGGAAATAGAAACATAACATTCAAGTCTTATTACAATCATTCTCAATTAAATAAAATAATTCTTCACTTGCTTTGCTTTCCCTTGCCCTTACTCGTAGATGGAGTATCAGCGTTATCAACCTTAACTGAAATTGTTATTAAATGCAAGAGTAAGCAAACCACAGCTCACTGGAGTTTAATAATAATAAATACATAAAATGATAACTTTCAAAGAATCTGAATAATATGATTCGCTTCAACAATAAAGAATTGAATAATAATTCTTTCATCATAATTTCAATTCAATATAGAATTTATCTGAGGGTAATAAGACCTTTGAACTCTTGTCCTAGGTTATAAATATTTCTATTTAAACCTTTAACAGTCAATAAGACTATGGACCTTAACTCGTACTTAGGGGGATCAACCCTTTGTATCATGTAGTGTGCACAAACATCTTAACGCTATGCGTAGTAACCTCCCCTAGTAAATAGGGTTGTTCAACTCAGTAATTTGAATTCAAGTCCGCAGTAAAAAAAGTTTGGTTTGGATAAGCTTACAAGGGTAATTTAGAATTCACGTTCATCAACTAAGAATTAGTTGAATCGACTTTCAATAATTCATAAATAACAGAATTATGAACTAACATATGCTTTAGAATCAACTTAAAGCATTTAAAATAATAACTAGATCTTACTTGAACAATAAGTTAAGATCATTTTAATTAAATAAACAATAGTCCAATACAGAAATGGAAAGGACATTCTCAACAATGAATATATGAATTCAAGAAATTGTATAGAATTAACAAGTTTAGGGTTTAGAAGACTTGCCTTAAGCGCAAGCTACTTAACTCAACCACGTACTTAAACACTTCCTATACACATTCAATTATAATAATCTAAATTAGTTAAGACATAACTAATTCACATAAGTGGTTAACCCTCATGATTAACTCACTATAATTAAATAAATAATAATAATTAACTATCACATAGTTATTTACATCACTTACATATTCACATAATTAAATTAATTATGTATTTAACTAAATTATAAATAAACAATTATAATTCAAACACTTAATCAAATTATAATTACTTAAATTATAATTATCATTTAAATTATAAATAATTTTAATTTAAAATTAATTAAACCACATCATGCATTTATAATTACATAATTTATAATTAATCATGTATTTATCAATTATAATCAATAATTAATTAAACTATAACATGTATTATAATTACACAATTTATAATAAATCATGTAATTATCAATTTAAAATCCACAATTAAACATGCATTTATTAAATTATAATTACTTAAATTATAATTTAAATTAACATCTAATTGATTAAAATAAATCAACTTCTATACATTATAATTTCACAGAATTATAATTTAAATTAAACATTTACTCTTAATTATAATTAATCAAATTACAATTAAGTAACTTATTTTACAATTAAACAATTATAGCTTATAATTTAAATATTATATTAGGTTTTCAAAACTTACTTTTGTTTTTTTCTCAAATTATGAAATTACCAACTTCGTGTTAACACATGTTATAGCAGCTAGATATATGCTCATTATCTTAGCAATAATGTATCTTAGGCATGAAAACAATCTGCACAACTGTTTAAAACACACTGCCACTGCACCGAACCCGGCGCAGCTGCGCAGCCAGCTGCCTTAAACCCAGTGCAGCTGCGCAGGTAAAGGCTCTGGTAAAAGCAAGCGGCGCAGCTGCGCTACTCCTGGCATTGCTGTCAACGCAGCTGCGCAGCAGCTCGGCCAGACGCAGACAACCACGGCTCCCTGCTTTACCGGACAACTCATACAAGCCAAAAATATAGTAACATAGACACTGTAATCATATATACGCTGTAATACATATATCTAACATGCACTCAAAACATAAACTCATTTAAACAACGAGAATCAATAGTTTTAAAAATCCAATTTGGCCATTTTCATGAAAACTCATATTTTTCCATAAAATAATCTACTGTAATAGAATTTCTCAAGTAATTCAACTTATAACACATGAAATCTCTTCATAATTGAATATAACATCATAATCAATTCTAATTAGACATACTAACACATATAAATTCCTAAATTTTCCATTCTAAAATCAATCAATATACATAAAACAATATGAACAAAACTTGTTCTAAAATCAATCAATATACATAAACTTGTTTTAACAGTAATTTAATTCCTGAAAATCCTCTTATGTCATACCATTATCACAATCAACACATGGATATAATACATACATATAAAATTCATGATTTCACAACTTCCATGAAAACTCAACTTTTGACATAGAATAAAATACATGAAACATATGAATTGAGTTCTATAATTGTAAGAGTAAAATTATAGATTATAACCTTTTTGCTAATCGTTAATGAAGAAAATGATGATGCTTAAGCTCTTCCTTATCTTCTTATTCTCTATTCTCTAACTCTTCCTCTGTTCTTTCTTTTCTCTCTTACACTGATATTCTTTCTAACGTAGTTTAGACTAACGTATAATATAATTTGTATTAATAGATATAGGCTTAATTATATAATATAACTGACAATTATGTTAAGTATAATGTCAGTTACAAATTTCAAAAAGCCACAATGCCTTGTTTGGCAAAACAAGGTTATTTTCAAAAACAGATTATTGATGCTAAGGCCATGTTTGGTAAACAGTTTATTTAAATAGTTTTTTGATAGTTAGGGCCCCGTTTGGTAGAAATGGGTTTAAAACAATTATAAGGACCTTGTTTGGTTAAAAATCATTTAAAAATCCTTTTTTTTATTTTAACAAATTATTTAACACATACTTTAATGTCACATTTTAATTAATTAAATATTAATCAACTAATTTAATCAATTAAAATCTAAAATCAATTAATCACATAAAATTGCCACATAATTATAATTACTCGCTAATTATAATTCATGTAACACTTCATCACATATCTCATCTAATTTAATTATCTCAATTAAATTAGAACTATAATATAAAATTAATATAAATTAATTAAATTAAATATTGCACATTCATTTAATTAATATACACACTTAATTAAATCACTCTATAAATCACATAATTTATTTATTTAACTCAATAAATAATTCATATAACTATTTATTTAATTCAATAAATATTTAAAATTAAATATAAAATCTCAATCGTTACATTGTCTCCTCCTTATAAGGATTCCATCTCCGGAATCACCATTACTGTACGCTTAATTTTGTGTCTATCCTTAAAGTTTTTTTTTAATTATTTTTTTTATTGAATTACTACATTCTCCCCTCATAAGATTTCGTATTACGAGTCCATAACTGTTGCGCATTTTGATTCATTGCATGCGGTCTGCTTGAACCAATTATGGTAGTTCCCAAAGGAACTCAAATTCCTCCTTCAAAATCCTTTTATTAACAAGTTATTATTATAATATATATCTTTTCCTTAAATTATATTACGTATGACTATATTCAAGGGTTCCTAACGTTCACAAGGGTAAACGTACTTATCTTAATTAACAACCTCACGGTATATAAGAAAAATAGGTTTTATCTAAATCAAGTATATACATTGATATAATTGATCAGAATCATACCTGGAACTCCAGCTCCAGCTGCTACTGTATCTTGAACAGACATATTGAAGGTCCTTACAGTTTATTTACTTGGTAGAGTTGGACCAGTTATTGATAACGCTACGCTGTTTTTCCCTGCATTTGCATTTCTCCCGTTGGTTCTCCTTTTCGGACAATCCCTCACCATATGATCTGTCGATCTGCAAATAAAACACCCACTATTCTTTCTTGGATTGGGGCAGTTAGGAGAGATGTGTCCCTCCTGCTCGCATTTAAAGCACACAAACTTCTCCTTCAGACACTCACGCGAGTGATTTTTCCCACAATTACCACACTGTTAAACCTGCTTCTTTATACCTCCCTACCTATTATCAGTATTTCCAAAATTATGCCACTTCTTTTTTCCACCTCCACCTCCACTGCTTCCCTCCACTTTGACAGCTCCTTTGATCTTAACCTTATTCTTCTTTTCCTTGTTATAGAGGCTCATGGCCTCACTTTGTCCTTTGGCTATGATAGCCTTTTCCAAGAGCGATCCAAAAGAATCAATCTGCAACACCGCCTCCTTATTGTACAGCCAGGGTTTCAGGTCCTGCTCAAACCTTCTTGCCTTCCTTGCTTCTGTATCCACTTGGTGTAGAGCGAATCTAGCTAACTCAATAAATTTTGTGGCGCATTCCACAATAGTCATATTTTCCTGCTTCAATTCTAAAAATCTAACCTCCATCCTGGCCTGCATACTGGACGAGAAATAATTCTCGAAGAACAGTTCCTTAAACCTAGTTCATGCTACCACACCTTCTCCAGCTCTAGTTTGATTTGCCTCCCATAAGAAATTCGCCTCCCCTTTCATCATATAGGTAGCAAAAGCTGTCTTTTGCTCCTCCGCTACCCTAGCAATAACAAAAGCCTTCTCCATCTCCTTCACCCAAGTTTGGGATTTAATAGGGTCAGTTGTCCCTCTAAATTTTGGCGGTATTACTGCCTTAAAGTCTTTAAAGTTTGCCAATCGATTATTTATCCGATTTTTTGCTACTAGTGCTCTAGTTTGCATAGTTTGTGCCAACATATTCATAAAATTCTACATTGGGTTTTCTTAACCTCCTACATTATTAACATATTCTTCTGCTCTTTGGTTTCGATTTCGTCTCCTTGGCGGCATTATCTGGTTAAACCAAACCTTAAATTATTCTTTCTTGTTTTACATTTTATGCCTCATTGTATAAGTGTTAACATTTAAAATTTAAAGCAAGATCTAAAACTCAGACAAACATATAATCAGATAGACACTTACTATCTTAATCCTAAAAACATATTTACTTAATCAAACATATATTCATATTCATTCAACGAGTTTATAGTACTATATATCATATAGCATAAATATTGCTATAAACCTCTATCAGTCCCTGGTGACAACAAAAGTCGGGAATCCCTGTTATAACTTATATAAAAGTTCGGGGAAATACATTACACACATATGCATATCATACACACATTTCCTACCATACATAATTATATAATACTTATCCTACTTGTTTCCTACACCCTCCCTAGATTCAGGACAACCTTACTCCTGGTGACCTACCAACCCACATAGAAAACATGCACCTTGCTTCTGATTGGGACAATGAGGAGAGATATGTCCCTCATGTCCACAATTGTAGCATACATTTTGCCTTTTCCTGCATACGTCTTCATGATTCCTTTTACAATTTTTACACTTTCTTATTTTTTTTAAAGTTTCCTAAGTTATAATTAAATAGAGTTTTCTACATTACGGTCATTCATCTTTCTTTTCCCCTTCTGGTTTGGAGCTGCACACGATATGCTACATTTGGCTCCTATATTTTTAATTTGGATTTTCAACTTATCCTGTTCTTCCATTATTTTGATTAAAGCCTTTTGCAATTAACTATTTAGTAACTTTTCTATATCCCACAACTTTTTCAGAGAAGAAACTTTATTCTTCAAATTCTTCACTTCAGTTGATGCCTGATCAGCTCCAACTTCAGTGTCTGAATCACTATCTGTCAGTACCACTGTTACTGGTTCTGGTACTATATTTTCTAAAATGATCACCTTATCAGGGTTCCTTCAATGTGAGCTTCTATTTCAGCTATTAACTTAGATATTGGTTCGGGTAGGATGATTTTCTCCTTCTTCACGATATGAGAGTTTCCTAATTCTTTTTCGTTTGGCATCTACACATTATTTGTCTTGATTAGTACACATAACAAATAATAGTTTTTTATAAGTTACTTTTATTTCATTTTACGACGAATTTTCTTAATTCACATCCTTTAAACTCTATTTTAGTTATTTATTTTTCAACGTTTCTATCTAGCCTATGGTTATAGCCTAAGGTATCCCCACCTAAGGTTTCTAACCTAAAGCTTTGATACCAACCTATGATGCCCCCAAATCTGAGTACTTGAAACCCGTACATGGTGCTACACGATACCATTCATTCGAACTGTTTAATATATTATAAACTTAAAGACTATATCAAATTTGACTAATCCCCAGGTACGGAGATGCTTTAGTACTTTATTACATGATAGATAACATATTATCACAGTACAAAGTTCTAAATATTACAACTAAGACCTTATAACTATCCCTTCAGCTTTCCCTTTCCTTTGTCCTTACCAGAACCTTCTGGTCGATCACGCTTAACTGAAAACATTTAATTTATATCAAGAATGAGCATTTAATTGCTCAGCAACCAATATCAGATAATAAACATCATCTGAAACAAATAAATAATTTTTTAAAGTATACTTCTACAACAAATCAATAGTTGTGAAGCCATTTGAAATAATTCATAAAAACATATCAAACCGTTTATATTTTTGAAACAACGTAGTGACTATAAATGTTGAGCGGTCAATAACTTTGAACCATTGTTTACAAGTTTGAAAAGGTTGGTACAGAAATTCATCTGCAAACCGTCATGACTTACGGACACATTAGGTGATCAGCCCGTATGCCCTGTATTGATCAACACTACTTAATAGAACGATATTTATGTTCATCATAACCCCCTTTGGAGCATAAAAATTTCCCAATTTCGGGATGTTCATACTCAGTCTGAAGTCTGAACTAAAGAAAATCAGTTAGACGAATCTATCATAATCAATAATATTCGGCGATACATTTCAAACTATGTCTAGCCGAGTCAAATAGCTTAGACAACTTTTAAACTATGTATTCATTCCAATATTGAATGGTATGTAGCAAAACTTGTCATGTCAAAGAATTTCGAGTTCAAGAATACTTGTTCAAATACAATAGTTTATACAAGTGAGAGCACTTGCACAACCAAACTTAGCTTAAAAAGAACAGATCAATTTTGATTATATATAAATCATATGAAGACAAGAATAAGATATTGGTAAACAATAAACGAATCGAATGAAATACGAGAGTTTGCTTGAATATAAATGAATTAAGAATACTTGTTCAACCAAAGATCCATTACATAAATGCAAGGGTTCAGATACTTGCTCAATAATAAACAAGTTAGAGATACTTGCTCAATAATAAACAAGTTAGAGATATTTGCTCAATGATAAACAAGTTAGAGATACTTGCTCAATAATAAACAAGTTAGAGATACATACTTACACAAAGAACCATTGCATAAAATAAATGCAAAGGTTAGAATACTTGCCTTGATCCCTGCTTACTACTATGCAATATAGTTTAATCTTTAATACAAAGACCTATCATTAATATGATTATTCTTGCAATCAGTATATCACATTATACTTCATAATACTACTACTTTATAAGTAAATTATCTAACATGTAATCACATAATCAAACATTAGATAACACCTTAACACTATACATATTCACAATTCTAAACTTAGCACACATCGAGTATTTAACAGTGTTCAATATAGTACGCTGTGTGGTTTCCGACAAACAACCAACAAACTAGTTTCCCGTCTCGTCTACATTGTTTTTATACAGCGAGTTAGATCGGTAGCTAGTTTGTATATACCTCCACTCCCTGAAGGAATCGTTTAGCCCAGATACTATACATCAACCATTAAAGAGTACGACTGTACTACTTTAGATTTCACACTTAATCTTTTATTTTATAGGTTCTTATTTATGTTTCGGTAAACTGTCTACGAATTCAGCAAACCAAAATCATTAATTCAGCCAGCCGAAACCAAACAATATTCCCTACCTAACATTTTCAGTTTCCAATCCAGCAACCTGGATTGACCAATTCAACAAGCTGAATTACCCTTTTCATGAAAATATCAAATCATATTATTCGTTTTTTATCTTTTGTCCATACATATATACATATATTTTATGCACAAAAATAATTTTTCTAAAATTTTTCAATTTTTTTAGTATTTTTCAGAAGTCCGTTCGTAGTTCGTAGCTTAAGAAATTAGCTATATGATGCTCTACTCCAACAATTCCCAACTCTTGATAGAATCTTACACGTATTAACATGAATTTCCAGTTTAAATGTCGTGGCCATCGAAGTTATATAACTCCGGCTATAGCAGTTTTCGTCGGAAAAACCTAAATATTGAAATGACCATAATTGGGTCGATTTAAGTCAGAATAAGCTCATCTTTGGACATGAGCTACTTTATATCATATATTTTCATGTCCCAATAGGTTTGAATTAATTTTATTAATTAAGTTTCTGAAACGGCCCATGGCAATTTTGGGCGGATTGATTTTTGGCATTTTTCAGATTTTGCTTACTTTTCTAAAAACAATCCCCACGAAAATCTACAACACCTTTTTCATTGATTCCACTTTAAAATGTTATAAGACTCATAGATCTAACTCTAGGATTTGACCACTTTCAAAAATTCGAAATATAATGAGAGATATGGTCATTTGAACTTCTTATTTCATTTTCTCAAAAATCTGATTTTTTATCCTTAATGATTTCTAAGAAAACTTCCATGTTCTCACACATTAACCAAAATAACCCATTATAATACATACTAATACATCATATACTCATGGATCTACCATAATCCGTGATATATTTCATCAAACAATCACAAAACACTATTTTAAACACAATCCAGGCTAAAAAAATTAGGATTTTCTAACTTTTGAAAACCTAGTTTTCATTTCATGCTTTAGATCCACTTTTTGATCCTTAAAAGGGTTAGATCTAAACATAAAATACTTTCAAACGCCTAGATCTAAGGTTTTAAACCTCAATATCATAATTTCATATTATCAAAAATTAAATCAAATCAAAAAGGAATTAGACTATATAAATAGGAATTTTTTTATACCTTAGATTTTCCTTCCCCCTTCTTCTTCCTAAGTTTGATTAAGGAGCTATGATAATACCAAATACTCTCCCTCTCGCTTCTCTTTTGGTGGCCGAAATCTCCACTCTTTTTCTCTTTCTCTCTCTCTCTCTTGCTTGCTTGGCTAGCTTAGAAGAATGAGATGAAAGAGAAAATAAAAGGCGTTTGTTGTTAGTAAAAATGAAGAGATATAATGTATATCTATTATTATTTATCTCCCAATATCCTACTCTATCTCTTTCTCATCATGTTAGTGGTTGATTGCAAGCCTTGGATAACTTGTAAGTTTGGTGAAATGATAAGGCTAGATAAGGATTGGACACATAGGTGTGGTTGTTCACTAAATAAAGTAATATCATCATTACATTCCTCCCCCCTTTCTCCTCCTCTCCTTACCCAGCCATGTGGCCTTCTTTGGCCCATGTTTGGTTTCCTTTTAATGCTCATTTAGCTTACTAAAGGTCCAATGAGTCCTCTTTCAACTGGGATAAGAGTTTGGACTTTGATTAATTCATTTTGGCCTTGCAATTTAATTCTTTGGGCTATAAAATCAATTTAGTTCAATACTCTTTAATTCTATCTTACACTAATCATTTAGTTAGAGTTTCTATTACACACATTTGAAAATAAATTCTTAATCATGTATCTTTAATTTCATAAACTAATTAGACTTGCTTTACTTAAGTTATAAAATTAATTATTTGAGAAGTATAAAATAAATCTTTTAATGTTAGTATATATACTAACATTCCTCCATATTATAATCCCTTATGTTATTTAATTACCATACCTAATATATATATTAGGTTATATAACTTTATTCTTAATTCTCTTTATACAAAATAAATGTATACACATTATATAATGTATATTTATTTAATCACGTACATAATCCACATAAGTCAAGACATATTCCACTAGTGTATTAACTTAATAGTTCTAATTGGCTTTATAAGTTATGATCACTCACATAATCACTATATATAATTCATATCAATAATTATTTACTTAAAGATTGTATATCTTTTTAATTTAATAATCAATACTAACATCCAAGCTATGTTAATTGTTAACATAACTTATCTTACTCTTCCTTAATCAAAATGATTAAGTATTCATCTTAGTTAATAAATAAATTAACTATCTAGCTTAATTCACATATTCACTTATATAGTTCAAGTATTTTAAAAAAAAAAAATTATTCGTAAAGTTATAGTCGTATAAAATTCTCGGTCCTTACATAAACCCTAGTTTTCTATTCTATAAAGAAAAGGATTACTCTCCAATAATTAGAATTGCATCAACTGATATCTAACATAAGACTCCTCTTATATAGATATTGGTCAACCCTTCTAATTCAAATTAAAATTGGGTTTCATTTAATTAATTAAACTCCTTTAATTAATTAGGCTTCCTAACACATTGGGAATAATTAATTAAACTCATTTAATTAATTTTCCTCCTAATCTTATTAGGAATAAATGAGAGTACTTATATTAAATTAATTCCTAAACTCCTTTAAAAATTAAAATTAAAATAATAATAATTGTAATAATATTAATAAGACTGCTCTTATTAATTTATATTCAATATTTCTAAAATATTAAATAATAAAAATTAAGCTATTTAATTTATTATATCACATTAGATTAAATTAATTATACTTAACATATTATTACGATTATGCCATTACCTTCTGTAATTGGGTTTGTATGTTACGCATACATGTAACCAAAATCACACAATAAGGGCAGAAGTACGACAAATTAGGTTTTAAAATTTTATACAAACCCTCACCAAAATCATGCTTTGTGCTCAATTATCAATCAATAGAAAGAGAAGGATAAATCAGAATCATACCCTCGTAGAAACTATCTTCCACATGTACGAGTTCAACTCCTTGCTCTTCGTATCTCCTTGAATCTCCTAGATTGATTCTTTTCTTTGATAAACGTTGACCACCCAAGTGTTTGGCATCTAGAGGTGATCCACAAAGAAAGAGGAATTGTTCAAGAAGGGGGGTGGTTGGCTAAACCCTAGTTTTTCTATACTCTGTAGAAAAGGAGTACTATCCAACTGTTAGAATTACATCTACTGATATCTAATATCAGACTCTTCTTATATAGATATTGGTCAACCCTTCTAATCTAATTCGAAATTGGGTTTTATTTAATTAATTAATTAAATTTCTTTAATTAATTAAGCTCCCCAACATATTGGGATTAATTAATTAAACTCCTTTATTTAATTTACCTCCTAATCTCATTAGGAATAATTGAGAGTACCAATATTAAATTAATTCCTAAATTTCTTTAAAATTAAAATAATAATATTTGTAATAATATTAATAAGACTCCTCATATTAATTTATATTCAATATTTTCAAAATATTAAATAATAAATGTTAAGCTATTTAATTTATTCTATCACCATATATTAAATTAATTACACTTTATATATTATTACGATTATGCCATTATATTTTTAATAATTATTCTTCCTTTTATGGTATGACCCTTTAGGTTCTCCATACTAAATCGGTTGTGAATAAATCAATTAGAACAATTTTAATCTTATTTAAATAAATAAATTAAACTAATAATCTATTTAAATAAATAATATTTATTCTCTAATAGGGATAAGCCTCCCTAACGATCAACGACTTTTTAGATAATATAGATTTCAATATTAATCATAAAAGAACATGTGAGTTAATAGGTACTGTACAATTCAATCCTTCCACCATACAATGTCCCAATTAAATATAAGACATGGAATTACTATCAAGTTTATTTTATTTAATTATATGTATTTCGATTAGAAAATGCACAACTCCAAATATTGCAAATTAGAAACTTCTTTCTAATTTCATTCTGCCTTGGCCAAGGACTACTAAGTTGTCATTTAACGAATCACATATGATATATCTCTTCTTTTATTAGAAGTGGTAGATTCTTTATTGATCATTCATTATCTCAATATATATCTTATTACACCCAAGCATACCCTTTGATATACCCTAAGGGTCTTAATTAAGGAATAACTCAAAGTATAATTCATTATATATAAGATACTATGATAATCTCAAGTCCAAGGATCACTTGTACTACTATCACATTAGGAATTCCTATTGACAGACAAATAAAACTCCATTAAGTATTCCATAGCGAGTCACGTTCAGGAAACTTATTCTCCAATAAGCACCTACATACTTGCTTTAGTGTCTCCACACAAATGATCATGAGATCAATCATCCTCATCCAATGAGCAAGCAACATATGTTCCAATCTATCCGGATTTACTAATCCCCTTTTTAGTAATCCAATGATTGGGAACTATTTTAGTTTTAATTTTTCTAAGAATTTAGATCTCATTAGCATGATCAACATCATGATTCTAATAGCATTTCTTAAAACTATGGGTTATTTACATATTATAAAAGCAGCATCATATAGATAATTAAATTCCTTTAATAAATGAATATTTTTATTAAAAAATAAATAATATCGTTTTCAAAGTATATGCTTTATCATCATATATGATTGGCTTGCATGCATACTACTTTCAATCTCTCACTTGCACTAAAGCCAATCGCCATGGTATCTTATACCCATCTTGTAATGACCCTAAAATTCAAACAATAATATTCTCCTTCCCGATCGTTAACAATACAACTTTAATCTATCTTTACATCATTATTCGATATTTAAATCAGTAAAAATGCAGAATTTTTAAAACTTTTATACAATCTTTCTTTATTGCCCTGAATCGTAACCTTTACATAACATATCTTCGACTCAAATCTATATCATGAATCGTTACATCAAAGTTGCTAATTAAAATCTTACATTACAAGACAATATCCACTATACATCGGATAGCTCAATTTTACAACTTTAAAAAAATATAATACATCCAAAACAAATACATTTCTCATCTAGAATAAATAATTTCTTGCATCGATATTGATCTTAACATTCAACTAGCACGTATCATTACCTTGCATAATTGACCTGCAAAAGTGGTTATTTGCAAGAGTGAGCTCGACAGCTCAGCAAGAACTAATAGTTTTCATGCATCACGTATCACATAATAAACATGCTCAACATACATCTCATAATAATTAAAGTAACATGGCATATATGCTTTAATTCACATAACAAATATAAAGATTGAGTTCCTTACTCAATCAACATTCTTTAATCAATCAATGCAGTCATAAATTGACTTTAACATTTCATGCTTGTAACATATATAACATATCATGCTCTTTGCAAAATAATTTAAAATAGTTCATTATCAAGTTCACGTAGAAAATAAGAACTGAAAGACTTGTCTTGATCGTTGTTTACCAATAATAGATTAACAGCTTACGGCTATCTGCACTTCACGTGCCCTACACAATTATATAATCATGCACATCAACTATTAGTCACATAGAAACACATAGTGGTTGTAATGTAAACTCTACTCTACATCTCATAACTATTCCTACTATCAATACACAATGTTCAATTAGATTGTGTTAACTTTCGACTTATATCTCACTATATTTCTGTTTAGTAATATTCAAAATTCATTCAAGGGTTTAAGTCTTGCTAGGACTACTTATTGGTTTTATATTAACACCATTTCATATCTTATAAAGTTCATTTCATTTGACTTAAAACACTTTTTACGTTCGTTAACACTTGTCACGGCGTTTCGACATTTTTTCGTCATACGCCCGATTCGTCTCTATTGTGTATGCTTAGTGTACTTATATAACTTATCTAATACATCATTTATTAATGTTAAGCATCATTATATTTACTAACATTCATGTTTTATGACTTAGAACAACATCTATTATCGTTGATTATGACACCCCCAAACCTGGGTACTTCGTTTCCACATGATTTGGTGTTCACTTTCTAATATAACATACATCTACCCAATGAATAATGTAAAATAAACTACAACTTAAATTAGAATAGATAAATCTCCCTTAAAACAAGGGTTACAACCTTTCCAAGATAATCCCGGCTTACTCTAACCCTGACATGAATATAATAAAGTGCGGAAACAAAAACATAACATTCAAGTCTTATTACAATCATTCTCAATAAAAAAAAAAAAAAGTCTTCACTTGCTTTGCTTTCCCTTGCCCTTACTCGTAGACGGAGCATCAGCGTTATCAACCTTAACTGAAATTGTAATTTAATGCAAGAGTGAGCAAACCACAACTCACTGGAGTTTAACAATGACATAGACATGAAAGGATATATTTAAAAGAATCTGAACAACTTAGCTTGCTTCAATAATAAAGAATTGAATAATAATTCTCTATAAACATTAAAATTCGAATATAGAATTTATCTGAGGGTCAAAAGACCTTTGAACTCTTATCCTAGGTTATAAATATTTCTATTTAAACCTTTAACAGTCAATAAGACTATGGACCTTAACTCGTACTTAGGGGAATCAGCCCTTCGTACCATGTATTGTGCACAAACATCTTAACGCTATGCGTAGTAACCTCCCCTAGTAAATAGGGTTGTTCAACTTAGTAATTTGAATTCAAGTCCGCACCAAAGAAAGTTTGGTTTGGATAAGCTTACAAGGGTAATTTAGAATTTACGTTCATCAACTAAGGATTACTTGAATCGACTTCCAATAATTCATAAATAAAGAATTATGAATTAACATATGCTTTAGAGTCAACTTAAAGCATTTAAAGTAATAATTGGATCTTACTTGAATAATAAGTTAAGATCATTTTAATTAAATAAATAATTGTCTAATACAGAAATAGAAAAGGACATTCTTAACAAGAATATATGAACTCAAGAAATTATACAAGATTAGGGTTTAGAAAACTTGCATAAAATTAACGAGTTTAAGGTTTAGAAGACTTGCCTCAAGCGCAAACTACTTAATTCAATTCACGTACTTTAATACTTTCTATACACATTCAATTATAATAATCTAAATCAGTTAACACATAACTAATTCACATAAGTGGTTAACCCTCATGGTTAACTCGCTCTAATTAAATAAACAATGATAATTAACTATCACATAGTTAATCACATCACACATATACTCACATAATTAACTTAATTATGTATTTAACTAAATTATAATTAAACAATTATAATTCAAACACTTAATCAAATTATAATTACCATTTAAATTATAAATAATTATAATTTAAAATCAATTAAACTATATTCATACATTTATAATTACACAATTTATAATTAATCATGTAATTATCAATTTAAAATCCACAATTAAACATGCATTTCTTAAATTATAATTATATAAATTATAATTTAAATTAACATCTAATAAATCAACCTTTATTCATTATAATTTAATTATAATTTAAAATAAACATTTACTTTTGATTATAATTATTTAAATTATAATCATATATCACATTTAAATAATAATTCAAATCATACTTTAAGGTTTTCAAACCTCTTTTCTTTTCTAAATATAAATTTGTCAAATTTATGTTAACAACATGTTGTAGCAACTAGATACATGCTCACTGTCATAGCATAATTAAACTAGGTTCAAAATCAACACTGCACAATTAGCTAACCTTCACTGCCTAAGCACTGTGCCCGGCGCAGCTGCGCAGCTAGCTGCCCTATAACCGGCGCAGCTGCGCAGGGAAGGATTCTTGGAAAGGCAGCCGGCGCAGCTGCGCTGCTTCTGGCTGTGTTACCGGCGCAGCTGCGCAGGAACACGGACAGAGGCAGACAGCAACGGCACCCTGCTTCACTGATTAACCCATACAAGCCAACAATCGGCAATTCACAGTAACTTAAACATTGTAAATCATACCTATGCAATAATATATATATATAACATGCTTCTAAAACACAAAACCATCTAAACAATGATAATCACAAATTTTAAAATCTAATTTGGCCATTTTCATGAAAACTCATATTTTTCATAAAATAATTCACTGTAACTATTTTTCTCAATCAATTCGAACTTATATACATGCATTACATACAAAGTTGAAGATAGCATCCAGAAATTACTTAATAAGCATATTAACACATACGAATTGCATGAATTTCTCAATTAACATTAACCACACTCATGAAATTCCATACGAACTCATATAAACATGAATTTTCTGTTAAAAATATATTTCTACAGTAATTTAATTTTTGAAAATCCTCTTATGTCATACAATTACCACAATCAACACATGAATACAATACATATATATAAAATTCATGATTACATAATTTCATGAAATTCACAGAAAACTAAATTTACAGAAACTCAAAACAATGAATAACAACTGATCACAATTCTTTAAAACTATAAGATATTAATTACCTTTTTGATGATTGGAGAAGAATACAATGACTAATTCTAGCCTTCACAAGTTTCTTCTTCCTTCTCTTCTCTAACTTCTCTGCTCTTCTTTTCTCTTTTTTGTTCTTAGCTTTACAAACTAACTTCTAATCTAACGTAGTATAGATATATTATAACTAATATAATATACGTATACTAATGATATATATGTAACTGCTAATTACTTAATATATATAATAAATACATTTATTATATAAGTTACAAAATTCAAAAACCACAATGCCTTGCTTGGCAAAACAAGGTTATTTTCAAAAATTGATTATTAATGCTAAGGCCATGTTTGGTAAACAGTTTATTTAAAAATAGCTTTTTGATAGTTAGGGCCCTGTTTGGTAGAAATAGGTTTAAAACAAGTACAAGGGCCTTGTTTGGTAAAAATTATTTAAAAATTCTTTTCCTTTTATTTTAATAAATCATTTGACACATACTTTAATGTCATATTTTAATCAATTAAATATTAATCATCTAATTTAATCAATTAAAATCTAACATCCATTAATCACATAAAATTTGCCACATAATTATAATTACTCGCTAATTATAATTCATGTAACACTTCATTACATAATTCATCTAATTCAATTATCTCAATTAAATTAGAACTGTAATATAACATTAATATATATACATATCAATTAAATAACATTCATTAAATTAATATGTAACACTCAATTAAATCATTACCATAATTTACTTAATCTATTTATTTACTCAATAAATAATTCACATAAATATTTATTTAATTTAATAAATATTTAAAATTAAATATAAAATCTCAATCGTTACATTGACAGCACTATACTTGCGTATGTGCATGTTCGACGCCCTCCGATTGCCTCCGAATACACATCAATCCTAAAGATGACTATTTTGAACCCTGCTAACGACCTCAAATCAAACAAGTTAAAGAACAAAAGTTGTAGGTCTACTCGTGCTCGTTCCGGATCATTTTGAATCTCCTCAATCGAAGTTCGTATGAAAAAGTTATGGCTATTTTACTACAGGAGGTCAAAGCCATTTTGCATTACAACACTTGGACCACTCTGGACAGCATGTTACCCCGCTGGGGCGGGTTCCCCAAGGCTAAAAGCCCCGCTGGGGCGGCGTACCCTGCTGTTGGTCTCCTCGGCTCGCGAACTTGCAGAGAAATAAGCCAATTTGACTTATTTCTTCGCACCAAAGTTTGATTTTAACTAACACAATGTACATGAAACTTTATACAAACAAAATCCTACACTTCTAACATGATTTTAACATACAATAACACTACAACACATAATCAACGCACCGAATTTTTATAATTTTGAAGAAAACACCATTATTAAGCGTTCTTGACAAAAATTAACACTATGAGTTCGTTTTTAACCCAAATCACATGATTCAAAGCATGTTTTGTTCGTTTCTTGATATATTATCGTAATTTAAACTTAATCTTCGTAATCAACTCACAGAATTCATTTACGAAATAAAAATTAAAGGTTTTAAAAACCAATTTTACTAGTTTCATATAATTCATACTTTTATCAAAACAATTTACCATAAATCCAATTCTCAACCAATTAAATTCACAATACATGTATTATTTTCATTATTTAAACTAGTATCATGAACATCTTTTAATTTTTCATATTAATACATATAACTAAATCATCAATTTACCATTCTAAAATCAACCAATATAATAAAAATTCATAAGAATACAATTCTACATGTAAAACTTGTTTTCATGGATTTGATTACTGAAAACTCACTTATAACCACATAGACCAAATTATGCATACTCACGAACCTATATTATAGATTTCTTAACAAATTAATCATAAAAATCCATTCTTTTATGAAGAACTCAAGAAATAATAAACTAGAGTTTCTAGGGCTAGATTATTACCTTTTGCTTTCCTTATTGGAATGAAGGGGATGATGCTATCTCAAGCTTCCTTCCCTCTTCTTCCTCTTTCTTCTTCTTCTTCCTGCTTCTTCTCTTTTCCTTATCTTCTTTGTTTTGTTCTTTTCTCTATTCTAACTGACTAACACTTAGCCATCTATCGTATATTGTAATATAGGTATAACTTACATATACATATATTACATAATTATATATATATAACTTATAACATAATGACCATAATTATTATAATTATAATTATTACAATTAACAATATAGGTTACACATTTAGAATTTAAAAAGCCCTAAGGCTTGCTTGGCAAAACAAGTTATTTTAAAAACATATTTTTAGTAGTTAAGGCCTTGTTTGGGTAAAATAGGTTTAAAACAAAAGTAAGGGCCTTGTTTGGAAAAACGGTTTTAAAAACTCTTTTAATTCTTTTTAATAAATCTTTTAACACATATTCTTGATTGTTACACTTTTAATTAATTAAATCTTAACATTCTAATTTAATTAATTAACAGTTAACACCAATTAAACACATAAAATTGTCACATAATTATAATTACTCGCTAATTATAATTTCACGTAACACTCATCACGTAACTCATCTAATTTAATTATCCCAATTAAATTAGAACTATAACATAAAATCATTACGTCAATTAAATTAAATATTAAATATTTGTTTAATTAATATATTACACTTAATTACATTACTCCATAATAATTACATAATCTCAATAAATAATTCAATTAAAATATTTATTTACTTCAATAAATATTAAATTAACATTTAAATTCTCTTCACACCAAATAACATATATCACAATATATATCACATATACACATACTCGTACTCGAACATCTTAAAATAGGAATTTTATTTATTAAATTCTTATTTATAAATTCTTAAAAATTCGGGATGTCACATCCTTCCCTTCTTATAAGGATTCCGTCCTCGGAATCAACGAAACCTCCCTTACTCGATTTTCACAAAATCCCTTCATAATTTTATAGTTGAATAACTTCAACACCTTAACTTAGCAAAAAGTTTTACATATATATATATATACTTCATTCATTTCTTCAACAACTTTTAGGTTTTATTACATAACCTTCAATTTAAACTCAATTATATATCGAATATTATATATTCTTTAACTCGTTCGTTTTCTTTCTAAGGATCATTACCAAATACTCTACTCGTCGAATTAATATACTACATAATTCACCATCTATAATTGTTCGAGTTATCACATTCACCCCTTCTTCTAAGAATTTCGTCCTCGAAATTTTTTATTAATCTTCATTCATTCAATCCATCAAAAATAAATTTTACGTTAATCTTTATTCACTAAATAAAAGTGTTCTACCACTACTTCTTTCTAAGGAATATCCTTTTCGCTACATTCTCCTTCAGAATAATAAGAATCTTTCACAATTGTTCAATAATTGGGAGGCGATATAAATAACTCAGAAATTTAAAAGATTACAAATCATGCTAAGTGGTCACAAGACCTTGAAATTCTTTCTAGGTTTAATAGTGCTTCACCCCCGGTACTTCACACTATAAAACCGCATCGGTACTCTAGGTGGCCAGCCTATTGTACCCCTATGTCGGGCCCAAACGTAGTGCATTGTAACGATTACATGCGTTACACTTGGAGCTATTGTCTCCGATAACATGTTCCCTTTTATAGGGTTGTTCACCTCAGTTTCTTAACATCTGAATCCGCACCAAAATAATTTGGTTTGGCATAGTTTGACCAAGAACGCTCGAATTTCATAAACATCTTTCAATATTTGTCTAGCTGAATTAAATAGCATAGACTTCTAACAACAGTTCGGACATCAATCAATATATATATATATATATACATATATATTTTTTCCCAACAAAATAATTATTTTATTTATTTAAAAATATTTTTTTATATATAGTTTAAGGAAACTAAAAATAATAAGTAAATCTTTTCATAATACCCTGATACCGTACCGTAGTAATGATACATTGAGGATTTCGTCATTGCATGACGTCGTCATACTACATCATACCATAGTGGGCTGACGATCATACGATCACATCCAACACTAGGTTTAACTGCATTGATAACTTCCTCGATTATTGTTTCTACACCTTATCAAATGATGCATATAAAATATATTTTGATGATTTAAAATCATTTTTTTCTTTTTTTTATCTAGCTGAAGCAATTAGCACAGACATGTGAATAATATCATGTATTTTAAAAATTAATTAGTTCCATCGTTTGATCCAATGTTTTTCAAGAAAAACAGAAGTGCAACATCAGCACGAAGTCAATAAATTTTAAAAATCTAGCAAAGCTAGGATATTTAGAATATAAAAACTTTCTCCATCAATTAAATTTTTACTCCATCATTACTTAATCATTCTATCAATCTTAAACAACATCAATACTTTCTATACCATAACCTTTTTATACACAGTATAGTTCATCAAACTTACCACACTTTGGGAGTTCAGGAACTTGCCACAATAATATGAGTTTAAGAACTTGTCCTAGCAATACGTAGTCAAATAACTGATAAGAGACTGTCCATATGCTTAGGGGTTCAAAAACATACATACGACTATGAGTCACAAACTTACCATAAGTATGAGTTTTAAGAACTCGCCTAACTTTAAGATCATCTAATGTAATCTTAATATCATCTAATCTAAACTTTATTGACTCTAACTATCAAATATAATATGAGAAAAGAATCACCTTCTCATCATATATATATCGATAGCGCGACACCAACCTTCCAACGATTATCAATATGATAAACCAAGTGCAAGCACAAAACTCTACCCATACAAAGATTTGTACAACTCAGCCACCACATGAGTCCTCAATTGAAATCTCACTTAACTCTATCTCACACATAACTTCTCGTTCTATACTCGATACAGACTTCTGTATCTCATCATTTATAACTCCTCGTGAATTTATCTCGTACTATATCATAGTACATTCTCATTATAATATCAAACTATAACTATTCAATCATTACAGACCATCTGTCTTTTACAACTTAAAAAGATCACGATATGATCTTATTCTATAATCATCTCCCTTATAATTCTTTTCTTATCTCATTATCGTTTTATTTTACAACTTCTTATCTTACCTTTCATCATATCATACTATAATTTCATTTATACTATTAGTATTATAGACTCTGCTATTCATCGTTATTTGTCATCTTTATTATTGGAGTTAGGCAACTCCTGATTCTTATCTACATATCTTTTCAAGATTCTTCTTTGAATCTTCTTGTTTATTTATCTACTCTTCTTTTAAGAATTTCTAATTTTATTCATATAACTCAATAATTTATTCGAGTTTTATTCCTCGCCATTCTAATCTTCTTCTTATAACATTTCTAGGACTTAACTCATCCTATACATCTACGCATATGAGAAGAATCACCTTTTCATTATACGTAACTTAAACTTCATTTCTTGTTCTTTTAACCTAAGGTCATAGCCTAAGGTACTGTTACCTAAGGTGTATAACCTATCGGCTTTGATACCAACTATAACGACCCCAAAATTCATACAATAATATTCTCCTTCCCGATCGTTAACAATACAATTTTAATTTATCTTTACATCATTATTCGATATTAAAATCACTAAAAATGCAGAATTTTTAAAACTTTTATACAATCTTACTTTATTGCCCTGGATCGCACCTTTACATAACATATCTTCGACTTAAATCTATATCATGAATCGTTACATCAAAGTTGCTAATTAAAATCTTACATTACAAGACAATATCCACTATACATCGGATAGCTCAACTTTACAACTTTAAAAAAATATAATACATCCAAAACAAATACATTTCTCATCTAGAATAAATAATTTCTTGCATCGCTATTGATCTTAACATTCAACCAGCACGTATCATTACCTTGCATCCTTGACCTACAAAAGTGGTTATTTGCAAGAGTGAGCTCGACAGCTCAGCAATAACTAACAGTTTTCATGCATCACGTATCACATAATAAACATTCTCAACATACATCTCATAATAATTAAAGTAACATGGCATACATGCTTTAATTCACATAACAAATATAAAGATTGAGTTCCTTACTCAATCAACATTCTTTAATCAATCAATGTAGTCATACATTGACTTTAACATTTCATGCTTGCAACATATATAACATATCATGCTCTTTGCAAAACAATTTAAAACAGTTCATCATCAAGTTCACGTAGAAAATAGGAACTAAAAGACTTACCTTGATCGTTGTTTACCAATAACAGATTAACAGCTTACAGCTATCTGCACTTCACGTGCCCTACACAATTATATAATCATGCACATCAACTATTAGTCACATAGCAACACATAGTGGTTGTAATGTAAACTCTACTCTACATCTCATAACTCTTCCTACTATCAATACACAATGTTCAATTAGATTGTATTGACTTTCGACTTATATCTCACTATATTTCTTTTTAGTAATATTCAAAATTCATTCAAGCGTTTAAGTCTTGCTAGGACAACTTATTGGTTTTATATTAACCCCATTTCATATATTATAATGTTCATTTCATTTGACTTAAAACACTTTTTACGTTCGTTAACACTTGTCACGGCGTTTCGACGTTCATTCGTCACACGCCTGATTCGTCTCTCCTGTGTATGCTTAGTGTGCTTATATAACTTATTTAATACATCATTTATTAATGTTAAGCATCATTATATTTACTAACATTCATGTTTTATAACTTAGAACAACATCTATTATCGTCGACAGCACTATACTTGCGTATGTGCATGTCTGACGCCCTCCGATTGCTTCTGAATACACATCAGTCCTAAAAATGACCATTTTTACCCCTTCTAACAACCTAAAATCAAAAAGTTAAAGAACAAAAGTTGTAGGTCTACTCGTGCTCGTTCCGGATCATCTTGAATCTCCTCAATTGGAGTTCGTATGAAAAAGTTATGGCCGTTTTACTACAGTAGGTCAAAGCAGTTTTGCATTACAACACTTGGACCACTCCGGATAGCATTTTACCCCCACTGGGGCGGGTCCCCCAAGGGTAAAAGCCCTGCTGGAGTTGGGCCCCATGCTGTTGGGCTCCTCGGCTCGCAAACTTGTAGAGAAATAAGCCAATTTGGCTTATTTTTTGCACCAAAGTCCGATTTTAACTAACACAATGTACATGAAACTTTATACAAACAAAATCCTACACTTCTAACATGATTTTAACATAAAATAACACTACAACACATAATCAATGCACCTAATTTTCATAATTTTGAAGAAAACACCATTATTAAACGTTCTTGACGAAAATTGACACTATGAGTTCGTTTTTAACCCAAATCACATGATTCAAAGCATGTTTTGTTCGTTTCTTGATATATTATCGCAATTTAAACTTAATCTTCATAATCAACTCACAGAATTCATTTATGAAATCAAAATTAATGGTTTTAAAAACCAATTTTACTAGTTTCATAAAATTCATACTTTTATCAAAACAATTTACTATAAATCCAATTCTCAACCAATTAAATTCACAATACATGTATTATTTTCATTATTGAAACTAGTATCATGAACATCTTTCAATTTTTCATATTAATACATATAACTAAATCATCAATTTACCATTCTAAAATCAACCAATATAATAAAAACTCATAAGAACACAATTCTCCATGTAAAACTTGTTTTCATAGATTTGATTACTGAAACTCACTTATAACCATATAGACCAAATTATTCATACTCACGAAACCTATATTATAGATTCCTTAACAAATTAATCATAAAAATCCATTCTTTTATGAAGAACTCAAGAAATAATAAACTAGTGTTTCTAGGGCTAGATTATTACCTTTTGCTTTGCTTATTGGAACGAAGGGGATGATGCTATCTCAAGCTTCCTTCCCTCTTCTTCCTCTTTCTTCTCTTTTCTTTCTCTTCTTTGTTTTGTTCTTTTTTCTTTTCTAACTGACTAACACTTAGCCATCTATTGTATATTGTAATATAGGTATAACTTACATATACATATATTACATAATTATACATATATAACTTATAACATAATGACCTTAATTATAATAATTACAATTATTACAATTAATAATATAGGTTTCACATTTAGAATTTAAAAAGTCGGAAGGCTTGTTTGGCAAAACAAGTTATTTTAAAAATAGATTTTTAGTAGTTAAGGGCTTAGTTTGGATAAAACAGGTTTAAAACAAAAGTAAGGGTCTTGTTTGGGAAAATGATTTTAAAAACTCTTTTAATTCTTTTTAATAAATCCTTTAACACATATTCTTGATGTTACACTTTTATTTAATTAAATCTTAACATTCTAATTTAATTAATTAAAAGTTAACACCAATTAATCACATAAAATTGTCACATAATTATAATTACTCGCTAATTATAATTTCACGTAACACTCATCACATAACTCATCTAATTTAATTATCCTAATTAAATTAGAACTATAACATAAAATTATTACGTCAATTAAATTAAATATTAAATATTTATTTAATTAATATATTACACTTAATTACATTACTCCATAATAATTACATAATCTCAATAAATAATTCAATTAAAATATTTATTTACTTTAATAAATATTAAATTAATATTTAAATTCTCTTCACACCAAATCACATATTTCACAATATATATCACATATACACATACTCGTACTCGAACATCTTAAAATAAAAATTTTATTTATTAAATTCTCATTTATAAATTTCTTAAAAATCTTGGATGTCACACATTTTCTCTAAGTGACAATCAAACTGCTGTTGTGTTAAAGCTTTAGTAAATGGATCTGCAATGTTGTCTTGGGAGTCCAAGGTGACGTCTTCTCTTTCAATGATCTCCCTGATCAAGTGAAATCGCCGCAACACGTGTTTAGATTTCAAATGAGACCTGGGTTCCTTAGCCTGTGCAATAGCTCCGGTGTTGTCACATTATAAGGGGACTGCTCCTCCAAAGCTAGGATCCACACCAAGTTCTGTTATGAACTTTTTCATCCAAACAACCTCCTTTGCAGCTTCACTTGCAGCTATGTACTCTGCCTTTGTCATTGAATCAACAACTGTTGGATGCTTGGAACTCTTCCAACTCACTGCGCCACCGTTTAAGGTAAACACATACCCTGAAACGGATTTACTTTCATCTTGGCCTGTTTAAAAATTTGAGTCCGTGAAGCCCTTGAGTTTTAATTTAGACCCACCGTAGACAAGAAATACATTCTTAGTTCTTCGTAAGTACTTTAAGATATTTTTTACTGCCTTCCAGTGCTCTTCTTATGGATTCGACTGATATCTGTTCATTACACTCACTGCATGAGCGACATCCAGTCTAGTACAGATCATACCATACATGATAGATCCTATCACTAAAGCATAAGAAATCTTACTCATACGGTCTCTCTCCTCAAGTGTGTTTGGGGCCTGTTTCTTGGAGAGATGTATTCCATGGCTCATCGGCATAATACCACTTTTGAAATCTTCCATGCTAAAACTATTTAGCATCGAGTTAATGTACGTTCCTTGGGATAAGTCAAGCATTCTTTTAGATCTATCTCTATAGATCTTTATCCCCAAAATATAATATGCTTCTCCCAAGTCGTTCATGGAGAAGTGTTTAGATAACCAGATTTTAATCGATTGTAACATAGAAATGTCATTCCCTATAAATAATATATCATCAACATATAATACAAGGAATTAAACAGCGCTTCCATTAATCTTCTTGTAACCACATGGTTCATCCTCGTTTTTGATAAAATCAAACTCTTTGATTGTCTCATCAAAACGGATGTTCCATCTACGAGAAGCTTGCTTCAATCCATAAATGGATCGTGACAGCTTACAGATTTGATTTGTTCCAACCTTTAAAATAAATCCCTCTAGCTGTATCATATACACATCCTCCTCAAGTTTCCCATTAAAAAATGCCATTTTCACGTCCATCTGCCAGATCTCGTAGTCATAATAAGTTGCAATCGCAAGAAAAATTCGAATGAACTTGAGCATAGTTACTGGTGAGAAGGTTTAATCATAGTCAACTCCTTGTCATTGTTTGAAACCTTTTGCAACCAGTCTGGCCTTATAGGTCTCTACCTTACCATCCACTCCGGTCTTTCTTTTAAAGACTAGTTTACACCCAATAGGCTTAATGCCTTCAGGTGGTGAAACTAAAGTCCATACTTGGTTTTCTTCCATGGAGTCCATCTCGAATTTCATGGCTTCAAGCCATTTCCTTGAGTCTGTATTACTCATAGCCTGCTCGTAATTCAATAGATCATCATCATTCGTGATACGTACCTCATTGTCATCCTCTATGATGAATCCATTCCTATCAGGTATCTTCGATACTCTTCAAGATTTACGAATAGAGTGTGGTACAGTAGGTTCATCCCCTTGGTCAGGTACCTGACTTTGATCCGTGGTAATTTGTGGTTTTTGAACTTCTTCAAGATATATCTTACTCCCACTGACCCCTTCATAGATAAAACTCCTTTTCCAAGAAACCAGCATGTTTCGCAATAAACACTTTTTGATCAGTTGGATGATAAAAATAATATCCTAAAGTTTGTTTAGGGTATCCCACAAATCTATATTTGTCGAATTTAGTCTGTAGCTTATCATTTTCAAACTTTTTGACATAAGCTGGACAACACCAAGTCTTAACATGCTTAAGATTTGGTTTCCTCCCTTTCTACATCACATATGGAGTCTTTGGGACGGATTTGGTAGGCACCTTGTTAAGTATGTATGCAGTCGTTTCTAGGGTATAACCCCAGAATAAAATTAAAAGATCGATAAAACTCATCATGGAATGAACCATGTCCAACAATGTTCGATTTCTCCTTTTAGATACTCCATTTAAATGTGGTGTACCTGGTGGAGTCTATTGTGAGATTATACCATTATATTTGAGACAATTGAGAAACTCACCGCTTAAGTATTCTCCACCTCGATCTGATAGAAGAATCTTAATACTCTTGCCCGTTTATTTCTCTACTTCACTCATGAACTCTTTGAACTTTTCAAATAATTCAGATTTGTATTTCATTAATTACACATCCAAATCTTGCGTGATCATCAGTGAAAGCAATAAAATAAGAATACCTTCCCCGTGCAGTCGTTGTCATAAGTCCACAAATGTCTGTGTGAAGCAACGCTAACAACTCTTTAACTCTTTCTCCTTTTCATTTAAAAGGAGATTTAGTCATTTTACCCTTGAAACAAGATTCACAAGTTGGATATAATTCATAATCAGATAGCTCTAAGAGCCCATCCTTATGCAACTTGGATAATCTTGTTTCATTGATATGACCGAGTCTACAGTGCCACATATAGGTATAATTAACATCATCTCTTTTTCTTTTCTTAGTTTGTTATTATTTGAAATATATTTTCATGTAAGTTACGTATATAAAGTCCATTTCGCATATTACCAACACCATATAAAATATTGTTATTATAAATAGAACAACTATTGTTCTTTATTATAATGTAAAATCCATCCATATCTAATACGAAAACAGAAATAATGTTTCTAATTATATTTGGAACAAAATAACAATTATTTAAATAAATGGACTTGCCCGTAGGCAGTGCTAAACAATAAGGGCCTACAGCTAATGCAACAACCTTTGCTTTATTTTCCACTCGTAGGACAACCTCATCCTTGTTGAGATTTCTACTTCTTACCAGTCCCTGCACAGTATTACATATGTGAGAACCACATCCGATATCCAATACCCAAGTAGAATTTTGACTTTTAGAAAAATTAATTTCAATCATGAACAACCTTGATTAGAAGTTGAAGCTTCTCCAAGCTTCTTCTCTTCCAAAAACTTCTTGCAGTTCATCTTCCAATGACCCGGGTCGTTGCAATGGAAGCACATTCCTTTGCTTGCTGGATCAGGTTTCTTCTGATCCTTCACTTTCGCCTTGCCCTTAGCCTTCTTAAATTTCTTCCTTTCAGAAGATGCCTTGGGCCTCTTCCTTTTCATGGAAGAATCATCTACCATTAAGACATGGTTCTTCTTGGATGGGAAGTGACTTTCTGCAGTTTTTAACATGTTAAGTAATTCAGGCAAGCAGACATCAAACTTATTCATGTGGAAATTTACAACGAACTACAAGTAGGTCTCAGGGAGTGACTGCAAGACTAAGTCTTGACTCAACTCCCCATCCATGACGAACCCAAGCTGTCCAAGGCGTTCAATCAGATTGATCACCCTTATGACATGAGTCTCAACAGCAGTGCCCTCGAATATCCGAGATCGGAAGAGCTCCTGAGATAACATATCTAGCAGTCCTACTTTGTTCACCATACAACTCCTTGAGGTGAAGCAACATAGTAGGAGTATCCATGTTTTCATGCTGACGCTGAAGCTCGTTATTCATGGATGCGAGTATGATGCATTGGGCCACAGTTACATCATCTTGCCACTTTAGAATGGTGGTAATCTCTTCCTCATAGGCTGATTCTGGAACAGTTCCAAGGACAGGTGAATTTAGAACATAAAAAATCTTTTCAGCAGTGAGCACTATTCTTAGATTCCTTAACCAGTCCGTGTAATTCGGTCCGGTTAGTTTGTTAGCATCAAGTATGCTACGCAGTGAAATTAGTGATTTTGACTTTTTTAAATTTATGCATGTGAAAAAGACAACATATTAGCAAACATTCATTTAATTAATTTTATTTACCAAAATAAATTAGTTCATATTTTAACTTGGTATCTCCCACTATTTTCTTCAAACTATATTACCCTCACTTGTATAGTTCGGTAACATCTAATTAAAGATTTCCTAGTGAGAATAAGGATCTTTTTTATAATGTATATAGCCTTGTGGATAGCACAACAAACCATATATAAATAAATAGGTAGACAACTCTTTGTCAATTACATCAACATGTAACTCCTTTTTTTTTTGCCTCTTAGATCATAATGGTCAAGTGTGTGCACATCCGAACTAAAATGATTTAAGTTAAGTCCAACCTAGCACTTCCATATATTCAAAAAAGAAAAATATTATCATTGTGGATAGCACAACAAAATAATATTGTTCAATTTTCTTTATAAACATCAAATGTGATTAAATTAACATCGTAAATACTTAATACTTGCCTTGTGGATAGCACAACAAATTCATATTAAATATTTAATACTCTATTAATTTTATCATGATAGAAGGTGATGTTCGATATTCTAAATATCTTTGAACGCTTTAGACTTAAAATAATTTCTTTGAGGGGTTTGTTATTATTAGTCTCATCTTGTTTAGCGCGCATGCACACACACACACACACATGTATATATATATATATAAAATATGAGTCATTTTATTAAAATATACGAAGCATGTTTGCATAATATATATATATATATATATATATATATATATATATAATACTAGCATGCACATATAGAATACTATATTCTACCCAGATTAATTATGGACTTTTATTCTAGTTTGGTTCACTAGAGCTACCAAGTGAACCAAAAGGTCAAACCTAGGAGTGCAAGAATTAAATTTAAACATAACTATTACATTTAAACTCGGGCTTCATACAAATAGGTCTTCAAGCGCTCCTTGCTCCTTGATCTCCAGTTCTTCAAGATAATTCTAACTAATCCTATTACATAAATTATTTAATTTAAATAGAAACCTTGATCAGCAGTCAAGGGGAAGTATATAGGAGGGCGATAGAATTGTACATCAAGAAAAATTAGAGAAGACGAGGTACGTAGACCCCACTTAATAATACTCATACATTCAAGCATCCAACTAAAATAAAATTCAATCACATTGGTCAATAGTCCATAATCAACCCCATTTATTATCATACACATCAACAAAAAAATATTCATCTCATGAATAATAAAATCATTCCATATATGCATCGATGTCATTTAATGGACAAAAGTTTGCTAAATTTTAGTTTTGAAACAAAATAAACACTTTTATTTTAATCAAAATCCAAATCCAAATTAAACTCCTTTAATTTTTAGCAATCTGAAATCATATTTTAGATAAAATAAACATCTTTATTTTAAACTTTTATCAATTAAATAAACCATATACTTTAATTGTTCAAAAGCAAGTTTTTCAAAATCTGTAGAGTGGCGCGCCCGCGCCCAGAATGAACTGGGACACAGCACGACCGCACTATTCTTTAGTTAAACTTCTGTAGACATGTGCGCCCTCGCCCAGAATAAACTGGGATGCGGCGCGGTCGTGCTGTTCATTGCAGAAATAGCAGAGTTCGATTTTTGTCAAGAAAATTTGATCCAATCTCACATCAATTCATATATGGAATCATAAAATTGATAATTAGCACAAAGTTAGGCTCTGATATCACTATTGGGTTTGTATGTTACGCATACATGTAATCAAATCACACAATAAGGGTAGAAGCGCAACAAATTAGGTTTTAAAATTTTATACAAACCCTCACCAAGATCATGCTTTGTGCTCAATTATCAATCAATAGAAAGAGAAGGATAAATCAGAATCATACCTTTGTAGAAACTAGCTTTCACAAGTACGAGTTCAACTCATTGCTCTTCGTAATCTCCTTGAATCTCCTAGATTGATTTCTTCATTTGATCAACGTTAGCCACCTAAGTGTTTGGCCTCTAGAGGTGATCCACAAAGGAAGAGAAATTGTTCAAGAAGGAGGGTGGTTGACTAAACCCTAATTTTTCTATTCTCTATAAAAAAGGAGTACTCTCCAACTCTTGAAATTACATCTACTGATATCTAATATAAGACTCCTCTTATATAGATATTGGTCAACCCTTCTAATCTAATTAGAAAATAAGTTTCATTTAATTAATTAATTAAACTCCTTTAATTTATTTGGCTTCCCAACACATTGGGATTAATTAATTAAACTCCTTTAATTAATTTGCCTCCTAATCTCATTAGGAATAATTAAGAGTACCAATATTAAATTAATTCTTAAACTCCTTTAGAAATTAAAATAATTGTAATTGTAATAATATTAATAAGACTCCTCTTATTAATTTATATTTAATATTTCCAAATTATTAAATAATAAATATTAAGCTATTTAATTTATTCTATCACCATAGATTAAATTAATTATACTTAACATATTATTACGATTATGCCATTATCCTCTTAAATAATTTTTCTTCCTTTTATGGTGTGACCCTTTAGGTTCTCCATATTAAATCGCTTGTGAATAAATCAATTAGAACAATTCTAATCTTATTTAAATAAATAAATTAAACTAATAATCTATTAAAATAAATAATATTTATTCTATAATAGGGATAAGCCTCCCTAACGATCAACGACTTTTCAGATAATATAGATTTCAACATTAATTATAACATAACCTTTGAGTTAATAGTTACTGTATAATTCAATCCTTCTACCATACAATGTTCCAATTAAATATAAGACATGAAATTACTGTCAAATCTTATTTTATTTAATTATATGTACTTCGATTAGAAAATGCACAATTCCATATAATGTAAATTAGAAACTCATTTCTAATTTCATTCTGCCTTGGCCAAGAACTTCTGGATTGTCATTTAACGAATCACATAGGATATATCTTTTCTTTTACTAGAAGTGGTTGATTTCGACGTCGGGAAAAAATCTTGTCTCTTTGGACCTGATCTTTCTCTCTTCCTAAATTTGTTGTTTCTACCCTTATTTGTCTTATCTGTTTTATGAAAGGAGAAGTTTTTTAGGAAAAGGCCAACATGTATCATGTTGACGATTTGAACGGTTTACAAAGTCGCCAGTTGGTAGATTTGGAAATGGTTGTACCAACTCAATCGAGTTTTGTTTAATTTTTGTAAGTAGGCCCAATTACTAGACACTATCAAAACTTGATTTTGAAACCGAGATTTTAAAGTTCGGAGGCTTGGTTAAGTGGGGG